>CM055972.1:29567500-30185000 GCA_029531755.1 Holothuria leucospilota | reverse complement strand
GTCAAAGGTCATCTGGGGCCACCAGGGGTCAATCCCCGAAAACATTGTTAACATATCTTGAGGTAGGAAACTTGGATAGATTTCATACTTAGGATGCAGATGCCTTATGGTGAGACTAAGAACTCTGTTGTTTTTGGTGGGTCACCACAGGTCAAACTCCGAAAAACCAAGATTGTCATCTGGGGTCACCAAAGGTCAAAGTGCAGAATTTCCCAAGAATTCTCAGGATCAAATATGAGCACAAAACTGTGTTTTACCAATACGTGAAAATAGCATTTGACCAGTAACTGAAACAAATGGGACATGGCATTATTTCGTTTCGTTTCGTTTCGTTTCGTTATTTGGAATAAAACATGTATCATCGAAACCTCAATGCATTTTTGCATTCTGGTTTTTACTATACTTTTAAGTGCACAACAGGTCCCTGTGGAACACCAGCTTTCCTGCTGAAGAGGCTACTCTGGGTAAAGGTTATAAATTGATAAAGCTATGTTACGAGATTAAAAAACTAATCTGGTGGTGAGTATGCAACGATGATCATCAAACAATAGTAACAGTAGTACGGATATCGACTCCAAGAAAATCTTTATCTCTCAACTTATTTTTTCAAAGAGGGGCAAAGTTATTTCAAGCAGCCATACGAAAAAGCAGAAGCTCTCAGAAAACTTGCATCAAAGGTCTTCTGCTACAGAAATGTGTAACGGTAGAGTTTGGTTTTGCTGCAAAAAATGTTTTACATAAGAAATGACAAAATACTAAAAGGGGTTTCCATACCTGCAAATACCAGAGAGCTCGATCTGAAAGGTAGGAGAAATCTGAGCCTTGACCCCCCCTTTTTTTGGATAGACAAAACCAGCAGCAGACTTTTTATTCAGTTCATACAGTGCATTTGTAAGCGGTGATATATACATTGGGTTGATGACGCGTTTTGCATGTAAATAAGTGCAAAAGTGAACGTTATCCTTAAAAATTTTGTCAACCTCGCTGACAGGAAATTTGAAAAAAGATACCAATCCGTGCTTCACCTCATCATTCATGAGAGATGCCAAATGATGCAAGAAGCGCCTAAATTCAAAATCTGGAAGAATAAAATGTGAAGATAATGTTGGAGATTACATCATTTAACATTCAAATGATGAACTTTTCCAAAACCAATATTATAATCTTGCTGTCTACAGACACTTTTGATCAAAGTAACAATACTGTAAGGCCACCGAAACAATTATCCAGAGTTGTAACAAGTCAAGTCACTGACTCGGACTCGAGTCGATTCGAGTCGCATATTTGACTTGACTTGACTTGACTTGGTCATCAGCCAAAATGACTTGACTTGACTCGAGTCACCACCTAAAATGATTTGACTTGACTCGGACTCGAGCATAGCATGACTCGAGTCCAATTGAAGACTCGAGTCAGGACAAATGACTCGAGTCTCCTGCTGCGACTCGAGTCCTTTTACGTGACTCTGAAGTTTGTAAATGTACCCAATTGTGGACTGTACATGTGCATATCGCGAGGTAGACGCGACCGCAACACACAGTGCCCGTGTGTGGACAATACCAGCACTGCATGCCTATAGTACAGTTGTCACTTGACAAACGGGCCGCGGAAGCATGTCATATCAGAGTATGTACACATCATGCCAGGCATGGACCATAACGATCACCGATCTCAGTGGTTTCGATGGAAAAGCAACATGTTGCACAGACAGGGTTGCCATCTGGATGATTCCTAGTGTGGTTCAGAGACTTTCTTACGAGATTTTTAATATGAGTCTGTTCAGTTTTTCCTCTCTATAATAATTTTGTTGCCTCTGCGTAAAGCAGTACTCAATAATATTGCTTGTGCATCTCTGATGGGACTGTATAGTTCTCAGTGAAGGTACATGTCAGGGGCGGATCTAGGGGGACCGACGCGGCCCCGGCCCCCCTTTTTGAAAATGCAAAAAAAAAAAATGAAAGGGAAAAAAGAGAGAGAGAAAAAAAACGGAAAGGTGAAGAGACAGAGAGTGGAGTGATAGAGAGTGAAGCTGCAATTAGCAACTGAACCTGGAAGCATGGGAGTCATAGCGCACAGCAGATCAGTTTGAACGTCGATTGGGACGTTCACACGCATGCTATCTTACTACATGATTGGATACAATCAATACGATACAATACCGATACAATACCACCAGCCAATCGAAAAATACCTTACGAGACAGTGTGCATCAGTTGGAATCGGCTGCTCTCAAGTCTGGCAAGTGCCATTTCCGGCCATCTGGGATGTGTTAAATCGTCAACTTCCCTTGGAACACTCCGCGCCAACCTATGGTGGCGCTCCGCTTAGATAGTAAACGCAGTGGCGTACACAGGGGGGAGGCCATTGGGCCATGACCCCCCTCTCTGGTGCCGATTTTTTCAGTTCCTAAAAATACGTAAAGTTTTTAACACAAATTTTACTTCAAAAGGTAGCATATGTGGCACCAGATTGCATGTAAGGACACCTCATTTTTCAAAAATTTTCCAAGGGGAGGGGGACACAGACCCTTCCCTTGGACCCCTTCCCCAGCCCGGCGATCACACAACATACTGCAAGCCCCCCTCCCCCATGAGAGAAATCCTGGGTACGCCAATGAGTAAAACGGGATTCAAACTTGCACCCCTTGGACCAAACGTCCGCCAGCTCAGCTAATCCGTCCTCACAGAAATGTGTAATAAAATAAAATCAAACTTTACATTTTGTTCACAAAAGTTGCACTTCTTGATGGCTGCTATCAAGCCTAGCAAGTGCCATTCCCGGCGATTATTTCAGCCCGCTTCGCGCGCACCTACCCTGAGTTCTGGATCTCACATTTATAAAATTATTGTTCCAAAGGGGGGTTACCCCCTCTCCTTAGACCCCGAGACTAGCCTTTGGCAGTTCACACGGGTTTCCCCCTCCTCCATTTTCAGAAATGAAATCCTGCCCCTGGTCACTGTGGCCATTTTCATTCGTTATTGACGGAGAGTTTATTTCCGAGAAGTACACAGTGCTACTGCTAGGTCCTTGACCTCCTTGTTCGATAAAAGTGTATGTTACGCCATGGCTTGGCCATCTGTGGATCATTGTGCGACGACATCTAACGTTAAGCCTACGTGGCACAATGAAAGTGAAATTGTGCCACGGCCAGCAGATATACATTAATATTGCTTGGCTGAGTAGTTATAGCATTCGTGTGTGCAGGGAGCTGGAAGACACTCCCTGGTGTGTGGGGCACAAGTCACGTGTGGTACCTTGAAATGTGCAACCAGGGAGCTGGAAGACACCCTCCAGCTCCCTGGTGCAACGTACTCCTGGCAAATTTCATGTAAAGATATGTGAAAACAATGTACCTGTGGCATACCATATAGAAAAAGATTGCAGTCAGTGACAGGTATACTTCAGAGGTAGAAAGGAACCAGTTTTCTATAGGTCATACCAAAGAAGAAATACCAGTTTTAAATTTACTATGATTATGTACTAGTGTGACTTGCGTTGACTTGTAGACACCAGCAACTGACTCGAGTTGACTCGGCCAAAATTTCTGACTTGACTTGACTTGACTTGAAAATGTGCTTGACTTGACTAGACTTGACTTGACTTAAAAATGTGCTTGACTTGACTTGACTTGAAAATGTGACGAATGACTTGACTTGACTTGTGACTCGACCAAAGGGTGACTCGTTACAACACTGCAATTATCATATCATTGAAGAATGCTATAGCAATAATAATTTGTAAATTAGCTTTTGTCTAATAATTTGTGCAATAACTGGCTACGTCTACCCCAATATGAAGTTACAATACAAGTTTAATTGAAAACGAAGTTGCGGTAGTTTCATTCAAATAACTTTTGAATCACTTCCTACCACTACCTTTTCATAAACTTCAATACAAATTTCATCTATACAAGTTGCAATAAAATCGGAATCCTTTTAGTACTCAATTTTTGCACTTAAAATTATACAGTAATTTTTTATTTTTCCTTCCTTCATCTAAATTCCTTCGAACTGTTAAACGTTTGGTCTTTATAAGTTTTGCCAGATGATTGTACTTCACACAGATGTTCCTCCCATTACCAGATTTCATACCCCATTGCAACTGTGAGGCATTGTCCCTAAAGTGTATAATAATGGTAGCATAGCCTAAGGCTAATGATTACATTTATTTCGTAAATTTTCCTTATTCCTTGAAAGACGGAGAAACTTTTATTAGGTAAATCTTGCAAAATACTGGAAATTAAAAGGGGGATTCTAGTTATACATAAAATACATGAATTACATAAAACTTTAGCCTAAAAACAAACATTCCTCCTTGACGTTTTTGTATACCTTCGATGCTCCCTGTATCTTCTTTGCATTTTGTCCGATTGAATAACTCTTCAACACTCTCAGCGAGGTACGTTCTTTTAATCTCAAGCAGTGCATTCATCAGCATTGAAATATCCCATGGGTTTATGAAGCTCTTTTCTGCCAGCAAATTGCAGAATTCAACGTTATCAAGGGTACTACTAGCCTTCTCATCCAAAATATGAAAGCTTGCTTCCAGTTCATCTTTCACCTCGTCGGTTATCAATAACGGTAAAGTTTCAATGAAACTTTTGAATCGGTCTTTGAAAGAGAAAAACAGTACTTTACTTATTTGTTTAGTACATTTCAAACTGACAAATTTGCGTTTGATAACATCGTAGAAGGCCAGTGCTCTTTTGAGGAAATAAATGGCCATTTTGACAGTTTGCAGTTTCTTTGACCATAAGTTGTAATAGGAACTGGATTTATTTGAATGATAACACTTAAAGTACAACTCAGATAATATCACTTCACTATTTATATGTTTAGAAATAACAATTTATGAAAATTTTTTAAAAACCTTCTACAATAAGATTACGAATAAGATTACTACTTTTTCCTTTACTGAGCTGCTTGTTCTTCTTTTCAGTTGACACATCGTAGCTACGAGGTTACCATGCTCCACGAATTTTTTCTCTTATTATGTTTCACTTTGTAGATTGCGCTCGCAAAATTTCCAAATTAAATTTAACAAAGGCCTAGAGTATACTTAGAAATATCAACGCTACATGGAACCGTTAAATATTGCATCCAAACGCTTATTTTTACTAATCGGTTACTTATTAAGGTATGACGACATTTATCGTACTTTCAATTTTTTTCACTCTAGCAGCCTCTTCCTCCAAGGAAAAAAAGTGTGATGTCTGATAATGGCTGAATAATTTGTAAACACTCCTCGCAAGATAGCTTTCCTTCATCGCACACAGAGCAGTAGTCAATGGTAGAATATTCCCCGGAGTGATGACATGCCTTTCTCTCATAAACCTGATGAATGCAGTTTTTTCAAGTCGGATGCTACGAGCCTGTGCATCAGGAATGTCGAAGAATGATGCAATTTTCTTCCTTATCCCGTCGGTCATTAGGGATGACAAACGATCAAGGAACTTCTGAAAGTCATCTTGGAAATAAGAAATAGTAGTGACATGATAAATAAATTCTTTCTTCTAACCCTTTTCAAAACCATTTTTCTAATGGGCGTTCCATTTGACTCTACCTGTCCCGGAGATAACCGTTTTCTCTGGGGGAAATCTTGCCATGAGTGGCGCCATTTCAAATTTCTCCCATAATGCATTGCAAGCGTACCGCGAAAATTCAACAACCAGGAGACTTTCGTCGTTTCCAGGAAAAAAGAATACTGGCATATTAAGAAGCTTTGTATCTAAGAGAATATAAAAGCGGAGCCAAGTTTGGTAGTCTATCGCGCAGTTTTTGAGATAGCAAATTTTGCCAAACCCTTTGTCCTAAGCTTAATATATAGACTCGACACAGCTGCAAGTTGTGTGCACCTTCTTCCACACAAGGTTGCGCAAGTGGATCATGTCAGCATACATGAAATAGGCGTCAATCGGGGATGCACGTTTTCAACAGTGAAAATGGGGATATCCTCACTTGGAGGTTTTCACACTTGACTGGAACCACGAAAAGCTCATTTTTTTCCGATTTCAACGTATTGCACGCATACACACATGCACCAACACATGTTCTCTTTCCTGATAGTAGGTTTACTACATGAAAAATGGGGAAAGCGTCAAAAAAGCTTCAAAATTAATGGGACACATCTTTAAAAGTGGAAAATCCAATTTCATGGCAAATTTTGCATTTGGCAATTGGAGATATCCCCACTTGCCGGTATACCCACACTTGACTAGGGGAAAGACACTCATGTTCCCGATTTACACCTATTACATGTGCACGAACTTGTTTTCATTAACACACGGTGGAAGGTTCCTTGTGTTTCGCTGTATATGATTGAATACAAATGTTTTAACAGATCAATGGCTGTGAAGAGGTAGATACCGAGTGCTCATAAATATTCATGTTTTGAGCCAGGCAAAATTTCCCCCGATCCAGTGAATTCTCATTTTCACCCGAAAGCGGCTAACTACCGGACTGTCTACACTGTCTGAACTGTACCTCAATTTAAACTGTCACATTTCTGATACGGTCTGTCGTATCCAAGCGTACTGAGATGTGTTCATTGTTGGAAAATCATTACCGTACCATTACAACTGTTGTGCAAAAGAGGTCCTTGGTCTCTAACTGTAACCACAAGCTGTCGGTACGTTACCTTCTAATCATCAATGCAAAAGTTTATCCCTCAGAATTCATTTTGCACTTAGAGTATGCAGTAACAATTAACTATACGCATCTGTGTGTGGTAATATATCATGACTGCTAGGAAAGGTTTCAAACAAAAGAACTGTTGTTCGGTGTTACATAAAGTAAGTTACCTTCATTTTTTGCACTTGGCATCGATGTTCCAAAATTTTCCTTTTGGACAAAAGTGAACATTTCTTCAATACAATCAGCAGCTTTCTCATCCTGTAGCTCCCGTAATGCTATGATTAGTGGTAATATACTTTTCGAGCAGATGATGCGTTTTTGTCTCATAAAACTGAAAAAAGTGGCATTATCGCCACTGATTTTGTTATATTGTACATCCGTAATACTGAAGAATATTGAAACTGCCCTTTTCTTCTCGTCGGTCATCAGCAATGCTAAAGTTTCAAGGAATTTTGTGAAGCTGTCTGATATAAAGAGAAAGCGTAGATACAAGGATTTGTAACCTGCAGTAGAATATCGATTAAACGAACTTCAATTTCTAATAAGAATAACACAATAAATTCTTTCCCAATGAAAGCTGCCTTTAGGAAGCATTGGCTAGGAATATAAAGTGAAGAAATTATTCTCTTCAACCTGGCTAATGTACCAACATCATAATGTCCGGAAACCATCCATGTCAAGAAGATGAAACATTTGCTGTTTATTCTTATTTCCATTGAACTTTATATTTTGTGTAAACGTGTAAAATGTGTTTCCCATTCTTCATTTTTACCCGGAATACATCCTAATCTGTTTAATATTTTTAAAAGTTAGAGGGACTTATTTTGCAAAAGTAGTATGGTAACTTTTTGAAAATTTTCTACACACCCAAATGGACGGCAGAACTCTTAAAGAAGCCTTTCTATACGTCAGTATCATATTACATTGTACGTAAAGTACTTTTCCCTGAAAAAGATGTGGTTTTGATACCTTCATTTTTCTGCGAAGACGACGATTCTTTAAATATGCCTTCCTGAAAAAATCGAAAGAATGTCTCGGCTAGTTTGCCTATGGCTGGTTTGTTGATGCCTTCCAGTGCAACTTTCAAAGGTGTTATATACCACGGGCTGATGATACGCTTCACCCTTAACAGATTGCAGAATGAGACGTGATCTGTATCTTCAACATGAATATCAAACAGCGTCCCCAATCTGTTCATTACGTCTTTAGTCATTAGTAATGACAATGTTTCCAAAAATATTTGAAATTCTTCTGTTTGGAGAGAAAACAAACACAAAAGCCATCATTTGTCCAAGATAACTTTTTCAAGTGGCAGATTAACATACAATGTGTAATACCGCAATGCAGTGGGGGAAGATGATAAGGCTCCACACGGAATACCATAAATTAATTTCTCATGCTGATTTTCTGTAATCTCTGCAATCGATAATGGATAACTAATAGTTTCTTTTATTTTTAAGTCCTTTGCATGACAAGCATTTTACGAGTAAATGAAAGTACTGTTCAAGAAAACCACAAACAGAAAAACAAGAATACTTTATCATGAGGTCAGTGATATTGATAATAGGGAAGAACGGTTTTCGTGAATCCACTTCTCTCAGATAAATGTGTTGGCTAACCAAATACGCCAAACGCTTGAACCAAAATATACTTTTTGATACCTTGCCAAAGTGGAAAGGACTCTCTGCGATTGCACTGGCGAGTGTATTTATGTGTGTGTATGTGTGTGTATGTTAACTTGTTTGTGACGCGTAGCTTGTAAACACGATATCTCAATATAATCCTATGGTTTGTGGTAGACGTGAAAGGTCATTTGAGGTCGCCAGAGGTCAAAAACCTAAAGACAGGAATGATGTATACTTTTTACACTAGGCATATAGATATTTCATATTAAGAGTAAGAATCCTTTTGTTTTAAAGGAAAGTTAGAAGACATTTGAGGTCACTAGAGGTCAAAACCGAAAACTTTGTGAACATGATATTTCAAGATAGGAATGTTTTGTATATGGATTTGTCATATAACGGAAAAGAATCATGTTGTTTTTGGTGGAGATGAAAGGTCATCTGAGTGACAGAGGTGAAACTGCGAAAAACTTGTAAACCGTTTGAAAGCACGTTATCTCACGATAGCTATGATGTATACTTTTCATACTGGACATATATATTTAAAATTATTGCAAGAAAGGTTCCTACTGTGTATGATGGTAGTCATGGGTTATTTAAGGTCATCAGAGGTCAAAACAGAAGAATGTAAACACGACATTTCAAGATAGAAATGATGGATACATATGGTATACAGATTTGCCACAGAAACATCATAACTGGTTTTGGTTGAGGTCCAAGATCATCTGAGATCAAAAGACGTGAAACTACGAAAACCTTTTAAACTGCTCGTTTACATAATATCTTAAGAATAACGGTAGGCCGTACCTCCAAATTGTGTCGTTTCGTAGCCAACGAAATGGGAGGGATGGATGTTTGTACGATTCCAAGGATTAAATTATAGATAACAACATATATCTTTTCACAACCACAACTCTGGTTAATTCATAAATTATTCCAATTTTAATTACCTAATGATAGACTTGTGTGAAGGATGCTGCGACGACTATTATAATTAAAACAGCCTAATATTTACTTGTATGTTGATGGTGTAGAAGAAAGTGCTCGGTTTCTTATTCGCAGACCCGGCGGCGGGTTCGAATCCCATGATTGTTTTTTTCAGGTTTTATTATTCAGTTTTTCTCCCCTGTAAGTTATCATCCCTGGGTCATAGATTTTCATACAGAAAAGAACCTATTGCTTTGGTGCAGGTCAGAGGTCATGTGAGGTCAAAAGAGATAATAAACTGAAAACACCATGTCTCAAGTTCGGAATCATGAATGTTTTTCATACTTATAATGTGAAAGCGTTATACTTAGGAAAATACCCCTGTTGTTTTCTTTAGATTTTGAAGGTCATCTGAGGTCACTGGCATTGAAACGACGAAAACCGTGTAAAACTGAGGTATCTCATACTTGGATGCCACATACTAATTACAATAACCAGTTTGCTTTTGTTGGAAGTGAAAGTCATTTGGCGTTACTAGAGATCGTTTGGTGAAAAGCCCGTAAACACGATAGGTCATAAACAGTAATCTTGATGGATCTCATAGTTGGCACGTGGATGCCCACATACTGCGTTCAATAATTTAATTGTTTTGGTTACGGTCAAATGCCATTTGAGGTCAAAACAGGTCAAATTGTGAAAACCGGGTATGTAAATATGAGGAATCTGACACACAGTAGATGTACAGCCCATGTGTTTTACAAGACCCCCATTGTTTCTGATGGAGGTTAAAGTACACGTGTGGTCGCCAGAGCTAAATTTGTGAAAGCATCGTGAAAACATGATATTTCGAAAAGGATAAACTTGAGGAATAAACATCAGTGCGACAAAGCATTTCTTTGTGGCAAGGAATCACTAAGCCTTCAGGCTTTCTTCTTGTCTTATGATACGCATCTCTTCTGGTGTCTATACATAACACATCAATCACGACAAATCATGTTTACTTCGTGTTCTTTCAAGTCCAAAAACTACAACACGTTTTAATTCATTGGAATTATCAACAGTATGTTACTACAACTGATATGCATTTCTACTCATGAATAATTCAAATATGTTTCTCGTACTAGTCCATTACTTTTGGTGATCAACAAAAATACTGCTTTATTAATTCCATATAGTACAGTTCATTACGATACTGACCTTTGTCATCCTTGGTATCAAACAATACGCCAAATGTTCCCCTTTGAAAAGCTTGAAGAATTCTTTAGCCAGGTTGGCGACAGTGGATTTGTTTATATCATGTAGTGCATTGGTCAGCGGTGAAATGTAGGTGTAGCTAATGAAACTCTTTTCCTTCAGCAAAGTACAAAATTCTAAATTGGTAACGCCTTCTCCTCTACACTTTGTACCTCTTGAAGGCACAGTTTTCTATAAGAAGAAACACCTATTCAAATATTACTATGTTAAAAACAAATACCTAGCACCTACAAATATTTAAACCTGTTAACAGGTATGTCCATTTTTTCATTTCAGAATGCTAGATGAAATTATGAGCTTGTAATAATATTTTCTATGAGAATTTATCTTAGATGAAAATATTTAATCAGTAGAGGGCAGAAGAAGTAATATATTGGAGGACGAAACTGGCACCACAGTCCCATCAAGTCCTGGCAAGATATGCCCTTTTCACACTTCGCGTTGGCATGTATAAAGAAATTGGGCTTTTTATATAGTAAACTTCGACTATCAAAGAAATGTCAAAGTAAATAAATGAAATACAACAATCCTTATGCAAGTACCTCTCTCTTCTGTTACAGAAGGCAATACACCAAATTTCCCCATTCGAAAAAGCGTAAACAACTCATTTGCGCATTCTGCCGTGTGCTTTTTGCCACACGCTCTTAGAGCAACGAGCAGAGGTTCAATGTACATGTGGCTGATAATACCGCTTTCTGTCATGCGATCACAGAAAGTAGCATTTCCACGACCGTTGTTACCCTCAGTTTGCTGATCGGTGATACTGAATAAAGATGACAGTCCTTTCCTCACGCTTTCCGTCATAAGTAATGATAAAACTTCCAAGAATGTTTTAAAGCCATCGTCTACGGAAGAAAAAGACAAAGTTGAAAAGATCAAGAGAAAGATAAATTAGCCTCTAATACGTGTTATGTTCTGTTAGGCTGTTTGGGGGATTTTGTAGCCAGTCAACCAAATAATTTGTAAATTGGCCCACTCTGCCATACAGGGATTTTTTCAAGTGGAGATTCTCTGACCACAACTGTTTGGACAGCAAAGACATCAACAGTTCTTGTGTAACACATACTCTCAATATTTTGTACACAAAAGACATTAAATAATCATCAAGATGAGCCAACTGTGTAAGATGTGTGGTTCCCAAAGTGCTAGCCCTAACCTAAGCAAACTCTACTGTGATCAGAGAGATAACTGTAAAATGATCTGGTCACCGGGCAAAACTGCAAATGCCCGGGATAAAACTAAAACAGGATAACTGATTTGAACGCATAATTATTATCTTAATCGGGAGGTTGGGGGTTCAAACACTCATCCAGATCACTGGAAGTTATGCAAGGAAGACTGTTCACCCAAGAACAATCTACTATACTAAAAGTCAAGGTGTGAAGAAGGTTACCAGAGCGGAATACCTACTATTTAACACATTGCTTATTTCTTATCCGATATAAAGAGCGACTTCTGACTTTCATTTTTTGTTTGGTAAAGCCAATGTTTTTCCATTCAACTTATAAAGTGTAGACAAGGATGACAACGTTAAAAATATGATACACTAAAAAAAAAGACTTAACAACGTGTAGCATCTGTCGTCTGATTGAATTATCTTTATTAGCAGCTAGCCAAGGAACTCGGTGGAGGTATCAATAAAAATACACCCACCAATGGAAGCAGATTGCATTTGCCTGAGGGAAAGACTTGTGTTGATATTAAACGATTATTCGGTAAAAATATCAGGCCTTGGTATTCTTCTACACACGTTGTTCACTGTATCGATCAATATATCCTTCCTTCAGTGCACAATCTTGCCGATGTAAATAGTCATCATTTCCGCAGGTTACGTGAAGCTTTTCGATTTAACGTTTAAGATTCCTAAATTCAGTATAGGCTAATTGATGAGAATAGTGAAGCAATGTCATTTCACCGGCTTTGTTAGAACTTTATAATTTTTAAAACATGGCATATCAAAACAAATAAAGTAAAGTGCAATTTCCAGCACTCTAACAAACGTTTTGTCAAAGTTTTCTTTGTACGCCACGGTTTATGGCCGCATACTCTATCCCTGTGGAAATGTCACTTATTGTCCTGCTGAGAGCATTGTTACACCCTAATATTAATTCTGGTTACATTTCTAGCTGTTTCTGTTTCTCACACGAAAGCACAGCTACGGTTTAATTATATTGCCGACGCCTTATGAGAGCACCCTCTGTCAGCTGAGGACTGAGGACCTGTGATAATATCCCGGCTTTGCAAAATGACATTGGGGGCAGTCGAAAATGTCTCTTAAAAAGGACTAAAGTTTCATCAACTCGTGTCAAACCAAGAGAGAAAAAATAGAAAACGAGTAAATGAAGACGCAAGCAGACATCTAAATTTATTGTTGAAGACAAAATGGAGGAAGAAAAGGAGTCAAAAAGTATGAAAGAATGGATAGACGACACCGTGTCTCATGTTTTCTTACACCACAGTCTAAGCTTAGGCTTCCATAGTCCGGAACAATATAAAATGACTCCACGCAAGTAGCGTTCCTGATATCGGCTGTTATGAAAGAAGTACAGGCGATAATATGAAGGCGGTGGGCTGCAGCAATAGCTTCAACTACAGAGACCGTGCTACAAAATGTTAAACAAGAGATTGCAAAAGTTAAATCTGTCTCAAACGACGTAGAAACACTTAAAGTAAGGGTAAAAGAACAGAAGTTTGAATCTGAAAACTGAATAAGTATACACGAAAGGAAACGTAAAGATTTTTGGTCCAATTGGAAGTAACAATGAAAGCCTTGATGAGTCCTGGAAATTCCTGTTTAGGGGAAAACCAAAATTATCCTGAAAGACGGAAAACTTATGGAATATATTGTATAGAGTTGCTAGGCTAATTAAGAAACGGCTTAGCAAGAACGACTACTCAAAAACTTACGTTTCTCTCAAAAACGTGTACCACCGATTAGGACATGGCTTTTGTATAGCTATGACAATACACCTACCAAATATACATTTAATTCCATTACATTAGACCGAGAAATTTTACAAGTGGGTTCCAAAACCCATTCTCTTCTGACATTATACAAAAATAATGCGTGGAATTGTGGGTAAAATAGACAAAATGGTGGCGCGCCCATGACCAATTTTTCGCCCGATCCGGGGAAAAGTAGATTCTCCCAAAAGAGGGAATCTCCCCAACTCCGAAACGGCATTCCATCTCACCGGCTTATACTGTCGATGGAAAGACCGAAGCAATAGACTATGTACAGGGTTAAATGATGACCTCACAAGTATCAGGAAGAAAATTGTGAAGGGGCTGAGGAATGACGAGAGTGTCTCTACAGTGTAGACTATTCAGTGCAAAATATGTTACGTTGTCGATATTGCTGGAAACTGAAAAGAAACTACTTTAGATTCAACCAAGGACTTATCAAAATTGCATTGGAGTGAAGATAAAGTAAGTTAGCTGCAATTCTACAATGCTGTACAGGAGCGCGGGGCTCCAACTTTGGCTTCTTTACATAGTTTAGGTAATACATCGCCTGAACTACCTTGTATTGATCATACATACTATAGGCGTTCACCTTGTAAACTCATTCCTATACTCTGTCTACTAAATTTTTATTGAGTAAGAAGCAAACTTGATTACAATATTCTTCCAGATTAGGTAGAGGAATTTGACATTTTTTGCCTTTTGGAGACGAAAACTAATGAGATTGAGCCTAATCATTTCCCGGATTTTCTATTGTCCCTGCTTAAAAGCCCCCTGAAAAGTTTTGGTATGGAGCAATTCATGGAATTTCGTTGCTCACTAAATCTTCATTGTCCGGAAATTATGACTTTAGGAGGTACTCTCGCATACAGCGTCAGACTCAACACTGTGAATAACGAGAAAAAAATGTGTACTTGGTTATCAACTGACTGTAGGTGGTACTTAAATTTAATCTGAGAATTCAAAATTCTAGATCCGGATACGTCTGACGACATCGTTAACGATTGCGCTTTACTGAAATCTAGTTACAATGATGCCTTGATCTGTATCGTGGAAGATTTTAATGCAAGAATAGGCACACTAAGTGACTTCTTGGATTCAGTTAACAACTCATGGAAATGTAACAGGTACTCTGTACAATGTTTTCAGTTCCAAAGCCGATTTGGATCTATTATATTTTTTTACTTGAATCAAGTCATTAATAACAACAGTAGGCAGCCTATTGGGATGTATGAAAGTGTCGATTTGGATATCGTCCGTGGTGTAATTGGAGAACACAAATTTATTGGATCCCTTACATGCGATGCGAAGAGCACTATCGACTGTGCTGTAGCCGCTGCTGAACTTACTGTTGACACGTTTGACCATTTATGTCTGACAAACACTCTCCGATAATACTTGAATTAAGGGAGACCAAAATCAATATTTTTAATGTAAACGACTGTGCTGAGGCATTCTCAAGTGTTGATGGCTGTAAATTGGACTGAAAATAAGAAAAATTAATTTGTTACCTCTCTTAACGCAATTAGCTTTGAAGACATGTTCAGGGCTATTGACCAGGTCGATGTATTTCATGGCGGCATAGATAGGATTTCCATTATGTGGAAACAAATGTTTACTGATCCTGCTCTTTACACTTAAACTAGAAAAAAGCTAACGAAACGTCGCAAATGTGCATTAAATAACTCCAATCTACCGTTCATTGCAAGGTGTAAGAAAAGAAATCATACTACGTAAATTAGAAAATTTTTTACAAAACTGATGCGAAAAGTTTCTCTACGATACATCTACGTCATTCGTCGAAGCAATACCAAAATTTATTTACTTAATTTACTTAATTACACAGCGAAATTCGTAATGAAAGCATGTTTGACCCCAAGCATTATTGGAAGATGAACCAAGTACACCCTTGGTTTACATGTATTTCTACGTCAAGTTAAAGTAGTGATCCAAGTATGAAATATCATTCAAAAACATACTCTAAACACTCAAAGGAGAACAGGAAAGTATTGCACTTCAACGGTATCAAAGAACCATACCATATTGGAAGTCGCTTTGACCGCCTTCTGAGAAAACTCGCCTCTCTGTAATGTACGTCCACAAATCCAACCCAGGCACTCTGTACACTAGCAGTACCTATGCAGAAGTTTTCTTAGAACCCTTTACAAAAGCGTGTGTTATCTTTTTTGCATTTCTGTATGCGGGCAAGGATAAGATAGTATAAGCTTCCATAACGTTTGCAATAACTAACTTGCAACTAGTTAGACTTCCCTAGTGGTAGAAATTAGAGTCGGTGGCTAAACCTGAATTGTCAGACGTGGCAAATACGACGTAACTTGTTCAAGTTTAGTAAGTCAGCTATTTATGGGATCCTGTGTAACTTGGACGAGGCAAATGTTTACAGACGGTATTACATTAGATGTTTACGTAGATGAATACCGAGTTTTGCTGACGGCGCCAGCAATTGGTGAAGAATTTTTCATAGGTCTCTCGGTAAAGCCAATTCTTTGTTATGATACAGTATCTTTGTTTTGAGGTCCTAATAAGGAAACCATGTCCTTTCTGGTCAAGCAAGTTGATTGCAAAGAAATTCTGCCAACAGTTTTCTTGGAGTGACTATAACAAGTCGAAAAATTACTAACATTGCACGTTTGCTGTTATTTGTTAGGAATAGTCCACCAAAATTTCATATCTTTCTCACAAACTAGCTACCCTGGTTCCCTTGTGTATTGTCTGTAACGTTGAAGTCACTGCATCTGAGAGTTGAATTGTGAATAAGGATTTAACTTAGGACAATCAATCGGTATGTTAAAGTTCCTGTTTTAAGTGAAAATTAAATAATAATTTGACCAAGATTATCTATCAACTTTTCCTTACCACGACATAATAAATAGTATTAACATCGTCTTCATATCAACTTACCGCACATGATATGTCTAAAATTCCCAAAACAAATGATATGTGTTCTTCGTAGTCAAATGTCGAAGACCCCCCCCCCTTTACCGTAACAGAACTGTTCTTATTTTATGACAGAAAAGATATTAAGTACCAACCTCGACCGTCCGATATATTCTTTCTCTACGGAAGTCAGAACTCTCCCAAATGGAGGAAAATCATGCAGATAACTGTCCTTTCATATATATGAATAAGGACATATATTGTTTCCTTAGAACAGTCTAAAAACTTGGACTGTGCATCTTTTAACATACGTACTAATAGGGCATTTGCAGAGAAACACAGTATATAGGCTTCCTACCCCTTCCCGAAAGGGAATGAATAATCAATAGGTCGAGTTTGGTAGATCGAAGTTAGGATGTGTAGGTTGAAGGTGATATAGTAGTAAATTCGATCTAAGTTGAAACCAATCCTAAGATAGATCATAGCCCTTATCATAAAAGGAGAGGTTGAAAGAAAATACCAGTGAGAGAAAAATTGAACCGCGCACCGGGGTTTTGAGCCCGCCATCGGCTGCTTTCCGGGCAGCGTCTGTAACCACTTAACTAACACGGCTCGTGATTTCCAGACATATATGTAAATATACATATATGTGTGTGTGTGTGTGTGTGTGTGTGTGTGTGTATATATATCTTTATATATATATATGTAATTATATATATAATTATATATTATATATATATATATTATACATATTATATATATATATATATCGCTAATTCCCACCTTAAGGGGAAATTGTTGTATCTGCTTGTACATAGGGCGAAAAAAAGATAATAAAATACATAAGAAATAAATTCGCCCTAACGTCTAAACATGTAATTAAAGTTATTTCAATGGACAGCCATCCGTTCGTGTTAACAGCTAGGTGTCCGTAAATTTGACAACTTTGAAGTAATGGCATTTAGTTTTGTAAATCTAAGAGGGCGCCCTTGTAAGTTTACGTATTCCTATAGAAAAAGTGTGTGGAAACGTTAAGGCGAAACTTATATTTCAGCCGAAAAGTTTTTTCCCCTTAAGGTCGACTTTTCAACAACAACTTCCCCCCTAAGTGCCGAATTAGAGAAATATATATATATATATATATATATTATATATATATATATATATATATATATATATATATATATATATATATATATATATATAACGCTAATTCCCACCTTAAGGGGAAATTGTTATATCTGCTTGTACATAGGGCGAAAAAAAGATAATAAAATACATAAGAAATAAATTCGCCCTAACGTCTAAAAATATAATTAACGTTATTTCAATGGCCAGCCATCCGTTCGTGTTAACAGCTAGGTGTCCGTAAATTTGACAACTTTGAAGTAATTGCATCTAGTTTGTAAATCTAAGAGGGCGCCCTTGTAAGTTTACGTATTCCTATAGAAAAAGTGTGTGGAAACGTTAAGGCGAAACTTATATTTCACCAGAAAATTTTTTTCCCCTTAAGGTCGACTTTTCAACAACAACTTTCCCCCTAAGTGCCGAATTAGTGATATATATATATATATATATATATATATATATATATATACATATATATATATATATATATTCAAACTGACGAATGACACGTAAGCAGGGGCGGATCTAGAGTCTTTTCTGAGGGGGGGGGGGTCCATCGTAAAAAAAGGCACATTCATTTTTTTTTTTAAATTTTGGTTCCCATAAACTTCAACGATTATACAATTTACCGCATATTGACAAAGAAAGGATAAACCAAGAGACATGCAAAAACTGGAATCAAAACCTGGAATCTAAACGGTCAATTGCAAAGCGCGCGAAGCGCGCGAAAGTTTTTTGGGTAAGCCTACACTTGCAAGAATTTGTACTAATTTAAAACTTATACAGAACAATTGTCCGGACAGCCTGCCCTCTCGGGCATAACTTTACTTCCCTCCTCGAGTAACCAGCTCTACCGTACGACAGACACAAGTAAACGTTGGCCAGGTTAAGCGAAATGCGATTCAGTTCCCGACATTTAATACATAAATCCATGTATTCTACTTATTAACTTGAAAAGGTGGAAAGGGTTTGTACTATATTTAGCTATAAGCATAACGGAACTGAGGAAAAGTGAACAAAGCCTATCGAAAATTTTGGATATTATCCCAAAAATTACGCTTATGAAAGCCAAAATAAGTAAACCGACCATAGGTGACGGCAGAATTTTCCCAACAGGGGGCGGGACCATGTCAGCTACCCCAAGTTCCGACATTCCCTATTTCGAGGGGATGATGAAAAGGGCAAATGGAAGAGCCTCATTATCCCATGCCATTGCAGGCATACTTTGCATCATATCACTTAATACTTCAAGATCCGAGTTGCGCACTGATAGTGTTCTTTGAATCTGGATCGTGAAATTGAGAAGCGGGCGAAGCGGGCGAGAATATTTGATTAGCTTACATAGAACATACGACGAAACGAAAAAAGAACGGTAGGGTTTGTAGACCGTATGGGGTGTAACATACACTGCATCGAAACCACCTGGACTACACGATAAAAAAACCAAACTTTGCTCCGTAAGTCGCTCATTAACTGACTGTACCGCATGACACACACAAGAGAACACCAACTAGGCTTTGCGATATGGGATGAAAGTTACGACCTTTACATAAAAAATGTACTCTGCCTATATGTTACTTGGTAAGGTGGACATTTGCTATCCTGCTATGCGGAATGGAACTATTGAAGAAAATAGAGTGACTGTACAGCGTGCGTAGCGCGCCGAAAATTTTGGGTTCTTATTAGAGAAATTATCCTTTTGAGAGCAAAGAACAGGCAACCGTCGGGGCGACTAGTTGTCGTCGGGGACTGCATACTTTCGACTAGGACTCCCCGACGAACCTGTAAAACTTCCCCGATAGGGAGCCAGCCTTCACCGACGGGGGCATAAACCCTTCCCCCACCTGGAGCCACCGCTATCTCGACTGGGGGAGGGGGTTAAAATACTGTATGTTGTGTTCCCTATGTAGTTGCGGCGCGACTGTCAAAAATACTCTCTCAGAACAGATGACTGAAGTCAAATGTTTGCTTTTTGCGACAGCAGACCGGTCATCGGTGCAAAGACGTCAAAAAAAAAAAAAAAAAAAATTGAACGGACTAACATTGCGTTATTTGAGCTGGTGGTGATTTTATATGGTAATTTATGAAACAAACACCGATTCGTCATCTCTTGGCTGTGACTTTAAACTAAGACTGGCTTTTTATTCCCATCACTAGGGCAACACTATAAATGGAGAGAGTAAGTCCAGACCATGAATATCATAGCGAACTGTATTTACCAACTCACTCGTATTCATGAGAGAAGGGATACTATAGTTGGTGGAGGGGAGGTTTCGTAGATGTAGAGTTTAGGGAGTGTGAACAGATCATTATTTTGTAAGACCAAAAGACTAGCAGTGACCTTTTGGAATCAATATTAAAACCCAGTAGTAATACGTTGCAGAAAGCGCTAGCTAGTGAGTATGACGTAATATCTGCGCGTTTTGTATTACTTTGAATACCCAAGCACGTCACACGTGGTTCCAAGAGAAAAGTGATTAGAATGCATGACTGTCACGTAGGCAGTAAGAGTTAGATGAGGTTTTACGGCTCAGTTTCTAACCAATTGGTTTAAGTTGGGCCGGCCGCGGCCTTTTGTGCAGTTGTGGCTCACTGGCTTGTTTTTTCCTACTCCATTGCAGGCAGTAAGACATACTGTAGTCACATTCTCTGTAAAACGATTGCACTGTTCGTGTTTCGGGGCGGGCAATATAGGCTACCATAGTCAAATATATTGCCGAAAGTTTCTGCGATACATGGCTGGACTTTTACGGGTGGATTGATCGATACTGGATGGGGGTAACCAAAATCTCCTCGGAATTGGACAATTGTCATTACCTGTGAAACTGTCGTGGGTTTTTTTTTATTTCATTTTTTAATTTTTTTTAATTTTTTTAGGCTAGTGTGAAAAAACCCAATTTTGAAAAAGGGCAAATTGGGAAATTTGAGGGGGGTCCGGACGTCGGCGACCTCCCCCCCTGGATCCGCCACTGGTAAGGAGGACTAATACGAAACTTCATAATGCGGAAGAAAGATCAATAACAAAAACTAGAAGTTCCTGTAGATTGTAGATCTATCCAATTACTCTAAAGACCGTAAAAAGTACACGTTTCGGATAGACGAGGTCGACGATAGAGGAGGGGTATCCTTTGTCTAGAAAAGTCGACCTAAGCTTCCCGAAATGTTTTTGGGTCTTTTCTGGATCAGAGAAAATCGTTAGTGATCCTTAAAGCCTGACTAAAGACAATATCCTTTTTTGTACAATAACTATGGTACGAGTTATAATGTAGGTACAGTTTCAGATTGGAAAGCTTAGTAGACAGGTCTATTGTCAATACTCAGCCTTCAAATTTGATGCGGAGATCAAGAAAACGTACCTCAGAATCACTTAGTTTATATGTAAATTCTAGAATCCTTGGTAAAGACTATTCATGACATTTACAAAACTTAGAAATTCTTCCTCCCCATGAGTCCATAACCCCCAGATACCGTCTATGTATCTAAACCACTTAAAAAGGTTGTTGATTGGAATGTAATTTTGACTTGGGTTCCTCCTCAAAAAGGCCCATCCCAAAAGAAGCATACCCCGGGCCATCTTTGGTCAAACGAAAGTACCGTGAATTTGAGTAAAATGTCTTCCCTTGAACTCAGAATTGTTTTCCGTAAGACATGTATCAAGGGAAAGTAAAACATTTCTGTGGACGGAGTTTTCGTTTCCCTCCCCTCCAGTGCTTTTTTAGCCCCTTCCACTCCTAGAGATCTTAGCATGCTAGGATACATGAATTTTACATCAATGGTAAACATCAGAGTGCCTTCAGGGAGAGGCCCAGAGTCGTTGACTTCTTTAATTATATTGAGAACATGTTTGATGTCCCTTATATAAGAGTCAAGATTCTGCATTACAGGATTGACAAAGAAATCCACAAATTCAGAGCGCCTTTCAATTGGGGACTCACTACCTGAGATCACTAGTCTATAGTTTTCAACCATCCCTTTGCATCTGTTCCCTTGGGGGTTTAGGAAACGTATAAAACCTGAATTTTTTGGTATAGGACGGCTTTCAGGTACTGTGCCACTTTCTCATCAACTTCACCTGCACCCAGCATACTTTGTACAACCTCCCTCACCTATTTTTCTGTCCTCACGAGTAAGGTCCCCTTCCGAGAGAAAAGTAC
Source organism: Holothuria leucospilota (assembly GCA_029531755.1). Lineage (NCBI taxonomy): Eukaryota > Metazoa > Echinodermata > Holothuroidea > Aspidochirotida > Holothuriidae > Holothuria > Holothuria leucospilota. The sequence continues at coordinate 30,163,421 of CM055972.1, read as the reverse complement.
TTGGACAGGGAGAGGACAGTAACCTCACCTAGATTCGTTCATGCATGCAGTACAGAAAGAAAGTGACGAGTTCGTTCCACGTAAATTTGCCAAGGACAATTTTACTAGAGATGAAAGAAAGACTTTGGCTAGACTTAAATAGAGGTTTGACTGATTTAGCCTGAAGATAAAGGTCCGGCCTTCGTAATCCAAGATAGGTCTGACTACATCAAGACAGCCTCAGAAGAGTTAAGCAACAAGGATATTTACTTAGATTCACATATATGTGTATGATATATTTGTATGTAACACATAACATCAATTCATTCCATCCAACAATCACATTCACGGCCGACTCCTGTTGAGTAAGCGTCCACTTCCTGGACACCACAATGACCGCAGCAAATGTTTCACTCAAAACAAACTTGTTCACTAAACACACGGACAAGCACAATTCTCAACTACCCAGCACTTGCCGTTCTCGGCACGTCACCAGAAATATTCCGCACAGTCAAGCGCTTCGCTCCTCTGAGACAGACTTTCGCTGCAACAAACTGGGTGGCAACCTTACGAACAGACAATACTGTCGGGACTCAAAATCATTCAACAACACTTTTCCGCTCTTCACACAGGGGCGGATCTAGGGGGGCGACCCGGCCCCGGCCCCCCTTTTTGAAAATGCACAAAAAAAAAAAAAAATGAAGGGGAGAAAAGAGAATAAAAAGAACGAAAAGGACAGACAGTGGAGTGATAGAGAATGAAGCTGCAATTAGCAACTAAACCTGGAAGCATGGGAGTCATAGCGCACAGCAGATCAGTTTGAACGTCGATTGGGACGTTCACACGCATGCTATTTTACTACACATATTTGGATACAATCAATACGATACAATACCATCAGCCAATCGAAAAGTACCTTAAGAGACAGTGCGCACTAGTTGGGATTAGCTGCTATCAAGCCTGGAAAGTGCCATTTCCGGCCATCTGGGATGTACTAAAACCTCAAATTTTCTTGGAACGCTCCGCGCCAACCTATGGTGGCGCTCCGTTTAGATAGTAAACGCAGTGGCATACACTGCGGGAGGCCATTGGGCCATGCTCCCCCTCACTGATGCCGATCTGTTTTATTTCCTAAAAATACGTAAATTTTTTAACACAAATTTTACATCAAAAGGTAGCATGTGTGGCACTAGATTGCATGTAAGGACACCTAGTTTTTCAAAAATTTTCAAAGGGGAGGGGGACACAGACCCCTCCCCCAGGCCGGCGATCACACACATACTGCATGCCCCCCGTGAGAGAAATCCTGGATACGCCACTGAGTAAAACGGGATTCAAACGTGCAACCCTTGGACAAAAAGTCCAAACAACTGGGCTAATCCGTCCTCACAAAAGTGTGTAGTAAAATAAAATCAAACTTTACATCTTGTACACAGAAATTGCACTTCTTGATGGCTGCTATCAAGCCTGGCAAGTGCCATTTCCAGCGATCTGGGATGTATTAAAACCTCAAATTTTCTTGGTACCCTCCGCGCCAACTCATGGTGGCGCTCCGCTTAGATAGTAAACGGGACCGCCTCCCCCAACAAAAAATCCTAGCTACGCCACTGCAAGGGAATTAAAATGGAAAATCATGCAAATTACAAGGCCTTAAAAGTGTCTTTTCCGGCTATCTGGGATGTGCTTTTACCCAAATTTTCTGGTAAGCTACGCATAGGCGGCGGAAAGCGGGGGAAAGACACGTCCCTCCCTAAAATTTTCAGTGAGGGGGACCTCCCTCCATAAATAAATTCCTAAGGAGAAAAGTGAGGAATTATAAATTAAGTAAAACTCAGCAATCAACAAGTATAACCATAATCAATGACAAACTATTTGGCCAAATGCTGTTCTGTCACTTAATTAATCCCTCGATTTTTCTCTGAAAGACGTTAAGATTGGCCTACAGTGCACGTCACCAACAAAATTTTATTTAGAAATATAGTGGTCGGAATCATTACAATTCGGTCATTCAGTTTTGATACTATGTAAGGCCTACAATAATACCATGATTACACTGCCTGGACGTACCCCCAAAACAATGTCAGGGCTGCCAAGTCTCGTGCATTTCCGGTCATTTTCACTTTCTCACTGAGTCCACGCAAAACAAGAAATTAGGCAGAGGGGAACATGCACGTGATAAAACGTACATTTACGCCCACATGTCAATGCAAGGTACCTGGGTCCTGGCGTCAAGTCGAACTAAGATATGGGTCACAAATTTCTCAAGGAAGTCCCTCAATGTTCACCAAGTTAGAACATGACTACTAAAGATCTGATTAGACACCTTGAACAGGATTTTAGTAAGGCACTGTGCCTATGATAACTGTCTTCTGTTAATAACTTGTGGAAAAATTAATGTGATGAGAGTTGAGACATGAAAGTATATGAAGCAGAAAATGCAAAAATAAGACATGGGAAGTGCTATTTCCGGCGATCTGGGAGGTCCATTTTGTCAAACATTTTCTTGTACGCTCCGCGCCAACCGATTGTGGCGCTCCGCTTAGATGGTATAGTGCTGTCAATCACAGGTCGAACAACTTCGCCCCCCCCCCCCTTTTTCAGAAATCCTGGATCCGCCCCTGCTTCACAGCATGGCTCGCTCTAAAGTCTATGTTTCCCGATCCCTCTGTTGATGCTTTTTTGCGTCCCCCAAATTTACGGGACATTTTGGTACGGGCAAAGTTTCAGGACTAAACTTCAGTCGAGATTATCAGGGAGAATTTTGGTTGTTCACCTCGCCCGACCAAATGCAAGGCGTGCAGTTGGTTGCGGATTCTATCAGGGAATCAATGACAGCTCCCTGATTCTATTAAATACTTCCACAGCAGTCAAAGTGCACGCCCTTCCCAAATTAGACACTCGATTTATTATCACTTCAGAAACTAACGTCATATATCCAGGGAGTTGCTAGAGACTCCCTGATATATCTCATCTACTGTAATTTATGTGGAATGCGCAGTGGGGGGGGGGGTCTAAAACTCTCTCAGGATGAACATATCATAGCACATCATTTCCAGACAAGTAGGCCTAGCCTGGACCCACTGTGATTAACTATATAAACGTTACCCTGATTATCTGAAATGCGGGAAATCGACGGGTTATGCTGTTTCCGAAAGACGTTCTTCCAAAATCCTTAATTACGTTTCAATTGGAAACAGTCGACGTTTAGTTTGCTGCTTGAGTACTTTAACATGTACCTTCGTTTCCAGCCGTAGTATTAATTTGCTCTGCACAGTGTGATATCCACAGAGTACTTCCACATCTTAAACAAGGACTCGTTATAACAGTCAAAATTTTCTGCAATGTAACAGTTATTTACTGGAATTGGCACTCGTTGCTTTCCCATAAGCAACTATTAATAAAATAAAACCAAAAGTTCCTACAATTACAATTCTATTCTTAAAACAATTCTCAAATGTTAAACAACACAAGTGGAAACACACCTTCGCCGTTGAACCTACAGTACAGTACGATGAACATGTACGGCACGGATTGCAATGATAATCCGTATTGTTGTGGCAGGTTAGGTAACCGTACATAGCTTGAACTTTGCTCATAGTACGAGAGAAGAGGTTGCGACCTCTCAGGTAATAATTGTATAGACGCGGTCAGGTGTGAAGCAAACGTGTCCATTTAGGCGCGGCTCTCCCTTATACTTAACGAGTGTAAGATCATTTGTACATCTGCTCGCATTGCTAGCAGTCAGGCTATCTAGAGCTATAAATCGTAACCCCGAGGGACGCAACAACTGGTAATTATTTGTTTTCTTCATTTGGTAAATCTTAAACAGTTTCTTATAATTTAGCATTTTTTTTTTTTTTTTTTTTTTGATGTTTGTACATTTGCACAAGCTAGTTTGTTTAGCAAGTGCTATTTGCTATTTTCGTATTACGAAGTTTGGCGAACTGAAGCCGCACCCATTAATGTTTGTAACATAAAGTATGCATTGTAAATTCAGGTGCATTAGTGCTATTCTTGCGAAGTCAAGGTTCAATGTTTATTTTGTATACCTTTTTTACAGATAGCATATATTTTCCTATTTGATAGAGTTACTATTTTTGTACGTTTCGAATTTTGATGTGGTTGATATTTACATTCGTTTACATTTATGTTCACAGTGAACCGTACCTACGTTACCGTGACTGCAATCATTTCTTCGTTTATAAGGTTTAAATTGATGTTAGAGAGAAACAGATTGGAAGAGTAAAGTAAATGCAGTTGTTTATTTTTTGGTGTTTGTAACGTGTTCATGGGATTGCGCCCTCATCCGTGTAGCGATGAGCCTATACGTATTACGCTGGCACAAATGCATCAGCCTGTGTCTAATTATTGCTACACATTTTTCATGGAAGTCGTACCATTTACTGTCTTAGCGAGAGAGGAGAACGGTTTGGACTTTTCCCGTGCGTAACAGCTTGCATTTCTGTTCAATACACAAAAATGGTATTGTGTGGTTCAATGTAAGATTCAAACGTTGTATCCGTTAGGGAGGGAATTTGAGCACCAAAGTAGAGCAATCCCTATAATCGAAGCCATGGCTTCAATAAATTATACAGAATATTTACTTTATCACAAGCATAACTGTTGCGGTAATAAGTTATTCTAATTTAATTAACAAAGTATAACAAGTGAAAAGGATGTTGTGACAATAACATGATTAAAAATACCATAGTTATAACGATTTTGTTTATGGTGTAGTGGAAAAGGCTTGGTTTCTCACACAGACGGTCCTGGTTCGAAACATCAGCGGCTCGCCATAGGGGCACGGGGGCACTTGCCCCCCCCCCCAAAGTTTGCAAAGCATGGTCTTCAAATATTTTCAAAAATAAAAATAATAAATAAAAAAACATGAATTCGAGATGGGTTAGGCCCTCCCTTTTGATTGAGTGAGCTTAAAATCAAAGAAGTGAATAACTTTCCAATGCAATGCGAAGGTTAAACATTAATACAGTGCTTTCAAAACATTTTTAGGCGCGCTTCGCGCGCGTTTTCTCAGTTGTTTATTTGTAATCTGGTTAGCTTAGGCATCATAATATCATTTACAGAGTGTAACGGTAATGCTGGAGTTAAATGCCCATAGTTTTGCAGACACTTCAAAGCTATCGGGGTCTTTAGATACACACCCCATTAGCCGTGTTGATTATCATCCACGACTAAAAACAGGTTTGCCAGGGTGTCACCTGGCCACATTAGCATAGGTATCTGTCCACAAAAATTGTAACGGGCATGTAGACTAAAAGTATTGTGTTTCCCATAGAAGGAGAGGTTTCCCTTCCCTTGTCCAAATTGACAGCGCCGTTGGCCCACGAGCGGTCTTTTGACTGTCAAATGGCCTGTTATAAGCAAAAGGTTCTCCACCTCTGTGCTAAAGTATAACGTTTCAATTGATTTAAAATAAACACACCAAACAGTCAATCTAAGCTCAGTGTGATGAGACTTTTGACTAGTGGCCTAGTTATTTGTATAAAGGATGAAACGTCGTTCTGAGTTAGGGGAATTCCTCTCCCCCTTTAAAAAATCGTTTCGGTACGATACTGAGATCCAAAACACTTAATGCTATCATTTCATCGTTTTCAAGTTTCTCCATGATCGAAATTTTCGTTAGTTTAAGAAAACAATCCAGAAAACCAACATTTTATGGCTTCTTGGCAAAGCTGAAACATATTGTGACACAATGAAAGAAACAATGAAATATTTGAAGGTGGGACTCATTTTATACAAATAGATCAAGTCGCTTTGCCCATTTCACCTGCCTCTTACTCCACCCCTATGGTAGTACGGTAGCGATGGGTTGATATGGTGGTATTTATTGTTAAAGTAGTCAGCTCATGACTAACTGCCTGAAATGGTTTTTGAAGATCGCTGTAATATACATAATAATAACCATACTCCCATAGGCGTAGGAGGCGGGGGGCTGGGGGCTGCAGCTCCCCCAACAAAATATTTTTTTTGAAAATTCGGGCAATATTCTGAGAATTTTTCGGGCACCTACTGAAAGAAAAATGATGCAATAATGTAACTTAACGGAAATCGATTCTTTAAAAAACTTCCTTGGTAATTAAAATACAGTTCTGATTTGGATTGCACCATCACCTATATATTCGGTATCAATTCACCAGTGTGTTTTTAATGGTTAAACTTATATATTATGATTATCAGTGGTGTATTTGAGGAGCCATTAGGCCTTCCCCCCGTCACTGACGCCGACTTTTTAGTACCTTAAATAAAGCACAAAAGTTTACTTCAAAGGTAGCATATGTGGCACCAGATTGCATGTATGGACACCTAATTTTTCAAAAATTTCAAAGGGGAGGGGACCCCCCTCCCCTTATACCCTTCCCCCAGGCCGGCGATCACACAACATAGTGCCTGCCCCACTCCCATGAGGAGAAGTCTTGGCCACACTACTGATTATTATCATCATTATTGTAACGTCTTCCCCCAGAATTATAACCAATATGGAATAGGTAGTAACGTGGCGAATTATTGTATGTATATTGGCATGCGGTGTGATAACGTATGCATGCCTATATGGTATGTACCTTACCATTTTGAACGCGCGCGTAGCGCGCGGAAATATTTGTTTCTATTTTTCGGGCAGATCGTTACAGCCCCCCTCCCCCCCCCCCATCAATTTGGGCCCCTACGCCTATGCATACTCCTATTGAAGCTATTGTACTATCCGGAGCTGACCATTAATGGTGGTGGTGGAATTCAAAGGTCATGTTAGGGTTAGCAAAGGTCAAATTTTGAGAACATCGTACACAAAGATATCTCCAGAAGAATGAATTGGAAGGTAAGCTTTAGTGCCTACAACTCCGGATCTTTCTATGGCAGAATAAATTCTGCATAATCCATCATACACACACACACCCACACATGAATCTGTGTCTGCACCTGGTACACATAATAACGTCTTAAGCAAACCATTGACATAAACACGTGCTAAAGAACTTTCTTTGATGTACTCCTACAATTTTTGTCTCGTGCACATCTGGTGTAATAAGGGTGCACCGAAGATAACTTTATATTTCTTCCTTCAACGCTGGTTGGCGTCTTCTCACACACTACATTCACCACCACCGCTCATCCTTACATTGGAGTATGCACTGGCACTTAAAGGCAATAAACCTATTCCACCAACGGTTACAGCAGAAAGAATCCTTGGTTCAGAACTAAGATGTGCTTTGTCAAGATTGTATATTTATCACAGTACCTTTTGTACAGTGAGTGTCCAAATTTTCCAATTATTTTGCTTTTCTTTAACACGTTGCTTATTCATTTACGTGAATGTCCAAAATATTACGAAAACGGCTAAACTAAGATGTACAAGTATTAGTGCTGGAAACGCCTTCGAGCCATAAGCCACTTACTGCAAGTCCAAGTCAAGGCACAAATCATTTGGTTTCTGTCACGAGTTAATTCAAGTCACAAATTTTCAAATGTCGGTTCAAATACAAATCAAGTTTAACCTCCATTTTCCAAGTAGAAAGTGAAGTCTAAAATTTGTCCAGCTGTTACAAGCAACTAGGTGTCAACCTAACCCTGCCTCCTATTTGCACTTTAAACTTGATGAAAGACAAATAAAAGTGGCAACTTCAAGACAAAATTTACTAAACTTGTGTTTTCTTTATTTTTTATCGGATTTCTAGGCTCTAAACATATTTTACAAACTTTAAATATGCACTGTACAACTGGTAAAATAAGTCTGTTAATAATTAATTTATACAAGGTACCCACTTGAAAAATGTAGAAAAAATTGAAGATCAGAATGACCACGCATGATGCAAATGCCAGACACTTGCTTTCTAGCATATCTTCACGCCCCCAGTATGACAAGTGTCACATATTGGTTCATACAATTAGTTTTGCTGTTCATACATTTAGTCTTTTTGGTGGAACTTGTACCGGTGAGACTAGTCTGGGAAATTTGTGAGTTGTGAAATTGCCCGAGCACATTATGTAGCAATTCGCAGTTCGCTTCATTTTCATTTGCCCTTGCCCTTTTGCCTGCTGCATCAAATCCGAAGATTTTTTAACACGCATTTTTCATGATTCACGTAATGCGTCAATGGATATTTAAAGTGAGTCGCTCATGGGAACTTACGAACTTGAGTTAATGATAAGTCATTTTTTGCAAATCCAAGTCAAGTCACAAGTCATTTTCCACAAGTTCGCGTCAAGTTTCAAGTCACTGCTAGTATTTGCTTGTCAAGTTGCAAATAGCGACCAGAGCCCCAACTGTCAATCTACTTTGGGGCTATTTCCCACCCAATTTTCTCATTTTATGTTGATATCTGATGAGGAAAGCTCTCATAATTGTTCGAATAGCTCCAAACGATATGCCTAAAACAAGCCCTTCCCCTCTTTATATATGTTGTTCTGTTAGAAGATGGCTGCTGGGATCAATGCACTTTGTTACCATATACTCTCATTTCTCTGTCTCTTTGTGGGAAATTCTGATCAAGAGCGTAAAAGCTCCTGGTCACATAGAACAATGGGATGTCATTTAAAAAAATCCAGACTTTCTTCAAGTACGTATTGTAACTATTCCAAGATGGTGGTCATCCATCATCGATCAATGCACTTTAACCCACTTTTATTCGTCTAGCCCGTAACATCAGCACTCGTCAAATAGTAGCCTATAGTAGGCAGGTAGAGGAGGAAATGTACTTCAGCTGGATTGTCGTGTCGAATGGATTGTATTGTTTAACTCTGTTAGTTTAAGTGTGCTGGAAACTAAACAGTCACGTGAGTACCATTTTTTTCATGTGCATCTTCAGGCAAAATTAATAATTTCAAATGTGTGGACATTTTTTGTTTTCCAATAATACTGGGAGTTGAAACTATATTTTGCATACTTCATTGGATCAACTTAGACGTGGAGCCCAACGAAAAATTTAACATTTCCAACAGAAACGAGCCGCAATTTTGAAATTTTGAAATCCAATGTGGCATTAAAAACTTTGTAACGAGGTTTGAGGTGTTTTGATACTATTTGTACTTAAGCATAGTTTGGGCTAGCTTTAAACTGCATCCTATTGTGCTGTGTCACTCGCGGTGATTGCTCTCTTGATCGGAAATTCTCACAAAAGGAAACGACGGGAATTGGTAACAAAGGGCATTGACCATCTTGCAGCCATTTTGGAATAGGAGCAATATGTATTAATAAGAAATTTGCTTTAAGTCGTATCTTGTGGTAGAATTTGACCAATTATTGTATATTTCCTCATCAGAAATTGATGAGGTGTCAGAATGAAAATTGTGCAGCCTGCATCACAAGTTGTTAAGGATCTCAATTCAGACAGAGAGAGAGAGAGAGAGAGAGAGAGAGAGAGAGAGAGAGAGAGAGAGAGAGAGAGAGAGAGAGAGAGAGAGAGAGAGAGAGAGACTTTCACACCACACTTTCACGCCACAGGATACACTACTGAAAAGACCATGGAAGGCAAATTTACGCGTGCTTTCTTTTGACTGGCATTTATAAAATCCCGGAATTTCAGGATTACTATTCCTTTCGTGGAGGATGATATTTGAATGCTGTGGCAGTAGTGAACGAGCAGTATGTCTAACCTAATTTTAGGTGTATCTGTTACAAAGATTAACTTCCAAGTGCCATGTGAGTTTCACTTCGCAACTGACATTCTCAAAAGAGATATGTGACCATATGTTAACCTAGCAGGGTAATACCCGTCAATATAAAAAACTCCAGAACTGTTACGACATCTGTGGAGACTTCTTTGTAACAGATAAACCTTAAATTAGGTTAGACATACTGTTCGTTCACAGTAACAACATACAACATACAAATATCGTCCGCCACGAAAGGAATAGTAATCCTGAAATTCTGCGATTTTATAAATGAGAATCGAAAGAAAGCATTTAAAGTTGCCTTCCCTTTGTCTTTTCTGTAGTTTATCCTGTGGTGTGAAAGTATATTGAGCTCTCTCTCTGAACTGAACTGAACTGAGATCTTTAACAATTAACCTGTGATGCAGTCTGCACAATTTTTATTCTGACACCTTATTATTAACTTTTGGATTTACACACATTCCTTAGAATTTACGACAAATATTACTTTTAAATGCCAATAGGAAGATCGATACAATACCTTGTTTCCTTTCCAGATTGATCGGTGTATCAAACTTTCCAAACTGAAACAGGCTGAAAAACTCATCAGCAATGTCAGCGGTATGAGGCTTTTTGCACACTCTTAGGGCATTGTTCAGCTGTCGAATGCTCTTCTGGCTGATAATCCCATTTTCTGTCATAACATAGCAAAACTCAGCACCAGTATCACGGCTGCTCTTACAGGCAGTTTGTGAACTGGAAACATGTAATACTGGTTCCAATGCTTGTATCACCTCTTTGGTCATTATGATAGCCAAAGTATCAAGAAATCTTGTAAAGTTGCCATCTTTGAAAAAAGAAGGAAGTCAATTTAGAAATTATATTCATGAATTAACAGAAAAGCGAGCAGGAAAAAACCAACTTTTCACGAACTCCCCATCGTTATGGCAGCCATTTTAGGGGATCTTTATTGAGACAAGGTAGAGGAATTATACAAAATGAACATAAGATATGTGGGTAAATAGGACTTCAGCGGCTCTGATATTGTGTTGGTCTATCTCTGTAAATTTGGCATAAGTGATAAGCCATTGTAGATGATAGTCCGTTTGGCTCCATTTTTGACTGTAAAGCCCTAGACGAAGCTTTGAAATTTCCGTAGATCGTCTTAGTGGAGAGCTTAATATTCTTAAGTCTCTTTATTGCTTTGTCTGTGTAGCTAGGGACTGCACCTGATATCTCACGGTAAACGTTCTAACTCCTAGTTTGCCTGTAAATTACAATGGATGACCCTCAAGAATTTACAACGAGGGTCTCACCAGAATATACTTGATAACCGATTCGTTCCCACGTTCGTTCTTTCGCTTGTTCGTTCATTGAAATATTCAGAAAATTTGTGCATAGGATAAAAATGATGCCATTACAAATATCACCGAAACAGGCTAACAAATTCATTGTAAACTTGTAACATCTTATAAATATAATCATTTAAACTCGTTCCCAAAATTATCAAAAGGCTACAAAAAGATGAGGGTGTTCGGTGAATAGAAAATATTAAAAATGAACAGGGCTGGAAGACTCGAGTCCGGACTTGACCTCAAGTCCGGACTTAAGTCCGCATTTTTTGGACTCTGGCTTTGACTTGGACTTGAGCTTTCTGGACTTGGACTTGGACTCGGACTCGGGCTTTCTGGACTCAGAGTTTGGCTTGGACTTGAAGTCAAGTTCATCAAGTCCAGCCTTTTTCTTCATAATGTTATTTTAAATTTCATAATCCTCCCAAAAGCAATGGCATTTGCCATGTAATAAAGCCTATAGTTTTCTTTGATGTAGTAGGTCTTCTGTACTGTGGGTTATGAGGACTTGTACCATGAAAAGATCTTAGTTTTAGGAAGATTTATTAGTTCCTTATTAGCATCTTTACAACCACTTAATTTGATCTGTGATACAGTATGTAAGGGCATCAGGAAGCAATTGTATGTGCATACAACTATTATAATGCTTAATGCTGACTCTTTTATGTGTGTGTATGTGTCTATCTTTTTGTGGAAATAGGGTGGGAAAGGCGAAGTTGTTGGTATCTGGAAGTATCTTTTCAGTGTTCTCCACAAGGATTTTTAGGGGGCTGCCCGCCCCTGAGTGGAAATTGCCGCCCCCTGAAATAGCGACCGCCCCCTAAAAAATCCAGCCCCCTACAAAAGCTCCCCTCCGCTCCTCCCCGCCTCCGAAAAAAGTTGACAATAGGCTACTGATTTTTTTTTTTCAAATGAAGGCCGATCCGCCCATATTTTTAAACAAATGGTAAAATGGTACCTATGAGTACTGGGTAGGATCTGTCAATTTTAAAAAGACAGCTAGTCAGCGGAGTCTCTCACATAACAACGTGCTTCGCCATCGCCTGTGCTCTTTGCGCTTGACCGCCTCTCTTAAAAATCTGTGGAGAACACTGATTTCTGTAGTTTTCTTTGGGGGACCGTAGATTAGATGGATTAGCAAAGGCATGATTGAATCCAGTAGTAGGTCCTGATTACTGCAGCAAGCTCCTCTTACACAGGCTACAATTAAGGCCTAAATTGTGTTACCTGGGTTAGGCCTGTGGAGGATATCATAAGCTACAGTGTTTATGGTACTGTTGTGAACATGTAATTGATCAGTTTCTTACTATAATTTCATTCAGTTTGACATGAGGTTTGGCTAATTTGTTTGGTCAGTTTGTCGTAGCTATATTGAGCGTAGCTTTCAAAGCCAAGTACCGGAAAATTTTACAATTTTGGACTTGGACTCGGACTTGGACTCGAGAACACTGGACTCGGACTTGGACTTGAACTCGAACCCTCGGACTCGGACTTGGACTTGGACTCGGACTTGACCTTAAGGACTTGGACTTGGGCTCGGACTTGGACTCGAGCTTGGTGGACTTGACTACAGCCCTGAAAATGAATCTGTAATATAATTTTATTTGTGCACTTTCTAAGAGTCAATACTTAGCGATATCCAGTGTTTTAGTAAAGAATAGGTGCACGAAAGTAACAACCTGGTGGATTCGATCCATCTTTGATTTAGTGACCGAAATATGTGCCACCGTTTTTTCATTCGCTTACAAGAATAGTTCCTTCAGGAAGAGGAAATTGTTCACCAGCAAAACGAAATTTATTTTATAACGATCGAGGAAGTAATAACTGTGTTGCTAATATTGTGAGCCTATACTCAAGAATTATTCACTAACGCCTTTCTTCTTAACTTTACAATTTTCCTTGCTTAAATCCCTATACTTTTCATAACTGGTAGTGAAACTTTGTATTACGGTTTGTCCTAGGTTTACAGTAGCCTATGCCACCACATCTCGCCAGACTGTTAACATCTTTTATATTGTAACGTTTAAGGGGGGGGGGGGATGAGGTAGCGTGAGGCCAGCAGGTTGGGATCCTTGGCCGATGATGGTGTATTTTGACTGGCCACTCACGACTTTCGAGGAAGCAACACAAAGACGACCGAAACAACTGTAGACCGCGGCTTCAAACGATGTATCCACAATGATTATAAAACGACTTCCAATAAAGTAAAATATGGCACATAGTAAAATAAGCTGGGATTGTAAAGTACACAGTCGTTGACAAGATATAGAAGCAGCAGTTGGCAAGCTTAACTTCAGAGGCGCCTGTAAACACTTGCTGTATAGCTTTAGGGCGTCAGTCTGCTAACAACTATAAGTGTAAGCTACCTTGCTAAGTTTGTCCTTCTGTTGGCTTCTAGCTGTCCTGCTGTGTACCGAGAATATGAGAGTGGAGAGTAAGACTGTTGTACTGTGAGAGTTAGACTGTAAGATTGTCTCGCTTGTACCCGTGGACCTCTTTTAAATGATCCATTTAATACCAGGCTTTAAAATAATCGCCCCATTCAACATAGAGATAAGATTAAGCTAACAATAACGCTAAAAATGTTCTAAAATAATTCACAGCTGGAGAACAATTCAATGCAAACCCTAAAATGTCAAAATCATCTAACTCTTTGTAAGCGAATGCCTCATTGCGTAACGTTACATAAAGTTACATCACATATGCAAAACAGCAGATACAAATCATTGACACTAACAATGGGGGGATTATCCTGTTGATAATCTCTAACAGCAGGCAATGGATCCATAGAGCCTCAATTCTTACACAATAAGATAATCTAAGAAGTAGGCAAGGCTTACATACAGGGATCTGGGAGCTCCACCTAACCACGAGTGCTCCTCAAGGCTCCGCATAATCCCTTGGAGCTTCACACATCTCCGCAAGGCTCCAAAGTTGACACATATAACCCGCCAGCGTTACAATATTAACGTCGCCTTCCACGGCAAGAGGTAACCTTTGTACTTTCGACGCTTCCTAACGACACAAACTATTAAATTGTGTAAACATTTTTCCTATAAGGTAGTCTGTTCACTGGCATCAGAAAGACATTTTTTAACTCTGATAATCTTCCTCCCAAACGTCTGAGATACAAGATTCGTTACAAAAGAGACTGGAGGTAATTGAGGAGCTTTCCTGATTCTCATCATTAAAAGTAGTTTTGAGTTGTCATTAGTGCTATATATATAAATATATATGATACCTGTAGAGCTTTGTCCAGTTGATTGGTCCATTTGCGTTGAACTAGTAGGATGGTATGCAGGACATTCTGCCATAAAGAGTTCGTTAAATCTGTTAAATGAAAGTGATACGAAAAAGTGTAGAAATGGAATTATGCATATTGAATCATATCAGTGACATATGCATTCAGATTCAGCGATTTTTTCCTTGTCAAATTAAAGTTTTGCCTTGTATGCCGAGGGTCTACAAGGTAGAAGTACATAGAAGCAGCTCGCATCACAGACCAGTAAGGTCCTGTTCATTCCAGAAAGCCTACTCAGTTGTACCTGGTAATAATATTTTATTACGAATCTTATTCACGTACAGTAAAATATGTGGAAAATGAAAAAAATATCAGAAAAACTAAAAGAAGATAAATGGTGAGTTGAAATATCAAACATTTTTGATTTCATTTTTAATTTCATATGTTTACAAAATCGCATTTACGAGTTACCTCCCCAGCCGGATCAAATGGTCTTGCCAGTCGGACGTTCTTCCATAACCCCTGTATTATATATGCTTTCTTGAATCTTAAAACTACCTATTTTATTCCGTCTTTTGGTTGAACTTTCAGCGGCCAGTCAGGTAAAATTGATGGCAATCCAAATTTGGGCAAAACATTATCGGCTCCGGCTGACGACATAAGACATCTGTTCATTATTTTTTTTTTTAATTACTGTATACCGTGCTTAACGAGGTCTATCCATTTCTTATCAAACTGTTGAATGAATCTTTTTTCACAATCTTGTTTAGACTGAAAATAAGTTAGCAACATCATTTGACTTCAAAACATCTAAAGTCTGCTTGCCGCCTCTCTGGCTTCCGGCTTCCGGCACTTGGTGAAAATAGATCACCAAGTTACTAGCAATAGTCAAAAAACTGGCATGCCCTTTTATACATAACTCGATAAATACCAAAACGAATAGTAACATGTGTCCATTCCAGACACCTTGGAATAAATTATAAAAAGATATCTTCAAAAATTTGTTTGGTACCGTAGTTGTGGTTGCGAAGAGGCTACGTACATGGCCGTACGCAGCGGTGAGGGGGCTTACAGGGGCAGTTGCCCACCAGAAATTTTCAAAGTAAATTTTTATAACATTGATCTGTCTAAATTTTGAAAAGTTTTAAAATAGAGAAAGCTGACATGCAACTTGTAAGTCATGGAAAAGTGACATTCTCTGCAATAAATCATTTTTTGCGTTACTCATAACACTAAACGCCTCACAGAAATGCAATTTTTCCGAATATTACTTCCTGTAAGATTATGGTTCCAGAACAGCAGGAAACCCTTCCTATCATCCATTCTCTCTTTCAACTTCAAGCCCTCTGCATCATAATCCCGGAGGGCTGATAGACGGAGTGAAGCTATGATTTGGCTAGGCCGTACGGTAACAAAGCAACGGCGAGTAATGTAAACAGTACAGTGTTTCTTTTGGCCCAGTTATTGGCGGAGAAACTACAAGTTTCAAGTTAGGAGTATACAACAAAACATTTAAGGCAACATGACTTATTCCTGTTTTAAAAATTGATCCCAATCTTTTGAAAGACGGCTGTCGAAGGCACACTGCGTACGGAGACACGCCAATCAAACAGTTTTGTGCCATTCAGGGGAAGCGTCCTCACAATTTTTGTGGCTTTACTGATTGAACAAGCAGCTATGGTCAGTTGGTTGGTTAGTTAGTTAGTGAGTGAGTGAGTGAGTGAGTGAGTGAGTGAGTGAGTGAGTGAGGAGTGAGTGAGTGAGTGAGTGAGGAGTGAGTGAGTGAGTGAGTGAGTGAGTGAGTGAGTGAGTGAGTGAGTGAGTGAGTGAGTTAGTTAGTTAGATGAGGTCTTACATCCCAGTTTCCAGCCAATTGGTTCAAGTCGAGACGACCACGGCCTTTTTTCCAGTTGTGACTCACTGGGTTGTTTTCCCTACTCCATTGCTTATGCTGAGCACCAAGCACAAAGGCAGTAGGTTCCATTTTTAAAGTCTTTGGTATTACCCGGCCAGGATTTGAACCCTAGACTTTCCGGCTCCAAGTCGGATGCTCTAACCACTTGGCCACTGTCAAACCATAATACTTCGGTCTGTTATGTGCACATTGAACGTCATTTGAAGAAGTGAAAATGCATCAGTCTTTTGCCCACACGCAATTTCCTAAATGCCCTAGAGAGTAAATGCCCACCGGGGTGTTACCCCTGGAATTCACTTGGGACCTTCAGGTGGGCCCTGGACCCTATCGTTGTGGGAAGCGCTCTGCACTTCCTAGGTCCCTCAGGATCTTTTCAATATTTCAACCGTGCTTTCGCCCACCTTGACATTGACTTGATAGAAATTTCTGCGTAAGCAAAGGTTTCCGTCGGTCTGTGTTTTGATGCCCATACCGCCCAATAGTCGGTTTGGGCACAACCAGGATAACCCGAAACCAACGAAGCATCGTACTCAGCCAACCCGAGACTAAAATAGCATCGGTTTGAGGGTTATCCAGTTAGATGAGGTTTTACGGCTCAGTTTCTAACCAATTAAGTCGGGCCGGCCACGGCCTTTTTCCAGCTGTGGCTCACTGGCTTGTTTTCCCTACTCCATTGCTTATACTGAGCACCAAGCACAATGGCAGTAGGTTCCATTTTTAAAGTCTTTGGTATGACCCGGCCAGGAGTCAAACCCCAGACCTTCCGGCTGCAAGTCGGATGCTCTAACCACTTGACCATGCAGTCGAGGGTTATCCAAACTACCCAAACCAACGAAGCTCCCAGGCTTAATCATTTTTGGGGTCTAAATTTTGAAAATTGGACCTAAAATGAAGACGTGTTAAGACCAACTCATCAAGCTTGGAAAGTGCCATTTCCCACATACTATAAGGCCTTTCTGGCAAAAACAATCTCTATCCGCTCTTCTTGCTACCTGGTCACTAGCAGTATGCCATAGTGGCAGAGGGGAATAACTACCTCAAAAACTTTGCAAATCACAACATGTATTTGTCAAAATAGCATGTAAAAAGAAATTATTAAGGAATCATGGACAAAAGAATTCGTTCCATCTCAAAAATGCTATACATTTTTTCTACTAGGATACTCTACTGATGGTCATATGATTTAAATTTGGGAGCGTCGTATCCCTCTTATCGCCAGGCAATCTCAAGTAATAAGAAAAGAAAAACAGTCTGTTGTTGGTTGTAGGCAGTTTTTATAAGATTCCCCTTCCTACTGCCTCGAGCAACTGTTATCACTCCCACTACAATCGTGTCTCCAACTGGAAAAGAGGCCGTGGCCGGCCCCGACTTAAACCAATTGGTTAGAAACTGAGCCGTAAAACCTCATCTAACTAACCAACTGATCTTAATTCCGCACAATTATTTACGTCCTTCGATAACAGTATCCCCTCTCCCTCTTTTTGAATGAAACTTCATTTCAACACACTACAACTGATTCACATTTAAAAGCTAAAATGTAGCATTTGGTGAACTATTGATTCCCTTAAAATCAAGGTGTTAAGCCAAAAAAGAATTCAAATTCCATACAGATAATTTTGAATTAATTCGGATTTTTGAACCCTCCTTATCTTATTATGCATACACTGGAAAGAGACATTTCAAATTTAAATCATGCGACATATATTAAATTACTGTCGTCAGACTTTTTTATAATTTACCAATAAGTTTATTACATGAGTATACATAACAATACTGAGGATGTTGTGATATTGTTATTGAACCAACGTTTGGCGTTCCATAGTTGTTGCTAGTTACAATCGAGAGCCATAACAGCCACTCCTGAAATGAACGAAGACTAAACGTAAACCTTCTTGCCTCCTTCTGTTGTAACCCACGGGTATGTTACACAGGGGCAAGGATGAGTGGGGGAAAGACACTGGTAAGCAACACCCTGCAGAAATTTTTTTATCTTATATCATATTCCAAAATTGTAAGGTTTGGCTCTGTCAGGAACTACAGCATAGTTATTCGTTATCAAACAATAAGTCTGCCTGAAGACTGTGTAAGGCACTGTCACAATCTTTAACTAGCTCACCACATCTGAACTTTCTAAGTTGTGCCTGTGATCGTTGTCAATTATCATTTCTGTTCCAGTCTTGTGCCTCCACATATAAAGTATAAAAATCAAGTACGAAATTCTCATTTAGTGAAATCTCCGTAACAGCTCCCTGGTGAAACATCAATTTGATTGAAAATATCCCACGTAAAGGTACAAAATTGGTTCCTGGACCAAAAGATCTACCGCGCGATGAAATGCTAGCAAGTTTAAATTTGTAATTGAAATCTACAAAACAGCGGCAATTTAAACATAATGCAGCTGTATTTGACTTATTCCCTATTGTACGACAAAGGTGAAGCGCAATAGGGGAAGGGGCGCGGCGGGGTTGGTGCTTCCAAAAATTTTGCAAAGCTTGGTCTTCAATATCCAAAAGACAACATGTTAGGCTATACGAGATTATTAAGCTAGAAATAAAAGTATTTCTAAATTTGAACTAAATCACCTTCCATTTCACAAATGTGATACATTATTTATTATGTTGTATAATATTGCAAAAACTTTAACCGTATTTGTTAAGTACGTTTTTTTGTCATAATTTCAATCTAGTACCTACGTTCCCAATGTTACTCGGCCACTGGAAATGTGGATTAATAGTGATTGAGACGTCCTGATTTCAAGTTATTTTCACACTCGTATGCAGCTTTTTTAATAAGGAGATTCTAGTTAATGATACAGAAAAGTGAAAAATGTCCACTGTCTGAAAGGTTTGAAGGTGAACCTCAGTCATTGTTAGATTTAATAAAGTAGAAGCGGAGTATAGGAGAACGCGGATGGGAAAAACCGATATGTGCAAAGTTGTCTTAATGTTCTAAATTGCAGTATCAGTTGTTTTAAAATGAGTAAATGGTCGATCAAAGCCCTAGTGAGACATCTGACTAACGATTTTGTATGGGCTAGGAGATGAATTGCCGCTCTCTAAGTTGGGATATTGCCCTTTCCCTTTAAAAAGTTTTAATTTAGAACGGGCTGAGATCAAAATAGTGCTATTATGTCATAGCTTTCAAAAGTGTTTGCGTTAGAAATTTTCGTTATTGTAGGGAAAAAATACAGAAAGCCATTATTTTAATGGTCCCTTCACAAACATGAGAATGAGACGTATAGCCACACAATGAAAGAAACAATAAAATTTTGAGGATGGAATTGACTAAGGAGTTGCGTATACTGATTTGTATTCGAGAGGTCCCCGAATCAATTCTAGCTGGTACCTCCTTTAAATTTTCTGGCTCAAAAACAGCTTGTTCAAAATGGCTGTTGGCAGTCATGAGGTTCCTGTTTGGCAGGTACCGTACAGGGAGTTTTCCGATTCCGGTCTCCACTGGTTCGGTTCACTGAGCTGTCCAACCAGGGAGGTGATATTAGACCTCCCTTATCGAGCAGTGTTGCCTTCATGTGGTGTCGAGAAAGGAAGCTCTACTCCTTGCGGCCTTTGAGAAAGTAGCGTAGGATTGGGTTTACCGTCCGTTGGGGAGAGATGTTGTACGAGACCGCATAGGGTAACACAAGATATGTAAGTATAAGACATTGTATTTCAATAGTAGTGGCACGGAGCAGGGACCTTTGTCAGATCAGGTGTCTTCCATCTCACTGGGCAGACTGCAGGGAACTGCTATGGTAACCTGAACAGTTAGCTGCAGTGAACATGGCTTTTAGGTAACTTGAGCTACCAACTTAGCTTTGCTGGCTGAATATTGTAAGCGTGAGTTCTGGGTACCGATCTCGACTTTTTTGGAGTTACGACATCATCTTCTATTCCCCCCGCCCCTTCCCTAGCATCAAACTTTGACGGCGACACTGTTCTGTTGGTAAGTGATGTTTCATATAAGCATAGTACGGTACACTGTGCAAGAAATATGATAAAGCGTGGCGATGAAAGACTACGACAACGTAAGTCTGGAACACGACACATATATTTCGCTACTTTCTCGTTAAAACGAAATATACAGGCATACCCTGATCTATCGATACTTTTTGTTTTCTGACTTGAGCGTACCTTTATTTTAATCTACTAAAGTAGCACGCAACAGTACGCTTTTTATTGCTACTTACAAGATAGACCTGTTTCCATTTGGAGGGGTAAATATGATTTGATGTACCTCCTTAACTCCCTACAGGGGCATATTTTATAACCTTCTAAACCTTTGTTCCTCTTTTGCTAAAACAGAGAACATGTCGCTGTAATAAATTAACTCACCTTGGTCAATGAAGAAATAAACTGGATCCAAAATTTAATGAACTTAATTCTTTCTTACGGTAACGGAAAGCGACACTAAGCGTCAAAATCGTGGAGACAAGATGGCCCCTGACTTCAGGCACTCGATGCACTTGGTTAGTACGTGTTACGCCTAAACTTGGGTTGTAGTTTGTAGTATAGTGTCGTATTGCATTATCGTATATTGTAATTAACCGATCAACCATTGGAATTTCTATTTTCGTTTGGAGTAGATTGCGGAACCTGCCAATCGGTCATGCATGTCGGAGTATAGCACGCTCCGCCTCACTCCCACCCAGCAGATTTTCTGAACTGTTGGAAAGAAATGTAGAAATGTATGCTCCAAGAAACTATATACGAAAAAATATTAAAGTCACTTTGTAGTGGGATAATAGACCTGGATGTTACTAATTTCATAAACTTAATACAACGCATTTTAAACATGAAGACTACGGAAGCTCCATGGTTTTAAATACGGACAGATGTTTAATCGCTATTTGCCAAATAGTAACTCCTTGGTTTAGAGCAGGGGTTATTAATTGCTTTCGTTGGCTGGCCACATTTTTCATCATGAAACTTTCGCGGGCCACAAAGAGGGTGGTAAGTTTCTCCGAGAGGGGGATGATTCTATTTTGAAATGTCTAAACGGCGACACGGGAACGCGAAGCCTCCCACTTAACCGTGTGGTGTCTAGGGGTTCGTCAAAGGGCCCCTAATGCACTGGACCCTAATGGGGTCCAGTGCAACAATCTTGTGGAACAACGGGGACGACATGTATGAACGAAACATCATGTGGCCAAAACGTAAATTTATCCTTAATTTTCGTTTGAGGAGCACTGAGCAGATGGTCACAAGTACCACGATTTTACCATTATTTTGGCAATAACGACAATCCTTGGTCATGCAAGCGGATAATAAATTTCATGGTAGATTCAGCGATGAATCTCCACTGGCACCTTGAAAAGAATGTGTGTGGGTGGGGACTGGGATCTTCATCATGACACTTGCTGACCGGAGCGTGTTCATGGGTTGGTACGCACAGCATGCCAAGAATATAATTGTTAAAAATATCCTCCAAGCCTTGCCTTGTAAGATGTATCTAAAATATTCGTTCCGATTCAAGATCTCATTTTTTAGAAAAACGCTTCAAATAAGAAAGGCAAATAAAAGGCAACTTTAAGGCTTACTTTTCTTCTACCAAGAAGCATACGTCCCTCAAAGTTTGTAAGCCCATACAACTTGGTCTGGCTGGCTTTCCCCTTAGTCATCCCTCACTGATTTGGGCAATCTATGCTGGACAAACCGCCCATCGTTTTGACTTCACAGTGGGCTTGCGGATATGTTAGTCTACTTATTTTAACTTCTGAATTGAACTTAACTGGAAAAGCGAGCGAAGCGCGTGAAAATTTTAGTTCTTTGTGACGATTTTTGAGATCAATCATTCGCAGAGCTATGCAGGCCACCTTACCCGTAATGCTCCCGTCTTCTTTGATTTTCCAATTTGTCTGTTCGTCAATTTCTTCTCATCCGAGAGTAATTAACCGAAAGTAGTACAGCTTAACCGTTTCATAAATAAACTGTATAAACAGCTGTGCCCAGACCACTCGTGTTATCTAGTGAGGTTCGTGTTAGGCAAAATTGATTCAAGAGACTAAAAAGAAACTGAGGCGTAAAACCTCATCTAACTCTAACTCCAACAGACTAAAAAGGGAAACACGGTCGCCCTTAAAGCGAACTTTTTATGATTTCGTTGGTAGGAATATTCATTTTACTGACACAAAAATCGATTGATTTTTCTCAAAGAGGAACTGCGAATTGGCCTATAACAGAAAATACAGTGTGCAGCAGTCGAAATTCCGGACTCTTACACCCTAATTTTCCAAGTTTTGTCAGTTTTACCAAGATGTGTGGGGTACCCCTAGTCACGTTCCTGGTTGCATATATCTTTAGGACAGTAACTGCACCGAAGCTGTCTGTTATGAAGTAATAGTAAAACCACTGGCAGTGATAGGCGAAGAGCTCCGAAAAATGAAGTTTTCAACACCGTCCATTTTATAGTTATGTTTAATTTCATTTTAAGTAATAAAAGTGATTCTTCCGCACCAAAATATATCTCGAAAAGATACTTGATTATTGTTGGCAAATTGGTTTTTTCCAACCTCATTTTTGTTTACACCTCAATATCTTCCCGGGCTGGACTGAATCGCCTGAAGGGCCGGATATGGCCCCGCGGGCTGTCATTTAAGAACCCAGGGTTTAAGAGATGCTAGTCCTTGATGGTGTGTACATTTGTATATCTGTGGTCGGGGGAGGGGTATAAGGGAAGGGGCAACCCCTACTCTTCAAAGAAATTTTTGAATTCTGATGATGCGTACAGATGGTTGCATGTACATAGGTGTTTGAATCATAAAATTGGCCTAATATTTTTTTAGATATTTTTAATATGACTCGAATATATAACGGTAGTCTTTTCCATCTTAGGTAAATTACCCACATTAAAAAGATGTTTTCACAAATACATAACGAATAGCCTAAGCCTGAATTTGATAAGTAGAGTGAAGCACAGGGGAAAGTAGGTACTTTGGGTTGGCATACTGAAGAAGGGTATCCCCGTTCCCTTCAAGAATGTTTTGTCAGGCTCAGGCCATTTACCTCTAACATAGGCAGGTAGGCACTTGTATGGAATCCCAAATGGGCAAACTAGATAAGTAGTACATCGAACTTCACACGTAGTGCTGCACTGAAACAACATGTCGTACTACTAAATGTAAATGTACTGCATCTAATTACACACATACTACATCTAATTTCACACTTGCTACTACTGAAACAACATATAGTGTTACCACTCGCAAATGTACTAGTAGTACGTGACATTAGATATAGTACGTGTAAAATTAGATGTACTACATTTTGGAGATGGCGCTATGACAGTTTTCGAGAAACATGAAAACCGCGAAGTTACACATTCTGCTATGGAAACACCTGCGTACCATCCATAGAGAAGTAACTCAGGGACTCTCAAAGAGTAGAACTCTCCAAACAGCGCTCTTAAAAAAAGGAATGTTTAGTCACAAAATTGATGCAGAATTTTCTACGAATATCCTGTTCACCTTGCCAAAAGCATAATCCGCCGTAAGAGGTTTTAGATGGATACCAAATCAACTTAGAATCTCTTCTTCTACAAAAACAGAACCCTGAAAAGGGAGAAACTCCTTGAAAGATCTCAAATATTTCAAAGGAAATGTACAGCCATTAAAAGGTCGAATTAAAACTGCTCAACACAGTCTGAAGGCGGAACAAACCGAACACTTCATTGAAAACCTTTCCGATAGATCTCTGTCGGATATAGAGAGAAGTAACCCAACCAGCATATCAATCCTCTGAGTCCTAAAAGGATTCATGAGAAGTTGATCCCACAGAAGACACAGTCGTACAAACCCATAAAATACCCGTTATCCTAAAATCTATCTAGTCATAAAGCAGAGCTCATAAACGAGGTGTTCCCTAGCTGCACCCACTCCCTCACTTGACTAAGTTTTATTGACCTTGCAGATAGTTTTATACAAATATTCCATTTTATTTACCAAGTCGTTGCCAACCACAGAATTCAGTGGTGCTAACTCTCTTGACAGCAGGGAGTAAGTTTAATAGCTGTCGAACAGCTGTCGCTCGGCTGTCAAGCTATTGTGATTTATTGCTTACTTTTCTTCTATCATTTTTAATGTTCTAGGGGCTTTAATTTGACAAAAATTACATCAAGGAAGGTGTAAATTTTCCATAGAATCTGATTTTTAGAATAATATTATTGACAAATGTGTACTTTTGAAGAAAACCCTGTGTCATAATATAGCCACTACCAGCCAACCTTGAGAAAGTCCATAAAATAAAGTGGTATTCAAGAGCATATCTCCCAATTTGTTGCCAAACTTTCCCTATTCATTGCCAACTCTCACGACTGTCAGTTCTGTGGAATCATCTTGGCATGTAAATTAGAACAATGAGGATATGAAATAAATTACGGGGGGAACGCGCAAAAAGTTGTCAAAGTTCCCTCTGAAAGACAAATTAGTTTCCTGCAGTACGTAACTTATATCAAAAAAAGGGTAAGATTGTCTCTGTAAGCCACAAAAGTGAAACTGGCTAAATACCTATACATGTAAGGCAATTCTTTCTGCTTTAGGGGTATAGCTTGATACCGTACCTTGTGTATAGGTATTTAGCCAGTTTCTCTTTTGTGGCTTACAGTCCCTTAAAGCGACTGTTCCGTGGTCCTAAAACCTTTCGACAAGGGAAGGCGTATTACACTGATACACCTCTGTGATATGTAAACTTAACCGACAATTGAATTCGGTGCATTATGATAATCTACACCACGAGGTAGCGAGGTACCAGGTAACAAACGAAACGAAACAATTATAACCCACCTCAAAAACATGTGGCTCAAGAAAAATGAATCGAAGGGCATTAATCACGTTCAATTATTTAAACTGGATCAATTACTAAATTCGAACACCGGTTATTTACGTCCTGTCTACGAAGCGTTAGACGCCACCGATATACACAAAATTTATCGACAGGCCCATATTAAGCGGCAATGGATCACCGTCTAAAAAGCCTCCCGGAATTTGTAGATTATTTCTTGCTTCCAATCGTTAAACGACAAGAGCCTTATGTGAAAGACACAAATCACATCACTGGTCTTCTGGAAGCGACCCGGCTACCTAAAACGTACTTCTAGCGACACTGTAATGATACAAATAGGCTTCTTGCCAAAAGAGTCAATAAACATTGACTGCGAATCATACGAAAACGCGAGCCTCTGCGAGATACCAAAATTTGAACTGCCTCTCTTCGCAACTTTCTTACACCCATTCTTGAAAGAAACTGTTTCGAGTTGAAAGGTTGAATAAAACCTTAAATAGCAGTACTACAAAGTATCTGCGGGCTTTAACTCCATCAAGCAGAACAAAGATGCTCAGGGCCGTAGCGAGCGGTGTGTGTGTGGGGGTGTCACACCCCCCCCCCCGAATATTTGGTCGCCGTCGGCAAATTTTCGGTCTGTCGGCAAAAAAGGGGAGAGGGAAAGGGAAAGGAAAAAGTAAAAGGAAAGGGAAATGGAAAAGAAGAGAGGAGGAAAAGAAGAGAGAAGAAGGGAAAGGAAAGGGAAAGGAAGGGAGTGAAAGGAAAGACGGAGAATGAAAAGAAAAAAGAGAAAGAGAGAATGGGAGCGCGTGGCAAGTCTGTTATTGACTATTTCGATTTTCGGCTCTTCATCTAATTTGCCCATTCAAGTTGAAGGCCCGTCGACAAATTGATACTGCACTTGGCGGCCGTATACGGCCGTATCAACGGCCGTCGGTGTAATTGGACGAGTGACTGAATCCGTCGGTAAATCGGGGAAAGAAAGGAAATTGAAGGCTTCCGTATAGGCACACTATTTCGGGTCTATAGACATTCTTGAAAAACCACTTTCTGCACATTATTCCTCACTTTTATAATGACCATGGGGAGCAACACCCGATCATCCTTGGAGAGGGTATCTTTAGCCCGTTTTCTTAACCCTAACCTTGACTTCAAACACATTTTGTAAACTCCTGAGGATCCGGTTTACCCACAAACATCCTGGGAAAAAATAATGCGTGCCGCGCGTGTCTTCCTTTCACTTCAGCCTCAGGCTTTTAACTTTTGAACACCAAAATGAAACAGATACAGAATCCATCCTGGCGTTCAAAACATATTTTGAACGTTTGTGTTAAGATTCTGAACACTTTTTATCTCATCGCTCCTTGAGGAGGATGAGATATTGTAGTCACTTGACCTGTTGGGCTATATTCGGCAATGCCAGCAGAAATAACAACCGTTGCCATGGTAACAGTTAATTTTCACAAGTTACTAGTCTAAAGTTCTAACCCATGGTGGGGTACCCCAGGGTGACCAAAAGTCCATAACAGAGGGAGGGGTCAAAACGTGTCCGTGTGTGTGTGTGAGTGTGTGTGTGTGTGAGTGAGTGAGTGGGTGGGTGAGTGAGTGAGTGAGTGAGTGAGTACTTACATGGTACCAAATTCGAGGATATCTGTCTTCACACACACCCAAATTCGAGGATATTTTTTGTGTGAAAAACAGTCTGAGGATATCCTCAGATTATTTTGCTTGCAAATGCTCAAAAATGGAAAGATGTATGCAAAAAATCTTTTTAGGGGTTGTACCTAAATTGGCCCAAATCTGAGGATATTTCTGTGTGAGGCTAGTAGTGGTATACTGCCCTCATATTTCTATATCCTCAGATTGAGGTTGCGATTTTTCTGAAATGACAGAATTTTTACAGCAATTAGAGGATATCCTCAAATTATGGAATGTATGGGTTCATGAGCAATTAGAGGATATCCTCAGATTTAACAAAATTTATTCCAAGGCATGTGTGACAGAGTTCTCGCATATATCAGATTGAGTAATGGATCCAGCTAGCATTTTTCTGCTGTTGCTGATATATTTACGAAATAATGTGGTCGTTGCCATTTAGTTAAAGGGCAATTCCATCGTTACAGAAGTTACACTTGCAGGATATTTGCAATGTTTATTAAACAAGCAAATTACACACCCCATACAGTTGAAGGAATTTTTTTTTCTTTGCCTATATTGAATATACACTCAAGTGTATAAGATACCATTGTAGGATTAGTTTTATCTTTATCATCTAATTAGCTAGAACTGTGGATAACGAGCATTACAGACATTACACATTTTGACATGACTTTTTTAAACTTCTTACACATCAGCTAAACTCTGTGAAGTTACTTGTTCAATCTTCTATTTCCTACTGTGCTGAAGTTGGTCTAAGAACACACTATACAATAATGAGCAACAACATTGTTAAAGTGATTCCTTTGTTAGACAAGTACCCACTGATTGCTGTTACGGACGTTAAATTTAAAAGTTATGGACGTTACATCATCATGTAACATCCGTAATGCTAGTTAATAATTATAGGTTAGTTCAAATGAATTTTAATTTGACATTTCCTGTTCCATATCATAATTCATCATAAACACGCTCAAAATATGAATCATGAATATCTGTTAATTTAATTTGAGTGAAGTTACTGAAGAAACTCCAAAATGTTACGGATGTTAGAAATTTCTAATGGTAATGAAATAATTTTACACTGTTGGCCCAGTTTTTAATTAGCCAAAATTTACTCTTTCTACTTCATTAGTTGCTCTATCAAAAGTATTTTCAAATTTATAGTTTAACTGAAATCAGGCAATCACGTTTTACTTGAAAAAGACAAAAATGAATAAAGTGCTACTGTCAAAAATGGATAAAAATTTAACGTCTTTAACAATCGCTAGCCTTAGCAGTCCCCTAAACCTACTGTTTCAATGCTGGCAACTAATATCATTGATCTTCTAAACTAGGGTAGCCACTTCCATGTCATGAAACTGACAAGTTTTGCCCAGCCTGTTAAAAAAACGGTTGTATACTGCAGGCCTTTTTGGTAATTGTACAATCCAAAACTCTTTCCGTTTAAACAAAAATTTTAGAAGCAAGGGCAGTGATCATGGGGGGTAGGGGAACATGGTCTCCCCAATTATTTGGTTGTGGGGAAGGATGGAATATGTAAAATATTTTGGCAAAAATCATAATACTTCCTGATACATGTTTGAATATTAGTCTTTTCGATTACTTAAAAGTCATGAAAAACTTTTTCCAGCATGCTTCTTGCACTCAGTAGTCAGAGTCCATGTTCGGTGATCAATAAGACAGTTGTAGATACACATGTACAGTCCGTCCATAATTTGATTGGGAACGTAAAACTTTTGTTCAGTCTTCTGCTAGAGTTGGTCAACTGCATTGGCATTTGATTTAAGTGGTGTGCTGTATATAACATGTTATCCCCTCCAATAATTTAGTTAGGGAGGACAGGTACTTTGGAGATGTTGGCAAAATGTGCAATACTTGCTAATATTTGACTACCTGTGTGTAATTATGGGCATGATCCCTAGTGCTTTGATGAGGGCAGAATCCCTTTCATTTCACTCAAGTTTACGTCAGCGACAGCAATATTTAGCTTTGTTGACCATGAAAGACCAATTTTCCTGCATGCTTCATGCACATTTTTTGCCACTACACTGTATATGCCTAGTCATTACAGAGATTCTTAGACACACTCCATATTCAGGGTCTTTTAATTAATGAACTTAATTGGGATATCCGCAACCCTGAGAGTCACCCCAGCACTCTAAAAACAATCTACAGTAATCCATTGGGACTAGGACAGGAATCTTGTCAAAACTATGACTAAATTTGATTAAGATTTACTAGATTTTGTAAAAAATCAGTTGATCATTAACTAAAACAAGTGCAATATTTGACATGATTTCTGCCTGTGCCCTTTTGATAAACTTGTTTTAAAATTTAAAAGGACATTTTTAGATATGAATGTTCGTCCAGGAAAAAAGAGTCCTGCGTGTTTCAAGTACAGTACAGTAGGCTATTGCATGGATATTTTGATATTAAAATTTGTTTGATTTGTTTTTCGTATCCCTGATTTTCTAATCCCCTTTATTGAGACAGCTGCAAACTGAATGACAGCAAATCCACAGTTTAATTCCCAGCGGAGAAATAAATTTTATCGTCCATATCCATATTTCACAACCCAAATGGATTGTGGGTAATTTTGATAGTGTATTTTAAAGCGCACACTGACTGCTGGTTGCTGATACCTAAGACTAATTCTGGGAAAACCGTAAAGAATTAACCTGTTCTTATAGTTAACTGTAAGGTCTGGCTTTCTCTTTTAAGGTCCATGAATGCCTCTTTTCATTAATTTTATCCATTTAATATGCTCTTGTTATCTATGGTAACAGTTTTAGTAGGATACTTTTTCAAAAAAGGTAAATTGTTTTCATGTAACTTGCACCCACTGAAATTTTGTAATACAGGCCTGTCGCATGCCCTAACTAGACATGGCCTAGGGATCACACCATAAGCGTATAATACTTCTGATCCAGTAATCTAACACAAATTTGTATTAACGTACAAAAACTTTCTTCAACATGCAAATTTTCTATTTGCTCTGCACATAGGTGAGGCCTTGTTGAAATTCTTGTGTCACTGTGAGGATTTTTCTTATTTCTTTTATCCTCTCTGTAAATCACTCAAATCAGGGAGCTGTGACAGATACAGTAGCTCCCCGCTCAAATCAGGCTATACTGTTGGATATTAAGTGCATGGTAAAAGTTTAGCTGTTACTGACTTCTGAACGCACACCAGTGCCACTTGTGACTAGGGGAAGGGAAGATTTGTGCTCGTTCGATGCCACTTTGGCAAATTTCGTTACCAGCATTTCATCAACATATACGTTTACGTATACTTAAAGGTCTATGTATACGTTTACGTACAAATATGCCTATACATGAACATGTGGATATTTTCATAAATATAGTTACATGTATACATGATATAGATCATTTACAGGTTTCCAATCCACGTCCTCCCCCTCCTCAAATGTTCTAATGTCCCACACAAATCCCCACCCATGTCTAGAAATCTGTTGCCTTCTCAGTAGTGTGATAACTTACATGATTTACAAAAAGAGGAGGTAAAAAACAAAAATAAGAGTATTATGAATCTAATAGCAATAGACACTGAATGTATCCAACTTTCACAACAGCAGGGACAATGAAGCACAGACAAAGTCTGGCAGGGGCATAGCCAAGAATTTGTCAAGGGGGGCGAAGCCCATAGACAGACTTAGCACTCCTCGCCACCGTGGGTTGGCGCGAAGCACAAGAAAATTTTGACCCAAAATGCCTCCCAGATCGCAGGAAATGGCACTTCCCAGGCCTATTTACCTCATATAAATAGGGGAAACACTAGCAATATTGTGAAAATAAACATTAAAAAATACCAAATACCAAAAATACGCTCCACGGGGGGGGGGCTGCCCCCTTTGAGCATATTTTTGGTATTTGGTATTTTTTAATGTTTATTTTCACAATATTGCTAGGTTTCCCCTATTTATGGGAGGTAAATGGCCTGGGAAGTACATTTCCTGCGATTGGAGCATTTTGTGTCAAAATTTTCTTGTGCCCTTCTTGAGTACAACCCATGGTGGCGAGGAGGCTAAGTCTGTCTATGGCTTTCGCCCCCTTGACAAATTATTCGGCTATGCCCAGCCAGACTTTGTCTGTGCTATTGTCAACTGCAGTTGTGACAGTTGGAGTACATTCAGTGCTATTGCTATTAGATTCATAATACTCTATTTTTGTTTTGTAACCTCCTTTTTTGTAAATCAGTAAGTTATCACACTACTGGGAGAAGCAACAGATTTCTAGGACATGGGTGGGGATTTGTGTGGGGACATTAGGACATTTGAGGAGGGGGAGGACGTGGATTGGAAAAACCTCGTAAAATGATATATATCATGTGTACATGTAACTATATTTATGGACAATATCCACATGTTCATGTATAAGCCACCATTTGTACGTAAACGTATACATAGACCTTAAGTATGTGTAACAGTATATGTTGAGGAAAGCTTGGGTTAACGAAATTTGCCAAAGTTTGGGGGGGCATCAACGAGCACAAATCTTCCTTTTCCCCCAGTCACAAGTGGCAAGTAGTGTGCGTCAGAAGTCAGTAACAGCTCTAAACTTTTACCATGCACTTACTATCAACAGTATAGCCTGATTTGAGCGGGGAGCTATCTGTCACCAGTCCCTGATGTTGAGTGATTTACAGAGAGGATTAAAAGAAATAAGAAAAATCCTCCACAGTGACACAAGAATTTCAACAAGGCCTCACATACGTGCAGGAGCGAAATAGAAAATTTGGCATGTTGAAGAAAAAGGTTTTTGTACGTTACATACAAAATTTGTGTTAGATTACTGGATCAGAAGTATATTACGCTATGTGTGATCCTAGGCTATGCTGGTAGGGCATGCTCAGGCCTGTATTACAAAATTTCAGTGGGTGCCAAACTTACATGAAAACAATTTACCTTTTTTGAAAAAGTATCCTCTAAAACTGTTACCATAGTAACAAGAGCATATTAATGGGATAAAAAATTAATGAAAAGAGGCATCATGGACTTCAAAAAGAGGAGCTCCGACTTTCCAGTTCCAGTGCCAGGGATAAACATTCAAATCTAAAAAATGTCCTTTTAAATTTAAAAACAAGTTTATTCAAAAGGGCACAGGCAGAAATCATGTCAAATATTGCACTTTTTAGTATAATGGGGGGAAAAATCCCCAAACTGATTTTTTACAAAATCTAGTAAATCTTAATCAAAATTTAGTCATTAATTTTGACAAGGATCATGTTCTAGTCCCAGGGGATTACTGTAGATTGTTTTTTAGAGTGCGGAGTAACCTCTAGGGTTGCGGATATCCAATTAAAGTTCATTAATTAAAAAACCCTGAATTATGGAGTCTGTGTCTAAGAATCTTGTAATTAATAGGATATATGTGGCGAAAAATGTGCATTGAAGCATGCAGGAAAATGGTCTTTCATGGTCAACAAAAGCTTAAATATTGCTGGTCGCTGACGTAAACTTGAGGGAAATGAAAGGGATTCTGCCCTCATCACAACGCACTAGGGATCATTGCCTATAATTACACAAGGTAGTCAAAATATTAGGAAAGTATTGCACGTTTTGCCAACATCTACAAGTACCTGGCCTCCTAAACTAAATTATTGGAGGGGATTAAATGTAATACAGCAGTACAGCACACCACTTAAATCAAATGCCAATGCAGTTGACAACTCTAGAGGAAGACTGAACAAAGTTTTATGTTCCAATCCAATTATGGGGACAAGACTGCTACATGTGTATCTACAACTGCCTTATGAATCACCGAACATGGACTCTGGACTACTGGTGCAAGAAGCATGCTAGGAAAAGTAGTTTTCATGACTTTTAAGTAATCAAAAAGACTAATATTCAACATGTATCAGCAAGTAGTACGAATTTTGCCAAAATATTTAACATAATTCCATCCTTTCCCCACAACCAACATAATTGGGGAGACCATGTTCCCCTACCCCCCCCATTGATCAACTGCCCTTGCTTCTAAAAATTTTTGTTTTTAAACGCGAAATGAGTTTGGATGATTGTACAATTACCAAAAAGGCCTGCAGTATAAAAAACGTTTTTTTAACAGGACTGGGCAAAACTTGCAGTTAATGACATGGAAGTGGCTTACCCTAGTTTAGAAGATAAAAATGGTTGCCAGCATGAAACAGTAGGTCAAATTTACTTCTAAACTTAACCTCTGTAAACCTGTAACATCTGTAACGTTTTTAGCATTTTTTCTACTAAAATATCGTACCATGAATCAATTTTCATGTGTACACCTCATATTTAAAAATTATTTATGATGCAGGGTTCCCCTAGGCATTCTTTTTGTGAGGCGCGCCACCTCGTAGTTTTTTGGCCACCACCTCAACAGAAATTGCTGTTTATGCTACCCGTACTGTTAAGCTATAGAAGTACTGGTAGTTCTCACTGACTGATGGTACCAAAGCTGGCATCATATACCCCCAAACCACCTCACACTCTCTAAACCCCAGGGGAAACCCTGTGTGAGTTACTAAAAATGAATCATATAAAAAAAAAATTGGCGGTAATTAAAACTGGCTAGCGATTGTTAAAGACGTTAAAATTTTATCCATTTTTTGGACAGTAGCACTTTATCATTTTTTTCTTTTTTCTTTTTCAAGAAACGTGATTGCCTGATTTCAGTTATACTATAAATTTGAAAAGACTGTACTTTTGATAGAGCAAACTAATGAAGTAGAAAGAGAAATTTTGGCTAATTAAAAACTGGGCAACGGTGTAAAATTATGATTTTGGGAAAAAAATTGTTAAGGGTTGTACATTCATTACCATTAGAAATTTCTAACATCTGTAAACATTTTGGACTTTCTTTCCAGTAACTTTACTCAATTAAATTAACAGATTTTCATGATTCATATTTTGAGCGTGTTTATGATAATTATGATATGCAACAGGAAAGGTGAAATTAAAAATTCAGTGAACTAACCTATAATTATTAACTAGCATACGATGTTACATGTAACGTCCCATAACTTTGAAATTTAATGTTCGTAACAGCATCTGGGGTACTTGTCTAACAAAGGAATCACTTTAACAAGGTGTTGCTCATTATTG
The DNA here is from genome assembly GCA_029531755.1 of Holothuria leucospilota. NCBI lineage: Eukaryota > Metazoa > Echinodermata > Holothuroidea > Aspidochirotida > Holothuriidae > Holothuria > Holothuria leucospilota. The sequence goes on along the minus strand of CM055972.1, from coordinate 30,129,799 downwards.
TATAGGGTTCTATAGACCAAACTTCAGCCACAGTAGGAAATGAATGAATTGAACAGTAACTTCACAGAGTTTAGCGGATATGTAAGAAGTTAAAAAAAGTCATGTCAAAATGTGTAAGTATGTACTGCCGTTATCACAGTTCTAGCTAATTAGATGATAAAGATAAAACTAATCCTGCAAGGTATCTTATACACTGAGTGTATATTCAATATAGGCAAAGAAAGAAAAAATTTTCCCTTCAACTGTATTGGGGTGTGTAATTTGCTTGTTTCAATAAACATTGCAAATATCCGCAATGTAACTTCCGTAACGATGGAAATTGCCCTTTAACTAAATGCAACGACCACATTATTTACGTAAATATTATCAGCAAACAGCAGAAAAAATGCTAGCTGGATCCATTACTTCAATCGATATATGCGAGAACTCTGTCACAAATGGCCTTGGAATAAAATTTTTGTTAATCTGGGATCCTCTAATTGCTCATGAACCCATTACATTCCATAATTGTAGGATATCCTCTATTCTGCTGTAAAAATTCTGTCATTTCAGAAGTTTTTAATATGCTAGGGATGTTAGGTGGAGAGCCTCAATGTGAGGATTGTATAGAAATATGAGGGCAGTATACCACTAACTAGCCTTACACGAAATATCTCAGATTGGGCAAAATTTAGGTACAACCCCCTAGATAAAAGATGGTGTTTGATTTTTACATCTTTCAATTTTTGAGATTTGCAAGCAAAATAATCCGAGGAGATCCTCAGGACTGTTTTTAACACAAAAAAATACTTCGAGATTTGGGCTGCCAGTGTGTGTGAAGACAGATATCCTCGAATTTGGTACCCATTTAAGCAACACACACACTAAACACATACACACTCACCCACACACACACACCACACACACGGACACGTTTTGGACCTCCCTCAGTTATGGGACTTTTGGTCCTCCTTGGGTACCCACCATGGGTTAGGACTTTAGACTAGTAACTCGTGAAAATTAACTGTACCATGGCAACGGTTTTTTTGGGTTTAATTTCATGTGGCATTTGCCGAATGTAGCCCAACAGGTCAAGTGACTACAATATCTCATCCTCCTCACGGAGCGATGAGATAACAAAGGGAGAGAGGGAAAAACGAAAACGTAGCAATGTACGTGGTGATGTCAGTGGTGGCGCGAAGCGGGGTAGGGCATGCCCCCCGTTTGGGAAGGCTGCCTGTCGGGGAAATTTTCCGGTTTTGTCGGGGATCTGTTATGAATACGATAAAATATGTAGTTCCCGACATCAGCCAGTCGCCCGACGATTGACTTAATTTCGGTCCAAATTAGGGCAAATTCTTTAATACAAACCCAAATTTTTCTAATTTTCTTGATTGAAAACTCAAATGTCTTTAAATTTCCTAAGGGTGAAAGCTCAACTTTCTTCAGTTTTTTCCAATAAGGGCCCGAATTTTTGGCGCCCTTTTAGCGTCCAAATTTCGCTTCAAACATCGTTTCGGCACTCTATCGCCCTCATATAGGCTTCGGGTTGCTGCCCCCGTCGGAGAGCTTTGCCCCCCCCCCCTGTCGAGCAAATCCTGGTGCCACCCCTGGTTGGTGTAGGGGTAGGTGAGGCGCAAGTCGAAGCGGGGAACTGCTGGACCTCCTCGGGGAAAGTGGACCCCGTGTACAATTGCAAATATTATTTCAGCTGCTCCCAAAACACATCTTTTGCTTTCTGGATCCTCCATCTTCCTTCCAAAATCCTGCTTTCCCGCTCTTTTTTGACAACATGTTGCTCAAGTGTGTCGCAACATGTGTCCACGACATGTGTCTAGTGTATACAAGGTCAAAATTTCTGTGTCCAGATGTGTCAGCAACATGTGTCGACACATGTGTCCTGAAATATTGATAGTGTACACGGGGCTTTAGAAGTTGTACAGAACGTTCAAAAGCTTAAATTAAAAAGAATTCCAACATTACCATGTATAGTCACGGGTTTTCTAGGGGGTGAACTACCTTGATTAGTGAGTTTACCCGATTTTTCCCAAAAATTTGCCTGAGAAATATCATGTTCTATCCGTACTCGTTGGAGGGTGTGAGACGTATTCTTTGTCGTTCTAGAAAGTTTCAGACTTTCATATTTTCAGTATGTGATCTATTATCGAACTTACTAATTATATTGGTTTGTTTGCTATTTGCACTCTTAGCTTGAGGTCAACCTCAAGGTAAGGATCGTCTGACTCTTGTTACTGTTTGGGCTTGGCCCCATGCCACCTTAGTCACGTGTCATAGAGTATCCAGATTATTGAGATAAAACGCATAGAAAGACGTACATTCTAGGTTTGCCTAGGTCCTGCCTGAACTCGTGTCCAATCTGGCCATTCACAGATTGCCATTATATTTTAGGCATGTGAAGTTATTATTGTGACGTTTTTATTAAGACCAGTGGTTCCCAATATTTTCAGTTCACCGCCCTTATCACCGAATGGGGATGCGTCTCTCGTCTATAGCATAGTATTGCTATGGATGAAACGATAACAATAAAAAAACATGTTGAAATAAAGGGCAGACCTACACATACATCGTTTTTATGGGTGGGTCCGACCCAGGGTAGCAAAACAACAGCGAGGGACTTAAAAACTGACACCCTTTTAAGATGGCGAATCTTTAATCCAGTATTTACGTTAGCTGGAAGGCTTGATTGCGGTCAGGAGCAGGAAAATGTTTTTGGAATTTAGTAGGGCCCAGGGGCAACGTCCAAGCTCTTAGGTATTTACGATGTTGTCGACACAAGAATGACGAACTGTCAGTCAAATTTTGACTATCTCACGATTAGCTAATACCCTTAAGTGCGCACTAAAGCAGGGCCGTAGCCTGGGCGAAATCCCAAGGGGGGGGGGCAGTTCGTGATACTGTCTGAGCGGAACACGGCCAAGTGGCGTGCCTGCAGACAGTGGACACCCAGGCGGACCGATTCTTTTTTCGCCTGTGTATGCCGGGGTACCATCCTAGGGGGGGGGGGGTGCTGAGGGGAGGGATACATGTAAGGCCTGGCTTAGGTGTAAATTGTGCAATCGTTATCAAAGCTTTAAAGTGAAGATATCTTTACAAATTGTCAATATTTATCATTGGCTATTCGTAAGGTAAGAGGCGCTGTCTAAGAGCAGGGGACAACTTGAACACCTTATACTCTTTGAGAAATTTTCGTCTATATGAGGTGGCCTGGATGCAAAATAGTGCTATCTTTAGTATCCTTAAGCTTCGTAAGTCGTTGAATTGATTATATGTTTAAGAATCCTCATTATTTAGTGATTTTTTTCTGTTTTTTTTTGTAAAGCGCAATCGAAGGGGATGTTGCCTGGGGGGGGGGGGGGGTGGGTGGGGAGGGTCCGGGGTGGCGTGGGGGGTAGGGGGTGGGGGGGCGGGAGGGGGGGGGGAGGGGCATGGGCGGGGGGGGGGGGTGGGGGGGGGGGGGTGGGGGGGGGCCGGGCGGGGGCGTGGGGTGGGGGGGGGGGGTCGGGGGGGGGGGGGGTGGGGGGGGGGGGGGGGGGGCAGGGGGGGGGGGGGCGGGGGGGGGGGGGGGTGGGTGGTCGCGGGGCGGGGGGGTGGGTGGGGGGGGGGGGGGCGTCCGGGGTGTGGGTGGGGGGGGGGTGGGGTGGGGGGGGGGGGGGGTGGGGGGGGGGGGGGGTGGGGGGGGGGGGGGGCGGGGGGCGGGGGGGGGTGGGGGGGGGGGGGGGTGGGGGGGGGGGGGGGTGGGGGGGGGGGGGGGTGGGGGGGGGGGGGGGTGGGGGGGGGGGGGGGTGGGGGGGGGGGGGGGTGGGGGGGGGGGGGGGTGGGGGGGGGGGGGGGTGGGGGGGGGGGGGGGTGGGGGGGGGGGGGGGTGGGGTTTTGCGATTACCTCCGCCCCCAGATCCCCTTTTGGTCTCCCCAAAATTTTTTTTCCACCCATAAAGGCATCCCAATTATAAATTTTCCACCCTTCCTATTTTGAGATATGGGGTGCAAACAAAGGTTAGGATTTTACCTTGGTGACCGCCCAGATCACCTTTGACCTCCACCCAAACTGTATGGTGCCGCAGCTTCTACACTATTGGTGATCTATATACACGAGTATGGAATCTATCGCAAAGTTTTTTTCCTGAGATCAGATTGCTTAGACCGGTTTGTTCCAGTATTTGACTCACTGACCACCCAATGGACCTTTTGACCTCCACGCAAGAATGAGCAGCATTCGTCTGGTCTCTGCCGGATAGTGCATCTACATACCAATTATGCAATTGGTATGCCAAGCTTCCTACCCTTTAGATATGCGTAGCAAACGAGGGTTTTTGGTCTTTGACCCCTGGAGTGTGGACCCGACATTGACCTTTACTCCATCCAAAACAGGTAGGCGCTGCGACCTTCACACTCATGACAGATGTCCATAATAGACAAGATTTCAGTTTAGTGCCTTTCGCCTTTCTTGAGTTACCGCGTACCGAAGCCAGTGTCCACACAACACAACACCCGCACACGACACCCGAACACAGAACACCAGCCACGGTCTGACTCTAGGTTTCCTTTTGTTAACGCGGGCAGTGCAGCGGCCAATACATAAACTAATTGTCTAAGACCACTTGCCCGCTTTAAATTGCATGTCTGTGACCTTGTAAAAGTTGGGGTTACTTCCCGACACTTAGTCCAATCTTAAACTTGCTAACAATACGTGAGTCAGGATGGTAGTTTGCATGCTGCAAAAGTAGCTTATGGGACATTAGCTGAAATTTTTTTTGCTTTTTTTCATAATACCTGGGTGAACCAATGACAACTGATAAGAGATTCTTTAAAAACATAGTAGCCGATGGCGTTGTTCACGGAGAACTCAAACACTCTCCCCGAATGAAAACCTCTGGTATTGTGCAAGTTACCTATAGCTTACGGCACGGGGGACAACCAATGCATAAGTACATGAAATGTCTAGGCCATGTGCGAGCAAATTAGGAAATTTTATTGCATAATCACAGTAGGGTTGTTGGGGTCCTTCAAAAAAGAGGAAATAGCTGAGAGCTTATCCTGCGGAGCCATAGCTTGCACACGGCGCTTCTTGGAAAGTCCCGGGTGGGAAGATCCCAACAGTAAGAGGGCGAAGAGCACGAATTTCTTATGAAATAAGGACATGAAGTGTATTGTGCTGCATATTTTACATTACCATAAATTTTTGGTACGACAAAGAGAAATTGAACTTAACCATTTTTTGCCAAACATATTTATTATCAAGTATGATCCAACTTGCATTGGTAGAGCATGAAGCAGAAATGACCGACTAGATAGACTCATTGTGGCCTCCATATCTAACACCTGCCCAAAGAGTTTAGCGGTCGAATGCACAGTGTAGAGACACCCAAGGACGCAAGGTCTGTCTGTGGGACCATGTGCTTTTGCAACGTTATTGGTATTTGGTTATGGGATAGAAATGTCACAGCACACTTGAACCTAGATGACATTTTGAAACCTCAAATCGCATGATCAACCACAGATACCTGTTATAGATGGTTACAATCTTGTGTGCCAAAGTTTCAGTAACATTGCCCAGACATGTGTCTAGTGGAGTGAGCGGTAGACTTGAACTGTTGTTGCTATCATCGTACAGGTACTACTATATAGCCCTATGGCTAATACGCGCAAATGCAATAGAATAATTCAAAGGAAACTTCTAAAGACAAGTAGTGGATAGTCAATCCTATCGCATAAAAAAACACTCAATCAGTGCATAACACAACCATATTTGTGAACAAATACGACAATGGAAGCAACTTGTAACGAATATTATTGAAACAAATATATGGACCATGTAGCTCGTGTAGGCCGCCAAATATAGCTTGTACAAGTAGATCAAATGCAGTTAGGGGCATGGGCGACATGCCATTCCTCTCATGAAAAGTAATGCACCCATCATAGGAAAGACCTGTGGGAGCATGTAGAACTTGCAAAAACACTTCAATAGTTCTTTAACTGTCTTTTTCCGGACATTTCTAGTACATAATGTGGAGCTCTTGTGGACCAAATGGATAATTTTTTGGTTCTTTGAGCACGCTGCGAAAAAATCTTGTTTTTTGCGGGCCTAGATGTATTGAGACCATACTGTGGCTAGCAGCGCGCACAGGTAATGAAGGGAAGATTATCTTCTTGCGTGTGATCAAACCATGAATTTTGACTAAAGCACGCACCGTGGTGGAGTAGAAAATTTTGCGAATAAGTACTCACCACAACCACAATTCCAAACTGCAAAGCTCTCACCGCTATAGTTTGTGGTGGCAGTGCAAGACTGCTAAGATCAAATCTCGCGTCGCACCGGATCGAGATTTTTATGGTGTTTTAATTATCACAGACCAAAAAAGCCAGCTGCTATATGACTCCATCTCACAAGCACTTTGCTACAGTACTGCAGTAGTGCAGTATATACGGTGGGGCAAGATGCGTGTCTGGTGTTGATCGTTGTGTGTGGGTCCATTGACTGAAATCTTCGGTTTGGCGATGCGACAGTGTTTACTTTCAATGTCCGCATATATTTGCAAAAATGCGGGTGAAAATGAAATCGGGAGGGAAGATGACAAAGCGAATTTCCGCTAAAAAGGCGGAGATTTTCACACCCTGAGGCATCAAGGAAAAAGTGCTTTCTCACGCGATCAAACAATAACCTCTGTTCTTGGTTGACCAGCTTGGAAAATGAACCAGGCCCTTTGCAAAGTGCACCCTGAGTCATAATTTTTTGCAGCAAAAAGAGCGAGGGTCTGAAACGCACAGGGCAATGTGTAAGAATTCCTGGGGCCTGGTTGGAATGGAAGGCTTTGCATGCAGGGTTTGTTTTTCGCACAGATGAAAGTCCATTTCGAACTAAAGGTTTACTATAGTGCTAGCTTGCTGCACACGAAAGCATTAACAGATTTTTCTACACCCAAGAGCAACAAAAAAATTACCTATAGAGGTTTTGGTTTCGACAGACATCGCTGCAGTCGAGCCTCGTCCCGGGTTGTAAGTGACTATGGACATTTATCCGCATTGCTCACATCACATCTTTTGTCCTGCTAAGAACACGACTGTACTGAACTCCTCTATGAGACAATGTCCCCACACAGATAGATTTCCGAACAACAACTCCCCCTAGCCTATTTTCTACGCCAATGAGCATTATCCAGCAGTACATTCCCTCTGGATGATTCCACACCGGGAACAATACAATATCCACCTGCACATTCTCAAAAACCTTTGTTTTACCCACCCCGGCCTGCGGACGTGTCCCGCGAGGCATAAAAAAAAAAACGAGAAAATATGGATTTGGCGCTAGGTTGAGGAGACTATTTTTTTGAAAAAGAATGGTCCACTATCTGAAATCCTTTTAGTTATGCAGTAGAATCAATAAATTTATACCTCATCAAGATAAAACGGCAACTGTAGGTTGTGGTGCCCGGCGGTGGCCTGATGGGTTAGAAGGAGAATGCTTATTGTCCCGCACATATCGTTTCTGGATCATTGATATGCCGATATGATAACTAAATATCATTATTTGTAGTAGTGCAGCTACTTACAGATATGGGTAGCAATACGATTGAGACTCGTCTGTGATGTGTAAATTATTGCAGAAATCAGGATTTGTCCGCAGGGCAGTCACATCCCCGAAATCATTGACTTACCATTTAAGGTCAAACCATGCAGGAAGTTGTCATTGGAAGGATCAAATAGGATGAATGCTGACACCACTCTAACGCACTGAATTCCTGTTAATGTTTCTTTGCTACAATACGTTTTATAGTAGGTTGTGGCTAAATCGAATAGAGTGGTGTGCTCAACCATACAATGTTATGGGCGCCTATCACCGGGGTGATGAAAAGAGGTCTCGCAGTACTTGAGTAAGTTTTGCTGTCTCTGAAGGGGAATTAGCGATGTGAGTCACCTTTGTGTGTCACGAGGGATCGTATAAAACAATTCTTCAAGGCAAGTGGGGCGCTTTTATTGGTTTCAATGCTCCTTACCACCTTGTCTGTCGATTAGAAACTTGCCTGTAGTCCTTGTTTCGTCGTCATTACGCTAAATAGGGGCAAAATTTGGAATTATCAAAAATTTTCCGCTTATTGTGTGTCCAGCGAATGAATTTCAACTCATTTCTCTTTAAATTTTCATGACAAACTTCACACAATTATGTCAACACGAGACTAAGCAAAGAACACATTTCTGCCAACCACTGTAAGAAATGGATCTTAAACCTTAAACTAGAAGACCACATGTTACGAATTGAAAAATACTGTTGGCTTTTATACCATTCTTGATATCTATTCCAAAGATGCGATGTACCAATGTTGCAATTTAATCACTGTATCTAAGGAGATACAATATGTTGATGTTCAGGGAATGTAGCTACAGTGTGCGGCGCTGGGCGGTGACACCACACACGATATTCCCGCCCGGGCAGCTCCAGGCAACCCATGTCTGACTGCCCCACCACGATTTGCCTACCGAGACCTAAAACTAGCCCTAAATTTATCCCTAAAGTAAAATAGGAAAATGAAAACTGGGGTAGATGCCATGGGGTGGAAGAGTACTTTCCACCAGATCGAAATTGACCCAGCACTCAATTTGGCTAGCTAAAAAAACATCCCTTTTGAGTTTATTCTTGATCTCTCATATTACACTGTTTTTGCTTTATTTTGAAATCAAAATGACCTCTTTGTAATTATTTTTGTCTCTCTAGAGTGAAAAAGGACCGACTCATATCAATACTGCCAACTATCGATCAGCAGAGAACTTCCCAAAAAAGCCGCCAGTGCCCTTTTCCTTAAAACAATTTGGAAGACTGCATTGACGAGGGATGAGTGCTGATTGGCTGAAGTGTGCCCGATGTCCTTCAGAATAATGAAGGTTATTTCAATAGCAAAATTTTCATAGTGCATAAGAAAATGACTTTCTAAAAATATTTTCTCTACAGACCATAGTACATGCATGAAGTTTGCTTTGTTACAAAAAATAAGAGACAACTACCCATTGATTAAATGAATGATGGCAATGTCAAATATCATGTTCTGGCTGTATCCTCTGCCGATTTTGGGAATTCAAACATCATACAGAGTGATAAATAGTAGTGATCCTGGCTCCTTGAAAGGTTCAAAAAAAAAATTAGGGTTTTTCAAAACTAATCTGAACACTCTTACCTGACAGTGTTTACCATGACAATTAATTTCAGACATCATCTTTGCAGGTGACATTTTTCTCACTTAAGGCCCCACCACCTGCACCTGTTGTTTTCCATCTTCAAGCACTCTTATTTAGCTTTCTTATTCAGCAAATCAAAACACTGAAGCAAATGTCAAAAGTTGTAAGCAACTTTTTTCATTCATCATTAACAAAAATGTTAATTTTTTGAGGTCTTTAAACTTCTTAATGGTCCTAAACCAGGGTTCTAGGCTAGAACCACTTACAAAAGGTGACTCACCACCCAGATTTGACTTAACTTTGCCACTACAAGCCACTTTTAAGGGTCAAGCATCAGTTTGGATGTCTACTTCACTGTGATAACGTACCACTAAAACCAGAACCTACAACCCTTTATGCTGTGACAGGTCCCTATGATGATAAGGTTAATTAAAGTATGATGACATTGACTTGCTAGTTTCTCAGCTTGAACAACAGCCCTGGTTAGAACACTGTTAACAATACTACCCATGTATATCAGAGTAAAAATAGCCAACATTCACAAAAGCAGATATCCTTACTACATACTGTTAAAAATTTCAACATTTAATGATACTCTTGCCAACTGTACACAAGAGGTAATAATCTGTAAAGCAAAGTTATCCAGATCAAAGTAAAACTGTTCAACTTGAATTATGTAAAATAGAGGATTACTTTTCTATTCAGAATGCATTTTTCCAACATATACTATAAACAACTGTTGGGGTTACTTATACATAAACGTTATTTTTTAAAAACCATGTTCGATAAACTACTTTTACATCCCAAAACAAGTAGCCACATATGGGTTTAAATATCAACTTTTTATAACCAATGAGTCAATCTGAGACATGAGCAATGATCATGGGTTGATTAAGCATTTCATTTGATAATGAGGAGGTGTCCTCCAACAAGTTTCACAAAAATTTAGAAGGGAATCCACACAGTTTTTAATTTCCATTTCTTTACATGTCACTACATAATGTGGTCTATGTAAAATAAGAGGGGAATCATCACATAAAGATGTTTTTAAGTAATTCAGACAGAATGTTTGTAACATCCCCCAACCATGTGTAATAAAACCACTCATATAAAAGGAAATCCTGCTTTAAAACTAAAAATGCAACAATATGGCGATTCAAAGAAAAAGATTCAATCATTATTACACCATTCAGTGTCCACCAATAAACTCTAGCGAAAGCTTCATCTCCTCAAAATATTTTGGATTATAAGAGTTTACAGAAGTGGCATCATTTGAATTTTTGGAAAGTTTGGGGCCACAAATTATTGATGCTTGAGCAGAAATAACTGAAATTTCTTTCTGTGATAACCTCATTTCTTTAAGAATGCTACCATCTGCCTTATTTAACTTATCTACCCATCTGGTATCTCTATTAAAGTTTTTCCATTTTTACCATTGAAAATTTTCTGATGAAAATAAATGCAAAGAGGGTGCGGGAGTTTGCAAGACAGTCCTTTTTAAAACAGCTGACCATGCTTATCTTACCTTTCACTGTATATTTCAAAGAAACTACGCTGACCACCACATCTTTTTTCTTGTGAGCGCTTTTTGTAGATTCTTGGAAAACATAGCTTGCAGCTAAAGCATAGATCCTTTTGTCACGTCTTGATTCTTTTCCATTACAAATTACCAACCCTGGTCTGTGGACCAACAAGCAAAATTTACTAAGATACCTCTATAGATGGGTTCACTTTTTCATACAGCATAAGGGAGGAGTAGCTACCCCAGTGGTGCGAATTAGCGTTCCGCCCGATCGTTCCGGGCGACTAACATTTCTGTCGACGCACTGAGCAATGCACCAAAAACACCGTTTGCATGGTGCCGTCCTGCGGGCGACCAAAATTATTAGGTCTAACACAGTCAGCCTAGGTTTTTTAGGCCTAGGCTAAGAAGTCTGAGTTTTCCGTGGCGCGGAAATTCCGCAAACTTCCAGGAATCGGGAGATAACCCCTAAACAGAAGAACAGCCATAAACATTTGCAAGCAGTGCGTGTTGATTGGGCATGTTTGGAAACTTAAGGCCGAGAATTAGCTGTTGAAAGAAAGTGCTGGAAATTTTATCCAGTACATTCCGTTGCAATATAATACATACCCTTGATAATATACGTCAATTGGCTATGACTTTTACTAAATTTCATACTTATCACTTAAAATACGACGACGATTCTTCTTTTATCAACAGAGTAAATTTTTGGCAATATCGTTTGTATCATAAGCTATGCACACGTTTAACAATAATTTTTTGAATTTGTATCAAATCCATCAGCTTAAAACTTCGTATTCTTAGTGGAGATACTGTTTTGGAAACACAATTCACTTCGGTCACTGTAGCATCGTACATTAGCATCGTAACACCTTTTTTCAAGGGATCCTTGCGCCTTGTGCAGCGGAACAAATCTTTTGTCCAACTTACCTTCCATCCTATTACTCCATTAAAATATTAAAATGATACATATCTCTCTTTGTTCATAATTTTTTTTATTGCTATTCAAACTATTTTCAAAGTTTTTTGCATCCAATTTCCAACCTTGGCAAAAAGAGCAAAATATTATGCTCATTTTTTTTTGGTATACCGCCATTTGCCTAAGTGGAGCATCCATGGTCACGTGCACTGCTCGGCCAACATATCTTGTGGAGCAACCAGGCTACGACGAAACGTTCGTCCGTGATACAACATGCACGTGTGTGCCATCATCACACTGTTCATAGTTACCGGTGCTGTATGGTTGAATCTCATCTCAGCCCAAGGAGATGCATCAGAAAGATTTTTACTGTCTTATTAAGAAGGTACAGTGTGTCCCGTAGATAGTGGATTTTTATAGGAGCCGCAAGACAGCAGTTAAGATGGAAATTTGAACACATGGTTGAGGGACTTTGCACAAGTCGCAGTGCAACCTTACATTATTTTTTGTTATGATGCACACCTTATGGCACACTGGGACACAAAGCCACAGTAGGTAATGGTAGAGACTATGGTTTACATGTGTCGGAGTTGCACGTATCATTACAATTTGCGTCTGGAGGAGTGAGAGGCACGTAATGTGGTCGCGAAAAAAGGAGGTAGGGTATACTAACATAGGCTGGTGTTGCTGTGCTGAATTTCCAATTCACAGTGGCTCGTATAAAGAACCATGGGGCATCAAATGCATCTGTATCTGCTCATAGTAACGGAGAATTGTCGAATAGCTGTAGGTTTTATCAGATCGATCGTCGAGAGAAGAGGAGCCGATGAGTCGTCACAAATTGTATGCAATAACAATGGCTAAAAGAATACAGTTCATGTAAGGTTTATACAAACACTGTTTTGCTGTTTTTATTGAGTTTTGAAGGACGACCAACAACGATGAAGGACAATCAAATTGTATAAATGTTAACAAGTGGTGTCCTTCGGGACTAAACCAGTTAAAAATTCCTTAATCACACCTGTCCCCCTTTCTCAGATCAATGTTTATCCCTCCCCAAAGGATTTCTGAAATATTGGGTTCTTGATTTGCTCTTTTCTTCTTACTTAGTCGAACAGAGTCCTGGTATCCACCTTAACTATAATCAGTTTCAACTTGCCAAAGACACACCGCTTTGCATAAGTTCCACCTTCAAGTGGACCACACCTATATATCTATGGCCATAATTTAAACAGAACTGAATATACAGTCTGCTTTGACAAATTATTTACAATTTTTTCATACCCATTTTATCAGTGGAATTCTTGACTTCTACTTACCCTGTTTCTTAAGGTACTAGCATAACTGCAATAATGCACTGAGCCAATCATGTAACGACTACATGTAAATATTAAGTACTGGGAACCTTTTGCTTGGTCCCTCACATTGGTGGTATCGTTGAAACAATACTGTTTCATCCTCCTAAAGTGACATGACCATCTTACACTTTGTTACTCTGGTACAGACCCATTTTCACACAGTAATCCTAACTTGGTCACAAGCCATGGATGAGTAGACAAAGGCTGAGAGCTTGTATTGCTGTGTCAAGTTCCACTCTATATATACACTGTTGTCTACAACACCACGCCTTATTTTGATTGAATTGTCAGTAGGGTGTAGCGGTATTGCCAATATAAATATCGATATCCGACCTGAAAATATCGAGTACTATCATATTTTCGCAGAATGGGTACGCCACACTATACATATGAAAAAACGAAGTATGGGAGGTATTACCAGTACCCGGCCCTGGCGACTTAAATGCGAATTTTACTACTTGGTAGCGAAAAATAAATCAGATTTGTGGCAGAAACATTAAAAAACAAAACAACGGTGTTTTTGCATTTAACATTTGAGTAGTTGCAGTCGCTAAGTAACTTTCCATACTTCTTTGGGATATTTCATAGCTTTTCAGTGTTACATCAGCAATTACACCAGACGATCAAATATCCTCCATCTCGCTAAACTCAACAGCCGATCTATAAAAAGAATCTGTAGGAGGTCTTCCCTAAATAACTACAAATAGTTTCAAAATCTGTGATTATTGCGGTTTCACTAGTGACATACAAACTTTTCAAAAAGCTGCCCTCAAACATTAGCATGCGCTACGCCGATTCCTTCCACTATCAACAGCTTGTGTTTTAAATATTTTTCTTTCGAACAAAATGTGGCATATTTTGATTCGCAAGTTTTGAGGATATTAAGTAAAAAGTGTTCCTTTAGGGACTTACGTAAGCCAAGGCCTTCTCCGTTTGTCACCAAGAAGTGTACCTCATTCACCTAACTCTCGTAAAATACCCGCAAGTAGTTCACTATGCAATGCTGCATCAAAACCGGCTTGGTTTAGTTTAGTCACCATATTCTAAAATACCGGCCGATATTTTCGATATCAAACTTTATCCGTATTACACTCAACTATAACCACTAAGTTACTATCGTCGATATTTACAGGCTATTATTCAGACATTCCAATAACTATAATGCAGTACTGCTCGTAGGAAAATCCAGGCACCGTGCAGTCCGCCGTAGGTTCTGTGCAGCCTTGCTAGCTTCTCGGCACCTCGCACGCGCAATGTGTCCGGTCCTTGGATGTCAGAATTTTCTCGGAAACTTTCAAGTGCAGCTATAAGAACATTTTGCCGCAATTTTGCAGATCATCCCCATCGTAGTGTCCAGCGATCTTTTTTATTATGGAAAATATACATCGAACTACTCGCAAAATTCCGCCCAAGACAACAAAATATATTCCCACCAAAATATTAAAACCCTCGTATCAAAGTAAGCTGATCCAGTCAAGGTCACATACTCCTATGTATGGGCTGCATCACGGACTATCAACATGTACAGAGGATTGGCGCAATCAATACGGTCCGCCACCGGTTCGGACAAATTTGTTCGGCTAACCAAGATGATCCGCACGGCTACTACCATTTGCCAATTTGACGATGAATCGGCAACTTTCAGACAAAAATATCAGTATGAATTGAAGAACAATAATCCAGTCCTTCATTCTATTTTGATGAATTTGACCTGAGCTTGCATTTCTTTCGACAACATATTACAAGTTTTTCAACCACAATTTGTGATACTGAGCCACTTGAGTCAAGTCCAAACTTTTACACACAGACTATAGCAGGCAGCCATATTGGTAAGCTATTCGTGTATACATGGAGACAATTTACGCATAGCACGTTAGTTGCAATAGGCACTGTCCATGTATTATAAGAAGTCCGTGGGCTGCATAGTTTGTTTTGGAAGAGTCAACTTCAAAATATTTTCTACAGTACTACCGTGTTGCATGTACGGACTGATGGCGGCGTGTTTTGTACATGTTTGCATACATTCATGTTGTCAACACATTAACGTAAAGGCTTCCCGCAACAAAAATTACGAAGCTGTACTAAACCCTATGGCCTGTGAATCACATACTACGTACGAGTATGAGTACCAGCCTGAACTTCTAACGAATGTAATTTGCTAAATGTTACTTTATTTTCTGTTTGTGGAAATTTACTCTGTGAGATAGTCCGCAGTAGATCATCCTACAGTAAGTCTGAATATCATGAAAAGGTAGTTTAACTGTAAGCAGCGCGAATAACTTGCATGGCAGTACCAATTCTGTAGAAAAAACTTTCGTGTCACTGATACGGCTCTGAGCTAGCTCTGTAACTATTCAGCCATTACGCCCCATGTGTACTTTGGCAGTCGATCACCAGTCTGTACCGAATCCACTGTGTACGCAGTAGGCCTACATTGAAGTAATTCCACTGCGATATGCAAACCGCAGAAATAATTCAGACATATGCCTATATCTCTTAGCATTGTGATGAATCAGCTCAGTAATTGTGCTACGAAGGTCACAAGAGGTAAACCTAGACCTACGTAAGCTAGGCTAAAGATTCGTTGGTAACCTGCCTCGATCGATGCTTAGGTATCCGTTTTTAAACAACTCGTATCGGGTTATGAGTCACTGCTGTTAAATATCGATATTTTGTGTTGAGTGTCGCTATTTTTGAGAATCGGTATCCAAGTGAATAGTAGAATATCGCTATTATTACTATATATACGACTTACTATATAATAGATATTTTTGAAAACGCATATCGACGATATTTACTAAGGAGCAAATATCGCTAATATCGATAATATCGATAACCGCTACACCTTAATGTCAGTTACTTCACATATCTCGGGAGATACTTCATGTAAGACTACCTCAGATTTTCTGAGGTTAATAGACACTGAAGGGAGTGAATAGGCTGGAGTCCCTGAGTGAATAGGATTAGTAGGTTGTCTATTCTTCAGTTTGAGGTTGGCTTACATGAAGTTATACCCATATCTCTCACATAGAAGACTTTCTGCAATGCTGTGTAAACCATGACATATATGAAGATGGTGTCTCACTGCACTAAAGGTGGCATAGACCCCCAATACCAGGACCAAAATAAACCACCTGAAAACCAGTCGTTTTGGTGGTCCTTGGTAGTCTCGGACTCGCTGGTGGTCTGCCTGTTATGACACCGATGACATCAATTTGTCTCTGGTGCTCTGTTGATTTTGACCCAGCCCTGACCAAAACCAAAAAGATGGGACAATCGAATTGATGAATTAATTGCCTTTTTCCTAGGACAGTTGCCATTTCCCCCCTTCCCAAACCATATTGCGTGTTGTCTCCCTGGTAACACAAATAACCACATAATTAAAAGTCCACATAAATCCGCAGTTTTATTTTCAGTATATTTGTACTTTTTAATTGTATATCGTAAACAAGATCTTTATCAACTATGGCCCTACATTGTCCTTGCTCCATGAAATCTTGCTTTAGCTTTTTTTTTTTATTTTTTTTGGGGGGGGGATGGTCCCAGTGGTCTCAGGTAGACTGAGTATGATGCCTGGTCATCTGGGGGTGACCTGGTTGTGTCCAACCAAGACTGGGTGGTCCTGGAAATCAAAAACTAGACCAATACACACCTTTAATTGCAACGTAGCACTCCAAAGTTGCATTATAAACTGAATTTAGAAGGACTATTACTACACTCTTTCACAGCCCTTCAGGCCTGCACAAGAGGATATTAAAAGTCCAATCCTTACATGTGTCTTCCCCTACCTGTTTGTCCATAGGCAAAGCAGGTAGCCATCCCTCCATTAATGTGAGTCCTACTAATGGCTTGCTGTGAACCTGTACAAGTTACAAACAAAAATACCTCTTTAAGTAGCTGGCAGGCAAAATTCCTTTAAGCGTCAGCCACATATAATGGAAGTCGAAAGTCTATCCTCCATGTCCAACAAATCTCGCCCCAGACAGAGACAATTTTGCTCCTAAGTTTACTACTTGGCCCTCCTCAAATTTAAACAATTAAAACCTGTCAGTGAACCTCTTCTACCAAGCTGCAATTGTCTGTCCTTAGTTTAAATGTGCAGGCTATATCCACACATGTTTCTGGGATGAAAGGTTGTGAGAGCTGTAGCACACTACTGAGTGATCTGCCAAGCAATTCTGCATAAAGTCGTTCAATTTTTTTTCACCAATCAGATAAGCTGATTGATATGTTGTCTTTAAGCTGTATTCCCAATCAAAGTGTAGTAGTCTCCCAATTGTATTTATAACTATGGATTTCATATTCCTAAAATATTGTTTGATGTGATGCTACATCCCCTTTATAGTCTAAAAACTTACCGAAAATTATGTTACAAAGGTTGAAAACTGGATTATTACTCTGTCTCATTAAAATCGTTCCCCTCAAACAGGAGGACGCTTTTCGTACTGAGATATAAATACTTGAAAGTTTATTCACATCAAGTTGAAAGTGGTACATTTGTGTAATATTTTATGATAAATCACTGACATACCAACTTTCCTTTTTCGTTACAATATTTCCTGACACAACACCTTGTCCCAAAATTGGTAAAAACTATCTTTCTTTGTTACAGATCAATTTCCACTATTCAAGCCCTCTCCTTACTATACATTATGCAAGGAAAAAGAGAAATGTTTTCAAGTTTCCACCTAAAACATTTTGCTATCCTGATGGAAACAGGAATAATTTGATGTAAAATTTTATAAATTAGTGTGCATATAAGTTCCAATTAATTTCTAACATTTAATGGTCTTAGTAACTGAATAAGCTATTATGAATGGCATTGGAACCAAATTGGACATCCCATTTTCCACTTCTGTACCATAATTTTTTTCCAATTTTCAGTCGTTTTTCATTACACCATAAGAATCTGATTAGGGTGAACAGTAACATCACTGGGAAACACTTCAAAGTTTTAAACAACAAAACTATTTTTGATCTCTAAATGGACAATTATACCTCGATAATTACTCACCTATTACACCATCCCCCCCCCTCATTTGTTGAGTTTTCATCACAAAGGCTGTAGTCAAAACCGAAAAAACTGTTGATTTTCTCAGAAATTTGGTTGAGTGTCTACTTTTCAACTTGGGTTCATGTACAAGGGGACGGTGTCCTTTATTTGGAACTGTCAGTACAATCCAGGCTCCTTCTTGCCAAAATCTCTGAGATGAAGAAAGAAAGATAAAACATCTTACAAACTCATTTTAAAATCAATTTGATGTAATTCATTGTAAATACGCGAGTCATTTTCATGGCACAGGGAAACACAGGCCCTAGGGTAGGAGGAAACAGGTGAACCCAAGGTTTCCCATCAAGTGGGGGGAAAAGGGGAGATTTGTCCCCCTTTCCCAGATGAGGAGGGTTTGAAATCCTCCCTTTTTCATTTCCCTATGAATATATAAAACATTATTGTCAATATCTTCATTTCTTACTTCAGAAGAGGACACTTTTGTAAGTCAAATGGTTTGAACTTACACAAATAAATTGCCTTTAACCACCCTTGAAATTGCAACCTTATAGGGGCCTTGACAGCAAGCTTTCGTCTCCAGTTGCCGACCTACTTTTTAACTTTGGCCAATGAACAACATTCAATTTGGACTTAGGTTTTAGCAGTAATAAATCCCCCCTTTTTTGAGCTTCTGGTGGAATCCCTGGAACCTATATTGAGGTCGGGTTGGGGGTAAAACAAGTTGTGTTTTAACCTTTGACTTTCCTCCTTTGATTGGAGTTAATCTGTCACATTTATTCACACGGCACTTTTCGACTGCAAGAGCTATCATTTTGTTAACTATGGATTTTCCATGCCACAGAACCCTGGACTAAACTAATGAAGCTGCACAAAGCAACAGCTGAAGGGGCTGAATATTTTTGGAGAAGATTTCTCAGACGCAGTAGCATTGGAAAAGAGTCATGGGATTTGGTAGCAACTATCCTGTAACGAAGTACCCACCAAGGTTAACAATCACTTGCATTAATGTTTTAATGTTAAGTACCTCACATGACCACTTAAACTCACCTTTTTTTTATTCAACGGCCTCTCCTCTTACGTACACACACTGTGATTTGGTGATCATATACTTGGTCAAAATATTCAGCGGATTGGAACTCCAGGTCCTTCATGTATTCTCGATCATCTTAAGAAATTTCCCACTGAGGATGATTACCATCAGCATCCTGGGAATGTAACCCCAGATACGATTCATTGATTAGAATCTGTCAATGAGGCCATGACAATGAAGGGTCATAGCAACGTACACAAGAAGATGTAACTTAAGTCAAAGACAGAACTTGCAGTCCAGCTTGAACGCGCTCTCTTAACGAACGAGAGACATATATTCAGAGTTGTACTAACAAAAAAGGGCTGTGACTGGGGGGAGGAGGCTAATCTATTGCAAAGTATCACAAATGGAATAATACAGTTAGTAAACAGTTTACTTGCCTTTAATAGCAAAAATTCATTTTTCCTGTTTTTAACCCCATCTCAATGTAATTCTGTGAAATTTCTCTAACTTTTTGCCCATGTTAACCGTCTCTACAATGGTTTTTTTTCTTTACTCTCGCCATCTATGAATCTCCATATTTTTTTGGTGTCAGAACTTTCCCCACACATGATTACATGTGGGCCTAAGTGTGCGATTCTGTGCAATCTTGGTAGGCCAATAATACAGACCCCGGGCACTTCTGGCACACCCAATAATTGGCAATAACCACAATTAATTGCTAAATGACTTCAAATTTTGCAATTAAAACGCTCAATGGTTTTGGCCACAGATTCTCAGCCCGCTCACGGATTTGCAAGCTATGCACTGGTGCTTATGCATAAACACATATATGACACAAGTTTTGTACTAACGACCTGCATTTCAAAATAAGTCTGCTTGGAGGCTCAAAGAGGTACTCTGCACACGTGATTAACCTCTTTCCTAACCAAAAAGAATTTTCCCATGATTTTTTCAGAAATTTGACAATTGAATGTTTAGAACAAGTTGTTCCAAAAAGAGATGGCAAAATGCTCTCAATCAACAACAAAATGTCCCTGAGGACCACAATCTGCTTATATATTCGCAGAAACATTAAGGTCTAGATGGAAATGAAATTGGTCACAAAGGATCTACTTGAACTTCTATGTCATGAATTCAGTATTGCTGTATGGTAAAATTCAATGGCTTTTGACGTTTAAAGAAGAACTTAAAAATCTATTCTAGTCTAAGAACTTGCATCTACAACTTTGTGATATTTTATGGTTTTCCATTTTTGAATAAAGTTCTGAGCAGAACTACCTGAATAACTTCCATACCTGAGTTTCTGTTGGGCTTGTTCAGCCTGTTTTTTGCTCGCCTCTCTTCTCTGTTCTTTTTTTAATCCTGTCAACTTCTTTCACCACATTGGACCTTCTCCTTGCTGTAATACAAGATAAGGTAGGTGTACACATACTTCAAACACACTTGATTCTATTGTTGTGTAGAATCTGCCTATTAAACAGTGTGGCTTACAATCCAACTCCAGGAAAAAGGCATGTGCCCCTACTGGGTAGCACCAGAAGGCATCCAGCACTAACCCCCCCCCCCCCCCAGGCCCTAATTACATAATCATGCAACTCAGTGTATATTCCATCTGCCACAAGTAAATTCTCTCCCCCTAGACCAAACTGTAAACTGGTGATCAGAGTGCCTGACACTAAAATAACCCTGGGGACATTTCTTGAGTGAGGTCCACGGACTTCTCATACATGGACAGAGGATCATGGGACCAACACGGTCGCCACTGTTAGTACAAATTTAGGCTTACCAAGATGGCCGCCGGGCTACTACCATTTGCCCAATTTGACAATGAATCTGCACCATTTCAGACAAAATGTAAACATGAATGGAAGAACAATATCACAGTCCTTCACTCTGTTTGATGAATTTGACCTGAGCTGGCATTCTTTCGAAAATATTACAAGTTTCTCACACAATCTGTCGATACTGAGCCACTTCAGCAAGTCCAAACTTTTACACACAAGGTTATAGTGCTCAGGCAGCCATATTGGTAAGCCTACTTGTGTACGTATGATGGCGACATTTTATGCATAGGACGTTAGTGCAATATGCTCTGTCCACATATATAAGAAGTATGTGGTGAGGTCATACCATACCCCTTCACTTGGTTCTTAGAAGAAAAGAGTGGAATGAAAAATGTGAGTCAATGGTTGTGTTTGTAAAAGTTACAGGAAAGACTTAAACTGATGCCAGGTTGTGAGTCCACAGAGACTTAAAGAATGAAAAGATAGGGGCAAGGCTAAAGTGTTTTGAGATACAGCTGCTGGGTACTGTGCTAAATAAGAATAAGAATGTTGGTATATTTAAACAAAAGGGTTTAGGCAAAATAATAAACTACACTCACATGAAGCTACTTGTTTCTGTGAGTTCTGTACGGGTGCAGCCGGTGGAGTCTCATTCTCTGAGTGGTGGACAATGCTGGGTCTTGACTTGGCTGATGTCACTATGGGTCCAAGTTTGAAAGAGAGAGAGAAATCTTTACGCTGTATAATCATACTGTATCTTGAATAGCCTATCAAAATTTATCCAACATGTTAAATCAGATTAACTTATCTAGTCCTAGTCAAAATAAACAACTTTTGCTTTTCCCTGGCTTGGTAAGCACGTGAACTTTAATGGAGTCATGACCCTTATAATTTCCCCACCACTTTAATTAAAAGTTACACACTGTAATCCAGTTAATAAATTTGAGTGCCCTGCAAGAGTGATGTGAAAGAAGCTAAAGCATAGCAAAACAGAACAGCATAATATCCACCTGAAGCTTTTAAAAGAGGGTCATAAACAGAAGGATTGCAGAGAAATTTCACAATTTAAAGCAATTAATGCAGGCTTCTGAGATTCTTTCATCAAAACAAAAATGCCATTTTAGGAATTGAATCTCATTTGAATAAAATACCCAAAGCTTAAACTACTTTCCAAAATTTCATTAAAATGTCCTAGCCAACATTTCTCACTCATAAAAAGTTCCACATAAATGCTACTACATTGCATTGTGTTGGGTCTTCTGAAAACAGGGTTTATACACTTTTCTCGAGATAAATTCAAGCACTTTTCGAGGACTTTTCAAGATATAACTTCGTTTTTTTCACAGACATCAAACCGCTTTGAAAACACTGTGAAAGTTTTTTCCTGCATCAAATACTTAAGCACACCTGAGGATGGCAGGAAACAAAACATTTTGAAAGCTAATGGTGGCACTACTGGTAATAATAATCAATATGAACTTCCATGTTATGCTAAAACTCTTACAGGGTATCTTTTCATTTTAAGTAGGACTAGGCTTATTTAGAAGGAGCTAATTATACAGTCACGTTCAGTGACTAAGCTCGCCTAGGACTGATAGTGTCACCCACTTCAGATTTTAACAATATTTTGAGGTTGGAAAGCCCTTCCTCTGTCTGATTCATCTTATTCTGGGGCAATTATGTTGAAAACAAGTGTTGCACTTGTCTAGTTACGATCTTGAAGGCATTAAACACGTCTTTCACACAAGCAACATAGCCTAACACACTATACCATAGACAGGGTTCCCACTCTTTTCATACATTATTTTTTCATGACTTTTTTCATGACTTCTCAGGACTTTTATTGAACTTTTTAAGGACTTCTCAAACTAATATTGACCAGAAAGAATTTAAAAGTATAGTATTAAATAGGGATAACCATCTCTTATATCATTTGAGTCTACTGTATCTTGCAACTTTATGAACAGTACAGAACATATGCTTTTTACAGCTCATCAATAGGGCCATTGATTTTAAGCTTCATGAATAACAAAATTCCCTTTTCAACTTTCAAAACTTAGGAAAATACCGTTTCAAGCATAAGCACCTGACTTCTAAATGAATGGGTGCTTGGTTCATTTCGCCCTGGACCCTTTTTTCCTGAATACCCTGAAGGTACTACTATCCAAATATAATTATGTCAAACTATCAACATTGCACAAGGGAATCTGCATTTAAGCAATTTGCATAATTTCATAAAAAGGTCCATAAGGCCCACATGAGAACTTAGACCCCCCCCCCCCCCAAAAAAAAAACCATAAACAGATCACTAACCAAGCATCATTATGACAGGGTGTCAGCTCTAACATTACTGTAACTGGAGGAGGGGATGATCATTTTGCAGTCTTTCACAAAATGGACCCTTGGGTACATCTTGGGCCTTGAACCCAAAATTTCTGTATGTACCCTAAAAGAATCAGTAACAGCATCATTATGACATATTATCAACATACCACAAGACAATTTGACAATAAAATAGGCCACCGGGGCCCACATAGGACCTTGGACCAAAATTCAAGACTACCATAAACAGATCACTAACCAACCATCATTAAGACAGGCTGTCAACTCTGTTTAAACATTAAATGCAAAAAAAGTTAATCACTAGTAGTAATCACAGTATTTCACAAAATGGACCTTAGGGCCCATCTTGGGTCTTGGACCCAAAATTCCTAAACACCCCAGAGGTACCTCTAACAGAGTAACATTATGACAAACCATCAGCAATGCAGGGGAGAATCTGTTGGAGGAGGAGCTGCATTTTAAAGAATTTCATAAAATGAGCCATAGGGCCCGCATGGGACGTTGGACCACAGATTACTGATCACCCTACATGGTCCACCACCTAAGGAACATTGTGCCCAAGTTTCAAACAGATCCATGAAAGCATGTGGGAGGAGTGGCATTCTACACAATTGTGAACAGATAGATCTAGATAGAGTGATGTTATCACAATACAGTAGCTCAGACCAGATCCTGGTGTGAGCTACATGTAATAAAATTGATGAATTTTACATTTTGGGCAGAAAAGTACCTTTCTTGGTCAAAGTCATCTTATCCAGTGGAAATTATGTTGAAAAGAAGTGCTTAACATGCCTGGTTACGATCATGTACCCAGTGGATACTTGTCACACACAAGCGACCTAGCCTAACACACTACAGTATAGGCAAAATTGGAGCCTATACCGACAAAATTTTCCCAATTTCCGTAAAGTTCTTACATTTTTCTGATCGTAAATTTAAAAGATTTTGATGATTTGAAGGTGAATTTGCCACCATTTCGGAAGGAAAAACGTCTGAATATGTCTTTGATAAAAGCAAACATTCATTTAACATTGTCTGGGGCAACAATACTCCATTTTCTGTCATAAAATTTATATGTATCAAGAGATTGATAATTTTTGCTAAATTCTGTAAAGTTTCGTGCAGAAAGTTCAATTCCATTTTCGCGATCGCAAAAAATCGGCGGCCCTACATCAAAACTGCTTCAACAGATATATTTTTGTTAACCAGAATGCAAAAATGCATTGAGGTTTCGATGATATATGTTCTATTCCAAATAATGCCATGATGTAGCATGTCTTTCAGTCACTGGTCAAGTGCTATCTTAACATGTTGGAAAAATCATTTTAGGTTCATATTTGATCTTGGGAATTCCTGGGAAATTTTGCATTTTGACATCTGATGACTCAAGATGATGATCTTGGGAATTCTTGGGAATATTTGCTTTTTGCCTTCTGGTGAACTCATGAGACGATCTTGGG
Source organism: Holothuria leucospilota (assembly GCA_029531755.1). NCBI lineage: Eukaryota > Metazoa > Echinodermata > Holothuroidea > Aspidochirotida > Holothuriidae > Holothuria > Holothuria leucospilota. The sequence continues at coordinate 30,105,204 of CM055972.1, read as the reverse complement.
AATTCTTAAAATTTTGCCCTTTGACCCCAGATGACCTTTGACCTCCATCAAAAATGATAGGGTTCTTCCTCTTACCATAATGCATGTACATACTATGTATGAAATTTATTCAAGCTTCCTATCTTGAGATATCATGTTAAAAACATTTTCAGTGTTTGACCCCTGTCCTACATGACCTTTGACCTCCACCAAACATGATAGCATTCATCTTCCCACCATAACACATCCACATACTACCTATGAAATCTATCCAAGCTTCCTATCTTGAGATATCGTGTCAACATGGTTTTCAGACTTTGACCTCCGGTGACCCCAGATGACCTTTGACCGCCACCAAAAATGATTGGGTTCTTCCTCTTACCATAACACATCTACATACTCAGTGTGAAATTTATCCAAGCTTCCTAACTTGAGATATCGTGTTAACAAGGTTTTCAGCATTCGACCCCTGAAGACCCCAGATGACCTTTGACCTCCACCCAAAACAATAAGGCTCTTCCTCTTACCATAACGCATCTACATACTAAGTATGAAATTTATCCAAGCTTCCTAACTTGAGATATCGTGTTAACAAGGTTTTCAGCATTCGACCCCCGGTGACCCCAGATGACCTTTGACCTCCATCAAAAACAATAGAGTTTTTCCTCTTACCATAACACATCTACATACTAAGTATAAAATTTATCCAAGCTTCCTAACTTGAGATATCATGTTAATAAGGTTTTCAGCATTCGACCCCCGGTGACCCCAGATGACCTTTGACCTCCACCAAAAATGATAGGGTTCTTTCTCTTAGCATAACGCATCTACATACTAAGTATGAAATTTATCCACGATTCCTAACTTGAGATATCGTGTTAACAAGGTTTTCAGCATTCGACCCCCGGTGACCCCAGATGACCTTTGACCTCCATCAAAAATGATTGGGTTCTTCCTCTTACCATAACGCATCTACATACTAAGTATGAAATTTATCCATGCTTCCTAACTTGAGATAACGTGTTAACAAGGTTTTCAGCATTCGACCCCCGGTGACTCCAGATGACCTTTGACCTCCATCAAAAACGATAGGGTTCTTCCTCTTACCATAACGCATCTACATACTAAGTATGAAATTTATCCAAGCTTCCTATCTCGAAATATCGTGTTAACAAGGTTTTCAGCATTCGACCCCCGGTGACCCCAGATGACCTTTGACCTACATCAAAAATGATTGGGTTCTTCCTCTTACCATAACGCATCTACATACTACGAATGAAATTTATCCAAGCTTCCTATCTTGAGATATCGTGTTAACAAGGTTTTCAGAATTTGACCTCCGGTGACCCCAGATGACCTTTGACCTCCACCACAAACGATAGGGTTCTTCCTCTTACCATAACGCATCTACATACTACGTATGAAATTTATCCAAGCTTCCTAACTTGAGATATCGTGTTAACAAGGTTTTAAGCATTCGACCCCCGGTGACCCCAGATGACCTTTGACCTCCATCAAAAATGATTGGGTTCTTCCTCTTACCATAACGCATCTACATACTACGTATGAAATTTATCCAAGCTTCCTACCTTGAGATATCGTGTTAACAAGGTTTTCAGAGTTTGACCTCCGGTGACCCCAGATGACCTTTGACCTCCACCACAAACGATAGGGTTCTTCCTCTTACCATAACGCATCTACATACTAACTATGAAATTTATCCAAGCTTCCTAACTTGAGATAACGTGTTAACAAGGTTTTCAGCATTCGACCCCCGGTGACCCCAGATGACCTTTGACCTCCATCAAAAACGATAGGGTTCTTCCTCTCACCATAACGCATCTACATACTAAGTATGAAATTTATCCAAGCTTCTTATCTCGAGATATCGTGTTAACAAGGTTTTCGGAGTTTGACCCCCGGTGACCCCAGATGACCTTTGACCCCCACCAAAAACAATAGGGTTCTTCCTCTCAATATGGGGCATCTATGTACCAAGTTTGAGAACTGTCAGAGTTTCCCTTCTTGAGATATCGTGTTAACGAGCAAAGTGTCACAAACACACATACACACACACATACACACCCCTTACTAACGTGGACCACAATCCGAGGATATGGGTAATTCACTGATAATCTGAGGATATCCTCAAATTTTGGTGTGTATGGGATTTTGTACCCATGACCTGTGTCAAACTGTGTGAAGTCTGCAAATTGTTTTGAATAAGGAGATACTGCAATACTGCCCTCAAGTAGTGTCTACAGCCTGAGTATGAAATGTATTATTGTATTACCATCTTGACCGCACAGAGAAGTGTAGAGGGTAGGTGAATTAAATGATTGAATATATAGTGAAACCTGATAGGATGACATTTAAACCAAAATTATACTGAACTAGCCATTATTAGTCACCAAATCACAAACACTTTGGTGTCAGATCACCACTAATTGTGTTTTACATCTGACCTGCCTGCTGGCTCTTCCTGTTTTACTGGGAAACTCATGGTTTCGAGTCAAATTTCTTGGCCTCTGAATGTCCCTGTATGTCCAATCAGGGGCAGATCCAGGATTTTAGAAAAGCGTGTTGCTAACTTTGTGAGGACAAAGTTCGTACTTATGAGCCTCAAATGTACAAAGCCATGATAGGGGAGAGCTTTGGTGAAATTTTTAAGTCAGACTGTGCTCACTAGTATTTCCTAGCATCTAGCAATTAAGATAAAATGAGCAAACGTCATGTTCATGCATCACAGGTATCCATGCAGTGTGATCAATGCACGCAATTTCGAAGTAGTTACCAGCAGACTAACCACCATACATCGCTATGATGGTTAAGACATGAGAGGCCTGGGAATTTTTTTGAAACTGAGTGCTATAAGGTACAATTTCCTGGCATTTAGAAAAGAAATATGTGCGTAACCAAACATTATTTTCATATATCACTGGCACAATGCAATATGACTATATAGGCTGAGGCGGTTTCGGAATACAGCTAATGCTCGTACACAACTGAAATAATCAAGATGGAGGGAGGGGGGATGAGGGGGTTGTCTTGCAAAAATTTTGGAAATCAAACTGCTAAAAATAGATGTGACTTAACGACATGTGGAAGTTGAGATATGTAGTAATCATGGGCGGGGATGCAATATCAAATGCCCCCCCCCCCAAACATTTCGTAAAAGAGTAGTGGCATGGCTCTATTTGATTAGGACCTACATGTCTCAGCATTCTGCATTATGAGAAGTTCAGTCCCATGGAAAGGGGCCGACGGCACCTGCTCTCAAGAGAACAGTTTCTCTAGAACCCAAAAGAGTCACTCCAGTTTCTCCAAAAAATTCATTCCACATGGCTAGACAGTGTAAGTCCTGTCAACCTTACCAAGTAACAGTTGGTACAGTACACAGGTTATGTACACAAAGCCTAATTGTTGCTATCCAGCTTGTGTGTCTCATGCGGTAGGTCAGTTGGTGATCGACTCATGGAGCAAAGTGTGGCTATTTCATCGGGAAGTCCATGTGGTTTGACATAATGTATGTTATCCCCGATATGGTCTACAACCCCTAAATTTTCTATGTTGTCTTTTTTTCTTTTTGTTTTTAATGATTAAATATGTTTCTGTGTAAGCCTACCAAAAATTTTTGTGCACTTTGCAATTCCAGGTTTTAGACTCGAAAGCACACTACAGTATCAGGTCACAACTCGGCTTTTGAAGCATTAGGTGCTATTGTGCAAAATATACCCTACAATGGCATGGAATATTTAGGCTCCTTCATATCCCTTTCTCACCAACCCCCATAAGGGCTGTCGGAACTTAGGGTCTCTGGCATGGGCATCCGGGGGGCAAGGGGGCATGTACTTGCCCCCTGGAAAATAAAAAACTTGAAAAAACGAAGAAAAAATAAAGGAAAAACGAAGAAAATATAGCATCAACATTCACTCAGTGTGAATTTCTACTCTCAAAACAGGAATTGAATAAAAATATCAATACTCAGGCCTCAGCCCCCCCCCCCCAGCACATATGTTTGGTATATTTTAAAGTTTATATTTACGATATTGCTAGTGTTTCCCTTTTTATATGCGATAAATAGGCCTTGGAAGTGCCATTTCCAGTGATCTGGAAAGGATTTTGGGCAAAAATTTTCTTGTGCTCCACGCCAACCCATGGTGGCACTGAGCGCTGAGAGTCTATGTGCTTCTCCCCCCCCCCTCCTTGACAAATTCCTGGCTACGCCTTTGTCAACACTGTGTGAAAAGTAGCATCTAAACTCTTTTCTGGGAGTGAAATATTTCCCAAGAAAAAGTTGGGACCCCTTAAAAAAATTCTGTCCCCCCGGAATTTTTTCTGCGGACGCCCATGGTCTCTGGTATGACCCAGCGCCCCTGTCGGGAAAATTCTGTCGCCACCAATGGTCAGTTTACTTACTTTGGCTTTCCAAAGGGTCATTTCTGCGATAAAACCCAAAATTTTTGGTACGCCCACTCTTCCTCAGTTCCATTACAGTACTTACAGCTAATAAAGTACATAACTTTACCATCTTTTCAAGTAACTCAAGTTAATAAGTAAAATACATGTATTTATGTAAATATCAGGAATTTCATCTTATTTCGCTAATTTAGTTAAGGTTCTACTGTGTCTTCCGTACGCGCGGTACGGCTAGTGGCTCGAGGAGAGAAGTGCAATGTAAGTTGTGCCCGCTAGGGACCAACTGCCGGGACAATGCCCGGACAATTGAGATACAAGCTTTAAACAAGTACAGATTCCTTTTAATGTAGGCTAACCCCCCAAAATTTTGCATGCTTCTTCCGCTTTTCCACAGTTCCTCCTAGTAATGTAGACTTTGTAGCAAGTCAAACTCTGTCAGCCCGTAAAAATCGGTTGGGAGTATTTTACTGTAAATCCTTTGTCAACCCTATATTACTACATGCCTATATACCTACTGTAGCTATGCACTCTGTTGCAGGTCCATAGCACCAGTGGAAGTTTGAATTAAAATGACCCAGCCACCCAGCTAACTGGCTAGATATTGTGTAGTGGCAAACGCAAAGTTTCTCTGAAAGATTAATGCTCTTAAATAATAGTTTTACTGCTAATTCAGTTGTAATTGAAAAGGGGACAGCATCTGTGAGTACTAAACTTTACATAAACGTATTTCAGGTGCTAGTGTGATAAACCGATTTGATGAGACTGGCAACCACTTCTATATATAGTGTAGTAGCCAGTAACCACTGTTCATTTTTTAACTGTGTACAACATTGCATGAATGCTTACAGTAAGAAATCACAACAGTCTAGGTTGCAGGCTGTAGTAAAGGAAAAATTCCCATCCCAATTACTTACAGTAACATAAAATGTGACATAATCATGTCATAACATGTCAAAGTAACAACTGAAGGACAAATGAGTCAGAAGTGCCATGATCAGATGCCATATGTAGCATTAGGTTCCAAAGAAAAAACAGAAACAGAAACCAATCCAACCAAAACCTACCACGTTTTTTTTTGTCAAAAGAAAATAAGTGTCAAGTAAAGTATTAGAACAAGGTTCCTGTTATATAATCATCCTCAAAACTGAAGGGCAAAGGAGGCCTTAGCCCCATAAAATGTTAAAGGGGATATGCAGTCACCCCAACTTGAAGTAGTGTAGTATACTGTCCTGTTTCATGATTGGCTCTTGAGAGTCATGTGACAATATGTTTTCTCCTCAAATGTGAAATTTACTAGAAGTAACTGATTGGTTTACCTTGAATATGCAATACTGAAGTCCTAAAATGTTGTGAAAGATACTTTGCAGAGAAATAAGAAGAAAATTGTGAGATTTAGCTGTTGCTTCAAAATAAGTTTGGGACGACTGCTCTTGCCCTTTAAACAACCTCCCAAACTCCATAGTTTGTGTTCAACGAATTCACAGCTAGGACGCCAGTGTCATTTGACCTCTTCTCCAAGGCAGTGGTGGGTTTAAGTGGGAGCAGGGCAAAGTCCCCCATCAGGGAATACTGCCCCCAGGAAAATTGCTGTACTGGGTATTATAAAATATGAAGTCACCAACGACAACCTGTTACGTCAACGATGTACATGACTTTGCTCTAGACAAAAGCAAAATTTTGTAAGACCCCCCAAAATATTTCTAATTTTCAGCACTAAAACCCCAAACTTTTTATATTTTCTTTATAATGTAATCCTGTACTTTTCAAATTTTCTCCAATTTTTGTTGGCACAAGGAGCGCATCTAATATTTTGCTTTCAACATACTGTCAGCAACCTGTCACTCTTATCGTCGCTTTGGCTGCTGAACCCCCATAAGTGAGCTTGGCCCCCATCGGGAAAATTCTTAGGCCACCCCTGCCCAAAGTTGGGAGGGGTGAAAGATCCTTACTTTGCACTAGCTATTGCTTGAGTGTTTTCAGCGAGATTTTATCCGGGGCCCCTCAAAAGCAGGGCAGAATAAAGGCATACACTGTAAATTAGTGTTTACTGAAAACCAATTCCAATCCTTACAAAAATAGTGTCGGTGTCAACCTGTGTCAGTTACCACGTGTGATCACACGTGAAAAGCAAAAGAAATCACGAGTGTTCCTAGGTGGCAAACCTATGTTTTTGCAACCCTCTGGACAAAGGTTTGACACAGGTTTACACACCTTTTCTTGCGTTTAATTTTATGCCGCAGATTTTGACTCAAACTTCTTTGTCAATACTATTTTTAATTGCCACGTGTTTTGCATATGTCAAACCTGGGGCAAACCTGTGGCAAAGTGTGGCAACTGGCAAACCTGTGTCAATTTCACAGGTTTCCCTGCAAAAACCTGTGAAAACCCATGGCAGACATGTGAGAAAACCTGAGGATTTGGAACCAACTGACACACATTTTTACGTAGCCTCTAAGGCTACATGTACGGAATCGTATTTCAGATCCCTATATCTTAATCATTTAGGAAGGCAAACTACTCCCAAATAGACCATTTTTTTACATTGCGCAAAAGAAAGTAATCCATTTCACTACGCGAACTCCATTGAGCTTATGAATTAAAGGCGGAAGAATCCTGTATTCCGTTAAGTCGCCACTGACGATGTTTTACCACGATCACTCAGCTTCCAAATGTTCAGGTGCAAACAGAATATAACTCGAAGAAATTTAAGGAATTTACAGCATCAGAGCAAAGAAATATGAGAATCTTTGCAAACTTTCGCACTGCTCATATATTTTACAAAAGTAATCACAATTAGACGTCGAACGTGGCTTGTTTGGACGAAAGATTCATGATTGGGCTCCCTTATGGGCCGGACAACGAGACTTAGAAAATGGCTTCCTAGGATGTAGTGGCTTACTTGTATTTTTATAGGTCTACCTTTATAGCACGTACTGTGTTTACAACGCACCATTGACATATAAAATTAACTAGACACATCAGACAAACGCACGCTTGTTCATGACCTGCATAGACCAAAGTATGTACGGATCTACTTTCGAGACGAGTTGTTCGTTTTGAATTTTGGTTGACCATAATCCTTCATTTTCAAATCTCAAAGTTTTTCGTATTCTCATTGTCGCCCCTCGACTTAAACTGAAGGATTTTAAATGCTCAAATGACTTCTTGAAACGTACGAACGGTGGGAATCTATAAAAACAACTTACGATACCAAAATAATGCATCGAAGAGACTGTCTGATATTGAAAAAAAATATTCGATTTGCAGCTCCGCGCATGCGGGATAGTCTGAATATTTTTTTCAGTGCACCTGGGTACACCCTATACCCAGAAAAAGCTGCCTTTTTAAAAAAAATATAACTTTGTCAATTTTCACTCCTCAGCCTTCATTTAACCACCAAAATAAAGCTTACAAAAAGTTCTGTGCAATGCTACCATTTTTGGGGGGGTTTTATATTGAAAATTTTTCACAAAATATCGAAAAATAGTTGTTTACATTCAAAAAATGCTCCAAAAAATCAAAAATTCTAAAAATGATATCATAATTTTCAGAAAATAAGTTCAGGCACTTAGGAAAAGGTCACCCTACTCACTTTTTTTTCTGAATACCTTAGAACCTAAAGAACCACCATGAGAGGTGATTAGATGCCAGGTATAGGGAATTTAGAGATATTTCAAGTAAAAAATTCAAAAATGCGTATTTTCGGTAAATTTTTGCCCAAAATAGCCGACCACCACAGAAATTCATTACTCAGCAACGGAAAGTCCGATCTCTTTCATTCAAAGACTAAAATGGGCCTTTACAAAATTCGTAATAAAACTATACCAAAAGATATGCATAAATGGCAAGGGTAGGGTGAGTTAGAGAGTTTGAAAGATCCAGACATATGCATTTTTGAAAAAAGCGTCAAATTTGGCCCAAAACATGCATTTCTGACCCAAAAATCCCCTTCCAATATCAAAAATTTTAACCCACAACACCCCTCCGACTTTTTCACTCACTAAAATGGCCATTCAGAGCTACCTTACAAAGCCCATGCAGCTCTATTTATAGATCCAAAGTTGTTTACGTTTCACTGTGCACTGAGCCATAGCGTTCTGTGTGTAGAGGTCACATAAGGTCAGTGTGTGTTAGTTCAGCGTGGGCTGTATACTAAAAGTAAAATGGGCATATCTTCCTCATTTTTGGTCCAATTCCCTCAAATTTGGTATCAAATGAAAGAGAAAAGGATGCCAAACAATCTCCTGCACCATAAATTTCAAAATAATAATGATCTGTATTTTTTTTATGATTTTTTGTGAAAAAAACCGTATGACGTAATCTAATTTGCATATTTGCATACATAATGAGATAATTTTACAAAAATAAAATATTCATTCAAATTTCCCATCTTTGCTCTTTACAATGATATATAGGTTCTCACAGAGAATATTCTTCTAAATCAAGCAAAAAAAAATAAATAAATATATTCCTAAAAAGAGGTGCATTGAAAAGGGTTAAATGCTCAAATGACTTCTTGAAACGTACGAACGGTGGGAATCTATAAAAACAACTTACGATACCAAAATAATGCATCGAAGAGACTGTCTGATATTGAAAAAAAAATATTCGATTTGCAGCTCCGCGCATGCGGGATAGTCTGAATATTTTTAAATTGACCCAATCTCAAGTGGGAATTTTAAATGATGACCAATCGTTAAGAAGTGATTCTCTGTCACGTCCGAATATAGACGAAAATTTTTTTTCAGCACTTTGAGAAAGGTATTACCAGCTATTAGTGTGTCGCTGGACAGCTGAAGTTGCAGAAGGCGAGTCGAGTAGCGCTAATTCCAGCAGGAGCAGGCCGGGGATCCGGCCGGGAAGTTGGCAGTGGAAAGCCTGTTTGATTTAGCACCGAGGTATTTAGACGCGGGCGATTTTCGTCGGGAAACTTGAAACTTACTAGGCTATATGCTTAATTTTGAGATAATAAATAGGCATGCCGACGTTCTAGTTTATTAAATTGCCAGAAGTTACGACTTTGAGATTTGGAGGAAAAAATGGGGACCTTCCTGCCGCCGTCAATGTAAAATGAATGAATTCACGTCCATCGTTAAAACAACACAGCTTTATGTGTAAGTAGCCTACTGGGGCACTAGCACTTAGATCATTAGGGTATGTACGGTGGATCAATACAGCAAGGGTGAGGAACCTCAGGCATGTTGGTTCGTTTAGCCTCTGGCCCGCGAGACCACTAATTCGTCTGGCCCGTGAAGCTACTGATAAAAGTAAATTCAATTCACTTGAATAATAATATCTTTAATAATAATCTTTAAGTCCTCGGTACCCACTGTTTTATCATGCTTAGCTACCTGCACTTTCAGGACATTTTACGTAAAATAACTCCATAAGTTCATGAACTCTACTGTCATGAGCTTGCTCATAAAAATTAAAATGTCTCTGACGCGCGGTTAATTAATATGCCTTATGTTCCATCTCCTTTCTCCCGATTGAAAAACAACTCCCACACCTCTTTCTCGGAGAGGCTACGCCGGATTTGCCATGCAAATTCAAATTTCTAGTTTTGTAAGGGAATTGTTTTACAATTGACTCAATATTCTTATCCTGATTCTCATATACTGTATATTGATGCAAGGTTTACTGGAACATGTCAGTCTCCCCACAATTTACTCTATTGTAAATAGTATTTTGCATTTTGACTTGCAACTTTTAAAAGATTTGGTTTAAAAATTTGAAGGTATTTTCATAAAGTTTTTACATTATTAGAGTTGAGCCTAATAAGGAAGTTAAGGTGCAGATAAAAGGGGGCCTGAGGGATCCCTTTTTGCTCCCAAAGAGAAAGGGGAAACAGAAGAGAAAAGATGAAGAAAAGAGCAAAAATTTAAAAAATTGTCTCAAAACACTATTCAAAATACATTTTTCTGTGGGGTTGGGTGGAGCTTCTACAGTAATTGAAAATATTAAATATCCATAAGACATGGGCGTCCGGAGGGGGGCAAGGGGGGCACTTGCCCCCCTGGAAAATCAAAAACTTGAAAAAACGAAGAAAAAATATAGAAAAAAAACGAAGAAAATATAACATCAACATTTCTTAACAGTTCAATCAGTGTGAATTTCTACTCTCAAAACAGGACTTGAATACAAATATCAACATTCAGGCCCCAGCAGCCCCCCCCCCCCCCGAGCATATTTTGGTATTTTTTAAAGTTTATATTTACGATATTGCTTATTTTTCTCCTTTTTATATGCAGTAAATAGGCCTTGGAAGTGTCATTTCCAGCGATCTGGGAAGCATTTTGGGCAAACTTTTCTTGCGCTCCGCGCCAACTCATGGTAGCGCGGAGCGCTGAGAGTCTGTCTTTGGGCTTCGCCCTCACCCCTGACAAATTCCTGGCCACGCCTTTGTCAACACTGTGTGAAAAGTAGCATCTCAACTCTTTCCTGGGAGTAAAATATTTCCCATGAAAAAATTTGCCCCCCCCCCCCTTGAATTTTTTTCTGCGGATGCCCATGCCATTAGAGTAGCTGACGGATGAGAGGAGGGCTGAAATGTGGGAAAACAGGTGAACGGCTGAGTAATGATGCTAGTCAATAGGTCTATGAACATGAAAAAAAAATATGTATGCGCTGGGGACATGGCTAGCTGCAATGAACTGTAGTAACAACTTTGTGTTAAAGAGTGAAACTTTCTGCAATATAAGGGGATTAAGATGCCAAATTTACGCCATACATGCTTTGTAGGATGATCAGAGACACCAGGCTAACAAAGGGACGTGCTATGGTGTGCAGTAATGTGGGCACAGGGGCTGGAGGACGCGTGCCCCTCCAAGCGAATTTCAAAAGTTTCAATTTTTGTTTAAATGAACTCAAAAGGCGTTTAAACTATAGATTTCTGCAGGGGATAGGGAGAGGTGAGTTTTTAACTGAATGATGGATAATTTATTTTAATCATTTTCTAATTTTTTTCACAAATTATTGAACGCTATCAAAATTTACACATATCGTTCACAATCTATCAAGATTTTCCCTCGCCCCGCACACTTTGAGCTTCGATGCTGCACATATATAGTCCACAAGGCTTCAAGTGTTTTCGCATTATTTATCAGAATTCTACAATTGACCCAATTGTTTGTGAGCATAGATGTGATTACAGATGAGCACAGTATTGTAAGCATGTAAAGAAAGGTATTTCTTTTACCTTTCTTTAATTACTCTTGAGAAGACCATACATTCAGGTAGCAGACTCACATACTAATTGGCAGACAATATTTTGTGAAATTGGTATAGTCTCAGTGCAGAGTCTGCATGCAACAAGTTTGTTATAGAAATGATTTTTGGTATCAAATTTAGTGCACTTCCACTATCGCTTATATTCGTCATGGTTTGCGCCTTATACCTTATGACCACATATATTATATATATATATATATATATATATATATATATATATATATATATATATATATATATAATATATAATATATATATATATATATATATATATATTATATATATATATATATATAATTACGGCAATAACAAGGCGGAATATTTTTTGGGCCAATGACTCTGTGGGGACCTCACTTCTAGAGGACTCTAACACTAACTACGTACATTTCTGACACTTGTTAGACTTTAAATACAACCTGTCTGCTAACAAGCATTGCAAGCTCAATAACTCTAACCATGGAAGTATTATCTCGGAACAACACCCAGGGGCGGATCTAGGGTCTTTTCTGAGGGGGGGGGGTCCAACATAAATAGGGCACATACATATTTTTAAAATTTTGGTTCGACCCCATAAACGTCAGCGGTTATACAATTTACCGCATATTGACAAAGAAAGGATAAACCAAGAGACATGCAAAAACTGGAATCAAAATCTGGAATCTGAACGGTGAAATTGCAAAGCGCTCGAAAATTTGTTGGTAAGCCTACACTTATAAGAATTTGTACTAATTAAAAGTTTTTATAGAAAAATTGTCCAGAAAGTTGGGCGCTATCAGGCATAACTTTATTGTACTTCCCTCCTCGAGGCACTAGCCATACCATACAACAGACACAAGTGACCGTTAACCAGGTTTAGCGACATGCGATTCAATTCCCGACATTTACATTAATCCATCATATTCTAGATATTAACTTGAAAAGGTGGAAAGGGTTTGTACTGTATTCATTCATTCATTCATTTATTTCGTCCGTACAAATATATTCAGAAATACAAAAACGGACAGGACACTAGAAAAACAATGTTTAACGAGCTAGTGCCCAGAAAGAGAGACTATACAAAAAAGAGTATAACAAGAAAAGAAAATGAGAAGAAAAAGAGAACAAACAAACAACGACGCAACTAAGAAAACTACAAAGAAAGGGAAACTTAGTCAGTGTACTGAGCGATCAGGTAATTTTTTACCTTACGCTTAAAAGTAGCATATGTTCTAATCTTTTTAATTTCGTTGGGGAGAGAATTCCAAATTTTATAACAGAAGTTGTTTAACAATAATTTACCGTGTCTAGTATGGTGCCTGCTAACCGTAAAGAGGGCATTACTTCTAGTACTTGGACGAGCATTGGTAGAAAAGTTAGGGTGAACAATATATTACCAAATACATATGGAAGACAATTATTGGCATACTTATAAATAAAAGAACACATTTTGAATACATGAATATCGCTGATCTTAAGGATGCTTAGGTCTCTATGCAGGGTATTCGTAGGATAAAGCCAGTCTTTGAAAGTAAAAGTTTTTAAAATTCTGTTCTGAAGAACTTGCAGGGGTTTGAGCAATAAGGGTTTAGTCACACCATATATTTCCACACCATACGATAATTTGGAGAAAACAAGTGAGTAATATAACTGGGTTGCTACAGCAGGAGTAAGCGAGGCCCTAAGGTGATAAAAAATTCCATTAGACTTTACAAGGTAGTTACAGAGATCATCGATATGTTGCTTGAAGCATAACTGATCATCGATCAATAGACCTAGGTATTTGACGCAGTTAGTTTTAAGGATACTAACATCATTCATAAAAAAAAATTGGGGGGGGGGGGGGGTGGGGGGGGGGGGGGGTGGGGGGGGGGGGGGGTGGGGGGGGGGGGGGGTGGGGGGGGGGGGGGGTGGGGGGGGGGGGGGGTGGGGGGGGATTCTTTCCCAATGCGTTCATTAATGATTGTACAAGTTAACCCAACTTGGTTTACTCTGTTTTGTTTTTTGGGAGGTGGTGTGTGTTAGCTGAAACTGTTACATACCGTTTAATAAAAGTCTTTTCGTTTTCACCCTATAATAAAGAGTATTATGTTACGTTAGTTGGGTCTCGACCACATGTTGGGAAAATAATGGTTTATGGCTTATTTTTTTTAAAGAGAATGGGTGTTCTGTCTATGGGTTCTCTAAATGTAAATCATTTTGACGTATACGTCGCATTCAACACTAATATGCAAATATCAACTTGAATGAAGTTTGATTAAGATAAAACCATAGATAAATCGTGAATGCTTTCGTTTTAAGTGATTAAGTTAATTCAAAGGCCGCGCCTAGGGGAACCATGCATGAGCAAATCCCCAAGGACATGTCTCTCCCGTACTTCACCATTTTTCTAGTCTTTTGCCCAACCAAGCACGATCCTAAACTTTCAAAACACCGGTACCGACATTGGCTACACTGGAAACAATCACAAAAATACGGTCTACCGTAGTTAAGCTAAAGAAATATTTCTTGCAAGTGAACTACGCATGTTATAAAAGGGTGCTCGCAAAGAAAAAAGCACGACTGTAAAATAGAGCAATCGATGCATCAGATAACCTCTACAACAAGTAAAGACGATAACCACTTTTTAAATACAGCAATTATTTCTTGTTTCAATTTAAATATTTACAAACAGACCCTTTTCCAAATAGCAAATTCAAAAGGTTGTGGGCTAAAGTTTTGGTGTGCTTCGTTTTTTTCAATGGCATGCCCTTTGAAAATGGCCAATTGAAAAATTTCCTTTTAATTGTCCCTTCCCTTTTTCATTAAAAATGTCAAAGTAGAACGGTTAGCGTCTTTTTAATCCGAAGCGCTCTGATAATAACACACCACTGGTTTAAGAGCGTAGAGTCTGTTTGTGAAAAATTTAAAACTGGCATAAATGTTCTAACACTAATATACGTCTCGTAAAAGGCTGCATGAAAAGAAACATTGTAACATCCTGTTCGTGAAATCCGAAAAGTCATGTGGAACCGTTTTCTTTGTTATTAAAAATCGACCATTAACAAGAAACAACCTCTAAATCAATACTTAGCAAACCTTTTCAACAGCTTTGAAAAGTGAAAGAGATGTTGCAAGCGAGGAATTCACAACAAACAAAGGAACATCTCTTTTGGGAAGAGTACGAGATAAATTTAATTGGCCAGCAGACGTAGGGGAGTGATAATGAGCACGATTGAGTAAAATGGAAATTAATGCCCGTGAAGAGCTTGAACACACATCTTATCCAAACTTATTTTGTTGAAAGATTGTTTGCCACACTGGTCCCAAGTTTGTTTAAACTAGGTCTCTATATACACACTACTGTTGTATTGGAACCCTACTTTAAGGGTAATTCCTGGAATTAAAAACTTATATCCAGTGAACGAAATTTTAAATATTTCATTTGATAACCTACACTGTAAAAAATTTCTGGTATTTT
The DNA here is from genome assembly GCA_029531755.1 of Holothuria leucospilota. Classification (NCBI taxonomy): domain Eukaryota; kingdom Metazoa; phylum Echinodermata; class Holothuroidea; order Aspidochirotida; family Holothuriidae; genus Holothuria; species Holothuria leucospilota. The sequence continues at coordinate 30,090,140 of CM055972.1, read as the reverse complement.
TGGCCCTTTCGCGTGGTGCAAACAGAGTAGCGCAAGCTTCTCTATGTGGGGTAAATTTATTCTAGTCAAGTGTAGGTATAGCTGAACTAATGGTTGCAAAGCAACAAGGTGTCTGATGAAACCTATACTGTAGATAACACAATAAGATGGGCTCCACCCTAACATGTAATAGGAATTGTTTCGTTTTGATATGGAAGAACTGCGTTACTCGGTTGTAAGTACGCCGTGATTTTCAGCCTCTACTTGAGGAGAATGGCGTAAATTTCGTTGTGGATGACATTATCGGTTAGTTACTAGGCATTCGTTTCATGGTTTAAGTATGATTATGTATATTGTGAAGAGTGGAGAATACAAACAATTGTTATTTTACGGATATTATTTAGTAGGCATACTTATATTTATTTCAATCCTTCTTTTTCAAGTTAATTTCAAGTTCAATGAGATTTTCAAATATAGGGGATTTGGGTTGCAAGGTGGCAGACCGGTATCGCAGTTATCTGTATATTTCTGTATTCCAGTGTACAGAAGTACTGTTATAAATATCTTTCTCGGGGCTTGTCCCATCGATCGATGTAGGCATGGCAAAAAGACATAAAAAATGAATACAAATGCATCCCAGTATGGGGGTCCAGAGTGCTCACAGGACGGATACCGCCCTCAGTATGTTCGCATGCATTTAACGCCAACACTGAACGATCAACGATTAAGGACAACAATGAGGAAAATAAAATTGTCTACATTTCAATCATTGATAAAAGAATGACCACGGAACATGTTCCTTCCTCTAACTGTTCGACTGTTTATTTCTTTGTTTGTTTTGCTGTGTGTCTGTCAGTCTGTCTGTCTGTCTGTGTGGGCGTTGATCTGTCCAACAGACTGTCTACTTTAATAAATCGTAAACCTTATACATATTGAGGAAAAGAGCAAGGATCAAATTAACCATTCAATGAAGTAAAAGACTATAAGAGTATAATAATTAGCCTGGAAGTCAACATATAGAGCACGTATGGTAAGCACTTATCGATAACATTTACTCTTAGATTAACACTATTGGTACACTAATTTATCAATCAGCTTCTCATGAAAGTGTTATGAAGCGTTTATTTCGACGGGAATTATTGTCGACTTTGAGACAGTTTTCAATGCATGAGTTGATGTTGACAATGGTCTACTGTATGTGATGTTTACCGTCTTTTTTATTTAATCTGAAAATATACCCGACGCGTGTTGTCTCGAGAAGGTAGTATTCGAGGGTATATATGTTGTCAATGTTTGTGTGCGTGATACGCTTCACAACTTGTTCTTCCAGAAAGCTAGAGACAAACAGTGGGCAGGACTGATCTTTTGTAAGAGGGCCTGTCAGAAAGACCGAGAACAGACGGAGGTCAGACAGACTGACGTGCAATGAGATAGACTGAGGTAATCTCGAAGACAGACAAAAAACACGCAGGCAAGCTGGTGGGGGGGGGGGGGGTGGACGGAAGAACGTACAGATGCCCGGAAAGTCCTTTAACATTAGGGGCCTAAAGGGGGTGGATCTTACTTCTGCAACCGTACAAATAGTGTTAATCTACGAGCCAATGTTATCGATGGTATGCTTAACTTAACCCTTACGTCCTTCCTCTATAGGTTTCTGCTTTACGATTTGTTCAAACCCTTCGTGTGGCTATTCATGTACAAAGATTAAAGGCATTTTGAATGAGTTTAGATTTTAGAATGTATTCATGTATGTGTACTTTGCTCTATTACTCAAGTCTCTGAGGAAGAGGTAAGACCCCGAAATCTTAGAATACTTTTTCTACCATGTTGGTGTTGAAGACACTCTCACCTATGATGTGAAGGCATTCTTTTTATATGTACATACCAACCCATGACTTTTATTGTTGTATATATAGTCATAGTATATAGTTTTCCAGTGACAGTCCCATGTAAACCAGTAAGATGTTAAGGGAACTTAATAGTAGTGAACAAAAGCATACGAAATACTGCAACAAACTTGCAAATCTTAAGTCTATCATGAGAGGTATAGTTTAAGAATGCAAAGACCGATTAGTGTTGTTAATTTTTAATATATATTAGAGGCAAATTCTTCATAGGCACACAAAGAACAAGATAAGGAAGCACACGAATTCTATAGAATTAAGGAACTCAAGCAAATGCAAAGTCCATGATATATCTATTGACTTACACAATCAACAAAATAGAACTATTTTACGTTTTTTTTAACTGTGATAGAACTTTGAACAGAGAAGTTTCACTCCATCAATTTGATGTGTCGAATTGTTCTGCTTGGCGTGTGCATATGGCATTTCTTAAAATAGTAAAACTGAAAAGGATAAAAACCAAAGCGACATCAGCGTAACCGTTACAAATCACTGCAGTGGTTTCAAGATTAGAGTGTGGCTGCCGAGGCAACTATATTTGTGTGGACAATCAAATTGCTCTAACTTTTAATCTGCATTGCAGGCAAACTTTCCAGTGAAGATGGCGACCGGGAATCAAGAAACCTTTAACCAAGAAAAGGTAACAGAATGCTCTCAATTTTCGATAAATAAATACATTAAGTTTACTGGTTATGTGTTACTTATTCGTAACTCAGATTAAAAGGTTGAAGGGGGATAGATGTACAAGAGAGGATTGTTTAGAACCAAAATCGTATACACATAGTTGTGACATATTGATAACAAGGTCTGGTAAAAACGTATGGTGATCATTTACTACATATGCTTTGATTCCGGCATATTTTTAGATGATGGGCACCATTCCTGTATTCCTATCACTTTTCATGTGGTTAATGAAGACATTCCTATCACAGGATTAGGTTTTTATCTGAAAATGGAGTCTCGAGGGACGAGAACGAATAGTCTCGAGAGTTATATCTCACATTCTACTACACATAGTGCTTTGCACATACTGCTCTCCACAAAACAATGAGTTCTTGTAGCGTTAGGAATCAGTGGTTCCCAACGGGGCGTTACCGCACCCCAGGGGGCATTTTTGTAACTCAGGGAGGCGATAAGCGGCAGAATGCATTTTCAAAAAATGCGATACTCAGTTTAGACGGGCCTTACAAGATTCTAAGAAGGTTTATCATAACTGAGTTGTAAAATTGGTTCCCATGAAAAGGAGATAAATGAAGTCAACATGACGAGGTCTAGCATTTTCTCCTCAGATGCACTGCAAAGTTTGTGAATTAATCTTATTACCAGATGCCACGAAATCGCATCTGACAGTGTTTAATTTCAATTTTTCCTGGCAAGAACACTCATTTTTCCATCAGAGGCAGTGGAAGCGGTGACGGTAGTTGCCATAGCTAAAATTATCTTGCCATTTTTACCTCTGATCAGGGAGCTGGTCTTCCAGCTCCCTGCTATGATGTAGTTTTTTTCTTGCTGTCCTTTACCACGACGTACTGACTGAAACGACAGTTGTGAGTAACTGTAACATAACAGATAACAGTTGCAGTGCACTATGAAGTTAGACGTTAAATGGTTTCAAAAATGCAATTATTCAAGCACACACACACACACACACACACACCTATACTTGTAAATGCTGCCAAACGGGGACCCCTTTTTGTTACCATTCAACCGTGGACGTCCACAGAAAAAGCTTGTAGCATGTATACTGATAGAAAAAGATGTGCTTTGCAACAGCAAAAAACGAGGGCGCTCAAAATGTTTTCAATCAACATATATCTATCTTTTTGTAAGTGTGTATACGGTTTTCCACAGGTAACCGTGGACGTAACAGGATACACACGTATACCTGCAAACGAGGACGTACCACAACACTACCTAAATGGGGACTGTTCCTATATTTCTTTGGAATCAATAGACATCTTCATTGCTGCATCATATAGCACAAAGAAGCCATTTAAAGCCACTGTTTCAAACGGGGACGGTCCCCAATTACAGGTGTGTCCCCGGTTGTCAGGTGTGTATTCACATTTTCGTCCCCGGTTGGCGGCATTTGTCGACTCACACACACACACACACATATATATATATATATATATATATATATATATATATATATATATATATATATATATATATATATATATATATATATATATATATATATATACATGTATGTGTGTTTGTGGCCCTTGCCTTGTAAACACGATATCTCAAGTCAGCAACTCAGCGCTCCGCACTACCATGAGTTGGCGCAAAGCACAAGAAAATTTTGGCCCAAAATGCCTCCCAGATCACTGGAAATGGCACTTCCCAGGCCTATTTACCGCATATAAATAGGGAAAACACTAGCAATATTGTAAAAATAAGCATTAAAAATACCAAAAATATGCTCAAGGGGGGCTGCCCCTTTTCCCCCTGGCTACGTAACTGGATTTCTAAAAGATCTTAGCCCAGATTTTGTCCATGGAAATATGTTAACTTCTTCAGCTGATCCCTAAAAAGCTCCTTTTTATATATAAGGAGAAGTTTGTTCCATTTGATCAATGAAGTTTTGCTAATATTGTAGTTTATCTACTTTCGAATTACAGTCAACCTAATGAATGATGTATATAGTGCTCGTGGTACATTTTGAGGAAGTTAATGGTATGCCACTTGGGTGGTTATATCTTGATTCGTGACTCAATGCAAGGGGTCAGAGTAGTAAGTTTGGCTCAGTTGATTTGATTTGTGGAAGATTTTGACAAGGCACCTCTCAAACGCTTGCTTGTTTATAGGTTGACTATGCAGATTCCCCCTTGTTACCAAGTTAATAGTACATGTTTTACCCTACGACCATGGCTGGTGTTGTCATTTTGCAATACTTTTAATAAAAGTTTGAGCCCTGATATTCTTGCAAACATTAAGAATGTTCCCGTTAATATTAAGTTATATTTTGGTGTTTCATTTATTTATTTTGTGTGCCGGGAATCCGCGTATTATAAAGTGTTACCGATGAGCTGCGTCAAAACGCCTGATCGAAACCATTCCAGGTATTTGTAGACTCTACTTTGAAACTTTCCTAGCAATATAATGAGGATCCAAGGGCGTTAATGGAGTTACTAATGGGGTTAAGGTATATGATCAAGACAGTGCCAACTAAAATTTGAAACTCTCTAACCAGAGTGTTTTCCAACTTTTTTATGTTAAGTTGAACAACGATATGCATATTCAGTTGCTCGTAGGGCCTTAGTTACCTATAAATTGTAAAATAAACATAATTTATAAGCTGTCCTGCTCACTAGCAAGTAAACGAATGTAAGATATGCCATTTTCTGTACATACGTTTGATTTTGCTCATAAATTTTGCTTTACTTTAAGTGGAATGAAAGAGTAAGTCGAAACTGGGATTAATACGTAAGACTTATCTAAAACTCGTGTGCTGAAATATTATGTTACTGAAATTTATTTCATAGCTTTTAAAATTTATAGTTTTTCATCAGTTTATTATTATATTATTATTCAATTCACAATACCATTTGCAGCAACTAACCGACACCCCTCTTCTTCTTTCAACGTGCAATAAAATTCTGTAATATGGCGTCTTTGATACTGTCTATGTTAATATGTGTACATTTACATCTGGTAAGTGTTTTTGTTCATTTATCATTAGTTCATTTACTTGTTTTATTTACTCAGTTTTAGTTGTTTTTATATTACAAGTTTTACTTTTTTACAATTTAATGATAATTTAAGCTGTTTGCAGACAATTTGAGTTCTATTCTATTCCAAAGGAAAGAAGACGTGGTTTTGACCGCTCTTGGAAATGTAAATTTCTTGCTGTTTAAAATACTTTCTTCTGTATTTCTTTATAAATCGTTGAAAATAATATATATATTAAGGCAACATGATTTGTTAAAATTTTAACATCTGTCTATTGAATTTCTATATTTTGACTTTGACATTTCTTCAGTGATAAGTTTACATTGCTAAATCAAACTCAGTGACTCGTAATAACTGTTTCAGGGTGATGAAACTTCTAATGGCGGTGACTATGATACCAACGGATTAGAGAGAGACGTTACGAAAACTGGGCCATTGTCCTTCAGCTCCAAAGGGGACGTGCTTTCCGTCACGCTTAATCAGGTAGTGTGAAACAGAACATGATTGTTCTAAAATATTAAAGTGTTTGAATCAATTACAGATGATAAGAACTGTAGTTTTAAAATTGTATAGTAGTGCAGAAACAGAAGAAAAGCAGGTTATGTGTCATCAGTTTTGTTTCAATAATTTCGAAACTCTATTTAATCAATTTATTGATTAGATAAAGGCAGGGATGGTGCATTGTTGGATAATATATCATTTGACAAGGATGAATGGTCAATCTATATATGAGGTCGAAATAAGTAGTGCCTGAACTACTATCTGCAGATGCTAAACTTCGCCAGCAATTGTTAAACTTGTAACATCTTCTATTAGAAGTCTGTTTAAATCCTGATATTTTCAATAATGAAAGGGTACCGCATGCATAGCAAACGAACCTGCGTATAGAAACCTTTCCTGCCTGAGTAGATCCGTTCCTTTGATAGATGAGGGTCAGATATTATATGTTACCAATTTTGGCGAAACAACCCATCTAGCACATATAATCTCTTAAAAAGAGTTCTTCTTGCCTTTGTGTGATTATAAAGGGCTTCAGACAAAAGAAAGTAAAAAATAAAAACTGTTAAAGATACCATGAATGATGTGATGTAAAATTTCCAAAATCGACAGGCTAAATTAAAAACTATGTCTGACAGCACTGGCCATTACTGTCGTTTAAGGGTTGGGTCTGGAGAAGAGGTAACGAAAAGCTCCGAGTCAAGAAATCCTACCAATCCAACTTGGACAGAGCAGAAAAAATGCACTCTTATGGCTGGAATCAGCTTCATTTTCATAGAAATATTTGAAAAAGTAAGTAAATTTTAAACTGGGTTATGATTTATGTGTATTTTTGTTGGTGATACATTTTATGTTTGCGATATGATCATACGGTGTTCGAAATTAAGTTAAGTATTTGAGGAGGGCGAAAGATTATTTACAATAATGTAAGAATTTGCGGTGATCTTTGGGTCGATTTATCTAACAATGGTAAGTCTATAATATGTGGACAACGATATTCTTTATGAACAATCTGTCACTTAATGATCTAACCCGGTTCTGTCACATGTCTGATACTTATTTGCCAGCAGCAATTAAGAATATCGACCAAAACGTGGCAATGATCGCCATGATGAAAAGATTGCGTTTAAAATATTGCAAACTGGAATATCTCGCCTGATTGCAACTGTGACCCCAAAGAGAACACTGCCTAAACACTGGCAGCATCCGATATATGGCACTTTCTGGAAAATCTGCACTCTGCCACACAGAAAACAAAGCAATGACTCTATAGGTAAAACCAAAGAAAACATTTTCAAGGAAGGAGTCGGTACATCTGAGGAAAGGGCTTGTTTTAGCATGTTTAAATTTGTTATCAACGCATTATGAAGAGAATGATCATTGAATTGCCAGCGATTATTGTTCTGGAAAGAAGCAATGAGGTTGGAAGTTTGGCATACTCCACTCAGACAAGTTAGGTTTGGAAAATGATGATTTTAGCGGCCAATTCAGCATGGCTGGCAAATGATCACCATCATGAACACCAATAGCCACGTGCATATTTAAAGTATATAACGCATCATTATCCAACCAAATGAAACTTTTCTGTGGCAACTTTAAAACTCCGCTGTTGCTATAGAATGATGGTAGTAAAGAAATACACAGAGGGACAAAGTAACAAACGTTCAATCAATATTGACTTTTAACTTTGCCTTTCAATTGTTTGTCCCTTGATAGGCAGAACTGCAAGAGAGGTGTGGCAAATAAACAAACAAAACTTTGATTTATTTTAATCTAGGTGTATATTTATCTCGTAACATGAAACTCTGTAGAGCTAGAATTGTATTGAAATGTGCTTATCAGACTTAGGAGGGAGGGAGGTGGCGGCAAATGATTCATAACGCGTTATTATGTGACAGTATATCTCACCCCACCTTAGAGAGGATGACACATTGCAGTGACTTTGTCAATTGGGTTATATACAATAACATGCCGTAATGGTTAGTTTCCACTAGTAATTTATGGCTAACTCATGGTGAGGTACCTAAGGGAAACTGGAAGAACAATACTGAGCGAGGGGTCAAAAAGTGTCCGTGTGTGGAGGTGTTGAGTGTGGATTTTAGAAAGTGTTCGCTTTAGAAATCCCCCCAAAAGTTTTATTCCAACGTGATGGAAGGCACCTCAGGGTAAACAATAGAGCTACTTTTTGTTTTTTGGACGACTGAAGGGGAGAACTCCAAGAGAAAGCATTGCACTGACGTGTAACTTTTACGAACAAGAAAGAAGTGCCAAAAATCGTAACTGGATCTTTCAAGTTGCTTCAAATTTGGTGGTTAAGGAAGCAAAAATAAATTGTGTCTGGCAGACCCCGGAACGAAAGATGAATAAGCAGTGGTAGGTCACATTTGGGGTAACTTCATTTTTGGATATTAATCAAACTAAATTATACTGATAAAAGCAACATTCCAAGTTGAGAAAATAATTAGAACTTACAGGAGATCTTGCAAGTAGGTGGCGTTATGTCATAACTGTGTATAAACTATGAGAATGCTGTCAGGAGAATATTCATCATTATTTGACTCATCTGTTTTACTTTCTTCCTTTGTGTATCAGAATATTTTCAAGCCGGATTTGAAGATAGCTTATGCTTTCATTCGGATCGATCAAATAAGAGAAACAGGAAGAGAGAAGAGCGACTGGTATCCTTTGTCTTCCGTTAAGGAGAAAATAGTCCACAAGGTCAAATACAACTAATCACAAGTTACACGGTAAAAAATGAATTCGGCCCTTTGAAAATCGTCGCACGAAACGATTTTTTTTTTGTTACGGAATGTGAAGTTATTTGAAGCGATTCTTGTTTTACAGTATGTTAGCCGTTAGAGACATTGCTAATAAAATACTTATCTATATATTACCCCATGCTCACATTTCTGGCGGCTCGTACTTACATATAACATGCGGCTTCTGATCACCGGCCTCATACGGTGACGGTGCTAGTTGTTTACTGGAAACAACATTACAGGGGAACATTGTACAGTAGCCCATGTGTAACATCAACAATGCCTGGTGGTGTGATCAAGTTCTTCACGCTTAACTGCACGAACTTGTATCTCTGTACATACTTGAAGTAACACTTTGGTACTTCGCAGCAGAAATTACCAGTGCATGATCTTACCCTGGAAGATTATGTGATATCCCCTTTGTGAGAATTTTAGCGCAATGTTATTTCGACTGAAGTTGATGTAATTAGGTTATCCCTCCGTGGACTACTTGCAATCTATTTTGTCATATGGGTCAAACAGATGCGTGTATATGTGTGTCAAATTTGAGTAAGCTTAAACTTTGAATATTAACAGATCGGGTTCATCATTGACCTTACGTTTGTGATTTTACCTAGCGAACGATAAAACTGAGGGTGTTATAGTTTTTCTTTCTTTCTTTCTTTCTTTCTTTCTTTCTTTCTTTCTTTCTTTCTTTCTTTCTTTCTTTCTTTCTTTCTTTCTTTCTTTCTTTCTTTCTTTCTTTCTTTCTTTCTTTCTTTCTTTCTTTCTTTCTTTTTTTTTGCAGTGCAAAGAAGCGACAACGAAAGGGTCTCTTCAACCGAAACTTCCAGCGACGGACACCACTTCGCAGAGTCATCCTTCCTGTTCCTATGGGAGTCAACTTACGGTGGATTGTGGGCAGGTAGTGCAGTTCTAAAATCTTGCCATATCAATGTTTATACATTTGGAAATGTGGCCGAAGTCATCATTAGAGTGAAAACTTAGAAACTGCCACTGTTAAAGATTTTACGGAAGCCGAGTATGGGGTGTTTGGTGAAGTTACTTTTCCTTTTGTTCAAATGATCCACAGCTTATCCCAAAAAAGTCCCATTAACTTTTGCGCCCATTCCATTCACAGTTCTCTGTTATGGAGCATGAGCACATGAACTATTCAAACATATTGGAGTTGAAATTAGCTAAACGTTCAAGTCAACTCCTATTAACTACTTCAGACTTTTGGCAATAGTCGATAGCAAACTTAGAGATATGGACAATTTGCAACTTTTTGGAACAAGCTTCAAATGTCATTATTGGCACAATTGTTTATATTAGTGGTTTATGACTTGAAAATCCATTAGATATCACTCATTCCAAAGCAATAATCCTAGAATGTGTCTATGTAATCAGAATCTGGATGATCCTTATTTAGGCTCCCAAGAATAAGCAGCATATGTAAAGTTTCAATCATACGACTCATTTAATATCTCAGCCAGCAGACCTCATTCCACAGAGATTTTCAGGTTTAAGATTGAAAATTCAAAACCCCATTTGCCGACAAGTACTGAGCAAAGTAACGTTGGCTTAAAGTAGACCTCAAGTCTAGAATCTCAAGAATATATATTTTAGAGTTTGGAAAATGAATTTCATTCACCTAACTCCCATTTTCTTAGCTTACTCCATTGCTGAGATATAAGATGTTGAGATTTGAAATAGTCGATTACTCAATAATTTGTGAAGTCCTTCTCTGTACAACTCACATGAACTGCTTTTGTTTCCTTTTGAAATTAAGGTGTTTATATGATCTTGAAACAATTGCATTTCCCTTGCATGGTATATTGTACGGAGAGGACGTATATAGCCAAGTCACCCTGTAATAGTCAGACAGTGATGACATTTTTGCACAAGGTGCAGTGGCTTTGGTAAAAACAAAGAACAACAAAGACGGTAATTTGAGTAGTACAAGAATGACATTACAAATTATTGCGCAATCCACCACTTTAAAACTGAGAGAATAAGCTTCAAACATTTTATATCTCAGCTCAGAAATGTCCTGTTAAGATGGAAGTTGGGCCATTTGGTTGCATTTTTTCAAGCTTTGTAACATATATTTTTGAAATTTTAGACTTTAGGTACACTTTAATACATCACGACGAGCGGGCATACCCAGAGCTGTATTCGACACCATGTTCTTGACAGTTCCGGAACATGACGAGCACATGGGAACTCGTTCTGAAGTGTCGAACAAGAACCTTACAGTGCAAGTACAGTTACACGGACCGTACACTTAGAGAATATAGCCAAACTTCATAGCACCTGATTTTCAGTTACTTCAACCACAAAATACATGCATGATACATAATCATCCTGTCAGTACTAATTACACCAGCGCGGTATACGAAAGTGACAATACTGTTTGGCCTATGTAACGTCGACGTCACTCTACATACATACTACGTACATGCTATTACGTGCATAGTTCACTGTGTCGCCGTACTGTTTCATACTTTCACTATTAACTTCCATTATATTTCGTAATAAGCCCGCAAGTCTGTTGAGTTAGGTGTTGTATTGTATTGCATTTTATTGTATTTTATTGTATTGTATTGCATTGCATTGCATTGCATTGTATTGTATTGTATTGTATTGTATTGAGAAGATATCCACAATAATATATACATACTAATATTTACATTAATAATAAATTGTGGGGGAGGTCTGAAAAAAGCTGAAAAGCTTGTACAAGCAGACCCCCTTTTTAAGGGTACCATAAGGGTACAAAAGAAAATACAATCTGGAAAAGAAGGATTACTTACAAAGAAAGAAGAGAAGAGAAAAATCAACAAAGTAACTCACACAACACTACTATGCATACAACACCATCTCATTAGATTAATCCTTGTCTGCTTTAAGCAGGTGACCCTTAAAGCACTTCGAAAATTTACTAAGTGATGAACAGGCTTTTAATGTATTTGGGAGACCGTTCCAAAGAGTAGTACCAAGTGAATAAAAGGGACTTACTATAGCTTAAAGTGTTTGGTTTAGGAATGTGAATAAAAGCATAGCTTCTGGTGGGATAGGGTTGGACATTAGAGTTAAGGGAAAGCAATTACGAAATATGTCTGGGAGCAACTGATTGGGGTACTTGTACATGAAGCTACCAAGCTGATACTTAAAAATATCATGGAGTTTGAGAATCTGTAGCTTAGAGAAAAGTAAGAAAGTATGAGCTAAGAAATTAGAATTGGTGATAATGCGGACTGCTTTCTTTTGCATAACATACAGCTTATCGATGCAATGTGAAGCGGCATTACCCAAGACAATGTTACAATATGAGAGTTGGGAGTAAATCAGTGAATAGTACAAAGTAATAAGGACTGACCTAGGAACAATATTTTTTATCTTATATAAAACTCCAACAGCTTTACCTACTCTTCCACAAATTACATTAACATGATCGTTCCAATTTAACCGGTAATCAAGACAGGCCTCAGAATTTTACAGATTGTTTCTGAACAATATTAAAATTGTCAATAATGATGTTGATTGTTTTGTTACAACGTTATTGGTAAGGATGAAAGAATACAAAATGGTTCTTCGTCTTTCAAATGCAGCACAAACGCCAGACAAGGCTATCCCGTGCTGTTGAACTAGGGCTAAGGGAGTCGGATGAATAGAGTAAACTAGCTACAACGATTTTGATCTGGGGCTAAGAGCTGGTTTTTACAGCTGTCCACTGAAGGAGCACAGCGAGCCTGTTCCGGTAAATAGGTTCCAGCTAGGGATAGTTCTTGGATAGAGAGATTTCTGATAGCAAAGCTTGTTAGTGGAGGGATAATGGGGTCAATAAGATGATTTCTTACATTACTTGGAAGTAATCCATGCGTTTCTTTATACATAACGACAAGACAAGCCCTAAATCGTCGAGTTTCAAGGCTGTCCCATTTAAGATCTTTAATCATCTCAGAAACACTTGATTGGCGACTGTAGTTGTTAGAGATGAATCTGGCAGCACGCCTCTGGACATTTTCTATAGAATTCTTTTCGGATTGGGTATAGGGGTCCCATACCCTACTACAATAATCGAGAATGGGTCGAACAAGAGCAAAGTACGCTACAGTCTTAGTATCTTTATCACAGTGCGAGAGGTTTCGCCTCAATAGGCCTAAGGTCCGGTTTGCTTTGGATACAATTTGGTTAATATGTCTTTTCCAGTTCATACTAGAAGACAGTTCAACTCCTAGGTAAGGGTGGTGATTAACCTGCTCTAAAGTATGATTACCCATTTGGTAAAAATATGGATTTGGATTTACTTTATGGGAGACTCTCATAGTGTTAAACCCCATCTGCCAGACTGATTCCCACTGACACAAATTGTCAACATCATGTTGAAGAATTTTTGTGTCCTAGCTCTATGTTTTTTATTTCACCATACAGGTTACAGTCATCGGCAAATAACCTGACGCTTGATTGAATATTTGCCGGCAAGTCGTTAATATAGACTAAAAAGAGTAAGGGTCCCAAGACAGTGCCCTGAGGGACACCAGAAATGACTTTAGATTTGTCTGAAGACGTTCCATCAATTAGAACCCTCTGGTAACGGTTAGTTAGGAATTTCTCAATCCAATTTACGATGTTATTTCGGATTCCAACATGCTTGAGTTTATTAAGAAGTCTCTGGTGGGGAACTGTATCAAAAGCCTTGCTAAAATCCATTATGATTAGGTCAGCTTGGCTTCTGTTATCTAAAATCTTCATTATATCGTCAACAAGGGCAGAAAGCTGAGTTTCGCATGATCGCCCTTTACGAAAACCATGTTGAACATCAGCAAGTACATTAAATTTGTCAAAGTGATCCATAATATGACGGTGAATAATATGCTCTAAAAGCTTGCAAGGGATGGATGTCAACGAGACAGGCCTGTAATTCGCAGGGTCCGATCTTTCACCCTTCTTATAGATGGGGGTTATATTAGCATCAAGCCAGGCTGCTGGTAAACATCCACTTGACACCGACTTTTGGAACAACTTCTGAAAAATGGGGGCAATACTGTTGGCACAGGACTTTAAGACTCTGGCAGTGACATTGTCAGGCCCAGCAGCCTTGTGCACTTTAAGATCAGTTAACAGTTTAAGGACACCGGTGGTTGAGATCTTAATGTCCCCTATAACAGGGATGGGACTAGAATCGATAACAGGCATACTATTTAGATCTTCTTTTGTGAATACAGAACAAAACTGATTATTCAGGGCTTCGGCTTTATCTTTGGAAGTGGACAGGAGTTTTCCTTGAACCTGCAGCGGCGAGATACCAGAAGTATCAGTCCTCTTAGATTTAATAAAATTCCAGAAAGGCTTAGTATTATCTGATTTCAAGCTACCCCCGATAATGTCTCTAACGTAGCTATTATGAGACATTCTGATTTTCCTGTCAATACTTCTCCTTAATTTCCTAAATTCAAATTTATGGGAGGACTGACCATACTTCTTGACCTTATTGTAAAGTCTCTGTTTTCGTCTAATGTCCCTCTTAATTAACCTGTTAACCCATGGATAGGAGAAACGACTTGAGCTTAACTTTGCAGGAATATTCTTGTCAATAGAGTTAAAGAGAGAGAGAGAGTTATTACTGGTATTAAAAGAGAATTTGCTTACATTAAACCAATCACAAACAATTTTCGTGTTTTTGTTGATAATTTGTGCAGAATACGTTGGGTCATCAGACTTAAACAAAATACTGGTATCATCAGCAAACAAACAAAGTCATTTACTCCTGTCGGGTAAAAGCTCTGCGTAAATTGTTGTCAAAAATGGCATAAGTACACTTTCGAAGGGCATTATGCTGCAACTTCCCTCGCATTTCCTCCGCAAGAAGACATCTCCGCCATCTTTGTTTTTGTTCGTTCTCGCTGCACCACCAACCGAGGTGGTGTGAGATATGGGTGCAAGAACAGTTTGCGAACGTGTTCTTTCGTGATCGACTCGTACGAGAACACTATTCCCTGTTCGTGAACAGGGTGTCGAATACAGCCCAGGTGTTGGCCTGGGATTGACATAAAGAAGACATTTCCTCACACACGTTTTGTTTCAAACAATGAATTAAAGAATGCCCATTCGACGTGTTCCATGTAAACTTTTGAATTGTTTTTACAAAAACATGCAGGGACTAGGACGGACCCAAGGACACCGTGCATAAGCCATTTTTAAGGATGTTTGGCAGGCCTCCCTTTTCCCAGAATTGTAGAGTGTGTCACATTGCAAAACAATGCACGATACCACAAAAATGTTAACATTCCGTTGTTTAGTCTTCTTCTCTTGATTGCCAGTCAAATTTTGGAAAAGCATCGAACAGTGTTTAATTTCAAAATCTTGCTGAGGGACCTCCTTACTCTGTCGAGAATTCGCCTCTTTAGCACTCACGGGTTCGGGCTCTGCCCCAACAAAATGAGTCTCCCCATTGTGAAAACCCCCAAACTGCCAATAATCACGATTGCATTAATACAAATAGGGAGGGTCAATCATCATGAAAGTTTCAAGTCATGCCAGTCTTAACGTGAATCACTCATCAAAACATGATTAGACTGCATGTGACCCTACGGCAAACATACAAAACAAAGCTAGTTGAAATAGTGCCAAGTGTGACTTCAACAACGTGTTTTTAAGGCGCAATTTTTTTCTGATTAACCTCAGTTCCGGAGTGATCATATCTAACACACGAAGTCTGAAAATAGAAAATATTCAGAGGCCTCTGCCAACGTCTAGGTAATGCCATTTCCGGCCATGTGAAAGAAATGTTTGCATTTTTTCTGGGTACGTTATAAGCCATCCGTTATGGGACTTAATTGCTCTTATAATGACATATGTTCACTAGTCCTATAGAAAATGTCGAAAATAATCCAGGCCAGCAACCCCCCTCTTGAGAAAGCCTAGTTACGCGATATTGGAATTCTTTAGTTTTACCGATTTTGTTTTCTTCTTCCTTGTCGATAAGTATATTTCAGTCGACCTTTTGCTTTATTTTGATAGGCCAAATTGAAACAAGAGTACGGTATCTTCAAAGCAAATCCTTATTGTGTTCTTAAGCTTGGTTCTGCTGTGTTCCAAACGAAGAAAAGCAGTTCAATAAATCCAAGATGGGGAGAAAAAGCTACATTTAGAGTAGAGCACGGAGCAACATCTTTGTTTGTTGAAATTTTTGACAGGGTTTGTGGTATTTTTTTCATTTTAGCTATATCGATTTTGATACTGCTGTCATAAACATGCACCAAGTTGAAAAGACAACATCTTAAAGTTTCTAAACTTTAAAACATTAAGTTTTTGTACAAACATCATTTTGTTTTTAATTCATTCGAAGGTTACCTATTGTGGTAATTGCTTTTAAATTGACTCCATTTAAAAGAATATTTACTAAAACGAAAAGCAGTTACTAAATAAGACAGTTCCAATCCTTGGCCATGGATGTATATATTTGTACTCGTACAGACCATAATTACAATGATTATTGATTCAAAAGGATGATATATTGGTACCTAGGGACTTTGAAATGGTCGGCGTCCTATATTATGAAGTAAAAACACCATGATTTTTTACTTAAATGCATTAGAGTTAATATTTTGTAACTTTTTAGAGGTATGTTTGGGCACTAAGGTTGTAGGAAATTTAGAATTTGATGTACGGGTGGAAGGAGGGTTTTACTTGGCGGCCAATTTAACTTTCATCCAAACTGCTGTCAAACCTGAGTTGAATCACATGCCACCTGTCTGAAATGGAGATTTGAGCTAATGAACATTATTTCACTTACATGTGACAGCTTTGCGTCCAAAGTCAACTACCACGTGTTGAGATAACTGACTGTAGATTTATATGCATTGGCTAGGAAGACTAAGGCCAATTGATTACATGTAGATATTACAGTGATGCCTGTATTACTATTCAAACAGAACAAGTGGGGTGTTTATCAAGATATTTCCATTACTTTAGTCCAATTTCTTCCAGAGCACGCTACCTACAGATACGAAAATAGCATGGGCTTCAATTCCAGTTGAACAACTTCTGTTAGAATCGAGCAGAGAGAAGGTTGCTTGGTATTCTCTTTCAGGAAATCAAGGTGCAAACAATGAGGGACAAATATTACTATCTTGCGGGCTTAAGGTAAACTTGACAAAATGGGCTATATTGCCTGAGAACTGGGCTATTTCATATCCGAAGGAAAGCGAAGGACATTACTGGACTTAACTTGATTGTTTTATTATGGTATTATGGAGGACTTTAAAACAGGACAAACCTGACGACATATATTCGAATTCCTTTCTTTGATTTCTTCACCATCTAATAACAATCTAAGGACGTGTAAGGTTGCTCTTTTACAATCTACAGCAAATTTTTCAGAAGATTGAGAAATCCAACATAACCCACACTGATCACTTCTACTTTTCGTTCACCACTACTTAGAACTGCATACCCTGAATTCCAGTGGTCATTTTCAGCTTGTAAGAAAGTTCCGTTTTGTTCTTGGTGATAACATTTTTCGCATACATCCGTAATTTTTGCTATTTAGGCTCTTTCTATTGCTTCAACCCGATCCAGCTTTGAGTAATAAGCCATCTGAAGGGAAAGCACTTACCAGTAAATTTTTCAGGGTCATCACACTCAATTTGAGTCAGTAATACAAAAGGGAATCAGATCCTTCGTGACACTTAACCAAAGGGGCATGCTATCTTTAAAGATATTGTTGCACAGAAAGTGCACCAGATCTTGCCCTATCGCTTATTCCAAAAACAAAATATTCGAGCGTATACAGTTTTGATTGATACAAATGACAATGAGTATTTGGCCTTAGGGACAACTTTGTCTGCACAGGCAACATCATATTAGACGCCGCCTAATCTGTCGCATACTCTTCCGTTTTTTCGAGACAAAATTATTACCCTGATCAATTATTATCATAATACCACCACCTCTTTGCCCTATCCTTTCCCAAGGTACTCGACTGACTATGGTCGTAGGACCTAGATTCTGACACGTCGCCCCCACGTAGTCTTATTTTGCCTTGATAAAGTACCAGGCCCTACTTGTGACAGTACGTATTAGTTATGTCAGCAACATTGCTACACGAATGTATAGACCGGTGTGATATCTGAAAATATCAACATCTGGGCAAGTCACGTTCGACTTGTAAACTGATTTCATAATGTCAGCGCTTTTGTCAAAATTACCTCCTGAGGTTATCTAATGATAACTCACTGCCGTAAACGAGATAACAAATGCAAAATCGTCACTTCAACTTCAATCCTGTCATATATATATATATATATATATATATATATATATATATATATATATATATATATAACATGATTATACAGGCGGACATATACCGTGTGTTGGAAGCTGAGTTACAAAGGAATAACAGCAACAGATAACACTGAGGAATAACAGCAACAGATAACACTGTTGGACTTCAGTGTTATCTTTTGCTGTTATTCCTATATATATATATATATATATATATATATATATATATATATATATATATATAATGTGTGCTGTAGAAGTTATATGTACAAATGGTATCAACCAACCACTAAAGTGGGGACATGGTACGTAGTTTACAACTTTGCAAAAATACCTAATAAAGTATTGCTTACCTAGTAGCGTAACGTGTAGCAACTTACGCTCGCTTTCAATGAAATATCATCAACCTACGTAGTACCGTAAAGCATCACGTTGCTTTTAATTAAGACGGTTGCAACCAGCGGCTTGCGTTTCCTTGCGAGCGTTTGCATTCCCCTTTGCTTGCGAGCTCCTGCGATCAATTGCTTTTGTCACCGGTTGCGATCTAACTGTTCTCACAAGTTGCGACCATTTGCGGAGGTCGCAAGGTTTTTAAACATGTAAAAACCCTTGCGGGTGCTTGTGATCATGGCTGGAGAGCAACATTCTCTTGTATTTGCTACCAGTAACGAACAAACGCTCCCCCACTAGGCGACTTTTTCAGACACTCGCAGGGAGTCGCAAGCGCTCCTCAGCCGTTGGTCGCCAAGTGGCAACCGGGGTAAGAACGTATTGGTTGCACTAAACATATAGTCGTCATTAGGTCAAACTACATGCTTAGTCTTCAGGGCCAGACATAAAAATGAGCAACTCTTATTGTTAATGAGTGACCTAGCCACTATTGATCACGGCTGTTTCGGTCCTGGTGTATGACATTTCACACGTTAATAGCATGCATATTGCATCAGTTGCGTTTGTACAATTTGCATATACCTATAGAAAAATCGAGCTTGCAGTGGTGGAACATTTTGTCCCCATCAACCTTTTAATATACTTCTGGACCCATAGTATTCCCAAGTAGGCCTACAAGGACTGGTACACACTTTTCAAGACCCAAAACTAAAACTTATGGTGCTCTCTCTTTTCCTTTATTTTATGCGCTATATTTATTTTCACGGGAAGCCTTTACTTGAAAGTTACACTAAGATGTAGATACTTGACATGCACTTGGCTAATTAACATCTTAATTTTGTGAAGAAAACGACTGAAAAAGTGAATAAAGTCTCTTTTTGGACTTTTGTTTTACCTTCAGATCAAGTCTTTGAGAGAAGCAAATAAGACTGATGCATCTCAAATCATACACAGTGTACCGAGGAAACTCAACCAACAAGTAAAAACGAAAATTAACGTCCTCCTCCTAGGTGACACTAAATTTGACAAAGCTTTCATCGGAAACGCTATTTTGGGAAGGTCGTCATGCTTTTGTGAGAAAACAGAAACAACACAAATTCAAACAATTGAACGAGAAAGTTGGGAGATAAACATGATAAATACCGGCGATCTTTACAGCCCCCAACACAGAATGAGAAACGATGAAGTGAAGTTGGAGAGTGCGAAACTTGCCATGGATTTTCCTTATGGAATTCACGTATTTCTCATAACGAGTAACGGAAACATTTCGGAGGAACTGGGCAAGATCTTAATTCAACTGGAGGTAAGCAATTTGTTGTTATCCCTTTTAATGGACTCCACTACTACGGCAAACCTTCTTTTGGAGAACTACAAACGATACGTGAACAACAAAGACACGTTTGAAGCGTTCAAACATGGGCGGGGTTTTAAGTCTGAAATTTTAAGGGGGCACACGGATTAAACAACAATTGACGCCAAACACAAGCTCTGCCCCTATGCAGGAACTGTGGAGCCCACAGAAGGGCTCCTGGTGGGATCCAAGGGTAACGTCCAGGTGTGGGTCCAGGGGGCAACGCCACCGCAAGCTCTGAGGTATTTAAAGAATTAAAACCATTTGAATGAATCTCTTGGCTAACTTAAAACTTATCGGATGGGCACTAAGCAGATCACAAAAATCATTTTAATCACTTTAATAATAGTCTTACCCAGAATAACAGGCCATTTTTATGATGAAGATGGTTTGAATGACTTGTGGGTGGTTAACATTACCATGGGAGAGTTTGAACAAAGCTATGGAACACGCAAATGTTTCACAAGAAGTAATCCAAACAATATTTAAAACAGGTGTGCGCTAAGCGCGTCGAAGAAACGTTCATTTTATGGCAGCATGTTGTTTTTCTTCGTGTTTTAAACGCAATGTTATCCATTAGGTAGAAAGGTCGGCCTACTTTCCCCAGCAACCTATTCTCTCTTTAAGTTTCATATTGCTGAATGCCTGGGGCAAGGGACCCCTTGAGTTGTTTTTTATACTATAATATAGGAAAGTACACAGGTAAATTACAGTTGTTCTGCAAAGTTAAAGGTTACAGGTGAATAATACTTTCCAAATCAAAGAGGCATTGTTTTGGGTAGATCTAGAAGAAACACAGCCATGGGCTTTCGCAGTAAATACGCCAGGACAGCAGTTTCCACTGGGGCTGCATTTTCGTAAGGTGTGACCGGCGAACCCCATAATCGAGAGCGCCGAAGGCCCTGAGCCGGAGACTGGATACTTCCCAGATCATTTTTCTTAAATTGAATAGCTTTTGCGGCCATTCTGGATCATTTCTAGAGAAAATCCTGTGTCTCCCAGGTATAATTTCAAATGCTAATGAAATATTTTTGTTATGATTGCATATTAAATGAGGATGGTGGTAGTTGCTGGGAAAAGTGAACAGCGGGAGATCCCGGAAGGTTTTAAGAAATAGTAATTTACCCAATCTCTCAGGAAGTATTAACGAAGCAATTTCACAAAGGTTCTGTACGGACACGGTTACTTACCATACACCTACTTTTATTGAGCTCACGCTAATCACGCGGATAAATATTAAGAAATGCAATTTCCTGTACACGAGTAGGTTTTTAAATTGTGTAAGCGAAGACCATGGTGCATCTAACATTGTCAGTGACCCTTATTTCAGGGCTTCAAGTCACAAAAGTGTGAAGGGGAGCTAAACACCCATGTTTTCAAGGAAATTTAATTATAAACCTAACAAACAAAAGTTTTCAACAACAATTGACCCCACCCCTTCCCACCTTTGGCATCCGCGACTGTAACAGTTTTCATTCCGGGTGCGTGCGAAGCGCTCTAAAAATTTTTTTTGATATGTTTATTTTTATTTGATGCTTTCCTTGATTTTGCCTTACAAAATTTACCATAATAATAAAATTACCAGATGGTCCCACTTCCTTTTGGTGTCGCTATCCTTCCTTTCTTGTTTTTTTTTTTGGTCATTATTTTTTATTATTTTTTAAGATCTGGAAAAGGGTGAGGGGGAGTGCTTCCGTGTCCCACCCCTGGAATCCTGCCTATGACCTCAAGCTATAGTTATAAATTCCTGTAGGCATTTAGCTCTGGTATAAGATAGCGAAAATACTCCTAGACTAATGTTAATTGAGAAAATCATACCTTTGCTGGTATGGTATATTGAATGTTCCGGTGACAGACTGCAAAGAGTTTTTAGATACTTTTATGTAGCCCATTGTTTAATTTAGCACGAAGTGATGCAACGAAACCGTGAACTTTATCATCAAGATAATCCCTTACATGAAACAAAAGATGCAGAGTTAGTATCCCCCGTCACCAAGAATGGTCTATTTTGATCATGTGACAATGGTGTTAATGACTTGTGAAAGTCAGGGAGAATTTCTCCTTGCATTACCTATCGTTTGCAACAGTTATGTTCAAAATGTCTTCATAGGTGCTGTAATGCAATAAGAGGAGATTTCAAAGAGTTTGCTGATTTTTCATAGCAAATTTTTGGGCGACTGCCTATTGCCTTTAAGAGTTAACACGAGATAAAATAAGGCACAAACATTGCTCATTTGTTACCTCCTTTTCTCTTTGGAGTCTCAGACTGCTTTTCTTTGTAGCGAGAATATCTACAAAAAGATGTACCTTATACAGAAATTAAGCGAAGCTTAACATTGTACGGAGGATTGGACATTCAGAAGATGAATAAACTCCTCTGCATGGCTGCCACATACGTATTAGACTTTGGGATTCAGCAGTGTTTTATTGTTCCAATAGTAATGTTTTCACGTGCATGTTTATGTTTATGGTGTTTTTGGCCTTGTATTTTCACCTCCTGTATGCCCTTGTGCGTAATTGTACGAAACCGGTCAAAGCTGGGTTCTGAGCGTTTCAGAACGTCACCCTGAGTCAGGGTTGTAAGAGGAGGAGTCCTTAGATGCAAAACGATGCTACATCTTATGAAGTGCTTGATGGACTTTCATGGGGAAGTTTGAAAGTTATTGAAAAAATTGACATATTTCACAAATGGGGCGAATAAGGGGATGTCGTCCTTGACATGTCTGTAGCGGACACATTCTTTGACAAATCTACAGTCCCTGCTAGCTAGACCTATGACCTTGTGAAATCATAGATCCAGAAAAAAAATGGCGCAACAAATTTATGGAAAGATTTAACTTTCTTTTTCCTTACAATCTTCCAAATGTCGCTTGACTGAACACAATAATGAATCTTTCGGCAGTCATAGTTAACCTTCCCATTATTAAACCGTCAAATTATAAATTTTATGAAAAAGAGGATATTGATGTTTCTTGAAGCCCCTCGCTGAGATTTCATTCAAACGCAACTTTTTGCAAGATGTTTGAAGAGATGGCGTTATAGAATGTTGGTAGGTACTGTTTTTAATTTGAAAGTTGAATGTAAAACGTGTCGTCTATACACTTTCGAATTTTATTAGCTAATTTTCGATTTCCTCTAGGAAGGCTTTCTACATATCTATAATAGAGAAATTTACGACATTAGTGAAAAGGGGCAATATCTGAAAATCCCATTCTTACGAAACATCGAAAATATAGTCCACCATTACCTACTGTATTTTTCATATACTTAGAAAATTTATAGTCCATCGCTCTATGACCGTTGCTTACTTGTGGTGAGAAATCAGAAGATAGAAGCAGCAGACGATCCCTTGAGGAGCTTTGTAACTAGGAGAAGTGATTATCTGTCCAGTCACATTGTGGGTAAGACCGTTACCAGCGTGAACGCTTCTAGTTTGCAAGGAGCCTTGGACATCATTTTAGAGGTTAACCGCTTAAATTCTGGTAAACCAGTTTCTAACAAGTATTTTGATGCTGCAAGGCAACAAATATTTGAGAAAAATAAAAGACAAAGTAACATGAATATGGTTCATGAATACATTTTTGAACACATTTCAGATACAACACGTGACAAAAGTATTTCTTCCATCAGGCAGATTTTAAACGAACACAAGCTTGAAGAGAGTGACAGGCTTATCAACTTATCCAGAGATACAAAATTTGATCTAGATGAAAGTGCTATCAGATTGTGCACAGAATGGTGTGTAAAGGACCTTGAGGCCTTCATAAACATTACCTTAACACAAAAGATGTTAAGAAATTTCTGCAAGAACAGTGAAACAGTTCAATGTTATTACGAAAAGATGAAGTTGCCATTACAAAGAGCCCTTTATGAAGCAATACAAACAAAAGCAGGTAGAATAAGAATGATCGATATATTTAATACTGATGTTGAAGTAAGAGTTAGAGATTTTATGCGACAGAAGAAGTTCATGGAATTACAAACTATTCGTAAAGAGGTTGAAAATGGAACTATTAGAGAAACCTTGAATGTATGTATATCAAAAGCTGTTCCGCAAGAACATTCAAAAGAGTGCGAAGATATCGTAAGTATTTTAAGTCTTCGACAAATGAAAAAATAATTTAAAATAGTCTACGCTATTGGCCAGATATAGCTGACTTCATTTTAAAGTAAACATTAAACACAATCATAACATTCTATACATGGACTGTAAGGAAGGTTTCTCGTCGGCCTCAGCTTGTAAGGACTCGGTTAACAGTATGAAACTTCTTATGAGATCTATAACGTCCCTCTAACAAAACGTCATAACAGTGGTATCGAGGAATTTAAACTTGGTGCCGAGCAGATGTCCCGCTTTGGAATTTTAAAGAATGTGTTACCGATAAAAAAGCTTTTCTAAATGATGCTCTCTTGTTATTTCAAATTTGATCAGATTTTGTCTCACTTTTTGTTTCCGTTGAACTTAGAGACAGTCATTGACGAAGAACTTTTTAGATACCTATATAGACCTTTGTTACATTTTGACACAAGAATAGTTGACATAACACTTTGATGATGATGATGATCTCAGAGAATATATTGTTAGCTACATAAGGTATTTTATTTTTGTAGATTGAGCATACGTACAACCCGTCTTATAGCGTACTCAAGCAAGGGTGCACAAAAGAAAGATAGGTTCTAATATTCTCAGGGTGTGCACAATAAAAAGATAAATTCTAGTGAAATACATTTTATCAACCTCCATCAAAACAAAGAAATTTTTCTCGTTTTTGCACAACGCTGCGGCTGCGTTGATAATGTGTCATGGAAGGGAATCTTTACGAATACAAGTGCTACCCAATGAAACATTCAGTATGCATTTTATCAGATCAGTTCAAAACATCAATAAAGGGTAATTTGCTCGACATTGTAATGAAAATATAAGTACGGGTGGCTACAAACATTTTGTTGTAAAAAGCTATTGTCTAGCTATTATAACAATTCAAAGGAAGTATTTCTGTTATAAGTATAATTATGGAAATATCACTCGTAGAGAAGCTCCATGATTTAAAAATGTTCCATGTCGTCATAAATGTACTTTTCCTGTACATGCGCATGTACTTGCATTAGTTGCTGATGTTAGACAGTTATGTCTGTGTCATTAATGGTATATTTACATTTATATATGGAATAAATGATCGAACTATATGTAATTTTTTGAAATATTATTAAGAGCATTTCTTAATTTTATATTACCATTCTATATCTTTTTCTTATGCACGTGATACTCTAGGTACAGTCAAGTATTGATTCTATACAACCATTGGTAATAACCTTTAAGGTGACGATCTAAGGTACGAGATAAATCACTCTTAATGTCACAAACATGTACGCAAACCTTCAACGTCTGCATGATTTGAAGGTCTTTGTAACATTTTTTTATTTTCTTCTTGTTCAATATACTGCCAATATACTACACATTTAAAACCGGATATATTTTAGATCATTTGAGAAGGATTCAAAAAAAAAATAAGCATTTTTTTTACAAATATATTTATGGAATAGCTTCTGAAAAGTGACAACAGCACCACATTTGTCGGCTTCATATGATACCAATATAGGAATACACAATATCCCTTCTTAAAAAAAAAACTTAATACTTAATAAAAAAAAACTTGAGATCCTCTACGAAGCTGAATGGTACTTGTTTTTTAATCTCGCTATCATAAACAAGTGTTTACTCTTATAAAGAAAAGAGAACAGAATGTCATCATTTCTGATGCACAGCTGACAATTTGCATGTGGGACATTTATCAAAGTAGAACCATAATCATGTAAAATGAGGTCCGTGAGTGTGTCAATTCAATGACACAGTAGATATGCTTTTTCTGAAAGCTGGTCCATTGTGGTTTTCTATAGGCAGTTTGTGCCTATAAAAATGTACCATTTTGAGGGAGAGGGTGATACTCAGATAAACTTTGAAAAAATACAGTGAACCTCATTACACTAGTATAAAAAATGACTACTCCCATTGAAATTCATATTTGTCAAGAGAAAACTGTGAAATTTAATTTAAAATAAATCATTGAAACGATTAGTTTATTCCCCTAAATGTAAATGTTTGTCTCAAGAACATCCCAGTGAAAGGAAAACATATTTTGAAATCATCTGGTAAGTCGTCAGCAAAAGTGAAAAAAATATGTTAGGATCACGTTGGCCCATCGTGTTACGCCGACCTGAACCCTTGACGAATAGAGCCCTCTCTCAGTTTTCAAGGCCACATTACTTGGTGTGCTAACAAGATTCTATTGAATGAACAACTTCACTTGAAAGAACGTAATGCTTTTGAACTCATTTAAGTCGGAAGTTAGTAAAATCTCGTTGGAGACCTGAGGTAATTGGGTTCAAATTTTAATTTTTCCAGTTTGTTGCGTTTCACACCTCCGAAACTCTGTGCGCCATTATCATGAAATGATTTAAGTTAACACATGTTATAGAGACAGTGTACTCTACTACCAGTCCGGGAGATTCTCAGGTTTGGGAGAAAACTAAAATTCTCCCGAAGGGGGGAAAACTTATGCAAGACATTGTATAGGCTTGTCAGCCTAACAAAAACAAGGTTAAGCAAGAATGAAAACCACTCAAAAACTCAAAAACGGCTTGGTGAACCACCGATCAGGACGTGGCTTTTCTGTAGCTATGACAACAAACCTTCCGAATATTCATTTTATTCCATTACATTAGACCGACAATTTTTTCAAGGGGGTTCCAAAACCCATTCGCCATTGGCAATGTACACAAAAACGCATGGGATTGTGGGTAAAATAGACAAAATGGCGGGGCCCATGACCAGTTTTTCTCCCGATGGGGAAAAAAGTAGAATCTCCCGAACTGACTAAAATGAAGAGAGTAACCTGTAACCTGGGATCTCAGGAAACGGTAAAAGAAAAGTTTGTTGACAATTCTCAAAGTTTCAGTATTTCGAGCATAGTCTAAAACTGGCTTTGTTGTGGCGCATTGTGCAATCAACTACATATGCGCCAACAAGATTCTATCAAAGTTTTGTAACATTCCGTTGATTTTTGTGTTCCGAAACATATATCAATTGATAAATTATTGGGACATTGTTGGCGCACAGACTTGAGGAAGGTAGAAGGTCATAACTGACTAACAATATTGTTTCCCCCTTTTTGGGCGATATTTCGTCACCTGAAGTGTGGAACAAATGCACTTGCCAATCCTCAGGAAATTTTAATGTTATGCAAGGCGTACGCAATTACACATAAGGGAATTCGCTAAAAGTTTCAATGGTTTATTGTATTTAAATTTCACGATATTCTAACGACCACCCTGGAAGTACAGTGAATCTCAAATATTGTGCTTTATTTTATTGATGTGATGAGTTCTCACTGTATTTTTCAAAATTGATACGAAGACCCATGTATCACCACTTGGTACACTCTTACTGGCACATACTATTAATTATGATATTTTCAAATTGCTTGCCAAGCTGACCGCTGTCAAATTTTTACTTGCATCTTGTGCAAACTCAAGCACATTTGAAAAGATACTGGGCTTAATACGTTTTCACAAGAAATTGTCATTGAATTAGGAAGTTTTGTGTAAATACATTATTATTGTAACTGTTTGATTTAATGTAGCTGGGAAAGCAAACGTTACGCTTGTGGAATACACATTTTAAAGTGGATGCCAAGGATACATCCACTTTGAGAGTAGATGTGCAAATTAAGGAATTTAGCACATAGATGACAACAACATCCAAGTGAGCAACGTCATCAGCTGCCATAGGACCTATATTTAAACTACTGCATCTAACGTTGGTATTACAGCAATACCTATAGTTATAAGATATTCGTTCCATTACATGGTTTAGTAATTGTACACCTTTTCAAGCATAGATGTGTAATGTTACTTTTTCGGTCTTTGGGGAAAAACGTCTCTAGCACTTCTTTTAGCACGCAAAAAGTGGACTATACTTCTGTACTTTCAAATTGTAGACTCCGCGTAAAATAGCTATCACGTAAATTTCATGAAATATATTTTGGAGAGCAGGAATTTTACACCTGAATAGTCGGATGTCACACAAAAGTATTGGACCTTTTTGGTTTCAGTTTTACAAATTTATCTTGAGATCAACAAAAAAAACCTATCTGACATCACCAGGATGTTCTTCATGTTAGAATAAATTCTAAAGGTTTTGAATCACTTAAATATGCTAAATGGAACCTGTATTCAATGATTGCTATAAATTCTCGTGAGCAAGAACCCACACTAGTTTCACTGAATCATGATATGTAAGACGCAGCATACAGCCACTTCCCGCTTTTGAACGCATAAAAGGCTACGTTAGAAGTATAAAAACTCAAATGATTCCTTAAAGAATACGTTTTTACCTTTGATAATCAAGTTTACAACCTTTATGTATAATTTCTCTTCAGCTAACTGGTCTTCCACACCTTGTACCATCTGGTACAACAGTTGGTGTACAAACTGCGCATAGCGGGATTTATCCAACTATATATATATATTAACTACGGCAATATTAAAGAGTAAGGATATAGCCCTTCGAAAGCAATGGTTCCTGTATGTATTGTGCCGCAAGTCATAGTACGTAGAGTTCTGTTAATATTACTACTTAGTAAATCATTTTTAAATAAAGGTAAATCGTTATTGTGCAAATGCTATTGCTGAATCTTGAAACTGTGAAATTAAAAATAAATGAAATATTACTGGCATGAAATTCCTTCGTCAAAGGTTCTTTTTTCTTTCTTGGTCCCAAAGAATGCATCACGAATAATTGAAACATACGTTATGGCCAAAGTAATACTTTTTCTTCAGATGAGACTTATTTATCGTCTGAAACTTTACGGTAGTGTTGCATTTGGGGGAATATGAGGTTGCTTATCTCCTGTGGATGACAAAGATTGTTATGGTTGATTATGTAATTGATTAATCCATCTGTATAGCTTTTCATTGTGGAGGGATAATATCGAAATTATGGAAGACCTACTTGGGACTTCTTCATTCATTTTGTCTTGGTCATGGCTAGGCACTTGCAAGTGTATTTAATGACTATTTTTCTCCAATTCCAGTAAAATAAGGAAATATATGCCAATTCTGACCCAAGCAATTTGTGAACTATCGTGTTTCTAACAAGATTACATTCTCCTCAACTACAGATGAAATTGTAACTGTTTCATAAGGAATTAACGTAGCAGTAGGTATTGCCAAACGTATGAAAGCAATGTTCTTGACTAGAAATACTTTAACAACATACACTAAGTGAACTATATTTTTTAAGATGTCGTAAGGAAGAAAATAGACATATACAACTTTGTGTGATGGTGAGGCTACCGAATCTCAAGAGGAGGTACAGCTGCAGCGGACATTGGCTCATCACCGTTACACAATGCTCTCAGTCGTTACTCAAACTAATCCTCAACTGTGGTTGTTCTGGCTAGTAAGGTGTATTTCAAATGGTCTTCTGACCACTTGTTCTATTTATTCGAAAGATTCAGGGGTACTCTTCTATTTAACAATTTTGTAACTGAATTTAGGCGAAATGTTTACTTTTATCACTTTATCAAAATTACTGCCAGTATGAACACAGTTTATCTTTTTATATCAGAATGCAATAAAAAACAAAGATTTTTCACACACACAGACTCACCCTCACA
This sequence comes from Holothuria leucospilota, assembly GCA_029531755.1. Lineage (NCBI taxonomy): Eukaryota > Metazoa > Echinodermata > Holothuroidea > Aspidochirotida > Holothuriidae > Holothuria > Holothuria leucospilota. The sequence continues at coordinate 30,060,631 of CM055972.1, read as the reverse complement.
CACACACACATAATGCTTTATATTGTTCGAGGATTTTATACAAGAGTTCTTCTTTCATCAAAGCTTTACATTTACAGCACACAGAAAGACGAATGGCCATTAAGGAATATTATTATTATATAACTGATGGAGGGGTAGCTGCTCTAATGAATAAATCAAAACCTTCCCATATTCAAGTTTTTCGTTCATCAACAAAATCAAGAAAGCAGAACAGCTTTAATGAGCATTGTAGGAGCCATTTTACAGTCTTTTCAATACTCAATACTAGTAATGTTTTGGCTGTGAATGTCTAAGTTTCAATCCTGATTTTTGAAGGAATTCCCTCTGAACACAATATACGCATTTTAATTCACTCTGTGACTTCCAGGTGTAAACGACACCGAACACTAAAATTGCTTGGGGGGATATATGAAGGAAAATGGAAGCACAACAGTATTTTGAGGCTCATCTTTATTTTTGATATTTCTTAATCATATGAAACATGAATTGATGTCGTAGAATAAGAAATATAAACATCTGAGTGCACCCGGCCACCAATTTCTATTTTAGTAGCTGAGATTGTCAGGGGCTCCCAGTGGATTATCTGGTGGTAACCCAACACAATAGCAGTAGCCAAAAGTCGACTGACCCTTTATCCCTATACCTCATGGAACAAAGTCAAATATCATCACCCGCATTTCTCTGTGACACTTGCCCGCTTTATCCCGCGGACTAACGTTTTACAATATGATGGATGCACCCGATAACAGGGAAAGTCGAGCTTGCGAGTATCGGCGATAGACGCGTATGTAGGGTGTGTGGAATCTTAGCAAGAAAATGATGACATAACACTCTTAGATTTTCTGGCAACAGGAAATCAATGTTAAACAAGAAGTAACTTCGTTACATTAACACTTGGGTTAGTATGCAGTGTAGTCACCCTACAATTTAGAAAAGGTAGGCTTAAGTCATTTTATGATTGTGTATTCATATATAGCAATGTCACATGGGTTCTTTGGGTAAATTAAACATTTTTAGATGCAATTGGGTTATTGGTTTATTTTTGAGAGGCAAATATATTAGCTGATAAGATTGTAACAATACTTTTGTACATCATTTCAAGGAAACGTTTTAGTATGGTCTTTATACCAAGAAAAGCCCTTTGCAATGGTAATTTGGGTCTCGACCAAAGGTTGGGAAACTTTGTTTCATTTTTAGAGTTGGTTTTCCCTTTGTAGTCTTCCTAGCGGAGTAAGTTTTCCCCCAGTCCATGACGTAAAACCTTATGTGACGTACACTGACAGACAACTCTGAAAAAACAACAAATCAGCTTGAATGAGACTTTACTTAAGATAAAACACAAATATTTTAAGAATGGCGTCGTTTCAAGTGAAGTAGGTAGCTCGAAAGGGGAGACATAGTTACTCCCCTAAAAGATCTCTCCCCCGTTCTTCCCTTACTCTTCCCCGGTCATTTCTAAAACAAAACGTTATGCAGCTGTCATGTATTGCCCATAGGCGAAAATCCCGAGTATGAGGGTGTTCCCCCACATTCTTTGTTCCCATTGACATTCACATTTGTCACACAGTAAATTTTGCCTCACGGGTACAATATCTTAACCCCCATTTTGTCACCCAAATCTACGCTACTGCTATTGCCTCAAAATGTTTCCTGCCCCGATATATAAGGTTCGGCCCAACCTTAAAATACCGGTGCTAACATTTGCGATACTGTCCAAAGTTCATATTTTCAATTTTCAAAACTAAACACAGTCAAGCACTGGAACGAAGCAGTGGCGTAGCTAAGGGGGGTTGGGGCGCCCTAAAGCGCCCGTTAAAAATTTCACCCGACTGGGCTACTCATCTTGATAATGAGAGACTCTGGATGTGGAAAATCTCCATTCTAATCAATCCACTGAAATCCATCGGGATAACTCCACTCTGAATAATTTTGAATATTTTCGAATAGATTGTGACAAACTTAATGTGTTTAAGAATAAAATAAAATCAAACTTCACATATTTTACCAAGATTGCACATCTTGATAGCTGCTATCAAGCTTGGCAAGTGCCATTTCTGGCCATCTAGGATGTATTAAAATCTCAAATTTTCTTGGTACGCTCAGCGCCACCTCATGGTGAAGCTCCGCTTAGGTAGTAAACGGGAGCTCCCCACAAAAATTTCCAGCCCCCGAGCCCCTCAAACAAAACATCCTATCCGAAACTGAAACAACGTATGTTTTGAAGAAGTTTGTTTAAAAAAATGTGAGCACCGCTATAAAGTATAGGATTGGATACATTATACGCTCCTCTGTAAAGAAAAAAGGAACACGTGACCTACTTTATAAATACGGTTTTTTGTTTCTTGTTTTGATTTAACATTTGCCAATTTAGAAACTTCCTCCACATTGTTCATTCATCTTTTCATTAGAACCCGAACCAATCTTTGTAGTCGACCCCCCGACCAGCCTTAAGAAGCTTTGGGTACAGCCTGGGAGCTTTGCTCGCCTCGAGAATCCTTGGGTCACTATTGCCACTGTAAAACTTGTACCTAGGACCCTCGAAAATCTTAATCCGGTCCTGGAGGTAACAGACTCTGTCCTGAGTAGGAAAAACTCTGCTGCTGAAGTGGGAACTCCTTTTCTCCAAATTGAGGATCAGCCCTTATGATATTTTAAATGCCAATTATAGCACCGTTTTGTATCTCACCAAAATTTACAACGAGATAAAGGAGACCCTCTCTGAGACTCACTATAACCTCTCGACCAATACAGCCCCCTCCCCATTGATAACAGGAACAAAGATGGGCAGCCCAGAGGACATAAGGTCTTCCACATCAGGCTTGCATTGTGTAGAGGCATTGAATGAAGGTATGTATGTATGTATGTATGTATGTATGTATGTATGTATGTATGTATGTATGTATGTATGTATGTATGTTTGTATGCATGCATGCATGCATGCATGCATGTATGTATGTATGTATGTATGTGTGTGTATGGGTGTGTGTGTGTATGTTTGTTATGTATGTATGTATGTATGTATGTGTGTTTATATATATGTTCATATATATATATGTATTTATAAATATATATATGTATATATATATATATATATATATATATATATATATATATATATATATATATATATATATATATATATATATATATATATATATATATATACCAGGGTACCAGGGCAGCAGGCGAGAGCTCCGCTCTCGCACGTCTTTCCTAGCTCACGCGCGGCTCGAATCTGGCGTAGCTGCCCGAATATTCGGTCACTGCGAAGAGAAGTCAAGCGCGGCTGCACGTGTCTGCCTTGGAGCGCAGCCCGCCCTCAACATGTCCGTCTGCTCAGTTCCTTGGCGGGCAGTTTCGCTGCTGGAAAATTCCCTTGCATTTCCTGCAAGGTTCCTTACCAAGACCCCGTAAGGCATCGAGTGTTCGTATGTGTGTGCGTGTGTGCTTGTGGTTAGACGACCAGCCCAGTAGAACACTCACACATCGTCGTAGGGCCACTACCCCTTTCCCCTGACTGAAAAATGACTTAAATGGACTGCTGGTACCTCTTTTCGGTCCTTTATTCAGCTTGATCTGCAACTTTGCTAGAAGGTCACTTCCGGCGACTTGGGAGTAATTTATTAGCCAGTCTGTGTTGGCGCTTTGCCTAAAAGTATTTATAGTTCCTGATGTTATGAAGGTACTCAAATAGGATCCTGACATTGTGTAATTAACTGCTACAAAGCGCCAAGAATACCTTTCTTTTCTCATAGCCGGAGCCTATACAGACCACGCAAAGCAAAATCCGACCTTTGGTTGATTTGATATGGCAGTGTTTATTGAGTTGGGAGGACGGATAATTTTTGGAGTTGCTTAGAGCTTTGGAGGGATAACTTCACTATGCCTGTTATGCAGACACTGATGATGAGAAAACTCTCTTCGACACAAAACAAAAATAAATTTTTAGGAATTTGTTGTTGTAATATTTTAAATTCCCTCAAATTTCTCTTTCTTTATTTTCTCTGCCAAAGCAGGGGGAGCGGCTAGGCCCCTGACCCATCTGATTCGGCGTTTGGAATTAAAATTAAAACAAACATGTGCACAACACTGCATACGTAGGCTACTCAGGTATAAGAACAAACTGATGTCAAGGGAATACCCTCCATTTTTTCCAACTGGGTGATTCATTGCTCATAACAATTTATCGACCAAGGTACCAGCACTTTACTCAACTGAAGATGAACTTAAATATTGACATTTTCAATCGCAAATCAAACGGGGTTCTTTCAAGGTTGTGGTGAAGGGGTTCACTAACCTGACTGACGGTTCTTCCAAGAGACCTGCAAACAATAGCTTTATGTTTATTTTCAAGTGCGGTTGAATAAACCATAAATATCAGGGTTATTGAACTGTTATGATCAATAAATAATCAAATGGGAAGAATGGAGGGGATTCCCCTGGGATGTATATGTGTGCACACTGCATGTGTACAACACGTCCGTAACTCAGTATGGTTAATACTGCGTAAATTTTGTAAAGACTTTTGAGGGCAGATCGTGTTGAACTCTGGGAGCAGCAAACCTGAAACACGTAGATAATTTACGGATGCGATTACCGCCATCTTTCATCGTACATTGATGCACAGTGAGGTTGATGCACAGTGAGGCAGCCTTTTGATTTTCCACTTCAATTTAAGCAATGACCAGTAATTTTCCTTGTCATAGAAATGGGTCAGTAATTTAAATTTGATATTTTAGAATACCAACCCAAAGGTAGTTTTATATACTTTTGCTCAAAAATTGACAAAATTGACCTTTGAATACATGCCCCGTTTCCTCATAATTATTGCCCCCAAAAGATTTTATTTTCTGATAAAAACCCAAACTATTTACTTATAACAATGCAGAAACGACTACGAGCACTCCGTTACGGTACTAGTTGAGACTTTCTCGACAATTTATACAGACTTCACCTTTGACGCTTGTAAGGGCTGTAGGATTAGTCAGGTCCAAGCCACGTCGAAGAGGCCATTTTTTCCTATTCCCGGTTCTCAGTGGCCTCAGCTACTTTAGGGCATGCTTATTTTAATTAGATTGGGGTCACCCTAAAATTTAGCCGTAATCCAATATGGCAGCCAGAGTCCAGAGATAGGCAGAGTCCAAAATGGACCCTTCGAGGTTTGGGACAGCAATTAAAGGCCACATCCCTGGGTTTTGTTGTAATTCGTAATTTACTTCCAGTTTTTGACCGCTGTTGATCTCCACTGACCAAAACTAAAACAACAGAAACCTTCCTCTTACAATCGCAGTAATTCTTTATATGTATAGAGTACCCATCATTGCCATCTTAAGATATCGTGTTTACGAGCAGTTTACAAGGCTCTCACGATTCCACCTCTGGTGGCCTCACATAAGCGTTGACCACCGCCAAAACAATTTTTTAACATTTCAAATCTATACATGAAATATTAGATGTCTCCATCATTCCTATCTTGCAATATCTTGCTTACAGGTTTTACAGTGTTTGACCTCTGGTTACCTCAAATGACCTTTGATCTCCACCAAAAATAGGAACCTTTCTGGCAATGTGACAAATAAATATCCTTGAGATATCGTGTTTACAAGTTAAGGGTCACAAACACATGCACATACACGCGCACGCATACACACACTCGCCGACGTGGTTGCTTAGTTTCCGGCAAGGAATAACAGAGCTGTCTCTCTTGTACCTGATCCGAAAATATCTTTTGGAAAGTGATTCCTTTAGGCCATGTTATGGCATAAATTCGCTACTTTAGTATTTTTAACCCAAGTGAGTTGCAAATTATCGTTACCTACCCTTAGAGGCACAATTTGCATTTTGTCGTTTTTTTTTTCTTGACGCTAGAGCTTAAGGTTTATTATGCAATGGAGAAATTTTGCTTGTTCTCTCTGTTTATCGTTGTTTGCACAGAATATTTGATGTAATCAGCGTGATAGCACAGAGTGTTGTCTATGGTATCTCACGGATTTCTAAGATGGTGAGTTTTAAGCAGAGAGAATGGGATGTAAATATGCTGATGTCAAAGATTTTTATTGGGTTAGAATTTACCTCGTTATTATATTTTAAACGAATTCTAAAATTGGGACAAGGCGCATAATGTTTGAAAGTATTTCCTGAAGAGTGTCATACCATGCCTTCTTATAAGAAACCGCGGCTCAAGGCAAACCAGCATACCTTTAACCCCTTCGTAATCCAAACTTCCCCTCCGGCTGTCCGGATGAGACCGCAACATTTTATGGAGAATAGTAGCAGTACAGAAGACTTCAACCACATAATTTTCAAGGAAGGGTATGGAAGACCATGCGCCAAAAGAATCGCTGCCACAGGTGTATATGTTACGTACTTGTGGACATTGACTTGCAAAGTTTATAAGAAACAGCGAACGGTGCTGTTTGTTGGTGTTTCTAAAAGTGCATCTCCAATGCAATAGGTTTGAATGATATTACAGGTAATTTAATGCTTCTAACACATTCAAATTTCTTGGCTATCGACCAACGATACCACTATTAAACTGCTTACTATTTAGACAATATACCTCGAGTAAAGCTAGTATTAGACAAGTGGATGTGTTTATTTAAAAGTATCTTGTTGAACTTTGGTACGGTGGATACACTCACATGTTAGAAAGTCAGTTTGCAAAAGGACAAGATAAAATGTAAGACGGGACGTACACGTTACTACAGAACGGGAAAGACACAAACGAGGAAACATCCAACGAATGTGCCTCTGGGATAATCGAGACTGAGCATCACCCTCAGCGGTATCACAGATTTTTTCTTTTTTAAAGTGGAATATTGTATGAGGTGAGACTGAACATGGTAAAGCAAAGTTGTGGTTTTAGCGTAATGTGAAAAAGATGAATTTGTTGCCAGATGTTTGGGGAAAGCTATTGGCAAATACTGCTATTTTAGTCATGTTTTGCTTCGTCGACTTAACAGGGTTAAACGGTTTTAGTGAGGTATACACTGCTGGAGAATAAATATATGCAGTTGCGCCCTTGCTTCCAATAACTATAACAATTATTGGAGAAACACTTTTATTCTAACTGTAATGAAACCATGAACAGTGATTAAGATTGTTCAATATGACCATTTAAAACGATTTTGCAATCAATTATATATATTAAATTAAAGCCAGTGGAAGCCATTAACAAACAAGAAAGGTTGAATGGGATTTCATCCTCAAAATGTTTGCCTTATCTTCATTTCGTCTCAGAAGTTATTATCTATAAGAAATCAAAGCGATCATTCTAGAGAAGTAACTTAATATAGGCCTAACTACATAATGCTTGTTGTGTAGTCATTGTGTTGTATTTAATTAATTTGGCTACTCGTATTTTTTTCTTTTGGTCAATGGAGTGGAGCACCCAGCATTACTGGGTGAGGGGGTTTCCGAATTTCGAACGTCGTTACATCTGTAACAGTTAATGCACAACTTACAAACAGTGGCGCAGCACGGAGGGAGGGGGGCATGGGAGCACATGCCCGTGTTTGATTTCTGAACAAACTATCAAAATTTCCCCGCGCCCCGCGCTCTTCTAGCAAAACAACCAAAATGCACCAACAGAAGCACCGCGAGTGGTTTGTAGGAAGAAGGTTAAATGCGTCTGTATAAAACTTAGGCATGCATCTTTATGGCGTTAAAGTAATCATTCGGTACCTTGACTAAGATTTCCAGTACAAACCAGAGAGAGAGGATTTCAAATGGTAGTATGAGTCCTTTTAAAGAGGATTTTGAATCATTTTAACCTCCAACACTTCTGGTAACAACTTTTGCTGTTGACAATGGTGATCCGATGAAAGTTATTCCTCATCATGAGATAAAACATTCAGTATTACATCTCCTCTTGATTTTCCATCATTATTTACTGCCAAAAACTACCTTGATATGTTATCTTGGATTACTTATTTGGAATTTATCTTTAAAAACGATCCGATTAAACTGGTCCTCAATATATATGACATCCGGAAGTAAATCTCCACTTGATTTGCCATCATTCTGTTTTCAGAACTACCTTCCTGTGTTATCTTAGATTAGTTACTTGCAATTTACTGTACTGAACAACAAATTAAGAGTATGTACTTTACGTCTAGCTGTCAAGTATTACTCATCCGAAGCAAATTTGAATCTTTCAGGCATTTGTGTGTTACTTTGTACTTAGTCTATTATGCTCATTCTCTACCGTTAAAAGATGATCAGTTATATCAGGCACATGAAGTACATGAAGTAAATTGATTGAGGCAGTAAATTAGTGTTTACTTAACTTTGCAGGAAGGCGAATTTTACTTGAGGAAACATGAGTGAAACTAAACAACCTAATGGCGAAGACTTTGAGAGGTAATGGATGGTAAAATACAAATCGATTGTATTAGACTGGCCGGGTCAATTGGTTACCCCAGGGAGGTGTTATTGAAAGGAGTTCTGACTGAAACTTTAATTTACGCTAATCCTATTAAATCCAGTTAAGCTTGTGGAGAAAATCCCTATAATGAATGATCATTTGATTTAAGAGCATTCAATTCTCTCAGTCAACCTTGCCTAACCTCACTCACACTCATTCTACTACTCTAACAAAAAGATTTCATTGAAAAATGCTTTGATGCCCAACTGGTTACCAACCCTCAAGTACGACCAACTGTTTTAAAACTCAAAACGACTGTTTATCGCCACGAAGCGAAGAGATGCTGGCAATAATCTACCACTACCTCTGTATGCAAATGAGCAAAAGATGTTCAAGATTAAACTTTGCTGTTAGACTTTGATCAATTTGCGCATTCTTTCGCAAGTTGCAGAAGGTGTACCCATGTACAACATGTAAAAGGGAAACAAACTGACTATTTGTTACTAGCGTCCAAACGCGTCAAAATCCACGAATTAATTCATGACTTAAGCGACTGGCAGTGTTAAAGGAATAGCAAAAACCCTAATGCTGTCCTTCAAGATGTAGCAGACGACGTTAGCCTTTTGTGTTTTATTCCACACACCTTTCTAAGCTTACTGACTAAACACGAAAATCACAATGAAGTGATTACTGTCGGCAACTAGTCTGCTTCAAAGAAAACTTTCCAGTCGGAACTCCTTCTAAAAACACCTCCCTGGTTACCCACTTATAACTTCCAACTGGTTGTCGTTTCCGGGAATTGGATGAGAAGACAATAAAAACAAATATACTAAATGTGAAATGTATTTTGCAGCCATGGCGAATAAACCCCTGATGGATAAATCATCTTTCCCGTGCTTGCATCCACTTTGATTTTAATGGTTATCGAAACTTTTGTTTGTACGAAGAGTAGTGAGTAAGTGAGTTACACGTGCAGTCCCCGTACACGTGGGCTATGAAATCGTATCTCAAGAGATAATGAATGGACTCTATAGTTACTTCCGTTATGATACTGCGTATTAAACGATTTATATTGATTAAGACCAAGATTATTTAATTTCAGCAGATCGCACATTGTTAAAGTCATGAAGAAGGATTTCTCTAGACAAAATTACCGGCATGTTTGGCATGTGGGTACGATCCACTTATAGAAAATAATTGGTGTTTTAAAGAGTTCGAAGTGTGAAACTTTCGAGGTCGAAGTGTGAAATATTGTCAACATTATGTATCTCTTGACTTTGAATTTGAAAGAAATTTTTACCTGGTAGGGAGGTGTTTTACATTGGGAATACTTACCACAAATATCGAGAACATGAAAAACTGTGTATGAGAAAGTAAACGTCCTTCTAAAAGGCTGACCATTGCTTCATTGTATTTTTAATCGTTTGAGAGGTATGGGGCTGAGCGCAAAAGAGTTCACAGCTGCTCCGCAAAGTTTCGTAGGCAGAAGTCTACTTTATAATCATATAACGTCTAGTTCGGGTAAAAGCTCTATCCCCTAAGATCTAGGAAACGTATAAAGAAGAATTACTTAATGTTTTCGCTAAGACTAATTATAATAACAGCACATTTTATTCACCGTCTAGAGAGTCAGGAAAAAATGAAGAACCCTTTCCCCGCCAGCTCGGGGCCTTAGCTACATTACAATATCTACAGGATCGCAGCAACAATCGCTTTACATTTTACATAGATATCTGTTCGACTAATAGATTTCCACAGAACAATTGTGTTATCCAGAAATAATTTCTAGATTGGCACATTGATACACCACATAATATTTATCAAGTTCAAGTTGCTCTGAATTCAAATTAGATGAACAATATTTCCATGATCACGATATGAACCTATACCTAGTCATAGGGCTGACATATGAGGTCAAGACCGCATTAGTGATTATCATGTTTTCACAGGTTCTCAGTTTGTGTGTGCGTGTTTTTTTTTTTTTTGTTTTATTTTGTTGTTGTTGTTGTTGTTGTTGTTCTAGTCAATGGTGGTTGTCATTGTTGGATCTAATAAAGTGGGAAGCCTTAAGCTACATTCGGAAAAACCCAAAACGAATTTTTAAGTTCAGCTATGTTCATTTTTAGTTTTCGAGAAAATGACCATGAATAAATACATTAAATAAAAGAGCAAAACACATTGATATTTTTATCTACAAGAAGATATTAAGATCTGTTATCTTCCCGAGGTATCGGTATACACCTTTTTTGCCATAGATGACCTCACATCTCCCTTAATAACAGAAGTGTCCATCGAACTCCTAAATTAAGTTATCCATACAGTTTCCATAAGAATGAGATCTGGCAATTTCCTTCTTGAAATATTGCATTTTTACACCCCCACTTAGTGACAGCCATGCAATCACACTCCAACATGATGGAAAATAAGTTATGCCTTTATAAACTGCATCATTCTGATATCCTTTCGTTTTAAATGTAATGAAAAAGCACATTCAAGCGCGATCGAATAGTAATCGCTAAGGAGTGGGTGTCCCGAACCTTTTTACCAACATTCAGCGACTTCAAAAACTGGAAAATTATGTGAAATATTTTTTACACTGAAATGCCCTTTGAAACAAGATTTACATACTAAAGGAAACAATTGCGAAACACATGTTTATCTAGACTGTTATAGTTTTATCACGCCATTGTCATTTTAGCTGTTTGATACATTTTAACCAAACTCGTTTTTGAGGTGATCGAGCCCAATAATCCTTATTTTTGAGTGTGCCATTGACGCAAAGATTTGTTATAGACTCCCTTATTTAAATACAAACAAAATCATTCCATAGTCTCATTTTCCTGACAGCCATACAACTGATGCTGGTGCAGAAGAGGTACAGGATGAACCGTTAACTCTCGAGGAAAAGGATTTTGATATGAGCGTAAGTAAAGGAAGAAATTACTAATTACCTAATTTGTGCTAATGATGTTAACTACCAATTCTAATAGTAAAATAAAATCACGTCAGTCATTATATAAAATGGAGAGTTCTTTAAGGAAAAAACCTAACTCAAGCAAAACTTTAGTATGCAACTTGTCCGAAGAGAAAGAGAAGTTCATAATTTGGAGCACTGAAAAATGGAAATGATTTGAGTAGAACATTTCGCAAAATCTTCCTATGCGAAAACTTGTCAAGAGCTGTTATCAATACCAATTAGGTGCTCATTCAAGCATTTATCAATAGCCCTAAAGGCTGACATTTGATGACAGTTTATCTCAGATTAAACTGAAAGGCCATCTAACCTTCAATGACCATAAGTAATTTGGTCCTTTTTACCCAGTACTAATTACAGGGCAGGACTTGTTGTTTGTTGTAATGTAAACCCCGCAGTGCTGGGCTACTGTTGTACCAGAATAGTCATCAAAGCTTTGAACAATGCTGCTGCTCAATGGAGCAGCTAATTGAAGTAATGAACCAGTGGTCGGGTACTTTAATTGGGAACCGCAGTTTTCCCCTAAAACTGCGGTAGCTATGACTGATTCCAGCAATGGCAAATTTTGCCTAATGAGTTGCTGATACAGAAAAAGAACTATTTTGTATAATTACAAACAAGTACTTATATGTTTTACAAAGGAATGTACATATATTACATATATAGTATATAACATATAGTACCGTATATTTACAATTTATATTATACATATATATGTATATATATATATATATATTGGAGTCATATATATATATATATATATATATATATATATATATATATATATATTGGAGTCAACATTTCTTTTTCACCTCGCCCAGATTTTTCAGCTTTACCGACTCAACTCTATATATATATATATATATATATATATATATATATATATATATATATATATATATATATATATATATGCATCCTAGTCAGCACCTTTTGTTTCTTGTTTCGGCGAAACTTTTATACGACCCTAAAGTTACATTCATGGGTGCATTTAAATGTACCTTAAATCAGTCAAATTTACAAGGGCGATTCACGTTATTTAAATTGAATTTAGATCATAAAAAACATGAAGAGTGGCAGTGAGTCTACAGGAAGTTCGGACATCGCTGGAAACAGCACCAGATTGTTTTTCACGTCGAGAGGGGATCATTTGTCTGTCACCTTTGTGCGGGTGAGTCGATTATTTGCAGCTAGTGAGGTTTGTAGTAAAATTTACAAGTGGCCGAATGGTGAGAAAATTGTGTTTGTCAATGACATAGTGTTGATTTGGTAAATACTCGCCTGGGCTTAAGACTTACCCACAACAGTCGCAAATGCCTTCACCTAATGGTGTGTTCACTCTACATGAGATCTCTGGACGTTTCTTTCTTTTTTTTTTTTGAAAAATGAAATAGTAGTTATTTCGTCATGATTTCAGCACGGGCAGCGATCCGTATTCGAAAGTGGGGGGTATGTGTTTTAAGACATTTGAGCAATCCAGTCTTAATACAGCGCCTTTGTGGTTCCTTTTTCGATTCACCTCAGCCTGCACAATTTGGATAAATAACAGGTTTACTGGGGACAGGTGAGGGAAATAGGAAAATGGGGTGATGCCTCCCAAGGAAAACCATGGCTAATAACGGGCCTTCGTCAAAGAAATAGAAACGGATACAGTGAAATTTTTTGCGTGTGTCCTAAGTCTGAGTTGCAAGCGACACATTTTGCCCATATAATGCCCTCTTACAAGACGGGAAGAAAGTTACAGACTTAACCGCAAAACGTCATATTCGATCTTGCTGTAAACTTTCTCAAAACTGAGTAACGCCTCAAAATGACAACACAAAACAATCATCTAAGCTCGAAAAGCGTGAAAAATGTTTTGCTGTCATGTGTTGTCACAGTCTATACCAAAGATATCCTAAGCTTAGGCTTAGAATTTCTTTGTATCTTTGCATTGATAAAAAACAGTGTATACTGTTGAAAGGCAAGACGCCACACGAGAAAATATTGGTTACCAGGATTTGAAAAGTTGGATAGCGAGCGTAGCGCCGCAAAAAGTTGAGAGATGAAGATGAGGATTTGAAATCGTTGAGAAAAGAAACAAATTGTATATTATACACAATGTCCTCGTCCAAATTTATTAAGGGATACATTTTGCATATCCCACCCATTCGTTTTGGTGGGGGTAAATCCCCACCCATCCCCCTGGATTTCAGATAGTCAGGCAAGGGAGCGGAAGCTGAAAGAAACGAGTGGGGAAAAGTGGCTGAAAACGTTATTTTGAGAGTTTTTATTTTCTACTTTAGGTTGAGCTTGCAAACTCCCAGCAATCATGGCAAGTTCTGATACAGGGCAATTCATCAATTCAGATTAACTCACTTAAAATTTGCACAACATTTTCACTTGACATCAAGGCAAAATTTAACCTACGCTGTTCAGACTGAATTAATCACTGATGTTGCAAAATTAAGGCAACACAGACTACATACCAAGGCTGTAACACCCGAGTCCGGATTGGGACCCGATTCCATACTTGAGTTTTTTTTTTACTGGACTGGGAATTAACCCGGAGGTCTCAAAATCGGAATTGGCTGGAGTGGGCCGTAGCTGGAATCTGAGTCGGATCCAGCTTAGTCCACAAAATGAAAGTTAGGTAAGTTTCACTTCTTTTTTTCTCATCTTGTTTATTTGTTTACATCATGGTTACATGGTTTTACAAAAGTTGTGAATAGATGAAATATAATATACCATCAGCACTAACATTGCAAATGTTTGGATTGAATATACAGACAACACAATGTCAAATAAACAAAAGCACGAGTCCGTAGAAAAATGAGAAATACTTCTTCATTTCTTCAAATTTTTCCTTTTTCGTTTTGAAGTGTTTGGTTTTCAGGCAATGTAATCTTCCACCCTTAATATAAAGTGCATTTTGAAGGAAGAAATTGTTTCAATCAGGCTTAGAGTTATCAAATTTACATGAAAAGTATAATGTTTACAATGTAGAATAAAAAAAATCATTTGGTGGAAGTTAATTGAGTTGGCGCCAAAGGGGAAATCCCTTTTTACAAAAAAAAAAAGAAAAAGAAAAAACAAACTGCTTACCAAAAAATAACTGTTCAGTGTCCAAAAGTATACTAGCTGTAATATGACATTTCCAAAATAAATGCTTAATTTCTTCTTCTTTGATGTGGCAAAAGGTACAAAGAGGGATATTAGACCTTCCCATTGGTGTAAGAGTCTATTTGTCCCTAGTATACGATGTAAAATCCTAAACTGAAAGTACTTGATTTTGGCCTCCGTAACTGTGAAATGGGCAGTTTTAAAAATACAGTACTAATCCTCCTTACGTATTTTAAACTTATGGTTCCATTTTGAACAAGCCACAGTGGGAAGAGAAACGCCTTTTTTAGGTTAAGGGGATAGATAAGATGAGACATGTTTGTCTTGGCGTTCAGGCAGTTCCCAATCCTTGGGAATTGCAGAGAGCATCCCATAATAGGTAGTACAAGGGTAATTAATAAAGTTGAATTTATCAAGAAATCCTCTAAAAGAAAGGATTGTTGTTCCTGGAAAAAGATCCTTAACATACATTATTCCTTTTCATGGAGTCTGCTGTCGTAAAATAACGAATTGTTCAGCTTGATCACAAAGTTATTTCAAATTATTTGATTCCCAAAACTATGGATTGGGCTAATATTTACAGCCTTACTCCATCCGTGAAGGTTTCTCTAATACAATCATAAGGAATATTTTTAATATCACCTGCCTGAAAGTTGCACCTTAGAAGTAGAGCTTTGCAAATATTGCAGGGGATGAATCAAAAAGTGATTTCCAATAACCGGTGTCTGTGACCTCATTATACCTCTTTCCCCATGAGGCCTTGAGAGAAAAGGAAAAGGTTTTCGGATTATTGGCCTTCAAACCGCCTTCCTCTGTAAAATGGATCATGGAGTTCCTTTTTACTTCATCTGGGTTGCCACTAAAGTCAAAGATATAATTTTCCATTTTCTTAAAAAGTCATCAGGGGGATTTTGTAAATGGCACTTAATGTCTAAGTAATACACTGTTTCAATATGTTAAAAGTCTGGCATTGTAAGCAAAATTACACCTTGGGCTCGACTCCGAATTGACCCTAAACATGACCTTTCATGTACTTGAAAAGTAGTAAAAAGAAAGCATCTGTATTTCATTACCGAATGGCCAAACTCGGAATTAGCCGGAATGGGCGACACTGGAAGTGGTATTGGCTCGGAATCGGGTAACCTGGACTCGGATACAGCCCTACTGCTTTCATTCAAACCGAGCTATTTTCATTTTGACCGTACATAGCCGTTTATTTTTCCTTGTCTCCACGGTTGGTCTTCCGTATTTGTAGTGTATTTCAGTCACACCCATTTACAGGAAAGAAATATTTCTTTATAATGTAAGACGGTTTAACAAAAACAAAATTTAAATAGACGATACATGAACTTTCGATGCATGCATACGTATGGTATAGAATGACCAGTGCACAAGTACCATCGATGACGTCACTAACGTATTTCCATTATTTCATGTTTTCGAGATCACAAGGAGTATAGTTTTAAACTCTTTTCTGTGTTTGTCTATGTAATCATGGTAATATTTGTTTTATGTTCTAAGATTGAAGGTATTTTTGCAAGTAGATTTGTGTGAAGAAACCGAAAATATACGTCAAAGTTTCAATTCCATGCTAAGTTTTTCGTAATGACTCACGGACCAACGTCTAAATTTATAGTTGGGGACTAAACCATTTTTGCACTTCATACTGACATGATAACATGGGAAGAACTTCATCATGAACTTTGTTGTGCTCTGATGGAGAGACTTTAAACCGACAATGAGTGATAACCGTTGATTAGACTTGCCGCTGTACTATTGTACCGTATCAATTGTCACCACAAAAATCATGCTTTAGTTGGCAACTGAACTGTCTTAGCTGTCAACTAGTTAACAAGGTGCTTGGCAGGGGATTTATGAATTCTAATTTTATTTGCACTACCATAGTTGCAACTTTTAACTTTACTTTTAAGTAAGACCAAGTTGACTGCAAGGCTAGCAAGATTCCATGGGTATGGCACCCTTCCATTAATAACTATAGCTAACTGAAAATTACGTCCAAACGTGCAATCACTGGAATCAGCCCGCTAATTTCGAAAAGAAAGTAAATTGAATAGAAGAATTTACACGTCCTAAAGGGTTTCAAAATATTTAAATTAATTTAGATTTTTCTGTTATGGCAAGCCTGAAGTAGCTAAATATTATGTTTTAAAGCGAGTCAAAACACCGTCTAAGGTAATTTTTTGATATCCCATACTCCACACAGCTAAAAAATAAAAAAAAAAAAAAGAATTTTTTAACCCAAGTAACAATCTCTCGCTTGGTACTCCTCATCGTTGGATATTAAGTTCGGTACGTCACAAAATTAATGACCAAGCTTTATGCAACCTTTCAGTGCAAACGACGAACATTAAACAGAATATTAAACATGTAGCCCACATCTGATATTTCCATGCTAGATGGTGTGTGCTGCGTCAAAAATCAAGTCTAGTCTTGTAGACCATTTCCTACGACTGAAGTGCCATGTGTATTACAGTGTATTTAACTGGTGTGCAATGGACAACCAAACGGAGGCATACGTTTGTACAAACAGACGTTTACTACGTGCACGGAATTAAGCCACACTTGTAAGCTGGAAATGCTGACAGACAAGATATGGCTAAAGTCTTTACTTAATTTGAAGGATAATTTCAACGACTTTAGTGGAAGAATGAATGACGGTTTGGGTGGACAAATGTATAGAAACATCATTTTGCACATGAATTTGAAACATTCAAAGCTGATTTCATTGCGTAAATATATACGTTCCTCTTCGCCATTTAATTTAAATGAAAAGACATGTACAAAAACCATTACTTATAGAAGCAAATGTAGTTTTATTTTTAACTTTGAACAACATTTGCACAATATAAGCATTCTCCGTACAACGTAATGCAAAATATTCAGGTGTCCATTGATATAACCATTCATTCCGGCATTTTAAATGAATGTTTACAAAAGTCTGTTTCTGTGCTTCGTTTGATACCAAAATCAAGGAGACACTCAGACAGTCAGCATATACCGTACAGTAGGACTAGGAGCGTTCACATTCCTTTAAATTGCAAGATACATCACCCGTCAGCACTCTATGAACAACCAGGAGCATTTATTATTCTTCCTAAAAGAATAAAGGAAAGACAGATATATCCTGGGTTCTCAAAACGATAATTGTCAGAGAGGGTAAATTTTAACGCAGGTCCTAGTATCAAAATCAAGCGATGTGTCACCTCGCTGCATGCCCATAGCAACTATTTATTACACAATTAAATGAAAACATGAGGACAATTAACAAGAAACATCCTACAAATGTTTGGGTATTTTATTGTATTAACTATATTTGAAGAGGGGTGGGGGCAAGACGGCACCAATAAATTTCATAGGGAGCCATAGGATCTTGCTCCATTCCTACCGCTTTCTAATGGGACCTTCGTATGTTTTAATTTTTGTTTACTCAGAGCAGTTTGTTATTCAGTGTTACTAAATAATGTAACTTTAATTTTGCATCATAAATTAGTCGTTTTTACAGTGAATTATCCGTTCATTGGAACGTAAATATTCAGCATTCAGTAACACAAAACTACAAGAATACACTGATTCTTCATACAGGCTGAGTTGAAGGAAACTTATGGTTGGTTTAGAATGGATCCCTACTGTGTCATGAAAGTCGGCTCAGAGATTTGCAATACTCAACTATGTCCAAACGGTTCTACAAAACCATCTTGGGGTGAAGAATTGCGTTGTGAGATCCCACCATCGGTGTCCTTCATATTCATTGAGATTATTGATAAGGTAAGTCTTCTCATCTTTCAGTTTACAAAAATTATTATGAGAATCTTCCATAGATCTGACAGTAAACTAAACTTACAACGTGTGGGAATTTCGTAGGTTCACTGCATTCACAACAGATTGCCGATCACATTAGATGTTAAGGAAAGATATGTTTTAATTGATTTCATAAAAAGTCCGTTCACTCTTTACGTTATTTGTAATGTTGTGACAAACCATAAACTGAGAACTAGCATAATTCGGTTTTTATCCCTAAACTACACACAAAATTGTACCTACCAGTACTTGAGACTGTCAGGGAAAAAGAATTAAATGAAGTCACAGAAAACTAAATAGAATCTCGAAAAGCTAAGGCTACTTCCCCACATTAAAAATTATTTGAGTTGGAATTGAAATATTACTTCAGAGAAGCACGTCTAGAGTGATAAACAAGGGAAAAAATATATCAACTAACATTTAAGTAAAATGATATATCTATCGGTCGAGCTTACAAAGAAAAAGGATCACGGTACCGGTACGTGATAGACATGATAAAAAAAAATCGGCAGAAGAAAGACATGTTGAAATAACAACAGGAGAGTTACCCGCTCATTAATATTCGGTTCAGGATCCCCACTCTAGGGGTTCATGGATAACTCTCTATTCTAAGGATACTGTAAGAAACCTCCAGAAATTCAATCAAAATTTAAAACCGGTTAGATTTGCTGACGGAGGGAACTGGGTGATTAGGGATTGCTAATGATTTATAGGGAGTGTAGCACGAAGGAATTATATGGAAAGGAATTTTCAAATTCTCGCATCTTGAAACAAATATGCTGCATGCCTAATTCCTTAATTCCCATTGGGTGTTTGTTTTGTAAAGAACAACACATGCAATTTCGCCAATTTAAGGACAAAGGTAGCAAAGGGAAAACTCAGATGATTGGAGAGCTTTCCGAGCGCCCCTCGAAAAGTAGAAAGAACAGTATGTTTACTTTGCAAGCATACATCCTACTAATGAAGATTCGTTTTTCTTGTACAAATAGACCCCTACAGTTGCTTACACTACTTCCAGCAAATCAATGACACCTGTTTATTAATAGATTGTGTGTCAATTTCCGAATCACGTCCTATTTAACCTAAGATATATGGATAACACCATGTATTGCGAATGAAATTACGAACCGAACATTCCAAGAAGCCCCATTTAAAAGCAAGATTGGGTAAATCCCCACCTTATTTTACCAGTCAAAACTATATTTTTAGATTTCTTAACCTTCAAAGCACTGCTTCCTTTTTACATCTTTGCAATGAGCAAGTCATGTAAATCACTAATGTTTTTATCTTAAGCCTCTAATATTTAAACGACTGTCTGTTGAATCAGGGATGTATTACTCCGCATAATGCTCAGTTCTGACACCTTCCTGCCTTTTAACAATTTTGATTGCCGAAAGGAATTGTGGAAAGCAGGAATGCATGGAAGAGAAATACTGCGCTCAGCATGCCGAGTATGGAAAGTACACGTAACTTATGACAGATTGTATAGCAAATTGTATCAAGAAGACGATGATCATGCTCTTCAAAACACAAAACCCCGTAAGGAGTCCGTCCGATATAATGAGGGATGGTTTAAATATCTTCTAAACATTTTGGCATGTGTTGTAGCTACTGCAAAATCACTGTTTGGCTTTCATTTTCAGGACATGAACGTGCTCAGTCGCAATGGCGATCAGGCTTATTTCAGTTCTGCCTTTCATACACTCTCTTGTTCAGCGTGCACTGTTGTGGGATATATACATGTCACATCATGTTGTTACAAGTTTGGGAACCGAAAAGTAGGAAATATGGAGCCTAATGCTGCATGAGCCAATACATGTTACATTAGGCTGTGTGTTTGTTAAATTATAAGTCACGACGTACTAGTTGGCGATTCATTACCAACAATAATCAGTGGAACTTGAGGGCTAATTTCATTTTTGTAAATTATCGCAGCTAAATAACAAAATAACATAAAAAGTACTATTTTTGATACAATTCAATACCCGTCCTTGATAAGAAAGTCTTCTTTATTGGACAAGTTGTAGAATGCATTTTGAGAGTTACGTATCCTTAGAGATTTCTAGCAAATGACCACTAATTGTTAGAATTGATAGCAAAAGAGGAGAAGACTTTTGGTTCAGTAAGAAAAGTCCTGCGGTGGAGAAGAGGGACGTCTTTGTCGTGGAAGGGTTTGAGTGTGTAATGGTTTGTAAATAATGTCTTAAATAAGTTTTAAATGTTCAAAGCCAGAAGAACGTGCATGTTAAAGTATGTTTTATACTGCTTGTTGTAGATAACACCTGTCTACTACCTTCCCTTATGTTTTTTCTTTTCATTTGAATTTGTCTGTCTATACATTTGTTTAGTTGTCTAATGTTCTTTAAATTTCCGTAATTTTATCATTTCAAGAGCTAAATGTTAGGTGTTTCATCATGCTGAGCAAGGATGAATTTTATTCCAATTATATAAAATTAACTGTTAGTAGAAACTCCAAAATTATTCTTACATTTTTAGATGTATTTTGTAATCTTCTTCTCAAAAGAAAACATTTCCGCTGGCAGATCAGACAATAGCATGGACTGTCATTCCTATCATGCAACTGTTAGAAAATGGCGGTAAAGAAAAGATTCACTGGTATGATCTTTCTGGACAGCAGGGTTATAATAAAGAAGGAAGGCTGAAGCTAATTACAACATATACGGTAAGAAGCTGTTACTTTTCTTTAATTTTTAAGGGCCTCCAGAGTAGCCACAATATGATAAATTTTATTTCAGACAAGAGATTCCAATTACTCATTTTAAAAGTAGTAATTACCATTGCATCTTTTATGGGCCCTCCTCATCCCCATCAGCCCTCCTCATCCCCATCACTGCCGTCACCGCCGCATTAGAATAGTACCTAAGACAAAATGTGTAAAAATTAGTCTACCAAGGCCAGCCACTCAATATATATACTGTTGCCGTTGTTACAGCGCCTCTCAGATACCCTAGGCGACGAAAAAGCATACAGTGCTAAGATCCATCTAGAGAAGCACTTTGAAAAAATTATAAAGAAATTATGATAATTTCATGAGCAACCATTTTGAAATTTCGGCCATCTTGGTTTTGGAACATGATAGCAGCATGCTAGCAGACATAGGCGTACGGGATGACACATTTCACAGGGGGGGGGGGGAGGGTGTTTGCCCTGAAAATTTTGCAGATTGCCCTGATTTTCCCCTTTTACCACGATAGCACTCAGGACGGGTATGGATGAGTTCCCCCCCCCCCCCATAAACTATAAAGAAAGATACTATTTCGGGAGATATTATTTCGTAGCGCAATTAAAAAGCATTTTGCCCTGTTGGCAAACGCAGCTGACCGCTGCCAGCGGCACTGCCCACTGTACTGCCCCCTTGCCCTGAAAATACAAGTGTCAGTGCCCTGAAATAAGCATTTCCACTGCTCAGGGAGGGCTGCAGCCCCCTCCCCCAGACCCCCGCCTCGTACGCCTTTGTACGCAGACTATAGTACACTGTGTAAAATTGTAGGCCATTACCCTGTATTAAATACAGGGTAACGTTAGAACCACGGCAGCACTCAGCAGGATGTAGTCGTAATTTTTACCTTACACGGTCAAACTTGAAACAGTACACCTACCTGTTGCTAAAAGAAAAATTGGATGCAAACACACTCAAATCTTACTGTATATCCTTTGGAACCTGAATATACAGAGGATAGACACCGACACAAAGAGAGCAAGAGAAGGATCTGTTGTGAAGGTGGTTATCAAACTGGAGTAGGCTAATCGTGTTTGGAAATGTAGACCTATTTTAACAACTGTTTTCTAATTAAGTGGTAAGGCTTGATAAAATGCTAACAGCTATATCCCTTTTTGATTCCTTGCTGAAAGCAAAAGGAATCTATGAAATCACGCGGGAGATTGTGTGTGTGCGTGTGTGAGTGTGTGCGGTGTGTAGGTATGTGTGTTTGTGACGTTTTGCTTGTAAACACGATATCTCAAGATAACAATGATGGATAAGTTTTACACTTGAGATATAGAATGATCATATTGAGAGGAAGATCCCTACTGTTGTTGGTGATGGAAATTAAAGGTTATGTGAGGTCATCAGAGGTCAACGAAGGAAAATCTTGTAAACACGAGATCTCTGCGTAGGAAGCATTGATGCTTTTCATACTTAGTATATGGATGCGTTATAGTCAGAAGATGAACCCTATTGACTTTGAAAAGGTCAAAGGTTGTCTGAGGTCACCGGAGGTAAAATACGAAATTCTTAAAACCTGATAGTAAACATGATATCTCAAGATAGCAATGATGTACAATCTTCATACTTGGTATATAATTTTATCATACCAAAAGGAAGAACCCTGCTGATTTCAATGGAGGTCAGATGTCATTTGAGGTCTCGAGAAGTAAAACCAGAAAGCCAAAAGGCTTAGTAATTCCTTGCCATATGGATATATTGTAACAAACATGAATCACCCACACGACAAGCATGAGATCCCTCACAGTTATCCTACTTGAGATACCATGTTAATAAGGTCAAATGCGTTTGAAATCTTGCGACCCAAAATGACCTACATGCTAAATATTAACAATCCACAGGCCAAGTATGTGATCCCTCATAGTTATCCTTCTTGAAATATCATGTTTACTAGCGTTTGACCTTTTGTGACCTTAAATGACCTTTGACCTGCAGGAAAAATAGTAGGGATCATCTACTCTATATGAAAAATCCACATGTCAAGTGTGAGATCCCTCAAAGTTATCCTTCTTGAGATATTGTGTTTACAAGGTTTTGACCTTTTGGCCTCTGTTGACCCGAAATGACCTTTGACCTGCACCAAAAATAGTAGAGATGATCTACTCAATATGGGCAATACATAAGCTAAGTATGAGATCCCCAACAGTTGCCCTTCTTGAGATATCATGTTAACAATGTTTTGACCTTTTGACCTCTGGTGACCCCACATGACCATTGACCTCCACCAAAAATAATAGGGATCGTCTACTCAATATGGCAATCCACATGCTAAGTATGAAATCCCTCACAGTTACCCTACTGGGATATTGTGTTTACAATGTTTTGACCTCTGGTGACCCCACATGAACTTTGACCTCCACCAAAAATGATAGGTATCATCTACCTAATTTGAGCAATCTAAATGCTTCTTGAGATATTGTGTTTACAAGGTTTTGACCTTTTGGCCTCTGTTGACCCGAAATGACCTTTGACCGGCACCAAAAATAGTAGAGATGATCTACTTTATATGGGCAATACATAAGCTAAGTATGAGATCCCTAACAGTTGCCCTTCTTGAGATATCCTGTTTACAAGGTTTTGACCTTTTGACCACTAGTGACCCCAAATGACCTTTGACCTTCACCAAGAACAATAGGAATCATCTACTTATTATGGACAATCCACATGGAAAGTATGAGATCCCTCACAGTTATCCTTCTGGAGATATCATGTTTACAAGGTTTTGACCTTTTGACAATTGGTGACCCCAAATGACCTATGACCTCCACCAAAAACAATAGGGATCATCTACTTAATATGGGCAATGGGCATGGTAAGTATGAGATCCCTCACATTTATGCTTCTGGAGATACCGTGTTTACAAGCAATTTCCAGGGTATTTACTATTTGACCTCTTGTGACCCCAAATAACCTTTGACCTCCACCAAAAAGAATTGGAGTCATCTACTTAAAATGGGCAACCTAACTGCCAAGTATGAGATCCCGCGAAGTTACCCATCTTTAGATATCGTTTTTACAAAGTTTTGACCTTTTGACCTCCTGTGACCTCAATTAAATGACCTTTGAATTCTATAAAAAAAAAACAATAGGAAGCATTTACTTAATATGGGAAATCTACATGCTAAGTATGAGATCCCTCGGAGTTACCCTTCTTGAGATATCGTGTTTACAAGTGAAAGCGTCACATACACCCACACGCATACACACCCATACATACACCCATACTCACCCTCGCTTCCTTAGCGGTACGCGGGAAATGTACCGGTAAGGAATTCGCGGGATTTCCCCATTAGCCTGGCTGACCTCCAACTAACCCAGCAGACGTACGTGTCTGGAGGGCGGGCTGCTTGCCAAGGCAGGCACGTGCAGCCGCGCGAGCAAGGCCGTGGCAGCGACGGAATTTTCGGGCAGCTACGCCAGTTTCGAGCTCCGCGTGAGCTAGGAAAGACGTGCGAGAGCGGAGCTCTCGCCGGCTGTACCGTGTCCTGTTAAGGACATGTTGCTGAGTGCACACATACCATCACCATCGCATAGATTCCTTCGGCCTTCGGCAATGAATCAAAAATACCGAAAAGCTTGAAAAAACACGATATTTCAAGACGCTGATGATGGATCCTTTTTCATACTGGGTATAAAGATGTTTTTGTAAGAGAGAGGGAACCCTACGCATTTCTAGAGGTCGAAGGTGATATGTGGTCACCAGAGGTAAAACTATGAAAATCTATAAACTAAATAGACCTCCAAAATTGCGTCCGGCGTTTCGTGACTAACGAAAAGTTAGGCGTGAATTTTTCTACCATTCCAAAGATAACGTTATAGAGAACAACATTTATTTTTTCACAAGCACAACTGTTACAGTAGTTATACTAATTTAAATTACGTAATTATGAACACATGGTGTGGATGCTGTGGCTATGGCATGATTAGGAATACCTTACGCTTAACAAGATCATTGATGGTTTAGTGGGTTAGAGCTCGGTTTCTCACGCAGCCCGTACGAGTACGAATCCTTCCTAAGACAAGCTTTTTTTCAGTTTTTGTTATTCACCTTTTGGTGAGGTTCAAAGGTAAGCAGAGGTCAAGTTGTGAGAACACTGTTAAACATGATAAAGTCAAAAAGTATAAATTTGGGAGGTAAACTCCAACAAATAACCCCCTTTCAGCAAGGAATCACTAAGCCTTTGGACTTTCTGGTTTATTAATTTAAAGATTTCACTTTTCTTTCTTTGGTACCACAGACCGGTGATACAGGGAGATCTATTGAATGGCATAATGCGAGCACATAATAAGTTTGTTTGCTTACTATTGCAATGTGCAGGTCAGATTTCAACATGTTTCTTATTCTGATCATATACAGCCAAACACTGACAGACACGTACCTGAGCAATTAGTGCTGAGTAATCCAGCCAACTATCTGCCTAATGAAAAACAACAAGAAGACGTTAATTCCATATCGTCCTTTACTGAAGATGAACCGTCACAACAGCCTGCTGATTGTACAACCTCGGTGCCAGATCAAGTTGGACTGTCAGAGGAGGAGCTCAACTCAATGGGAGGTCACCTTAAACTTACGTGCGTTAAGGTAGTAATCTTTCCATGTTCAGCACATTACTAAAAATTTCGTACTATGACAGAAGTATAAATATGCTCCGACGTGTAAGTACAAAAATATGAAACTTGTAAACTAAAATGGAAAAAATAACAATGGCACATAACGTTTACTATGTTACTATGTTATCAGATCAAGCACAATGTTATTGAAATCATTTTATGTCCCTATAACACCCCCGTTAAACCCAAAGGGCTGTTAAAAGTTAATATTTGGTTATGCATTTTTCAAACTACTCTGCAATTCATAATACATCATTTCTTGAAAAAAAAAACAGTCGTTATTTAGGGCCCATTGTTTCATAAGATATTTGAGAGAAACAACGAAGCATGACTATGACTTTACATCACGTTCAGATCTAATGGCGTGTTGTTTTGTCCGTTTGGGAGGATTTGTTAAATGACTGCAACCTTTCATATCAATTACAGCAAAGATTAGATACTTTCATCTTACGACTTTCGAAAACTGAACAGCGTAGCCATTCTATATAGTAGCAGAAGTATAATTGTTTGTGATTCCCCCTTTTTTTTAAAGGTCCGAATGATTTGTAACGGTTGTCAGACGGACCTACAGTATGATATGACTTAAACTTCATTGCCGACTTCTGGTGTATATTAAAAGACAAAGGTTACGTGACAATGTAGGATATTCCATATTTACACTAAAATACACTCAAAGTGGTCTTCTCGTTACGTATACGTACACCGTTTCTTATGCTTGCCAGAGGCGAAAGGAATATATGCAATCGCCCTGGCGACTTATGTATGTGTGTGTTTTCAGGAGTGTGTATGCTTGTGTGTTTGCGACCCTTGATTTGTAAACAAAATATCTCAAGGGAGCAGTGATGGATGTTTTACATACTTGAAATATAAAGTAACTATGTTAGAGAACAATCCCTATTGTTTCTGGTGGAAGTTACAGGTCATGCGAGGTCACCAGAGGTGATAAACCGACAACATTGTAAACACGATATTTCTAGATATGAGCCATGGATGGTTTTCATACTTGACATGTGGATGCGGTATAGTTAGAAAAGGAACCCTGTTGGTTGTGGTAGAGGTCAAGGGTTATCTAAGGTCACCGGAGGTAAAAGTACGAAATTCTTAAAGACTGCTTGTAAACACGATATCGCAAGATAGCAATAATGGACACTTTTCATACTTGGTAGATAACTTTAACATATTAAAAAAGAACTCCATTGTTTTCAATGAAGGTCAGAGTTCATCTGAGGTCATCAGAAGTGAACCACGAAAACCTCGTTATCTATATTAATAGTGGGCGGTAACCTCCAAAATATGCCCGACGCGGTTTCGTGACCAACGAAAAAGTTAAGACTTTGGTACTATTCCAAAGATAAAAATATAGTAAACATAATTTTTCACAAGCATAACTGTTACAACAAAAATTCTAACTTGAATAATCTAATTATGGATGCATGTAAAGGATACCCTGACTATAGCATGATTAGAAATACCATATGTTTAACGAGTTTCTTTGACAGCATAGTGGAAAATGCTAGGTTTTTCACAGACGGCTTGGGTTCCAGTCACTCCTCCGACATTTTTTCTTGGTTTCATTTTTTGTTAATAAATTTTTGGTGGGGTTGAAATATCATATGAGATGAGCAGAGGTCAAAATTGTAAAAACATCATAAAAATGATATCATCAAGAGTGTAAATTCGAGGGAAAAGTCCCTGTACAACAAAGCAAGCCCCCCACCCCCTTCGGCAAGGATAACCACAGGTGTGAGCCTTTTGGGGCTTTTAGAAGCTACAATCCACTTATAGTTTCGTCTTCTAATCGTCAGACTGGTGTGGTTCGGGACTCTGCCGTTTTTTTAAACTACAAAAAAGCACCAGTTATTGATTTTGCCAATTTACATACCTCTAAATACTTTTTAAGTTAAGTCCAACTCAATTTTGCACTCTCCAGGCAGAGAAGATAGCTTTTTCATAGCACTCTTCAGAGTTTGCCCAGAGAGGAGGGTCATCTCCTTAATGGGCTACAGGACAACACCACGGGTACCGTAGGGATGAAATATTGGTTGTGACCGGTTTATGAAAAGCTGTACAAAGACTATACCCACAAAAAGTGTTCACACATTTTTAAGGGTGAAATGCCCTACTTTCCGCTACTCATCCTAACTTGAAATGAGTGGGTATACTCATAGGCAAAACATGAGAGCAAATTGAATCTTCGACCCAGCCGACCTTTATGAATAAGAATGAACGTATTCAAGCTGCTCCTCACTGTGAAGACCTAGAGCTTTGATTAAGAATGACTCATCTATTCTTCATTAAAATCTTTGCATATTTGGTATACATTTAGTAGGAGAATACACGTAAATTCTCAATTAACATAGAGAAAATTTAAAATAAAGTTGACATTTTCAGGACAACATTGCCAAAATCACAACTTCTTAATGAAATTGAATTTCGTAAAGGTCATAACTGGTTAATACTACAAGCTATGCCCCCATTTGGTATTTCAGGGAGTGTTTTACTGTGATTCTTTATTGTTAAAAAATTTCATAAAGACAGAATCAAGGAGGAGTTCAATTTAAAAAATTAGAGTTAGATGTAATATATGCTTCTGCGAAAACGGTGAAAGGAAAAAACTACTTCACACGTTAGGATACTTGTGTAACACACGGTTCACATTGAAAAATAAGTCGTATTCAAATGCACTCTTTCGAAGCTAATTTCTATTGGATTTACGTCGTGCCAGGAAATATTGTAATCATATCCAAAAAAAAAAAAAAAAAAACAGGAGATATCAGGCTTAAGAGTAGTAGTAGTTGTACAATCCCAAGACCGAAAAATGATTTTCCCCTTAAAATTTGGTGTAAATTTGGGAGGAAACATAAGGGCAGTTACCCTCCCTTCACCTAGGATTCCCGAATCCTTAATAAAAGAGCTGTAAATTAACCTACATGTCTCAGACGTGCTCTGTAAATAATGCAACTACAATTAGGGTATAAACATTCGTACCCGGATATAGGAAGACCCAATATTTAAGGAAAAGGCTCTTTCGGCAGGACTACTCAAGTACATAACACATCTAAAGCAGGATCCTGGGACACAATGTCGACAATCAAACTTTCCGCATTTTTCGTACTTTTATGTAAATAGGCCAGCTTTTATTCAGGGTTTGGAAATCTCAGGATTGCCCCTGCCCCCCTCCCGACCCGAAGACTACGAACCTGACCTTATTACTTATAATAGGCTGCCACGTGGATCGTTTATAGTTCTGCATTTTAGAATAACTTCTCTTCTACCAATCAGAGGAAAGTCAGACTGATAAGTTGCATGCAGTTCGAAAATTGCAGTGAAGTAGGATTCGTTTTTGTAGCAAACAATGACATCACTAATGTACAATGTTCCAGCAGCTCCATCGTTTTATTTTTTGCATTTTAGCATTGTAAAGTGACATCTGTAAAGTAAAACAAAGGTTTTTGTACTTTCTTGAGCATCCGCACATCATTTTTATCATACGTCTATAGAGCCATTCATAGAATGCTGATTCTACTTTTCGCAATTTGAACTGCACTACAAGGTTCTGCTAAGGAATTTTGTGGTAGATGAAAGCGGACCACGTTTCACGTATGAAGAATTACAATCGTGTAAACACAGATCAACAAATTGATAAAGATAATCAAAAGAACAGATAATTTAAAGATCAGATTACAAGGCGATGTCCCATACGTCAACCAGCCGTCTCAGGCCACGCCCCTGACGTCCGCCAACGCCCAAAGTCCGGCTGGTGGTCCGTCTGTGGCGCCCTCCAACGCCCACGGTCTCTGGTCCCCTTCCTCTGTAGCCCTCCTCCTGGGTCAGTCAGGTCTCAGGCAACGTCTCTGACGTCAGCCTACGCCCACAGTTACCAGTCGTCCCTCTGTGGTGCCCTCCGCTAACGTCAGCTAACGCTCACAGTCTCTGGTCGCCTTCCTCTGGAGCCCTCCGCCAACGTCTCACTGCACAAAGGGTCGACTCACGTCCAAATGCTTCAGTGTACAAAGGGACTGACGCAAGTGCTTAACTGTAGGAAAGGCCTCCGCAACTACTTCTACTTCACTGTGAAAAGAGTTGACTCACGTCCCAAGTTGTACAAAGAGCCCTCCGCAACTACTTTAGCGAACAACGTGACTGACGCAAGTGCTTAACTGTAAGGAAGGCCTCCTCAAATACTTCAAAATGTAACAGGACTTACGAAAGTGCTTAACTGTAGGAAAGCTTTCCGCAACTACTTCTACTTCACTGTGTAAAGGTTTGGACCCACGGCCTAACTGTACAAGCGGTCTTCTGCCACAATACTTCAGGGGGCAACCAAGAATAATTCTGAGCTCCCAAGGCGTCGTTAAAACGGATCCTACGAGAGCCAAATTTCCACTCTGTCTGCCTTCCAAAGGCGATTTGTTTCTGGAGCGACGAAGAACTAGTTTCTCCGGCCCAAACTATTTACAGTTTAAAGGCTCAATTTTTAAAATCCGAAAATGGCTTCAATCAGTCCAATAACGTGTACCCTACCTAGCGTAATTCAGATAACGCCAGTCCAAATTAACAGCTTAGTTCTATAATTTCTACGGCTTACCGATACCAAATTTTGCTCTCCACCCGGCTACTTCTATCTCGTTTTCTCTCCGTGTACTTTTCGGCAAGGCCTCTTGCTGCGTCACACTTGCTTTTTTACCCTCGTAATTCTCGCAAACCTTTCCCTCTCGTTTATCCGTTTAATTATAACAGTTCTCTCCTTTCTCGTTTGCCCGTGCAATCCTCGCAGTAGCTCTTTCTCTCTTGTGTTCACCCGTGCAATTCTTAAAGCGACTCCCCTAGCATCCCCACGCGTCCTCCTCTTAAAGCACGACGCGATACCCAGTCACAAGTCAGAGATTACTATGTCACTTCCACCCGCGTGCAGCCATGCATACCTTGCTGTGCCAAACTTTCCTTTACGAGGGCGACGAGAATAACCGGTGCAATCGTTATACAGCAGACAGGTGAGACCCGGCCGGACATCCTCCTTCCGGCGTCTCGTTTCCTGCGTCTCGTTTCCGTCGTCTCGTTTCCGGCCTCTAGTTCCCCTTCCTGCTTCCTTCTTCCCTGCTTCCTTCCTGCTACCGGTCTGGTTTAGATATCCACGGCGCATTTTAAGAAAAATAAGACAAAAAAATCTCAGTTGCGTTACAATGTCAAGATAGTAATGGCAAATATAGATTTGTCATGCCAAGAGAAAGAATGCTATTGTTTTTGGTAGAGGTCAAAGGTTATCTGAGGTCACTAGAGGTTAAACTGGGAAAACCTTGTAAATGACTTGTAATCACGACATCTCAAGATAGCAGTGACAGACACTTTCCATATCTGGTATATAAATTTGCCAAGTTGAAAGGAAGAACCCTATTGATTTTGGTGAAGGTCAAAGTCATCTAGGGTTACCAGAGGTCAAAAACAAAATTTCCCAAGGGTTCCCAAGATTGTCATCTGGGGTCAACAGGGTCAAAAGCAACTTTTCCCAAGAATTTGAATAATTGTTACATGGGGTTATCAGAGGTCAAAAAGCAAAATTTCCCAAGAATTCCCTAAGATTGTAATCTGAGGTCAACAAGGGTCAAAAAACAAATTTTTCCCAAGAATTCCCAACATCGTCATCTTGAGTCACCAGAGGTCAAAAAGCAAAATTTCCCAAGAATTCCCAAGATAATCATCAGTGGTCACCAGAGGTCAAATAGCAAAATTTTCCAAGAATTCCCAAGATTGTAATCTGAGGTCACCAAGGGTCAAAAAGCAAAATTTCCCAAGAATTCCCAAGATAGTCATCAGGGTCACCAGGGGTCAAAAAGCAAAAGTTCCTAAGAATTTTCAAGATGCAAGATCCATTTGAGTTGAATTTTTTCAAGACACTTTCGTTTTTCTTTTTGTTATATTTGGTGGGTTCAAAGTTCATGTGAGGTCAGCAGAGGTCAAATTGTTACAACATAGTAGTACGATGAAGTCAAGAAAGATAAATTTGAGGGATAAAACTCAGTGCAACAAAGCATCCTCATTCGGCAAGGAATCGCCAAGCTTTTAGGTTTTCTGGTTTTAGTTCCTAAAAATACGTCAAAGTTTTTAACACAAACTTTACTTCAAAAGGTAGCGTTTTTGGCACCAGATTGCATGTAAGGACACCTAATTTTTTCAAAAATTTTCAAAGGGGAGGGGGACACTCCTCCCTTTAGACCTCTCCCCATAACGGCGATTACACAACATACTGCATGGCCCCCTGGCTGAAGGCCCAAAATGTTCACCCAAGTAAGTGTCCCCCCAATAATTTAAACAGATCGTCGCCCCTGCACAGATTCACCACCTTGCGAGCCTCTCGACCTTTGACCTCTCCCAAGATAAGCTGGTCCTCTTGCGAACTTTGAAATATTCACGTGGAAAATAGCCTACCATTGTTATACTCTGAGGTTGTCTTTGAAGTCTTTACTAAGAATTTGGTAAAATGAAAAAAAAAAGTGAATTTAGAGGATTTGACGATGTTTTTCAATTTCTCCGCAATAAATGTGAACGTTCTAGATGCCCGCTCTTGATCGTTTGTAACTTACATGTCGTCCCTCTACACAAGTTGAGCTTTGTCTCATACCCGTGTTTCCATGTTAAAATTTTGGAGAAATACGTCCCTTTTTTCGAGATATTCCCTATACGTTGATTGTTCACAATTAGCAGACTGCAGACTTTTACATGATGTTGCAGCTTTTATTGGCATCCATAAAGTTTATCAGGAGAAAAGAAATTTACCTTCAGGTGTAAGATTTGTTGAGATAAGTGTTGAGATGGTGGGTGGTTTCGGTGTGTGTGGGGGGAGGGTCGTCACGAATGCTTCGTAAACGGTGCACTCGGTGGTTAGATATCTTCTGATCAATAAAACTTCTGAATGCTTAACTAATAAAACCATAGACCAACTGTCAAATGTCCAAGGTCAAAATTGGGCAATTTGGTGTCATTTCTGAGACATTTTGAATAATTTCTCCAAAACTACAAAATCCTGGGGCTGAGGGGTTCTAAATGTGTTTCTTATATGTAGTTTATTTGGAAAAGGGTAATGAAGTATTAGCCCCCTCTGCAGGTACCCTTATGATTTTTTTGAAAATGTGACCAGTTTTTCCCAAAAATTTCATAATTTTGAACCAAAACAAACATTTTGACCTAAATTCCCCCCGCCCCCAAATCGCGGGTGTTTGGTACCAAAATAATGCTTATAGAGTGTACTGTTATAAAGTTATGTATTTCGGAAGTGAACATGTCGTTAGGGGGTCACATGTGACCCCATGAATAGCAAGAAAAAAGTGACTGTAAAAGTGTCATCACTGACAAGCCAAAGTTATTATTTGAATAAGTGTCAATCTTAGTGCGTTCTCGACTGAATGTCAGAATGCCACATATACAAAGCAGCATCATTTGGGGCCCATTATCTTCCTGAAATTATGTTGGAAATATTTTATTAATTGAATGAATTAATTGAATCGAATGATAAGACAAAGTCCAAAGAGTACTCCTGAGTAAGTACGAGTCAGTAAGAAAAGTCATAGTAGATCAAAGTGGACCAATTGTTGCAGAAGAGTGTGTCCAGAGTTTCTCCTATATTATGTCATAACCCACCGCTTTGCTTCAGCAGTTTGTTGTTATCAAAAAGAGATGAGATCTACAACTTCGTAGATTACTTTGTTTTTGTATTTTGTTTCCAGGCTCGATTGAGACGCAATTATGGTGTTTTAACCAGAATGGATTCTTACTGCATCGTCAAAGTAGGGACAGAGATATTGAAAACGCCGATTTGTCGAAGTAGCGGGATGTATCCAAGATGGAATGAAACAATAAACTGCAACATACCCCCAGGTGTCTGCGTTGTATCAATCGAAATTTTTAAGTCGGTAAAGCTGCTTGTCATGTTTTTAATAAACTTTACACTTATCCTTTTATGTTATCAACGGTACTTTTTACCATTTGTAATTGTAAAATATTTTACTTATGACTTTAGTAATTTTGTACGTTTCCTTTTCTTGTTCACTAACAAGATTTTATCAAGTTTTCTCAGCGCCATAGTCACGTTTTAAGCAGTCCTTCATCTTGAATTTTCGTATGCCCTTCTTAGTTAAAAAATAGTTTGTGTTTTATTTCGACTTGGTCTAAAGGAGGAACCTCCCTTAGTACCTTACACTTTTTATACTCTCTGGCCTTTTTTTGCTTTCTTCGATATTGCAATGCCAAGTTTTTAAGTAGGTTGGTCGAGCAAAAGCAAGAAAAGTTTGTATGTATTGAAGATGTGATAAGCTGATAAGGTCTTGTGTGACAATGGTTCTTAGCTGAAATAGTTTAGCACGAATAGCATTGAGCAATGACTATTAATACACTTCATACCCTTTAAAGGGAAATATTGCGTTTGTTTTACCAAAAAGTTTCATATTTTTGAAATCAATGTTAATAAATACAGAGTGATAGACAATTCTAAATAGAGCAGCACCGTGGCTTTCTTTTCAAGAAATAAGGCTCTCACAGGGAGAAATTTGGTTATTTGTTGCACAGACATAATTTGTTTACAGACATAATTTGTTCACAGACATTTGTTCACAGAAACTTTCAAAAAATCAAATGAAGCAACATTTGTCACTCTTGTGGTGTGGTATATTTTGAGGAGATCAACTATTGCTAGAGTTTGTTGGTAATACAATGACCTAAGGGTATATGTCATGTTGTTAGCATGTTTTTTTTTTTCTACAGAACTATCGGACCGATGATAAGATAGCATGGACATTCATTTTGATAAAAGACCTAAAACATCGCTTTGGTCGAGATGTAACGGACTGGTATACTCTCTACGGAGTACAAGGAGAAAATAAAGAGGGCGTCATACAACTTACCACTTGTTTCAAGGTGAGAATATCATGTGAACTGGAAAAATATAAAATGTGTTGGTCATAGCCCAAAGATGTGGGTGAATTGTAATAAGAGCCATAGAGGCAATGCATTATTGGAGTTCGACATTCAATTGAATGGAAATGTAAAGGTAGTGTTTTTATGGAACTAGAAAAGGACCACAAATGTACATGTTAATGTATGAATGTATAGGGCCTCCTGGAAGCTCTGGATACATTATATAAAATGAGACAATGACGTAATGCTTATTACCTGACTTTCAAATGGTAATATAGATTAGGACGCCAAGCACTTTACATCTATTGTATTTTTGCTAATTTTGAACGAACAGCTTCCAGCAATGGAGCATCGGGGAGAGGGAGAGAATAGGTGCAGTAAGGTGATATTAGACCTCTCTGATAGGTGTAGCAAAAGGTGTGAAGGACCAACAAGGGCGTTTCAGCTTTTTCTTCGTAAGTGTACTAGCAATCACCATCTATACGGATAATGGTTTCGCGCGAAGCGCTCGGTAAAAGTTTTTGAAAAATGTATAACGGCAACAACGTGCTTTAAAGTTTCAACCTTCCACATCATGCTTACAAATTAGATTGAAGGATCTCATATTGATGCGGGGCCCCTATACAGGTGTTTGGAGATGTATCTCTGTTTTCGGAAAGTGTTGTGATCAGAATAGTTCCTTGTATAATTCTTTTTAATGGTCATGAGATGGAGTGCAAACTGTGACGCATGCGCGCAAAGCGCGCCAAAATTTTCATTAAATAAGATTTCCCTGACAAAATCTGCATTCTGAATCTGCATGGAGACACTTTCAACAAACCTACATGCCACTCAAAAAGCCACTTAAATAGAGCCATGACACTACTCTTTACGAAGTGTGTGTGTTTGGGGGTATTTGATATTATGTCCCCCATCCATCGAAGTGTGGGGGGACGTGTCCCCCGTCCCCCAGGATTGACGCCCATGACCATAGACATACCTCTCTCGACGCTGGGTAGAACGTCCCCTCCCCCTTTTTGGTACCTTTTTGTGGCAACATCTCACATTTGAATGATGCTGCAGAGATGGAATACTCCCATTAGTTATAGCAAGGGTGAGGGACGTCTCTTCTTCTTGCAGCCGTACGTTTTCAATGAGATGGTAGCTCAACCGTCATTCACGGATTCAGCGACAGAATCTGAGTTTTAGTAATTCCTTTATGTTAACGGACTGCAAAACTTGTTGTCGGGGGGGGGGGGGGGTCTCCCAACATGCCATCGTTACGAAACCTTTACCCTGGTTACATAGGGATTGCGTGTGTCCTCGCCCTGGCAGGTTGTTTATCAGTTGCTCATACGTGGGCTTTTACTGTCAGTCGGGAGCTTTTACGTGGACTGCCAGCCAGGATAACATTTTTATGGCCTTTTACCAGAAAACTGTCCAGCAGTAGTCTAAAATGTCCTTAATTTCAGTTCTTATCTCTTGAGTTGTGAAGAGTCAAGGTTTGTGATCGTTCTTAGGGACGCTGTGAGACCACAAGACTCCCTCCCTGGTATACGCTAAAGGGCATATCAGGCTTAGGGTTAAACCTCAGTAGAGTGCCCAGAACTACTATCTATTGACAATGGGGCCCTTGTGCTCGTGCAGGCCACCTGGGTCCTCCTATATTTATAAGCTTTGAAACTTTATATATGATGTGGAAGTAATCTGATGTAAGTGCTGCTTTATTTGTTGGTAAGAAACACATTTGAGTTAAAGGCTGCTGCTGTGTTTGTGTCCCGCTTAATTTAAAATATTTTGCTTTCTTTCCTGTTTTTCCAAGGCACTTAAAACACACTTTTCGCTCTCGGCGATAGCCGTTGGGTTAGTTGTAGCAAACGTTTGCCATGTGTTGATTCCTTGTCCAGTCTGAGATTTTTTCTTCTGGTCTCTTGCCTATATATCACATGTTATATTTTAACAGGCGAAGATCACATCCATTTCTGTTTAGGGAAGATTTGTCACAACCGCCAAGTTTATACATGCCCAATCTAGATATGGCAAAATCTGAATGCCAGATAGTAAAATACGGCACATACATGGCTTAGTTAGTTAGATGAGGTTTTACGCTCAGTTTCTAACCAATTGGCTTAAGTCGGGCCGACCACGGCTTTTTTTTTTCTAGTTGTGGCTCACTGGCTTGTTTTCCCTACTCAATTTTTTATGCTGAGCACCAAGCACAATGACAGTAGGTTCCATTTTTAAAGTCTTCGGTATAACCCGGCCAGGAGTCGAACCCCAGACCTTCCGGCTGCAAGTCGGATGCTCTAACCGCTTGAACATGCAGTCGGTTGACGTGGGTCATCTAACTCTAACACTCCACTTCAATCGAAAGTACCTAATTCCAATTTGAGCAATTTGAGATTTCGATGATAAGAGACGCCTATGCATTCATGATAGCGAGTGTCCATGTTTGTGAGGGTGCCTACGAGGTGAGTGCGTGCATGTGTGTGTTTGTGACCATATTGAAAGGAAGAACGCTATTATTGGGGTGGAGGTCAAAGGTCATCTTGAGTCACAGGAGTCAAACTCTGTAAAACTTGTCAACACTATATCTCAAGATTAGAAGCTTGGAGAGATTTTATGCTTGGTGTGTGGATGTATTATGGTGAGAAAAACAATTCTTTTGTTTTGTTGTAGGTCAAAGGTCATCTGGGGTCAAAGGGGTCCAACTCTAAAAACCCTTTTTAATAAGATACATCAAGTTAGGGAAGCTTCGATAGATTTTATACGTACTATACATACGTGGATGACATGATCAGAGGAAACTGCTGTTTGCTTTGGGGGAGGGCAAGTGTTATCTGAGTTCACTAGGGGATCAAACTCCGGAAACCTTGTTAACACTTTGTCTTAAGTTAGGAAGCATAAATTGTTTTTTATCCTTCACATGACGTTGAATTAAATCCAGTAGCTAAAATAACCAAAGCCCAAAAAGCAAAAATTCCCCAGGAATTTCCTAGGTCAAATATGAACACAAAACTGTATCTTGCCAGCATATTAAGATCACATTCAACCAGTGAATGAAAGGAGATGGACATACTGGCATTATTTGTGATTGCACTTGTATTTGCTTATCATCGAAACCACAATGCATTTTAATTTGCTTTTTGGTTCTTTTTTTGCATTACATAAAACGTTTTAATTGATACCCTTTCATCTCACTGAAATATGAAATTTGAGATATAGGCTTATATAAACCTGTCAACACCTTAGAATAGAAACTAGCAATAGATAAAGATTAAAAAGACTAGCCTGTTTTACTGTAATTTGCTCTAATTCAAACTTGAAGTGCAAAATAAGAACCTATTTATTTGACTTTGCAGGATGTAACCGTGGAAGGTGACCGTCAAAACAAGGAGACACTCGACTGTATCACAACATTTGTAAATCTTCCGCGGCTACGACCCATTGATTATACTGCGCAAGTACCTGACAAGCTGAATGTCATTCTTGTAGGTCGAGGTGGGAACGGAAAGAGTTCCGTAGGCAATACAATAATGGGAAAGGAGTGCTTTCCTCATGGCACCATTTGGAGACAGCAAACTGTGCAACTTGAAAGGCTACAAAAAGATAACTTTGAAATCAATGTGATGGACACTCCAAATCTTTTCAATGAAAGACAGAAAATGAGTGCCGCGCCAAGAATGATGGAGATTCTGAAAACTGCAATGGATTTTCCCGATGGCATCGACTTGTTTTTGATAGTCTGTCGTAGCGACATCCGCTGTGGTGACGAAGATAAGATTTTGGATGAATTAGAGGTAACATTCTCCACACGAATCTTTATGGTTAGATAACAATGGAAGGTCAAGAAAAATGTGCCCATATTTAGCCCATGAATAAGTGTACGTAAAAGCTACCACAGAATGCACAGTGCTGTTGCATGTGGGTTCCTGATATAACACGAAGATAACACGAAGAGCCTTGTTAATTAGTTACAGGCATGCCTTATTTTGCATTTGGCTAGCTGGGTACCAACACAGATATCGAGCAATCACGGTTAGAAGAACTTTATAACCTTACCTGAGGTACTAACGTCACTCAATTAGTTGACAGCTGAGCTGCTTTAACATTGACAGATAAATATTGAATATGATTTACGTACTTTCCCATTATGATAAGGCTATGATTGGAAAATTTCAGTACTTGACAAGAAACGAAATAGAAATAGCTTTAATGTAACCCCATAGGCTTACGGGGATCAATATTTCTGGGGGCAGAGATAATGTTTGTCCAAATTTAGAATTTTGAACCAAGGTGTCCGAATTTTGGCTCGCAAAAAGGGCATAATTGATTTTCATGGCTGTCTCATTTGCCCGAATGCATCCACTATTTTTGCCCGAATTGGGAGGGCATATGCCCCCTGCATCCCCTCCTCGTACGCTTATGTGTAACCCCAAGCCATTGTTACCGCTGCAACTAAACATGTGGGCTTACAGGCAGGGGCGTCAATCCGTATTCAAATGTGGGGGGGGGGGGGCGGGGGACATACATGACTTAGCACAAACCAATACTTTGGTTTTGAAGAGGGGCGTCTTCCTATAATCCCTTTCCTCCCCCCCCCCCTTATGATGACTGACGTTGTCCTATTCTAATAAGAATTATCATTTCAAACTTAACATGACCATCATAGATGATCTGCCAGTTGAAATACACGGAGTCCACAGATCGAATTACTTCAAGATGTTATTTTCATCATGTCCCAAAATAGCTGAAACAACGCTTCGCAGCGTAAATCATTGTCGGAGATCATGGACCCGACCAGGCCCGTTGCTAGGGTGATATATTTGGGCGTGTGAAGGTTCCAAATTCCGACCGGCTGGATGTTTTTTCCAACTGAGTGGAGGCGTTTAAAGGTGATCAGTCGTCTTGAAATATTCTTTGTGACGTCAGCCTTTTCTTGACATGTTTCTGCAGTCGTCACTGTTCAAGGATACACCGTACAAGCATGGTATAGCTAATCGGTAAGCAAGAAGAGACGGCTTGTAGCTGTATACCTACTAGCTATACCGATGTCATCATAGCTACTTGTACGGTGTATCCTTGAACAGTGACGACTGCAGAAACATGTCAAGAAAAGGCTGACGTCACAAAGAATATTTCAAGACGACTGATCACCTTTAAATTGCACTTTGTTATGTGCTCTGCTTTTTGTATACAGCAGTGGGAATCCTTCCTTTGTCACTACATAAATGTGTCGTCCTGGGGGAGGGGTCTAAGGGGACACCTACTCCCCTTTGAGAAATTTTTGTTAATTTAAGGCTGCTTAGGTGCAAAACGGTGCTATCTTTGGGATATTTTTGGAGCTAATCGTACGTGACTGGAAAATGTCCATAATGTAGTGAATTCTAATTTTTCCGACTGGCTGGATGTTTTTACTAACTGCAGTGGCGGCGTGTAAATTGCACCTTTTTTATTCACCCTGCGTTTGTATACAGCAGTGGGGATCCTTCTTTTGTCACTATATAAAGGTGTCATCCTGGGGGAGGGGTCTAAGGGGAAGGGGTGTAACCCTCCCCTTTGAGAAAGTTGTGTTAATTTAAGGTTGCTTAGATGCAAAATGGGATATCTTTGGGTTATTTTGGAGCTGATCGTAGTATAGCAAAGGTGTGAAGGATTAGCAAGGGCGTTTTCAGAATGCTTTGTGGTCGTAAGTGTATTAACAATCACCATCTGCAGGCGCGGATCCAGAAATTTTGAGGGGGGGGGGGGCCAAGATGGAATATCTCATGTGCACAGCAGGTTCACCACGAGCGCGAAGCGCGAGTTGCTACGCGTGGTGTCCAGGGGCCCGCGATAGGGCCCCGTCGGGGTCCAGGGGGCGAAGCCCCCGGAAGCTCTCGCAGTATTGCATTTTAAGAGCACAGAAATCGGCTCCAGTTCTTATGTCAGTGAGATTTTATACCTTTTCATGTTGCATGGAATTTGATGTGTATGGCTCAGTATAAGGTACGATATGTACCTGCAGAAGTTCCGGAGAATCTAAGTTATCTTAAAACTTCAGGCCAAAATTATGAGCCCATGCAGGTAACTTGAAATGATTTTGCCATAATGAGTGTTTTATTTTCGTTATACGGTAGTCAGGTATAAGGACGTCAGATGAAACAATTGCCCTCGAAAATTTGAATTTACATTTAAAACCATTGCTATTACAAACGGTGTCAATTCCCTTTATGTGTGTCTATACTGGGTTCGATAAGGTGGGTTCGATACTAATTTTTCAGTTCTCATAAGAAGAGGAGGGTGAAAGAATGAATATCAGTTGCTTTACATCCTTACAATGCTGGCTCCTCTGAAATCACGTTTATGCACATGAATAATTGGCTTATGGTAGAACCCCACCGAAGAGTAATGCGAATACTTTTGGGACCTTATTGATAGTAAAAGGAGTAATTCAAGGCTAAAACTACGCAGATCAAGCGAAAATCAAGAAATATTGAGAAGACTTTGCAAATATCGTGAAAGATGTCAAATGATTTTTCATAAAAAGTGATAAAAATAAATCCATCACTCAATAAAAACATACCTCTCTCCGTAAGCGTAAACAATTGCGCGTGAAACGCGCCGAAAATTTTCGGTATAGAGCCTCCCGGGAGCTCTGCATTAATTGTACACTGAAAAAGGGGACTAACAGGACTCTCACAACCTGACGTCCATATGGGAGGAGAGATGATATATCACCTTCTTTATGGATTTCTGAAGGTTATACCCTTCAGAATCTATGACCGATGGTGCCGGCGGGAGTTGGTGATTAGGGAAACAGCAGATAACTGCTAAACCGTGCCTTTTTAGGCAGTGGGATTTTGTATACGCTATATACAAGAGTGGGAGAGCCTTTTCTTGTTAGTACATGAGAGTGCAATCCCAGGAAGGAGTTTACCCTCCCTTTTGAGAAATGTTTGATAATTTTAGGGAGCCTATATGCAAAATGGTGGTATCTTTGGGTCATTCTAAAGTGATTGTATGTTTAAAGAAATGTCCACAATTTAGTGAATTCTAATTTTCGTTCAGGTGAAAAAGGGGAGTAAGAGACGGTTAATATATTGTCTTCAAACCTCCTAAAGTCCCAGGAAAAATCATGGGCTTGGATCCATCTCCAAAAGTGTGTAGGGGGGGGGGGGGACTTTTCCACATTTGTGAATCGCCGTCCTGGTGGAAGAAGCAGTGGTGGTAGCCGGAATTTGCGTCACGGGGAGGCAATAAGTTTTGTGATCGTCGGCATGGGGGAGGTGTCTAAGGGAAATTTTTTTAGAACTGAATACCTCAGATGCGATTTGATGCAACAAAAGTGTAGGATTCTTAGGTTATTTTTCTTCTAAAAATTTCGTTTTCCTAGGCATAATTGCAGTCTGTTCTATCATTTTTGAAAAAGTGAGGGGGACTTTTTGACGATGTCCCCCTTCCAAAAAGTGAGAGGGACGCGTCTCCCCATTCCCCATGATCCACGCCCATGGTAAAATCGTACACGCAATTATACTGTTCCTGCGTGGAATCCACAGAAACATTCTTGGACTATAATAAAATATTTCCTTTACATTTTTAAAGGATATCCAAGGTTGACAGAGGACAGTATAGCGCCTCCCGGGAGCTCTGAATTAGTTACAGTATACAAAAGAGGGACCAACGGGATTCTCACTACTCGACATCCATATGGGAGGAGATATATATCACCTTGTCTTTTAAAATATAGCAAGAGGGATGGTGGACAGGCAAAATTCGTTTCGGAAAAGATTTTCGTCGTTATTGAACGTCGCGGTAAAATGTTTGGAAAATAAGGCAATTACGTACTTTCAGTCTTTCAAACCATGTGCTAGACTAGATTAGTCAAAGATCCCATAATGAAGAATGCCCTACAGAGAAGGAGATGTACTTTTTAGAAAAATGTTTGAATTTGAATAATTTCTTGCGTCATAGTTTTGTCAATGGTATATGAAATCGGGTGTAAACCCTGTCGTATATATGCGCGCGCAGCGCGCCGAAATTTTGAATAAGATAGTAGTCCATGACAAAACCTGCATTCAGAACCTGCATCGGACACTGTCATTTTCCCACCAACCTATGCTATTCAGAAACGAATCTTCTGACTGAGAATTCTTAAAAAGCACTTTTGCTCCTTGGTTCCCCCGTGAGTTACCGAAAGCTATCGAAAATAAGGACAACTCTGACTGACACAAGGTTTGACGCTAGCGGAGCGTGCGAAAATTTGGAATTTGTCAAGAATTTCCAAAACTTATGATAGTTTGAGAACAGTTTGTGAAAGAAAAGGGTAAGAACAAGTAAACCAATCATCAAAAATACATCTCATCCTCCAGCTCAAACGACATTTGTGACCATTTTAAAAATTTTCAAGAATCGATGGAGGAGGGGGACACACGTCACCCAATGCCCACTGTGCCGACGCAACTGTCTGTAGCTTAAAAGCCTTTTGAGTTCATTTTAAAACTTTTCAGACAATTTTGAAATCGAATAGGGTATGCACGCTGCTACTTTGCCTGCAACAGCTGGTGCCACCGTGCACAATAGCACGTCACCTGACAGCTCGTCTTCTGTATTCATTCTGCAAGGTCTGCATGGCGAAAACTTTGCCTCTCCATCCCTTTAGATTACAAAAACTTTCACTCTTTAACACAAAATTGTTACTGATTTCAGTGCAGCTAGCAGGGCCCATACTGCACATGTCACGATGTTTACTTATTTAGATCTTAAGTCAAGGATCATTACTCAGCTATTAACCTGTTTTCAAACATTATGTGAAAGATATCTAAAGAGATAATCCAGCTATAGCTCCACCCAACCCCTAGAGAAATATATACTTTAAATACGTTCTTAGACACTTTTATTAATTTTTTGCTCTTAACTTTTCTTTCTCCTTTTCTTTTTTCTTTTTCTTCCCTTTTTCTCCTTTCGTGAAGGGGGGGGGGGGTTCCCCAGGCCAACCTGGATCCGCGCCTGCACCATCTATACCGATAATGGCTTCGGCGAAGCTCGGTAAAAATAATGGCTTCGGCCACGCTCGGTAATGATTCTTGAAATGTGTTTAACGGCAACAACGTACTTTTAACCTTCCACAAGGGGGGGGGGGCATGCAGTATGTTGTGTGACCGCTGGCCTGGGGGGGGATCTAAGGGGAGGGGGTGTCCCTCT
This sequence comes from Holothuria leucospilota, assembly GCA_029531755.1. Classification (NCBI taxonomy): domain Eukaryota; kingdom Metazoa; phylum Echinodermata; class Holothuroidea; order Aspidochirotida; family Holothuriidae; genus Holothuria; species Holothuria leucospilota. The sequence continues at coordinate 30,016,945 of CM055972.1, read as the reverse complement.
CCCCTTTGAAATTTTTTGAAAAATTAGGTGTCCTTACATGCAATCTGGTGCCACATGTTACCTTTTGAAGTAAAATTTGTGTGAAAAATTTACGTATTTTTAGGAACTAAAAAATTAGGCATCAGTGAGGGGGACATGGCCCAATGGGGTGTCCCCATCCCCTTTGAAATTTTTTGAAAAATAAGGTGTCCTTACATATAATCTGGTGCCAAATATGCTACCTTTTTTAAGTAAATTTGTGTTAAAAAATTTACGTATTTTTAGGAACTTAAAAAAAATCGGAATCAGTGAAGGTGGGCATGGCGGAATGGCCCTCCTCTCTGCGTACGCCATTGATTGAATGATCCCATATTGATGCGAGGCCCCTACAGATGTCTGAAGATGTATGTCTGTTTTCGGAAAGTGTTGTGATCAGAATTGTTCCATGTATAATTACCTTTTTAACGGTCATGAGAAGAAGTGCAAACCGTGACGCATGCGCGGAAAGCGCGCCGAAATTTTGCCATTAAATAAGATTTCCCTGACGAAATCTACATTCAGAATCTGCATCAAGACACTTAAAAATTGCCCAACAAACCTACATGTCACTCAAAAAGCCAGTCAAATAGAGCCACGACACTACTCTTTTACGCAAATGTGGGGGGGGGGAGGCATTTGATATTGTGTCCCCCACCCATCGAAATGTGGGGGGACATGTCCCCCGTCCCCCCAGGATTGACGCCCATGCTTACAGGGACTGTAAGTGGATCCTAAAGATATTTTTAAAAGTACCCATCCTAAAAGTTCCATAACACAGTTATTGGAGGGGTACTAGGAGTGGTTGCTATGGCGCCGTGGATTGGTACAAACAGATAATTGAATGAACGTTCTTGTCAGCTAGCATCTTGACTCCTCTCGAGCTGTACAGCCTCTCGGTTAGGTTCTGTATGGGCCCGTTGCTAACTCCAGTGATGGCAAAACATTTGTAAGTGGGGAACGAGGGGACGAGTGTTTGGGGAAAAGGGAAGGATCGAATGGTTCGAGGCATTATGGGAGTTTGTAGCACTAGTGGGATCCAGGAGTACACCTTAGGCTCTGACGGGACCCATGGATATTCTGATCCTGTTGGGGCCAGGGAATAAAGCCGCAACCAAAGTTCTGGGATATTTCCTATACTGTGGGCATTGAAAGCTCTACGTTTATTTCATAACTACCAGAATTAGCTTGGGGACTAGGGGACTGGGAAGAAAGAAAATATCGGAGGGTATCCACTTCCCCTACGGCAACCCAACCCCACTCCATAGCCCAGGCACTGCGTGCAGTTGCGGCTACAGTGGCTGCACCAGTTATTTACACTACACAAGGGCTTTCCACTAATATTTCGGAGCTAGGGTTAGTGGGAGTAGAACAACAGCATTCCTAATAATTTTAATTTGAAGTTGCCTCGAAAACCTTGTGAGTAGTTGAGCCTTCCAACGGACAAGCTCGAGCCTTCCAACGGACAAGCTTACTTTGGAAAGTACCAAAATCAAGGAGATTAAGGGTCTCAACCACTATTTTTATCGTAGAACTAAACCTTCCTTTTCCGACCACCCTGTACACCCTAAAAAACATTTACATCTTCTTTCTAGTGTCCTCTCTCGTTGAAAAAGCCTTATACTTTAGTGCACAGATTGTTCTTTTTTGTTTGGTGTAAAGGAATGCCTTTGTGTCTAAATTAGAAGGTTGACCCCCTCCTCCTTTAAGAAATCTTTGTTGATGGACGGTGGCTTAGATGCATAATGGTTCTATCTGGCAGAGCTTTGAACTGATTATATGTTAAGAAATATTTATTTAGTGAACTTTAGCCTGGACATGGCAATCCTTCAGTCCTAGTACCATGAGACCGACATGTCGTTTCCTGGAACCTCTGGGGTAATTACAAAATGGGGGTGTTAGAATCGTGCTTTTAACTGATATGCAAATGCCATAAAAGGAGAGCACACCAACCACCGCAAAGAAAAAGAAAAAAATCGGTTAGTTTTACTAATTTCGAAGGGAATCCACATGGACACTTTCACTGGGGAAAAGACTGACTTAGGAGTAAAGGTTTATTAAAAGTACTAGAGGGTTATTATGCATGTTTCATAAGCTTATTCTCTGTAAATGCACTTAATGACCTTTAAATAAACTTGAATAACATACTTCAACCGCGTACATCACTACAGATGCTGCCCATACTATTACACAAGTTTACCACATAATCGCTACTTGATGCAAGGCTGGGGTTGGACTTGGTCCTCTGGTGTTTAGGTTATAGTTATTACTAGGATTATTGCGTGCATTATCATCCCAGTAATGGTCACCAAACATGGGTTAGAAGTAGTTGCTATTGCGCAATTCGCCCTGAAAATTTACATTACAATTGTTATAAAACTCGTCCTCTTATCTTCGAACAATACGTTTGTGATGGTACTTAAGAAAAAAATAGAACTGAAGATGAAAGGGTGCTAAATGCGTGAAAGCTTTAATATTTTGGGAAAGATTTAAAGGAACTTTCCATTGTTTTCGAACGACTTGTGATAGAAAATGATAGAAATAGATCAATCACTTAGCCGAAAACACACTTCACCCTTAACCCCCTTAACCCCTCGTGACGAGACATGGAAGGTTTGGAATAAGTGGGAGGAGCTAGATCGGTTCCATGGCCGAGTAGATAAAGCGGTGCCATTTGAAGCGATGAAGCTTGGCAACCGGAAGGGGTGGGGTTCCATAACTGGCCTGGTCAAAGTAAGGTAGATTTTCATCCAAGACCAGTCTGCGGTTTTCCCATCTGAACTGGCTTTTTAAATTCGAAAGAAACCAAATTTGACCTAAATTGTCGATTTGGTTGACCACTCGACGTAGAGTTGTAATGTATAAGCCATATAGGCTGTTTCCACACGTGTGGTCGCTTAGCGTCGTTAAACAACTGTCATTCAAGGCCCTTCAGGAATCCATAGCTTAAACTCCTTTTGGGATCATTTAAAAGAGTCGAAAACTTTCGAAAATTGGCATCGGCTCTACTGATCAAAATAATTTTTCTGAAAACATAACGCCTTTTCAAAGCATTTAGCTTATATGGTTTGTATGTAACAAACGATGCCCATGACATCACGGATGAAAGAAATTCGATATCCAATTAATGAATACATGCAAAGAAATGGCGGGAAAAGCTACAAAATTTATCATTTTTTTCCACAGAAAATGTATGGCTCATCGGTTTTCGGCCGGTCCTTGCTTGTATTGACACGTGTCAAGGAATTCCTCCAAAACACTACTTTAGAAGAAGGCCTGAAGGCAAAAGAAGATCTTTGGCATCTGTGTACACGCGTTCAAGGTAGAGTAATTGCCATACAAAACGACATGGAGCAATTAAGAAACATAACCATGGAAGAGCAGCAAACTCTTCTCTTGCTGGCTATGTTTGAATTGGTACGTTTACAGAAAGGTACGGTCTACAAAAGTACCTTGAGAAATGAAGTGACCAAATGTATGAAAGAAAGACAAGAAAGGCAAAATAGTATCAAACAGACATATGATGACATATTCGATCATATTGTCAACACAGTTAGCAGTAAAAGTGAGACAGAAATATGCGCAACTTTAAAAACAAAAGAGTTTAAGATAGCTGGTGACCTTTTCAAAGCAAATAATGTGTGCCAAGATCAAAGCATCATCCTACAGTGCACAAAATGGTGTCTATCAGACCTCGAAACTTTCACAAATTTGATTTTGACAGGCATACGTTTCGAACAGTGTAGTAATGAATACACTAAAAATGACGCTCATTACGATTCAATTGAAATGTACAAAATGCGCTCTCTTCAAACCGCACAACAAATAAAAAGAAACAGGCAAAATTTAATGAACATTTTTAACACTTATGTGGAAATAGTTGTCCGTAGCTTCTTAAGAAGTAGAGATATATTCGAAATAGACAATATTATGAAAAATGTCGAGAAGAATATCCTTGACAGTGACCTACACCAACAGATAATAAAATCACTTCCCGACTATTACAAGACTGAAGAGTGGAAAACTGATGTACATTTCTTAGGTCTCCAAAGCTTGCGTGAGTACCTAGAAATAAAATCTAGGGTATGGCGCTATTAGCATCTCCCTCCAGCTAAAGTTAAATTGGATCATTGGGAAATGTGTACATCATTTTTTCGGGAGAAGTACTATTGCAATTGTTACAGCAGAAATGCTTGATGTGACAATAGGTACATATACCGTTCTGGAGACTGCTATTGCTAGCTTTGCATTAGTGTAAACGGTAGGTTTAGTTGACGTGTTGTACGTGTATTTATGAAACGGAGAGAAATAGCTTAGGTGAACACCAGTAATTTTTGAACACTTCCACTGAAATACAGACGCTTGAAATTAACTGGGTCGTCTTTATAGGTGGTGATACAAAGCTGATTAGATAAGTTGGACCTTTTGTCCGATTTTAGGTCTGAATTACGTACGGTTTTTCAACGACGATAGAAAAATGGCCACAACATAAAAAGACAGCCTTTGCACTACATTTAAGTAATGTTTAAACATAGGGCGGCAATCCTTAAATGTTATTCTGTTGAAAGGCTTCTGCAAGCAATAAAGATGTTTGGTTGACTGTTTGACTTTTTATATGGCTAAGTCCATCTTGCTGATCCCATAACAAGCATTATGAGAAGTTTTCAATTCTGAGCTTTTTGCAATGAATTCTTTGCACATGACAATGTAAACTTGTGCAAGGAAGTGCTGTTCGACATGTTTTATGCCTTTTGAGTAGTAGATATGATTTCATTCTGTGACTTTAATAATTCGTTAAAACTTTATCACGCCCTTACAAAAAAATTGTGTGCCAAAAGTTCCAATACCAAATGTGAAATACTGTGTCGAACTGTGCAAAACTATGGTGGGGTGTGGAGAGGCATGAAATTTCTGCGAATTTTTGCGTGACAATGTGTGTCATTAATAAACAGTTGACACGCTTTTCCAAAGTGCCATGCATTAACCAGCATATAAACAGTTTGGACATGAGGCAATGTGTGGAAAACCGAAAATCACGCTTTGACACATGTAACAGGAGGCAAACTGGGGTAAAGCAGGCAAAGTGTGAAGATGTGTGGAGAAGTGTGGTGCTGAGTAAAGTAAATTCAATAGTTCGATTTCGTTTACTTGCCTTGTTTGCCACACTTTGCCCTGGTTTGCCACATGTGTCAACTTGACACAGTTTTCCCCACTTTGACCCAGATTTCAAGGGGTGACAATCATGCAGGGAAAGGCGTGGTCCTGTGTGTCAGATTGGTTCCAATACCACATGTGTCACCACACATAACCACACTTTTTTCCTTATGTATTTTCATATGCTCTGCCACACGTGATTACGTGTGTTCACATGTGGCATGCAACACTTCTTTTGTAAGGGCGTTAATCTGTCAAAATTAAGGACAACAGCGGGAAAAATCTACACCAGTTGTTGTATTTGCTGTTCAATAAATCGGCAAAGCTGTGGGTCATTTTAATACCACCTAAAATGGTTTAAATTGTGTCGAAATGAAGCTCATGAGGATCGGAGCTGCTAAGTATCCGGAATGAGTTTGTCTTTCTTTGTAGTTCTGGATACCTTATCTGCAATTATTATACATATTTATCAATACAATAATCGCACTGTAATCCACGTTCCGAAGCATTGTCAAGCGTATTTGTTTCTTTTATCCAACGATTGTAAAATCGCATTTTTGTTTTGTATTCTTGCACGTTACATGTGTATAGTGACTCTTTTGGTGTGGGTGATATTTCAGGTTTATACAGGTTTTGTTTTCATTTAGGGTTTTCATAACAGACTTTAATTTTGGTATCTCGGATAAACGAGATAAAGTTTTGCAAATCTCAAAACCTTGTCTCAGGCTGCAAAGTCTACAGGTTCTAAAATTTCATCCGCCTAGTAAAACATTTTTGCATCTTTCCTTTCAAGTAGCTGTTAAGATATCGCTTCTTTTAACATTTTGCCTTATTTGATATGATTTGAAACAAATTTCTGAAACAATCTTACAAAATTTAATGTTCATAATACATTTACCAGTTGTCTGACAGTTTTTGGAAAAGTGAGACAAGTAAACACAGGAGTGGAAATCGTAAGATACTTACATGACTTTAAAAAGCTTGAGATCATCCATGAATCTTTAGGATATCTTAGGTTAAGTTTTGTTAATGCTACTCTCATTTACAAATGTTTACCTGTATTAAGAAAAAATATTACAGAATGTCATCAATTATGATACACAGCTGACAATTTCTAAGTGTATAATCTTTACTTTTGAAAGTGATTTCCTTCAGGTTCACACTAAATGGCACAGGAAAACCATTTTTCTGATTGCTCTTTCAGTGCTAATTTTTTATAATTTCGTATCATGCAGAAATCTTGCAGGTTTGATTGGCTGTTGTGGATCTTGTTCGCACTCAGCAGTCTTTGTCTGAAGACATACATCATTGTAAAAAATATGCACCGGGTATCATCAACTGGTACCATTTGGCAAAATTTCCAAGATATGCTTGGTACGGTCATGTCAAGGATTTGAATGCTGGTGAGGATATTATCCTAGAAAGACAATGTTCAAAAGGAGCAGTTCCTGTATTCATTTTTATACCATTAGTCATATCATGGCGACGGTCTGGGGGATGGAGATGCCTTCTCCTCACCACAAACGGTTGGAGATATGAAACATTTCCCCCTACCCTTGCAGAAATCCGACCGAAAGGATAGTAATAAGAAAAAATAAAAAAAATCAAACACGAGATAGTAAGCATGAAATTTAATATTGTTATTTTGTAATGACAAAACGTTTGCAGTATAAACTGAAATAAAACGTTACCAAAACATCTATAAGAAATCTATTTTTCTACCTTTTGCGCGAAGCTATCGTAGGTGGCCTGTCTCATTATCATTTCTTGCGATGCAAATGTTCTCCTACAAAAACCCATACTTTGCTCCTACAAGGGCTCTGCATCATGGAATAAAACGGCCATTACAACCTTTCTCAATCTATTCTAAGAAAATAAAAATAGTAGAACATTACTAAGTTGTTCCAAAGCAGTATGCAACCCATACCACTTCCCATCCACAGGCCCAATGCTCCACCAAAACGATAGTCATTTATTCTGACTTCGTCTTTTTAAAGGATAAAGATGGTCATTGTGCGGATCAAAGCCATTTCGAAGATAGTTACATGCTTGGATAAACCTCAGAACCTCGGTGGGGGGATCCTTTCGTCCTCCACCGTGGCCTTGCTCGTGAACCCAAACATAAGCCCTGAGATGAACCCTTGGAACTAAAACCATCCGAAAGAGTGCATATCACACCTTCAGGGCCTTCGGTGTTTCAGGGTCTCTAAAACTTTAAATCCCTACATGACAAAATTGTAGTTTCGAAGCTGACTTATTCCCCCACCCCACCCCACCTCGCCAACTTTCGAAGACGGATCTCTACAATTTATTACCTAAATTGTGTTGTGCTCATGTGTCACTTCATGAAGTGAAATTGCTACATAAGAAAAATGGTGCAATACAATTAGTGTTATTAAACAGAATTGTGATAAGAACATAAAGAGTCATGGGCGTCACCAGACATTTTAAAACGGGGGTCGTATTTTGTGTGAAGAAGGAAGTTATCGCTGCGTTCAAGTTAGCGGCAATGCCGCTAGCGCGTATAGCGCGAGTACTACGGCGTGGGGTCCAGGGGCCCTCTTAAGGGCCCCCGGTGGGGGTCGACGGGGTGAAGCCCCTGGAAGCTCTGAGGAGTTAGACATTTCAAAAGCCTATAATGCGGTGAAATGATCGTAAATTTTGCTAGTTTGATAATGCCAAAAATATGATTCCATATAAAATGGGGGTATCATGTATCATGGGATCCATGGGCTCGGTCAAGGGAACCAGGATCCAAAGGCAAAGGATTCCCTGGATCAAAACCCTGTGGAATATAATGCCATGAATGTTCATGATTAAGGCGGTAAAAATAGCTAACCTCAAGTAACAAAGCGTAGAAAAGTTTTAAGCAAATTGAACTCTGCAATGCAACGAAATTTAAGAAAACCGTTCAAATTTGCAATGAATAGCGTCTCTTTACTGCTTAAGTTATCAGGCTCTATAGAACAGAACAGTAAGTTTGTGCACAATGTGATTTTACCAATTTACTTTGTTTTTTACTTTCAACCTTTCTCCTTCAAGACCTAGAAAATACTGTACATGTCATTTATTCCATGAAAATAGGTAATGGAAAGGTACAAATTGAAAAAGCTGAGCAAAAATTGGAGGAAGAACAGAAGTTGGTTGAGATTTAGAATAATGATTGACCATGACTCGGTTTGATACGTATGCAGAGTAATCGATCTGTAATTGCAGCAAAATTAACCATTCAACATATTAAAAGAAATTTATACTTTGCAATGGCAGAAGAAACCTATTTCGATTTTTGGTACATCCTTTAAACGTTTCTGTGAAAAGCTCAAAGGGGGTCGTTTGCACACCCCGACCCCCCTTGGTGACGCCCATGAGAGTACAATTGCAATGAAATTCGTGCGTTATGGGTTTGCTTAGTCTTTGCTAAATATAATAGAAGAAGAGGAGAACGAAACCATGGAATGATGTCATCGGGAAGCCTATGTAGATACGATATATGACTGTCCAATCCTCTCCGGCGATAAGTTTTATTTATTAATTGGTTTTGCAGGATAGTAAACTTTACAACATCAGTCCAAAAAGTTTCCTTGAGCTTTGCGCTCTGACATGAGCACGTCACCCCCTGCTTGTTCATAGTTTTGTTCCACACGAGCACATCACACCCTTGCCTGTTAACCTGTGGGTAACCGCCATAGTTTTCTGTACAAGACGGGAAGTTCATCATCAATTTTCATCATCAGAATTTGAAGAAACAACTGTATAAATACTATAACATAGATCGAAAATAACGGACCAAGAATCGAACCTTGGGGGACACCATTATCGATTAGTGAAAGACGGTACACAGGTTACCATTTATATCAGTGACTGGACAGGTTACAATTTATATCAATAAACTGCTGTTCGGGAAAATAAAAGAACATTTTGCCTAGTCAGCTCAGTACTGGTGATAACATTTTTATTCTGGTTGCCGATACACAGACTCGTAAGTGTTTAACACACATAGCCTACAAACATATACGCAACGACTGCGTTAAACACTACCTCCAATGGTAACAGTTTTCAAATCGGAAAACACATTTGATACAGCGGATATGTTAAAGAGATCAGGACGAGGGAATACAACAGTTGAAGAAAAAACCGAGCAATGAAGCAAATTAGCCAGAGTGTCAACATTTTTATGATAGAATACTAAAACAATGCCGGAAAGTATAAATGAGCAAATTCTGTCACATGAAATCTGGCAATTACGACAACATAGAGAAGGAAAGTGAAATCCATGAAGATGCATATGAATGACTCGATCGCGAGCAAGTTTAATCATAACTATCTGTGTTGTACTAATAAGTTTTGCACTGTATTCTCTTTATATTTTGGTTTCTCCTTCAGAAATGGGAGACGCTGGACGTTTTTTTTTTTCAAAAGGGGTAGTATGCTATTTGGGCCTCCTTGGGGGACCTCTCTTCCCCTTTAAATGAAGCCGTTTTCATGGACGAAGCCGCCATTTCTACAAAGTTATGAGACTGTTTAAAAATGTTAAGCAGCAATGAAATGTTTATTGCAGTCAGAGATTCAAACAAGTGAATTCTTTATCATGGTGGCTCACTAAGCTATCCAGCTTTTACTAGCCAGTCACTCGCGTGATCATTGACAGCAGCCATTTGTATTGTGTATAAGCAGTGAGCTCACAAAGCATATTCACGCACTTCGAAAAGCGAACAACAAGAAGACAATCCATGGAGTTGCATATCTCGTCGTTAGCACACGCACTGAGCTATATAGCTGGAGGACGCAAGTAAATGTGGAATATACCTCTTCGAAATTGAAGCCGACTAGGGGACACTGAGGTAAGTTAGCTCATCAAGTCGATTCCTCTGCTCTAGAAATGTATAGCGCACCTTAGCTCCGCTTAGGCCGCTTATGCTCTATTTAGCGCGCAGTCAAGCGTAAGCATGCACATGTCATTGGGCTGAGGTAAAGTTCCCTTAGTAAAGTAACGAAAATACCTGTAGCACAGTATAAGGCGCAAATGTGGTAACGCTAATGTAACACGGAAAGAAAGCACACATTATTGCCTGTATGCTTTGTGAAATACAGTCTCATAAAATGTTCCTTTACATAGTTGTTCTAGTTGCGAAATCTCGAAAATTAGTATCTAACAGTGTTTATTCCCACATATTCCCGGGAAGACCACCAGCCCACACTTACTTCAGCCTTATACATTATATGCTGTGGCTACCATCAGAATGCCCAAGTGAGCATTTGTTTTTGGTTATTGACATGGCAATTACTGTACTACCTGCAGCTACGCCCGCCTTTAACAATTAACACCAATCGGAAGATATCCATAGGCCCTCCAACAAAACAAATTGTCTAGGGTGTCATATGAAATGGTCTAAAATTGCGTTGAACACCCTGCACATGCTAATTTAACATTAAATTGTTAAATTATTTTCGAAAAATGTAGATAGATTTATGTTAACCGCACTAGCATGGATTGGTTTAACATACTCATGAAAAGTGGATGTTCTTTCAATTCACACAAACCTTCCTTGGGCGAGGGGGTGTGTGAGCAATTTTTTTGAAATGGTCACGGATGTTAAAAATAGCTATAACGCCTCTTCTACCCTTCCCCAAGTCACCACTTTTCATGGCCACAAAATTATTTTTCGACGACGTTCCGGACTTGCTAAAACCATATTTCATGGATTTCTATACCGATGTCATGTGCAAAAATTATCTTCAATTTCCTGATTAACAACAATAAAAACGAAAAAACAGAGGTGGTAGGTCAATGTCAACCTCTTTGTCTCCACTGCAAAATGAATTTGCGGAAAAGAATGTGTCTGAATTGTTTCTTTTAGGGGAATGACAATTTCTAACTCATGAAAGATTAAAGTCTAACAATTGAAAGGCATGGGGAATGTCAATTCAGGTAATCTGCCAACATCTTTACTTTCCCAAAAGGCTTTAAAAATTAAGCCACCTTCACTTGACTCAAAAGCCCCAGAGTGTGCCCTCATCCCAACAGCGAAATAGATTCCAGATAAGTCAGGTGTTACTGCATCTTCTTCCTTCACTCCACTACAAATCTAAAAAACGATCAGCTATTCTATTATTTAAGAATACCTAACCAACTAGATGGTTTTCAAGAAACTATCTTATGATCATCAGTACTGTTGGGGGCATCCTACTTTAGCAAGAACAGTAAGCAGAACATCATGGTTGATGTGGTCGAAAGCTTAAGTCAGATCAATGAAAGTAATACTGTATGCTGATATGGAGATCCATGTTCTGCTCAGGATTCTTTTCTATCATTTGGCTTAGTTCAGTGAGAAGATCATATCAATGGTGGAGCCTCTATCTCTGAATCCACATTGTAAATCGGAGCACACTCTGTCAGCAATAGCCGCCAGGTGAAGTTGGACAATTCTTGACTCTTGCGAAAACATTTAAAAGAGGGATACCTCTGTAGCTGCTTCAATTCCTTCTTGGCCCTTTTCTGCTCAAGATAATATGCTTGGAGTTGCGCATGCTTTGTGTGGGTGTACACTGCATGTCAGCATTTCAGAAGTAAATCATCTAAAGGTTATAAAATGTAACCTTACAGTATTTGATGACATTTTGTTTAATATTGTCATCTTCTGGAGCTTTTCCTGCAGTTTAAGTGTCATTTTCAAGTTCTACTATTCTTGTCAAAAACCAAATGCATTGACAAACAAGATATTTCAAGACAGGGGTGTTGGATACTTGTAATACTTGTAAATTTGAGGATAAACCTTAGTGCAACAAAGCATCCCCATTCGGCAAGGAATCACTAAGCCTTTGGGCTTTCTGGTTCAAAAATATGTCCGTGAATGTCAAACCAATATTTTAACTTTCCTTTAAACCATACACAGGTGAAAGAATTTTGGAAGTGCTGACACGTATAAGAATTCTTAGTTTCATTGTCACGAAACTGCAGTTTTTGGAAGTCTATAACAGAACGTTGTTCATTTGTTGCGACAACTTGATGAAGTTTGCTATGCTGAAACAATCTAATTTGACCTTCAGTTAGAACTACTGACCGGGATCGATTAAGTCTGGGTTGAGCTTGGATTTGCCCGAGGGGGAAGGAAAAGCTCCCTGACTGGGGGCTACCTACTCAAAGCCATAAAAGGGGAGACAGATTGAAAACTTTAGGATTTTAGTGAAAAATATCCTCTCTTGAGAAGAAATCAATTAACTATCAACTACTGATTGCCGTCAGGTACGTCATACTTTGTGGTATTCATTGAGATTCCCCTGCAAACTGGGATATTACCTCGACGAGGATAAGGGCAGCCTTCTTTGATTGGCCAATAGTATTAAAAAAGTGAGTTTTTGTGCCATAAGTCCTTACTATACGATCTTAGGTCTAGAAATTACCATTGTTATCAATTTAATCATAACTAATGCGTTTGAGAATATAATAAAATCAAACTTTACATTTTTTCATCAAAACTGCACATCTTGATAGCTGCTATCAAGCCTGACAAGTGCCATTTCCTGTGATCTGGGATGTAATAAATCTCAAATTTTCTTAAGACGCTCCGCGCCAACTCATGGTGGCGCCCTGCGTAGGTAGTAAACGGGATTCAAACTTGCAATCCTCGGACCTCCAGTCCAGCCAGGTGAAGCTAATCCGTCCTCACAGAAATTTGTTTGTGAATAAATAAAACTTCACATTTTTTTACCAAAATTGCACATCTTGATGGGTTGCTATCAAGCCCGGCAAGTGCCATTTCCGGCGATCTGCGATATATCAAAATCTCAAATTTTCTTCGTAGGCTCCGCGCTAACTTATGGTGGCGCTCCGCTTAGTAAACAGATATCTTCACTGTTGATACGCAAGTGCCATGTCACAAAATAACATTATACTTTTCAAAATATGTTTGGGTGCTAATCATGTGGTTTTGATTATGTCGTCGTTTTTGCAGTCAAGTAAGACAGTGAAACGTAATGAAGCGTTACCTGTAACGGTTTGTGCCGAATCCTCAGGAGTTGAAACAGTACTAGTCAATACTTCCAAATGAAATAACTTTATGCGTAAAGTATGAAATTAGTCTTTTTTAAGGTAAACTGGATGACGACTCCGATGATATCGATGGCGCAGATGACCACGACTCGAGTCACTGTGAGCTTCTTCTGAACTTTATTTCTAAATCAAGTCAAGTCTAGTCTTGTGCTAGCAATGACCTAGCTGAGTCTTTGAGTGTACCACTCAGTCACTTCACACGGTAACTGGGAAGGCAAGCTACAAGAGGATACAAAGATATTGTGTAACGCGCGAAGGTTCTTTTTAAATTACATTTTGTAGGAAGAACAGCTCCTCTATTAAGATAGGGTGTATGAAAAAACTTTGCTCTCACTTTCTCTTCCGGTTTAGTTTGACTTCATCCTCCATAGAAGCATCGGTTTTTTATCAACAATTTACGGTGGAGGACGGGCGAAGGAGGCAGAGGGATGGGGTAGCAGGGAGCATTTGGTCAAACACAATTGTTTCTGAGACAGCAAAAGTGCGAAATCATGTCACAACGTAAGTAGAAACTCCGCCGCTTATTTCACGTTTGCAAATATGTTTCCCCTCGTTTGTTCGGAATCATAAACCATCTTTTGGGGTGGGGGTAGTGGTGGGAGAGGAAGTGTTAAATAACTAAAATGTCAAATGCATCTTGGAAATGGTAAACATTATCAAAGCACTATTTTACACAGAATTCCCCTTTGGAAACCAATGTTTCGAAAAGAAGGAGGTATAAGGGAGGGAGGACAGTTGTTCTTTACCTGTCCAACATGCAGGTACCTTGTTTTGACATGTATTACCTTAAAGGGTGCAACTAAGGAGTTAAGTCAGAATGACTGTATTACACGGCAAGTACCGTATTTATCTTACCGACGAAGGAAGGGCAGGTGAATAATCGAAAAGAATAATTTGAATGAACTTAAGATTAGCCATGATCTGGTATTCCATTTCCAGGGTTCTGGTGCAAGTTTGTAGTTAGTCCCTGATTACCTTGATATAGGCTTTAGGGGGCGGTAGGGGCTGGGGGGGGGGGGTTAAAGTCTGCCAGTTAAAATGTGGTGCGAAAGTATGCTTCCTCCCTCCACAATTCATGGACGAAAATCCCTTACTCGTACCCTCTGTAAAGATGTGCAGTAATCTCCGCTTACATTTACACAATATATCGCACCAAATTGCATCTAAGGGTCTTGAAATATTCAAAAATTTCCCAAAGGGGAGTTTGACGCTTCCCCGCCCGTTGGGTCTCCCAGGACAACGGGCGAAACAACGTTGAGCCCACAGCTGAGTTAGTTGAGGTGAGGTTTTAGATGAGGTTTTACAGCTCAGTTTCTAACCAATTGGTTTAAGTCGGGCCGGCCACGGTCTTTTTTCCAGTTGTGGTTCACTAGCTTGTTTTCCCTACTCTATTGCTTATGCTGAGCACCGCAGCTGAGAAACTAAGCCAATGGTCTCTGGGACGTGTTACTCAAGAAGATTTCCATGGCAACTAATATTAAAGCAATGGTTATTGTAATATGAAGTTTACCTAAACTGGAAAATTAATGATAAATCTCATCCTCCTTACGGAGCGATGTTCTGATGTTTAGATGCCTCATAGATAGTCATTTCTTGTTAATAACAATGCCGTCTTTGCAGACAAGTTCGACAGTGCAACGTGTGGGACTCGAGTCCTTTAACACGGTCAATTTCTTTGTAGGGAAGCTAAATTTACCAGTTTGGTGTTCCATACATTAATGTTAGGTATTGGTAGCTACAGGCAATCAAAGTAGTCCTCAACTTGTACAGTTCTTACGTAAAAATCATTTTAAGACGTTAGCCAAAGTGACTGTGGTCGCACTGGTGTTTTAAAATACATCCTTCCAGATTTGACGATTAGTAAATCCAGTCACGAACCCAGCCGATCAGGTATCTTTAGAAAATGATATATAGACCGGCAGCCCAGAGCCTTGGGGGTAGATGAACTACCCTATTTTGTGGCGCTATTCATATGGCGACGCAACTCCCATTGATCGTCAGTAAAGATGTATGTTACTGGATTTTTCTTCTTTTTCCTCTTAACCCTTGTCCTGGATAGTGCAATATTTTCGAGTTTTCTGAAGGGCTTAACTCACCAATACGCCATGATCCAGATACACTTTGCAATTTTCAGCCTAGGCCAGGCCAACACACACACACACACACACACCATCACACATACGCACCCTCGCTTCCTCACCGGGACACGAGAAATGTCCCGGTGGGGAAAAGACTGGAATTGCCCAGCAGCGGAGCTGCCAGAGATCTCGGCGACCAGACGTGGCTGTTGAGGGCGGGCTGCGGTGCCGTGCACTAAGAGTATTTATTGACTAGATACCAAGGTCTAATACATGCCCTGTACAAAATTTTGGCCAATTTGAAAGCAAAAGTTAGGTCCAAAATGGTTTAGTCTCCGACGGTCAGTCGTTGCGCTGTGCGCGTCTAGTGGGCGAAACATGGCGACAACATTTTAGTGCTTTTCGTAACTCGCAATTCCCGAAGAGTAAATGAACAACAGTACTTTTGTTGCTGTAGGAGCACTATTTTACCTTTAGTTTGATTATGTTATAGTTGGAGAGCTGCAAATTAGTGGCATGTCGCCTATATCTGAGATTTATTTTCAACTTTCAGAGTCGCAAAGCGAAGGTAGGAGATACCGAGTTGCCTACTGAGCCACCTCTCTTACGCATGGACTGTGCAATCCTTAACGTCAACTTCTGTCTATGTATGACACATTACTAACGCATACAGCGCTAATGTAACTCTTAAATAACAAAACGTTACCTTAGCAACAGGATTTACTACGAAACCCTAGGCGACGATAACGAATGAAAGCTTTAGTCGTCTAACATGGATAATATACACTGGAATAGATAATAGGCACTTACCTTTGGGTGTCTCCTTGAACTACAAATCCTAGGCTAAATATCTAAAACGTACCAAATTTCACACTGATCGAGCAGACAACTGCTTGTAAGATCAAACAACAGTTTACGCCGAGCATATTCGAACGCAAACGCAACTATTCCTATGATTTGTATGTAGGCTATAAGTGGAAAAACGGAGCGCGCTCGTGAGTGCGTACTTTGGCTTTCATAGACACGCTGTTTTTTTGTTTTGTTAAGGACGCGCACGTGTGCACACACAAACGTTATCTTGCTATGTACAGCGCGTGGACGCGCTACACATAACCGGCTATGTACAGCGCGTCGACGCGCTGCAGATGACCTGATAACGTTTGTGCGTGCACTGAAGTACTTGTGCTGTATTTCTAAAGGGCCCTTTATTTCTGTATGATTATGAGACGAACTACGGCGTACGTTGAGGTTAATCCTGTGCACTGCATACGCAGGCAAGCCCGATATAAATAACAAAGTGTTAGAGAAAGTACACAGAAGGAAGAAACGACTAGTTGGTCGAGACACTGCAAATTCGTACCTTCTTTGGCCTCCATGGTCGGACGTTCCGCCATTTTGACCTTGGACTCTAGTCAATAAATACTCTTAGGCCGTGCAAGCACGTGCAGCCGCGCGTGACTTCTCGTTGCAGTGGCCGAATTTCCGGGTAGCTACTCGCAGTTTCGAGCCGCGCGTGAGCTAGGAAAGACGCACGAGCCGTGCGCTTACACACCGCGGGTGCACACACACACACACACAGTGTGGCGCACTCAGCCTTACCAAAAGAAATGAGGAAAAGAAGGCGAGGAAAGGCGGGAGGAGTCAAGGAAAGACTGAAACGCTATAAGGTAAACCACATCTGCCATCAGTTATTATGGGGAATGTGCAATCACTAAACAATAAAACTGACGAACTATTGGCAAACGTGCGCTATCTCCAGGAATTTAGAGATGTCAGCCCTATATGTCATTTACCGTGACTTGGCTTAACAACAATATTACTAATAAACATGTGAATATGGATTTAAGCTATTCATAGGTGACGGAAATCTGGACTTGGCAGAGAAGAAGAAAGGTGGTGGAGTTTTGCCTGTATGTGAACAATCGCTGGTGCCATCCAAACAACGCCATTCTCAGGAGCCACTCCTGTTGACCTAATATCGAAATTCTGACTGTTAGCATGAGACCTTACTACCTTCCACGGGAGTTTTCTCATGTCATTCATCTGAGCGTTTATATCCCCAATGTTAATGTTGCAAATATGGCTGTCGAGGAACTTAGTTTGGTCATACAGAACATTGAGATCACCCACCCTTACGCCTTTATTGTCATCGATGGCGATTTTAATCATACCACCTTAAGGGGCACAACTCTATTAGAGGAACGGCCTTCCTGAGGAAAGTAGTGCCAAAAGTACATCGTCAATTTTAGGTCCATAGTAGGTGTAAATTACTCATGTTAAGATGATCAGTTGTGGCAGATTTTTTATGGATATGAAAGAGGAGATGTCAATAGATGAGTGTTGCCAAATTTGGATGGATTGGAGGTGATTTCGACTGTTTCAATAATTGGTGTGAAAAAGAGGTAATTTTCGTCACTTTGCGGATTAAAATGAGCAGGTGTACACCCTCTAAACTTCTTCCCCTTGTAGCTCAAAATCTAAACGGTCATGGTATGGTAAATTTGTTGTGCTATGACAGGCCAACTTATTGGCTTTCATGTGAGGGGTAGCTTATGGGGGTTGTGAACTTTGACGAGGCTTTGGGGGGTATGTAACAGAAGTAAATTAGTGTGTAAGTCAATAGAGCAGCTAATGGAGGTGTGCCCCCTTAAGGGAAAGAGTGATTTTCACCGTTTTTGTGGCTAGCATGCCTCAGATAGCCAGACTGTAAAGTTTTTTTTTTTTTTTTGGGGGGCGGGGAATGAAAACAAGGAGTGAAAAAATGCGCTGGAAAAACCCGTATACCAACCTTTCAGTGCGCGGACTGCACAAGCCTACCAATGCATATCATACGTATCTCAGTAGATAAAAATGGCCGCACTTACGTATGCCGCACAGGCCTTCTCATATACATGCACATACACTGTGCATATAGTGTACTATTCAGCAGTCTGCTGACCTAGTGTTTGGGAAGCTTTGGGGCTTCCCATACTAGGTCAGCAATATACACATTGTCAAAATTAGGCTACCGCACCTTCAAAAATTTTGAATGGTCTCGAACTTTCTCAAATTCACGTATACTCCTACATAATTGACCTCTACCGGTCCTTTATACGTTTAAGACCCTTCATTCTAAGATTATTTTTACTTAGTGTCCAAAAAGGGACCATAAATTTTGATTTACACAAACGATCCTGTTTTGTTTTTTGAACATTCTATGAAACTGCTAAATCGTGTAACTAGGACGTTCACACTATTTTATGCTAAGTAGCACGCATTGCTGTTCAATTGTGATATAGTCCATAGCTATAGTTACGTTCATACACGCGCATACGCGTATATAGCAACAATCACCGCAGCAACGCACGCAGACCATGTTACTCTCACAGTAACGTGCGGTCAAAAGTTTGTGTTGCAATAGCCTAGGCCTAGTTCAGGGAACAAAGTGTACGTGAGACTGAGAACTAGGCCTAGGTACCCTAGGGTAATAGTGTACATGTATATGTATGTAATGCTGTGAACGCCTGTGCGGCATACGTGTAGCCGTTCTCAGCATACACTGTACGTGATGGATGTTGTACTGTATGTGTATGTACATGTATACAGTATAATGGTAATGCTGAGAACTACTGTGGTATGCCGTACCAGTACCGAACGTAGGCTACATGCATCCAGCTGTCGTTTGCACGATAGTGGCGGCACGATTGCGCGGGGAACAACTTAAAATCGGTAAAAAAAATGTGCGGATTTTACTAAAAAACTAGTAAAGTGCGCGGACGGAAAAACAACAGAGTTTGGCGTGCGCGGGGAACGCTTTCCCCGCGCAGGCAAAATTTTACAGTCTGGCCAGATAGACTCAAAGATGTTGGTTTGAGGCCTTAAGGACATTTCCAGGGAAACGTCCCGAAATTTCACGCTTGAGCGATTTTGACGCTCAAAAATGACGTTTTGGTTAAAATTCCACAGTAATTTCACCTTCTCGTCATTTTTTGGCAGAACTGAAGTATAAAAGAGCACCGAAACCTTAAATGGAAGTCTGTGTGTGAGCTTTAGCATTCTTGTCATGTCGTTCGAGGCTACCGTACACACATTATTCAACTATCATCAATTGCACATGGGCTAGTTGCACGAGGCAGGCCTTGACAACAGTACGCAACTCACACTCACTGTGCTATAACATATGTACAAAATACACCGCCTTGGGATTGTGTGTTGCATGTGACACTGATGACTACTTACTTACCACAGGTGAGCAAAGTTAAGCTAAAATATTTTTAGATCTACAGTATATAACAGAATTAGGTCTACTCACAGTTTCAAGAATGACTGAAGAAGACTGGACAAGATGGGCAGAGATTGTGGCTGTTCGGCTTCGGCGAAAGTCACATAGGACGGATCAAGTGTGCATTGTTTGGGATGGTGCAAAGACAAAAGCCAGGTCAAAGGCCACTCCATATGGCTACCTCCGTTTGAAGCTTCCACACGGTGGGGAGAGGAAGACTATGCGGGTCTACGTCCTGGCATACTTGGTTGAAAGCATTTGCGTTAGGGAACTATTGCTGGCACAGGACAGGGACTTTGATATATCTCATGGATGTCACAACAGTCTGTGTATTAATTTTAGCCACCTATCAGCAGAGGAACGGTACGTCAATAATAGCAGAAAGACTTGCCATAACAGTGGGCAGTGTCAAGGGCATCAAGCTCATGAAGACTGTATTTTTGTGTGATATATTTGAAGGTAGGTTTCATTTAGAGAAATGCATGAATATATAGTACATTACTGTAGACAGGCAACTGCTTTACTTTGTGCGTACATTTCTGCTTGTTCCGCAAGATGTTATGTCGTTGCCTGAGTTATCACAACTGATACTCCTCTTGTGGTAGGTATGATCAGTGAGTTCAGCAATGAGTTGGTCAGATTTGTAGCAGCTTCCTTTATTTTTACGATAATTTCCTTGCCTTTCATACAACCTGTATCTCTTTATCCTCAGACTGGCCTTTCTTGCCCGAGCTGTACAGCTTTTCTTTCTTCACCGGTGGTAATCTCGCCTGTGTTGCAGTCGCCGTAAAGTGGAAATGGAAGACCGGCTAGGATGCAGACCTAATGAGGCCATTTTCATAGCTATAGATTCACCAGGTCCATTGTTTACCATGTGGATTGCACTGTGGTCCCTACAGGAAGCATTCCTGGAATATGTACTACCTTGCTTTGGGTTGGTAGTTTTGAAGACACTATTCATGGCCTCTGCTTTCTGAGTCGATGTACCAAGCCTGGTTGCTGGCAGTTGCTTTTCACAGGTACGTGTCATAATTACATTACACAGTTTCGCTCTGTCTGTCCCTAATATTCGCAGTGATTCTCTGACAATTCCAGGCATGAAAGGAAACATATACTTCTTCGTTTTGCAAACAAAAGACTTTTTTGAGCACTCCCTATGGTCTCCACTATAACATTTTAGGATACAACTCACACAATCTCTCATTGCTAGCACAACCTTAGGATGATTATTTTTCATGGCCTTTCTGCATGCACTTATTTCAGCCTGGACTCGATGGCTTAGGTCCTCTGCAAACCACTTCTGAAGCATACGCTTAAACGAGACAGTTCTAGCTGGGAACATGTCAGAAGAGAACTCTGTGCTGCTAACAGCTCTAAAAAACTTTTGTTTAAGTGCTGCTCATCCAGCAGATTTTCTGTGTCCTTACCTGTAGCCCTCTTCATAACTTTATCAATTCCCTGGCATCCTTTTCCATCAGCATCTGTTGTTAAGTGGCTTACCTTTAGAGGGTGTTTTCCTTCCA
Source organism: Holothuria leucospilota (assembly GCA_029531755.1). Lineage (NCBI taxonomy): Eukaryota > Metazoa > Echinodermata > Holothuroidea > Aspidochirotida > Holothuriidae > Holothuria > Holothuria leucospilota. The sequence continues at coordinate 29,995,864 of CM055972.1, read as the reverse complement.
GTAGCTTACTCGCAATTTTTTCACCACCATCCTCCTCGTTGCCTATGCCAAAATCTGGGCTCACCGTGGCAGAACAACCCACATGGCCAGGGCACTGAACATCCTCTCCTTTACTACGTCTTGCATTACCAAGGGAGCAAAGCTTACTCGTGTGATTATACCCGATAATGAATTTATCCTGTGTAGCATTCTCAACAAGAACATCTCTGCATTGAGTGGCAGGAGCAAATGGAGTCTGTTTCGACTGTTTCGTAGTGGATTGTTGTACTGCCTATCAAGTTCGGCATGTATTGCGGTGTCGGGTGGCAGACCTCTCAACTGCAGGGTATCTTTAACTAATTTTCGCTTGACTGACATGTCTCTTTTGTTCTCTTCCTCCAGCATAGGGCCTACCTTGTTTGCTGACTTCTGCAAGTTGCTGGCTGAGGGACTTGTCGAAGAGAGGCAACCCAAAAATCTCTGTGCACCCACACTTGAGATGCAAGTATTATGTAGGGCTAGCTGCAAAGCAACATTCAGTTCACTACTCGGGTTTCTACCTGGCCTTTTCTGGGGCAACTCCCGATACAATGGCTTTCTGTCAGTTTTAAAGTTACAGATAGGTCATCCAAATACTTCCTCCACACCAGCACCTCGTTTTATCTCCAAATAAGCCAGAGCCACTAAAATGCCAGGACAATGTGAATTGGCAGCCAGGTTAGCATGGGTGGCTTCTTGTATAACTCTTGTAACAGTTCCAACATACATTAACCTGTATCTTTCAACCTCACGACAGAGGTCTTCCTCCGATTTCTCATACAAAGTTTGTTCAAATTCATCAAGCTTACCCTGGCTCCGATTAGTAAGAGGCCTTAACAACATTGTGTGAGATAGATTTTGTACCTCACTCTGAACTGTTGGTGAAAGAATTACCCTCTCATATTCTTCTCTAGTCACTCTCTTACACTCTTTGGGAGTCTGAGAAAGATTATCAAGCACCTCCTTAGAAGGTCCAGCTACGATTTTGTCAGCTGTGACTTTACAGGCATGTTTGTTGTTCAGCTTGGAGGTGGTTGCTTTTCTCTTCTTCATTCCTTTTCTCTTGGCCATAGTTCACTTCCTGCTTTGTATTCTCCTGTACAGTGGCAAAATCCTTGCACCTAAGATAAAATATTAAGAGAATAATTACAAATGAATGAATTCCTTTGAAAAAGAAAATACCTGAGGGTTTCTGATCACATGTGTTAGCTATTTCGTTTGTTTAAAGTATGTCAGGAAATTGGAATTTGGCAGTTATTTGGAGACATGAACAGCGCCCTCTACTGACTTCTGGCCCCAAACAATGCATTTCAACCCATGTTAAAGGGCCACTGAGCTGTTGCAAGGTATTCAGAATGGTAATGGCAAATTTTTTTCTGACCTGTATCACTCTTTACACTGCAACGTTTTTGTTTATGATGATGTTAAAGGTGATTTTGTCCTTCTTTTTTACAGATTTGGTATAATTTGGGATGATGTACTTAAAGTTGCCTCTATTTGCCCACTGTCAAGCAGGTGGTTTTCTCCACCAGGATAGACCAGCAAGTTCCACTGTCCCCTAAGGTGAACTACAAATCATCATGACAATCTTCTGTTCAGAAAATATGCTGTTTGATGAGCCTATGTCACCATGTCCATGCTCTCTTTAATGTACATGTTAAGGGCAAAATTGTACACAAAACTGGGTTTTGGTGCAATACTGACTACCCCTTGGAAAAAGAAAGGGGGGAAAAAGGAAAAGAAGTTTCAATCATTATTTATAAGCACAACATGAATGTCCATGCAAAATTTGGGGAATGCTTTCCCCCCTTGATGTCCTCTTAAGGGGGCACACCTCTATTAGAGGGACGACCTTCCCAAAGGAGTGACAAAAGTACATCGTCAATTTTATGTCCATATTAGGTGTGAATTACTCATGTTAAGATGATCAGTTGTGGCAGATTTTTTATGGATATGAAAGAAGAGATGTCAATGGATGAGTGTTGCCAAATTTGGATGGATTGGAGGTGATTTCGACTGTTTCAATAATTGGTGTGAAAAAGAGGTAATTTCCGTCACTTTGCGGATTAATATGAGCAGGTGTACACCCTCTAAACTTCTTCCCCTTGTAGCTCAAACTCTAAACGGTCATGGTATGGTAAATTTGTTGTGCCATGATAGGCCAACTTATTGGCTTTCATGTGAGGGGTAGCTTATGGGGGTTGTGAACTTTGACGAGGCTTTGGGGGGTATGTAACAGAAGTAAATTAGTGTGTAAGTCAATGGAGCAGCTAATGGAGGTGTGCCCCCTTAAGGAAGAACGGCGTTTACTATTATCAACACGTAGACTGCCCTTCGCGTGGAAATGCAACTCTAGACGTGTGCTATTCAAGCGTTAAATACAATTCATCACCGATTACGCCGCTTGGGAAATCCGATCACGACCTGGTATTCCTTCGTCCCAGGTATCTACCTATTGTACAACAACAGAAACCTTGCACAATCACGGTACAACAATGGAGTTGTGGCGCACTTGACCAGCTTCAATCAACACTGGAAACAACGGACTGGGACATGTTCATAGAATCGTCTAGTGACATCGACGAAACAACAGAAACGGTCACCAGTTACATGAACTGTGTGGACTGCTCAGTACCAAAGAAGATTAACGCAGTCTATAGCAACTCAGCTATCCATACAGAAACGAGTGGTGACCTTATCACCTCAGTCTGAAGGTTTTGAATTTGTTTTTACTTTCAATCATCAGCTGTCTATTCAGAAATCCATTACAGAAAATGCTTATAGTTTGTACTAAGGGCGCACTTATCTCATGAACGCATACATCTGTAGTATACCACATGCTTAGCCTGTTATATGGTGCGCCTGGCGTGCCATAAATCCTGAAATCGATATATGTCGAATTAGATTGACATAAGTCAGTTTCTCGAGATTTGATTGGATAAAACCGTCATATGGAAGAAAAACTGACATATGTCCAATGAAATCGATATATGTCAGGTTTCTGTACGGTTTAGTGGTAAATATGTCAGATTTGTCCAATCAGAGCACTGAAAAGGAACAGATGACCATGTTTGTTCAATGAGAGTACGAGAAACCTTACATATGTCGATTAAATTGGATATATGTACGATTTAATTTTGCATATGTCAATTTTGTCCAATCAGAGCAATGAAAAGGATCAGGTGACTGTGTTTGTCCAATGAGAGTATGAGAAACCCGACATATGTCAGTTTCTCTTATACATATGTCGGTTTTATCCAATCAGATCACGGGAAACCTTACATATGTCAATTTAATTCGACATATGTCGATTTCAGGACTTATGGCACTCTAGGTGCACCATAGTTTGTGGTACCGTATCATTTGTTTATACGCTGACCGAATTTGTTCCCGCGAGGTCTGTGGTTCGAATAAATATTCGTAGTACAATTTTCATGGACTATAAATGAACTATTAAAGTATCTTCCATTTCCATCCTACGAAAAATGATTCGCGTAGTCCTTATTTGAGTCACATCCTTGGTTCGGGAAGTATTAAAGGGGGACTAAGCAAACCGAGTCCGCTCCGAGGAGTAAGTCTGATCCTGCAAGCACTGAAGGCAGAACGCGTCTTCAAAGGGTCAGGGGTCTCACCACCTGGGGAAGTTTGAGCTTTAAGAAATATATTTAGACATATCCCCATAGTTCTAAATCCAGTCGGTGAGTGTACTTTGATTGGATTTCATTCAAACAATAATAGCACCGGCCACTCTGGTTGGTATTGATGACTGGCAGAGATGTATCCAAGTCAGTCTTTTCTCGGAAAGTCAGATCAACTGGAGCTATTTTAGGGGTCTCTGTGTTATTTCGATAGGGGAAAATCGCCCAGAATTTTTCAAGATAGGTAGTGTTCGCGGGATGTAACTCGAGTAGCGACTTGAACACAAGTGTCTGATGACTGGACAGTCAGTTGTGTTCCTAATTAGGTTCACAGTCACACACAGTTTGTTTTTCGATATTGCCTCGAGCACTTGAAACTCAGTGCAGGCTACTGTGGCTCTGTCTTGGAAGTATTCTACTACTAGACAATTGTTTGTGTTTAGTTCGAGGCGGGGCTAGAAGTTAGGTTATAGTTGGGAGAATTTTTACTGTCTGGGGTTAGCTTAGAGGACCTTTAAACACCTTAGTAAATATCGTTTTATGAAAATGACCAACAAAAGCAAACCAGAAAGAAATGCTAAAAGCTTGAAGTTTGATAAAGTGCAGTGTCTAGCAAATAACCCCTGTCATCAGTCCGGCCCTTACAAAAAAATTGTGTGGCAAAAGTTCCAATACCACACTGGACAAACCGTGTCATACTGTGTAAAACTACGGTTGAGTGTGAAAAATAGTGAATTTTGTGTGATTTTTTGTAGGGCAATGTGTGATTTTAATAAAAATTTAACCCACTTTTAAGGTGCCATGCTTCTACCTGCATTACCGCAGTTTGCCGCATGTGACAAAGAGTGGAGAAACAAAATACATTTTTACAAAGGCAAACATGTGGCAAAGTGGGGTAAAGTAGAATATTGTGTGTCAAATTGGTTCCAGTCCCACATGTGTCACCACTCATTATCTCCCTTTTCCAGTTATGTATTTCCCTATGCCCTGTCACATGTGATTATGCATGTTCACATGTGGCATGCCCCACATTTTTTTGTAAGGGGGGAGATTCTCCCCTTTGGGAGAAAACCTAAATTCTCCCGAACGGGGGAAAACTTATGCAAGACATTGTATAGTCTTGCCAGCCTAACAAAAACAAGGTTAAGCAAGAATGAAACCACTCAAAAACTCAAAAAGGCGTGGTGAACCACCGATCAGGACGTGGCTTTTCTGTAGCTGTGACAATTAACCTTCCGAATATACTTTTAATTCCGTTACATTAGCTCGACAGTTTTTGCAAGGGGGTTCCAAAACCCATTCGCCATTGGCAAGCACACAAAAAACGCGTGGAATTGTGGGTAAAATAGACAAATGGCGGCGCCCATGACCATGGCGGCGCCCAGAAAAGTAGATTCTCCCGAATGGGGGAATCTCCCGAACTGGTCATTGACGCAGGGCAGTTGAAAACGGTGAATAGAATACTCTCTAGCGCTTAAAAGCAAAGATACGCCATCGACTACCATATGCCGTGAAAGAACGGACGGACTGGCAGACGAGCGGACGGACAGAAGGACGGATGGATGGTTTGGCGGATGGGTGTATGGGTGATTTGGTGTTTTGCAGATGGATGGGTGGATGAATGGGTGGATGGGTGGATGGGTGGATTGTTTTATTTTTTAATTGAAAATACGTCGCCACAAGCATAACATATTCTCATATCGTTACCGCCTCTTTGGGATTCATGTTGAAGCATATTAGTTGGATACATTCTTGCAAACTTGCATATGCCTGCAAAGTAAAAGAGAATGGTACTTCTCCCACAATAAAGTCTAGGCCACCAATTTGAGGACTGACCCCCCCCCCTTCCCAAGCTCTGGTTATGCCTTTTTGGATGGAAATATTAGCCCACAATTTTTTTTTGTAAACATTTATGGTAGCAGTTATTATGCTGGGAATACACGTGATTACAATATGAGTTTCACATGTCAACCAAATGAGACTCGATTTTTATGCAATTGAAAACACTCTCATAAAAAAAATTAATAGAAGCGTCCGATGAAGATAACTGATGACCAGATCCACACAAATTTTTTTATTGATCTGTGCCGATTTGTTCATATTGACTACAAGGGAAGCTAAGCAGAAGAAATTAATTACATATCATATTCATAAGCCTCTGACTGTAAATTCCCGTTTTTGTACGATTTCTGTCAAGGCTGTGCACGTCAAAACGTAAATTACTGAAAATCGACTGCGAGTCTTTTGTAAATAACCCTTTTCGATATCTTTACAGGAAATAACGGTCTATAAAGGTAACAGTCAATATTAAAAACAAACCTGTTCTGAAACAGCATCAAAACAGGATGTGAGGTGAGTGATCTTCAGATCTCTGTAAAAAGAAGTTTTGAGGTAAACAATGAAGAAGATTTGACTTGAAAGGTTTAACACATGGACAGTTCTGTTTCAAAAATTTAAAAATTGGTATTGCCATTTACAAAGCAAGACAATTTTATTTGATAGCGAGGCGATAGAATCGCAGGACGACTTAAAGGCTACGGGGGACAAAGTGACTAACGCTCATTACTTTCAAATTATGTTCTCAGTCGTTAGTCCGACTTTTCCTCATATCCTTGTTAATGTGCCTTGTAAGGCAGCTGTTTGGAATCCAAATATTCCATCTCACATTTTAAATGGTTCTATGACCACTCGTCTCATTTACTCCAAAGATTGAGGGTGGTCCTCTTGTATTTCACAACTGTCGTTGGTTTACAAGTTGAATGGGTTTATGAGAAACCATTGACGATTATCAGATTATCAAAATTACTGCCACCATCAACATAGTTCATTTGTTTATATCAGAATGCAATCAAAAACAAATATTTTTACACACACGCGCGCACACACAAATGACCCTTCATGTCATTTCTAGGATTTGCGTGATTTAAGGGTTCTTCTTTCACCATTTGTTTTACGTTTATATAGCACACAGCGTTACAGTTTCGTGAAGGCTTGACCTACAGAGAATATTAAAACTCATGAAGGTGCAGCCGCTCTATTGAGTAAAGCAAAACTCCACGATATGAAATGTTTCGTGCATTAACAAACTTAAGAAACAGAACAGCGTCCTTTGAGCATTAAAAGAGCAATCAAAACCTCGTTTCATTATTGGCACTGTGCACCTTTCATATACCTATGTTTCAACCCTGACATTTTAAGGAAGTCTCTCTGTATAATTTTAAGTCACTGTCGGACGTGATAGACGGAAACTACACATAACACTAAACCTCCTTGAGAGGGTAAACAGACGCGGATCCACACTCTAAAAATGTCCTAGTCAAATTTGAATAGAATCTAATCAATAGGGGCACGAACCGGAATCTTGTCAAATCTTTGACTAGATTCGGTTCATAAATGAAACAAATAGTTTCATTTTTGAATCATTTCTAGTCAATTTTGAAACAAATCTTGTCAAATATTTGACAAGATTCCGTTTCGTGCCCCAATTGACTAGATGCTTTTAGATTGCAGACATTTCAAAAGGGGGGGGGGGGGGGGTGAACGTAGAGAAAACGGAAGATGGGGGGCGTTTGACGCGATTTACCCTTTGCCCAAAATATGTAATTCTGCCCGAAAGACTAAGCGGAGCGCCACCATCAGTTGGCGCGGAGCGTACAGAAAATTTTGAAAAATCACGACCCCTCGGACAGCCGGAAATTGCATTTCCCAGACTTGTTAGTAGAATCTAAGCAGTCGTTATTTTGAGCTCTCGTTTGCAATAAAGTTTATACTCTAATATAAAATAAGCAAAGAGCAAAATGATCAGGAAATTACCAGATAAAATGTACCTCTACTATTGGATGAAATGGTAATGTAAAGAAAGCTAATCGTTGGAAAATGAGCTTGTAGGCGCAATTTACAAACTATTTACTAACTTGTAACATGAAATTATGATGAATATAACTTTTAAAATTCGAGCAACTTCAGTAGCCGGCGAAAATCCCTTTTCAACTTAAAGGGAGGATGGCAATGCATCGCATATCGGCTATCTATCATATACAAGTTTCATCAAGGATCCCATGTGTTTGAGCAGTCTGCTTAGCTCAGACTTAGCGGCTTACAAGCCCGAATTTACCTAAGTGGGATATTGTATGAGACTAATTGGCTCTTACAAAACCGGCTAACTCAATTTTCGCGCGTTTTCATCGCAAGGTAGTACCCTGTATATAGACCTACATAATTAATTATATGCATCTCAAACAAACAAGGGCGCAAATTATATTCCAGTCAACAAACGACCTGACTCCACATCAACGGTTTCGGCACACTTGATCCCCACAAACCGTACGCATCAACTACAAACATACGCGACGAGCTAATCGAAATCAACGTATACCCTAATTCTCCATTACCAGCATCAGGCGCGGATCCAGAAATTTTGAGGGGGGGGGGGGCCAAGATGGAAAACCTCAAGTGCACCGAAGGTGCACCACGAGCGCGAAGCGCGAGTCCCTACGCGTGGGGTCCAGGGGCCCGCGTTAGGGCCCCTGGCGGGGTCCAGAGGCGGAGCCCCGGTGGGGGTCCAGGGGGCGAAGCCCCCGGAAGCTCTCGTAATATTGCATTTTAAGAGCACAGAAATCGGCTCCAGTTCTTATGTCAGTGAGATTTTATACCTTTTCATGTTGCATGGAATTTGATGTGTATGGCTCAGTATAAGTTACTATATGTACCTGCAGAAGTTACGGAGAATCTAAGTTATCTTAAAACTTACACGCCAACATTATGAGTCCGTGTAGGTAACTTGAAATGATTTTTGCCATAATGAGTGTTTTATTTTCGTTATACGGTATTCGGGTATAGGACGTCGGATGAAACAATTGCGCGCGAAGCGCGCCGAAAATTTGAATTTACATTTAAAACCACTGCTATGACTAACGGTGTAAATTCCCTTTATGTGTGTCTATCAATTAGAAGGTGGGTTCGATACTAAGTTTTCAGTTCTCATAAGAAGAGGAGGGTGAAAAAATGAATATCAGTTGTTTTACATCCTTACAATGCTGACTCTGAAATCACGTTTATGCACACGAATAATTGGCTCCCACCGATGAGTAATGCGAATACATTTGGGACCTTATTGATAGTAAAAGGAGCAATTCAAGGCTAACAGTGCGCAGATCAAGCAAAAATCAAGAAATATTGAGAAGACTGCAAAAATCGTGAAAGATTTCAAATGATTTTTGGTAAAAAGTGATAAAAAATAAATCTATCACTCAATAAAAATGTGCCTCTCTCTCCGTGAGCGCAAACAACTGCGTGCGAAGCGCGCCGAAAATTTTCGGTATAGAGCCTCCCGAGAGCTCTGCATTAATTGTACACTGAAAAGGGGGACCAACATGAGTCTCACAACCTTACATCCATATGGGAGGAGAGATGATATATCACCTTCTTTATGGACTTCTGAAGGGTATACCCTTCAGAAATCTATGACCGATGGTGACGGCGGGAGTTGGTGACTGGGGGAACCGCAGATAACTGCTAAACCGTGCCTTTTTAGGCAGTGGGATTTTGTATACGCTATATACAAGAGTGGGAGAGCCTTTTCTTATTAGTACATGAGAGTGCAATCCCAGGAAGGGGTTTACCCTCCCCTTTGAGAAATTTTTGTTAATTTAGGGGGCCTATATGCAAAATGGTGGTATCTTTGGGTCATTCTAAAGTGATTGTATGTTTAGAAAATGTCCACAATTTAGTGAATTCTAACTTTTGTTCGGGTGAAAAAGGGGAGTAAGAGACGGTTAATATATTGTCTTCAAACCTCCTTAAGTCCCAGGAAAAATCATGGGCATGGATCCATCTCCAAAAGTGTTTTTTTTTTTTTTTGGGGGGGGGGGGACTTTTTCACATTTGTGAATCGCCGTCCTGGTGGCGTGGGAGAAGCAGTTGGTGGTAGCCAGAATTTGCGTCACGGGAAGGCGATAAGTTTTGTGATCTTCGGCATGGGGGAGGGGTCTAAGGGAAATTTTTCTAGAACTGAATGCTCTCAGATGCGATTTGGTGCAACAAAAATGTACGATTTTTAGGTTATTTTTCTTCTAAAAATTTCGTTTTCCTAGGCATAATTGCAGTCTGTTCCATCATTTTTGAAAAAGTGAGGGGGACTTTTTGACAATGTTCCCCCTTCCAAAAAAAGTGAGGGGGACGGGTTCCCCCGTCCTTCATGATCCACGCCCATGGGAAAATTGTACACGCAATTATACCTGCGTGAAGTCCACAGAAACATTCTTGGACTATAATAGAATTTTCCTTTACATGTTAAAGGATATCCAAGGTTGACAGAGAACAGTATAGAGCCTCCCGGGAGCTCTTAATTAGTTACAGTATACAAAAGAGGGACCAATGGGATTCTCACTACCCGACATCCATATGGGAGGAGATATGATATATCACCTTCTTTTAGGTATAGCAAGAGGGATGGTGGACAGGCAAAATTCGTTTCAGAAAAGATTTTCGTCATTATTGAACGTCGCGGTAAAATGTTTGGAAAATAAGCAACGGCAATTACGTACTTTCAATCTTTCAAATCATGTGCTAGACTAGATTAGTCAAAGATCCCATAATGATGAGAGCCCTACAGAGAAGGAGATGTACTTGTTAGAAAAATGTTGCATTGGAATAATTTCTTGCGTCATAGCTTTGTCAATGGTATATAAAATCGGGTGTAAATCCTGTCGTATGCGCGCGAAGCGCGCCGAAATTTTGAATAAAATATTAGTCCATGACAAAACCTGCATTTCAGAACCTGCATCGGACACTGTCACTTTCCCACCAACCTATGCTATTCAGAAACGAATCTTCTGACTGAGAATTCTGAAAAAGCACTTTTGCTCCTTTGTTCGCCGTGAGTAGTTACCGAAAGCTATTGATAATAAGAACAACTCTGACACAAGGCTTGACGCTAGCGGAGCGTTGCGAAAATTTGGAATTTGTCAAGAATTTCCCAAACTTATGATAGTTTGAGAACAGTTTGTGAAAGAAAATGGTTAGAACAAATAAACCAGTGATCAAAAATACATCTCACCCTACACCCTTCACAGAAATCTGTAGCCTAAACGACTTTTGGGACCATTTTAAAAATTTTCAAGAATCAATGGGGGAGGGGGACACACGTCACCCATTGCCCACTGTGCCGATGCCACTGTCTGTAGTTTAAAAGCCTTTTGAGTTCATTTTAAAACTTTTCAGATAGTTTCGAAAGGAATAGGGTATGCACGCCGCTACTTTGCCTGCAACAGCTGGTGCCACTGTGCGTAATAGCACGTCACCTGACAGCTTGTCTTCTGTATTCATTCTGCAAGGTCTGTATGGCGAAAACTTTGCCTCTCAATCGGTCTAGATTACAAATAATTTCACTCTTTAACACAAAATTGTTACTAAATTTCAGTGCAGCTAGCCGATCGAGCCCGTACTACATATGTCACGATGTTTACTTATTAGGATCATTACTCAGCTATTCACCTGTTTTCGAACATTGTAGCGCTCCTTTCGTCGCCAACCACTTTGAAAGATATATATAAAGAGATAATCCAGCGATAGCTCCACCCAACCCCTACAGAAATATATAATTTGAATACGTTCTTAGACACTTTTATTCATTTTTGCTCTTAATTTTTCTTTCTCCTTTTCTTTTTTTTTTCTTTTTCTTCTTTTTTTCTCCTTTCGTTTTTTTTTTCGTGGCGTGGGGGGGGGGGCCCGGGCCCCCCAGGCCCCCCCCTGGATCCGCGCCTGACCAGCATCAACGACTACAAGGGCTTCAATTCTTACCTTTCCCATCATAAATTAACACTAAGAACATACATAATTTACTTGAAAAGCGTAATCTAAATCTAAATTAACATTTTTGTCGACAAAACAGAGATGTAAACACACTGGGCAATTTTTGTCAACAATCTGTAGGCTCATACTACAATATTGTTTGAGCGCATGTGGGTCTGCCAGATGGGCACATAGGTCAATCTAACGGGGAAGGATGAGGGATGGGGTGAGGGTGAGACGAGACGCCACCCTCTTATACACCTCTCTGTTCTACAGCAGCCACCCAGATGGCCACAACAGTATGATTTGGCCCGGCGTTCCAAAAGTTTGCACACCCCTGCTTTATACAATGGACCACCGTTGGACTGCTGAGACAACTACCGACCGTTCACAGCCAACGTGGGCTAATTTGCGACTGTGCGAGCATACTTCGGTAACGCTCATGACATATTGGCAGCTATTCACATTAGCCCTATTCAATTCTTGTTGTGGCGGGCAAGGAGCGGCGGGAAAGCCCCGTAGAAATTCACCCGGACTGAATATCATACGAGGTTCGTGTATTTGTGTTGTGAGGAAAGGAAGAGTGAGCCTGAAAAAGCCCCCTTGAATGTTCTCCTAGATTAACATTATGCTAATTTTCGCGTATTTTTGATTGTTGATGTGGCGGAAAAGGGGGCTGAGGCCGGAAAAGCCCCCTCCCCCCTTGGATCCGCGTCTGGTATATGAAGGAAGTATTCAAGCAAAACAGTGTTTCGGGCTTATCCGATATTTGATTTCTAATATTTGGTAATTATATTAAAATAAATCGATGTATCTCAGAATCAGAAAACTAAAATCTAAATGCATCATCCCCTCAGGTTCCAGCTATACGTCAAGGGTTCCCTATGGCTCTTATGGTAGCAACCCTCTTTCAGTAGCCACAAATACACTGCGACCCCTTACCTGTACGCTAAGGAACTAAGTCACATATCATCATTCGTATATACTTGCCCATATTTTGCCGGGTCAGATGTTTAAAAATAGGGGAACCACCCACAAGTGGTCAGAGCAAATCTTAAGCCCGCGAACATTGACGATGGAAGCGTTTGAAGGGGCTGTAGGGGTGTTTCTCGAAAATGGTGACATAATACACTGGCAGATGTTCTTGCATTTGGCTATCACAATAAACAGTTTGGAAGAATCTCCATTTTTTTGGATATGGTGATTGTCTACGTATATGGAGACAATGTACGTAAAGTGTAACATAACTGTTCAAAGCTTTGTTCTCGTAACAGCCGTTCTTTCACACATGACACACACTTATATAATTCGTCCTGTAACAGTGTGGTTAACTAAAAACATACATTGTTTCATGGAACACCACCTCAATAAATTTTGGTGCGGCTAGATCACACAAATAGGTAAGTACTTATCCTATGATTGATTCTAACTGTCGCAAGTAGTTAGTTAAATGAGGTTTTATGGCTCAGTTTCTAACCAATTGGTTTAAGTCGGGCGGGTCAAGGCCTTTTTCTAACTGTCGTAAGTAAACCCTGTCGTCTCATTACTAACAATTCAGCGGGACTGCTTCTGTTCAGAGTTACATGGAACTTGTTTACCCACATACGTCGTTTAAGGCTTAAGCTTCTCGGCCATGTTAATACACATGTAAGTCTGGGTAGTAGTTGCATTTGGGAGTGTCGTTTATGGTTTAACCCGGCAGTGGTAGGACTTATAACGTTACATACAGGCCTTTATACTAAGGCTAACGAGTGCATGTACACGTGTCTTCAGTGCAGACACCGATTATCGATCATGCACAAAAATGGTGTGTGAGACCAATGTACTACTGCTATTAATGAGTCCTCGAGAACAGTCATTGCTTAATCAGAGGGCCAGTCATTGGCAGACAAAGCCTTCAGTTTTTATTATTATTAGGCTATTACTATGTGGGCATAGTTATTTAGTACAAGCAGTCAGCACTGTACGTTAGATTAGATTGCATAAACATTCCCTATTATGGCAAGATAATTAATAGCATATGTGCATTTGCATATCGATACCCTCGGCCCTGCTTTATACCTAACAAGTTGCGAAACGATACAATGAAACATCCGATATGTAGCTTCATATTTAGAATAAGATTGAGGTAAGTGCCACCTGGAATGGCAGATAAAAATTTGCCCTTTTTTTTAATCTCTCACATTTATATAAACGGTGAAAAATCAGGTAACACAAATCTTTGGGTGGGTTAGGAAAATATACAGGGTACTTTCAAATGGTAGCCAGTGTCGTAAAATCACAGATCTGGGGAGTAGGGGAAAGTTAAATGGCGATAATTATACAACTAGTAGTCCTAAAGAAACAAAATACCCCTTCAGTTACCGGTCTAGGAATGCTATTTTAGGTGACAGGCAGTTAGATTAAATCACGAGAATGATGAATTAGAAAGAGAACATAAGGTAAAGAAATTTGGCCTTAGACCCAGATTTGAACTAATTTTTAGATTGACTTAAATGTGTCCAAAAAGGGGTTAATCTGTCCTCTTTTGACCTTAAACAGATTCATTATTTCTCAGCTTAAATTTAAATGGAAGAAAGAAAAGTGTCAATTGGTAAATCAATTCAATGAAAAAGTTTGCAAGCAAAAAAACTTTTACAGACTGGAATTCCCCATATCAAATCACAGGTGATGATCCGAAAGTTCATATCCCTTGAGGCCTTGTCCTGACACTATGTTTGTATATGAAGGGCTCTTTTCTTTGTCAGATCCATTTGTGGTTCGTGCAGCCGTCGCGTGCCTTGCTCATACCTTGCTCAAACGTTGCTGGATGTGGAAAAGAGCAAACCACATCAACAGAAGACCCTGATGACATTTAAAGAAGAGGAAGGGGATTTTCCAGGAACTCAGAATGCAAAACAAGTCAAGTAAAATCCTGCTTTAAGCAGAACTAAGTCCAAGACTCAACTCGAGCTCCTCTCCAGTAGATGTTTCTTCCCCTCCCAGAACCATCTGGGGAAAGTGAACGTCCCGCGATCATTCCAATGGCCTGCATATTCTTTCCATAGACGTGTTTGGTTCTCTCTGATATCTTCTAAGGCTCTTACCAGACCCTTTTAAGCTATCGAAAATCCAACAGGTGCTGCCTGTGTCCTGCTGTATTCTTCACAAGGCCTTTTCATCTCTTTGGTGTCCTTTCAAGCCTTAAAAAGATTTTGTAAATTCTTATGGGTTCTTGCTTTCATCTTGACTTAGCTCTCCCCGAACGGTCATTAGGGCTCTAGCGATTACCTTTCCGTGCCTACCAAAACCCTCGTGGAGCTTTTTCAATCTTCTGAAAGACGTGGAATCTTTTCATGAACTTTTCATTCCCTTCCACTGTTCTAGACATCTGGACCGACACTTGCCTTGAGACTTCTAAAAACATTTCAGAACGCCTTTACGTAGTCTATCAGATGCACAGTCGAGTAGGAAACCTACACATGTACTGCCCTAGCTCCCAAAGGTAATTTTGATCCTATTAGGTTTCTGACTAGGAGTTACAAGTGTTTTCGCGTTTACACCTTATCCATGTCTTTCCAAAATCATTTTGAGGATCCTCCTGGGACTCCTGGACCTTCTTTAAGCCTACCTGGGTAATTTGTAGTCCATGAGACACTTTCCTGACTGTATTCAAGTCTTTCCTAGGCTTCCAATTGCCTCGTTATGTTTATGTTCGTTCTTGTATACTCCTAATGTGCTATTGTCGAGAGCAAATCTACATGACAGAATACATATTTAGGACGCAGAAGTCAGCAAAAGCCCCATAGTCCTCTTCGAAAAAATAAGTATAGTCAATGCTCGTCTAGGTTTTCTGTGGTATCCCATACCATGTCAAAACCTTGAGGACCCTCTGGTCATGTATGTTTAACCTTGGAACCCTGTTTCGATTTAGTCCTATAGAGATCTTATTTATGACCTTCCTAGAACCTTTCTGGAACTCACTGTACCCTCTAAGACGTTATTTCTGTGATCATGTCCAGGTCATGCAAAAATCTGGGCCTACCGTGCACTGTTTATCCCTTCCTGCTACCGCTTTAGGCAATGCCCTTACTGGGGCACATCTTGGTGACATTGCCTTAGTATACCAGTTTTCGTTGGCCTTCTCGAGGCATTACAATTTAGGACTCACTCTGGCTTGATTCACTTTTCTTTGACTCTGAAAGAGATGGTTAGAAATAAAAGGCAATAGAACAAGCGTTTCAGGGAATTGCCAAACATTTTACCTACACTTCCAAAATTTAGGAAACTCGTGGAACGTACCAGGCTCTGTACCATCAATTGGTGTCGTTAGAGGCAGAGGCTCTTCGCAGCAAGATACTGGAAAGACTACACTTGAACTGATATGAGACTTAACCAAAAGAAATATACAGTGGAGAATCCCGCTTGCCTAACCCATCCCCACCCGCCTCTTTCTTCACGCTTTGTTAAAACGAGTCTTCCACAACACAATAAATTTGTTTAGCGCAGCTAAAGTGTTATTTGAAAGAGAGGACATCTTGAGCTGTGACTAGCTGAACCTCCAGGCTGCAAGTCCAAGCTCGTTGGCGGTCATGATATGCACCATACCTTGGTGGGAGATTTCCAAGTGTCTTAACACGTGGACATTTCACTGTATTGTTGTGAGCCTTACTAGACGTAAACAGGGAGTTGTTCGAGTCTTCCTGATATAACAAAGACTAAAGAGTATTCATTTGAACAAATATTAATATCTGCCAATATTTAATTACAGTAAGCGTGAATTGCTTCGTTAATATTAGGGTTACGTTGATACACTCATTAGGATTTTACTGGCGGGTCAACCGAACTAGCTTCAGTTGACTGGGAATGTTCAATTTCTGATTTTAATAATAGTTTATCTGTCCTTTTAGAAACAATAAATGATGAAAACAAAAGATGCTTTCTGATTGATGACTTCAACATAGACCTTTTAAAAGTGTCAGCTGGGAATGGTTTTGAATATTTCATTCGTTCAATCATTGTGTTGATTAGCCTACAAGGGTTTCTTCATCTTGTTCTTTACTTGATAATATTTTCTCAAATGTATTTGATGTAACTGTGACGAAAGCTGGTTTAATTCTAGGTGATGTGTCAGACCATTATCCTATAGTTTTATTTTGTGGTTCCCCCCCCCCCAGACACCACCCCACCCCCCGGCAACTACGAAATGTAGGACTAGTCCTGGAAATGTTTCCCGTTTCATAAGTGAACTAGCTTCGGTTAACTGGGAAATCGTCATGGCTGATAATTCTACTGATTCAGCTTACAGTTCTTTTTTAGACATCTTTCGTCACTGTTTTAATCGCTGTTGTCCATATTATCCAGTAAAAACAAACTCAATCGTACGAAGTCTCCGTGGTTATCAATAGGAATCTTGAAGTCCATACAAAAGAAAAACAAGCTTTTCAGAAAATTTAAAATTAATCCTACGCCTAGTAATAAAAATGCTTACACTTTGTATCGAAATGTGCTTACTGACATCATTCTAATGGCGAAGAAAATGTGTTATTATGACATCATTGAATCTAATAAGAGCAATAGTACCAACTATGGAAAATTCTAAATGACATTCTTATCAAAAAAGGTAATGTACACTCTAATATCTTGTTTATGTGTGAGGATAGTCTTAGTAACGATCGCTTTCATATTGCAAATAATTTTAACAATTATTTTGCTTCTGTTGTTCATTCATTAGCTAACAATCTTCCGTCAATAAACGTCAATATATTGAGTTTTATCCCCAATAATGCCCAAGTATCATTCTTCATGTTTCCCACTTGTGTTGAGGAATTGTCAGTCATTGTTATGAAGATGAAAAACGGAAAGAGCTGTGGCTTTGAGGAAATTAATTGTGACTTGCTTAGGCAAATCTTTCATGTTATTGTTACACCTTTGATTCATATCATCAACGTTTCTTTTGCTTCTGGTATCTTTCCTTCCGAACTTAAACTTTCGAAGATTATCCCTCTTTTTAAATCAGGTGATGCACAAACCTTATCAAATTATAGGCCTATTTCTATATTACCTTCTATTTCTAAGATTGTTGAACGGCTTGTTTATAATAGACTGTATAACTTTATTTCCAAACATGACATACTTTATAAAAATCAATACGGTTTCCGAACTAATCATGCTTCGTACATGGCTGCCCTTAATCTCACTGACAAAATTGCTCAAGGTCTCGATACTAATAACACAACTGCTGCCTTATTTCTCGACCTATCAAAAGCTTTTGATACGATTGACTACACCATTTTACTCAGCAAACTTTCTTTGTATGGTATAAGAGGGACTGCTCTATCATGGTTTTAAAGTTACGTTAAGAATCGTTCACATTTTGTTTTCTTTAACGGTGTGAACTCTTCTACACTTCACTGTAATATGGGTGTTCCACAAGGTTTAATATTAGGACCTTTACTGTTTCTTTTATATATAAATGACATTAATATGTCCTCATCTGCGTTAGACTTTATATATTTGCAGATGATACTACTGTTTCTTTGCAAGCTCCTTCTGTTGATGATGTACTTCTAGTTCTTACTCATGAATTTTCTCATATTTTCAATTGGTTAACAGCTAAAAGGTTGACTTTAAACATAGCAAAAACTAGGTTGTTACTATTTGATAATAGAATTTCTGACCCAACTATTTACAGCATTCATCTAAATGATACCCCTATCACACCATCACTCCATGCTAATTTTTTAGGAATTCACATTGACTACAAATTAGATTGGAAAAATCGTATTTCCTTTGTAAGTAACAAAGTAGCCTTAATCGACTGAAACACTTGTTACCCAGAAATGCACTCCTCATCCTTTATAATTCCCTCATTCTTCCTCATCTAACTTATAACCTTGTTACTTGGGGAAATACTCACATACTTCGCTCAGCAACTTGCACAAGCTTCAAAAGAGAGCAGTTAAGAATATACGTAACTTGTCGTATCAGGCCCACACAACAGCAATTACATATTCTCTCAATTTATGACCTTTATACTTACCAGTTAGGCATATTTTTGTATCGCTACTATCACGGGCTCCTTCCAAATGTTTTTGCAACTTATTTCAACTTTAATTCTGACTGTCATTCCTATTATACTCGGGCAAGAAATCAGTTGCACCCCCTTTGTCTAGAACCCGTGTTAAGCAATCCCATGTTCGTTGTGCAGGTGTTAAATTATAGAATTCCCGCCGTTTAAATATATGCAACTCCTTGTCCTTAGCATCATTCAAAAGAAAACTTAAAAATTACTTGAATGATATGCTGCCATAATTTATCTATTGTCATAGGCAAATTTATATACTTAACCCTCTTTTGCACCCGCTTGTCGTTTTATATTTTTCTATGTTTGTTTTCTGTGATGTTTCTTTACTTAAGGACAAGGGCCAGACTTGAAAATATTACTTTTTCTGGACCTTTATCTTCTTTTGCTTAATAGTTATGCTAAGCTAATATTTCAAATGTCGTTGCTTTATGTCCTTTGTTATTTTAATGTGGATTTTTGGCTTGTTCATCGTCATTTTGAAATTGTTCGTTTAAATTAAAACAATTGGAGATATAAATAAATCAAATCAAATCAAATATTTTAATTACCTCAAATCTTGGGGGCAATGAAGAGTAACTCAAAGTCACAACTATGCAAGCATCCAACTATTCCACCTTAATTTATTACCGGCTGCTACGGTTGCGGTTGGCACGAGCGTGCTCTGTTTATACCAGACTGGGCCATTTGCTGACTACGTAAGTGATAAAGTAGTGAGGAATCATCTATAACTTCAGTAGTGCTAGATTTGGCTCTGATTTCATCATTTTTTCAGGCAAGGAGATTATGATGATTTTTATGAATAAATTGACATATACCCTGGAGATGTTGATAGATATTAGTATCCTGCTGCTCTATGGCCTTTGAGCCCTTTCATTGGCACAACCATGGAGCTTCTACGAATGGAATGAAAGCAGCCTATTGCCCTTTGAAGTTATCATCAGTTCCGACATTCCAAATCTCCAAAACCTCCTTAGCTGCTACAAAGAATAAGCAACAGTTATAGGCAAGATTTTTCCCTACCGTATTACTCCTCACACAGCCAGACTGGCTCGTAATTTTAAGTTACAATGGAAGTGATTTTCAAGAATGCACACTCGTGTGCACATATGCCGTCCATTTTTATAAAACTAAGTGGGGATAAGCTGCATGTTAAGCCAAGTTTTTTATCAGGAAGGATTGGGAAAAGTGGGAGATTTAATTGAAAAAAGTCTCTTTGTTTTCAAAGCCACAAAATATCGTCAATAAGAAATTAGCGGTATCGTTTGAAATGAATGAAACTTTTTCTTTACTTTGGGGAAGTTTTGTAGCTTTTTAGGTAATTGTAGACTGCACATCTTCTTCTACCAAATGCATTATGAGTTAATCAAATGCGCACAGTCATTTGCAAAACTCATTTAATTTGTTTTTTGATTAAGGCCCTGTCACACTATAGCGTATGAGAGAAACGTATGAATTGCGTATGAAATTCTTCGAATACGCACAACTTTTGAGCGTATGAACGGAAACTTTCGACAACTGTCGTTGAAGGACGTATGAGTAACGTATGAATAGCGTATGTATACCGTATAACTGGCTTATAGGTAGCGCATGCGTGGCGTGTGCGAGCGTATTTGAGCGTATGTCATTTTATGTCAGCGTCAGTGTAGCGTTCACAAACGTATGGGTAGCGTGTGCAAGCGTATGCGAAACGTATGCGAAAAGTATGTCTAGCGTATGAGCAGCGTGCTCCGAACTTTCCCTTTATCCCTGCACTAGACATAGGTTACAATGACGTTGCTGATGCGCTTTCCATACGCTAGCTTTACTGACCACCTTCATGCCACCGTACAAGAAGCGTACTTGACCTATGAATAACGTACCTTTAGCGTCACTCCAGCGTATTCAGCGTATGCTGAACGTCTGCGTAACGTATAATTCATACGCTCGCATATGCCGAAAATTTTTGAACATGCTCAAAATTTTTTGGCGGCCTCGACGTATGCGAACGTACACCGACGTATGCCAGCGTGCTTGAAACGTATACGACTTATGCCTAACCTACCCCCAGCGCATATCAGCGTATGACACCGTATGACCAACTTTTCTCATACGCACGCATACGCTACTAGGATACGCTATAGTGTGACAGGGAATTTAGTAACCTTAAATATCAGTCGTTTGTTTAAAACGAGCAAAGATTTTGGCTCTTGTTTGTCGGAACAGACGACAGAAATTCAAAGGGATTATGTGTGGCAATGGGACGAAGGAATGGAAAGATTAAGGGTTAAGAACTCAATGGATTTATAAAGATGGTGAGAATATGACTAAAGGGTAACAATGGGGGGTGGAACAATAAAACCAAGTAGCAAAGACTTTGCCTTTATTCCATTCGAAGTAGCTGCATGGTACAATAGTATTTTTTTAGAAAGTACTAAATGTTTTGTAACGTTTTGAGGAATTGAGAAGAGAGTCCAGTGATGAGACAGAGTGGTTCCCATTTTCAAGGTAATCATTTAAGGAGGCTGCCAAAGTTTTTTTTAGGGGGTGAAGGGTTGCTGCACTTTTAATATTTGCTTAAATTTAGTTGACTGCGATTTGCTTCTCTTCCCGCTGGGTCACAAAAGCATCCGCTCACAACAAGGGTCTAAACTCCAAAATCATGGAGTATCTCTTTAAAACTTCTCCGCCTTACTTCGAAAAATAGGATATGCAGTAAAATATCGGACTTTTAAGAGGTGTTTCAAATTGTTTGTTTAGTTCTCAAGTCCTCCTCGTTGTTTTTCATCAAGTTTTATTTATTCCACCTTATCAAATAGCAATAAGAGGGGTAACACGTCTCCATAACTAACAAGGAATACAAACCAAAAATACTGTTGGGTAAGAATGTTTTGTGCAAATACCCTGTCTCCCTTATTGACAGTAGAAACGAACTTTAATGGAAACACCTCAGTCGCAGGGATTTTCTTATTAAGCATATAAGCCACAATGATATTCCTTGGCTTGGCATCGAAAGTCAGAGGGTTCGCTAGGTGTTTAGTCTGACAGCAAGGAGACTTTGGCTCTTGGTACTCAGTGAATGTTTAAATTGTCTTCATCCCGAAAAGGTGACTACAAATCTTCAATTGGATAACAGTCACAGCACTAAACTGTTCCAGAATCAAGGTATTGAGTTATATCCCCTTCCTTACACAAGGGTTCTCAACACAAAAAATGATTACTTACATGGGCTCCGATCATGCCTTAGTCAAAACTAAGACGCCTATCCAGAAATTTTCCGATGGGGAGATGTCAAGTGCACGCATGGGATCCAGGGCCCGTGTTTTGGCCCTGGAGGGGTCCGGAGCACAAAGCTCTCTGCCCTCTTTTGCAATATTGCATATTTAGATTGAAGAAAATCGGCTTCGGAGTTACTCTGGTAAAAATTTTAAGAAATTCCATGTGAGTAGCTGAGCACAGGTTTTAACGAGCCGGCAAACAAACTTCCAAAACCGTCTTGAGTGCCCATATCTTAGGTCTATGCTGAGCCTCAATTTGGCTCATCGCGTGCGTAAGTAGTATTTTTGAATCCTATCCCTGGAAGTCTGGTGCCCACTTAAGCTAAGGTCCTGCACAATTTCGGTTTTGGAAGCTCTGTGGTGTAATCTGTAGCATTTCTAACCATTTCAGTCCATGTTCCAATCAGCCATTGTAAGCTGTAAAGTCAAACATGTGCATACTAATCTAGTAGGGTTCTGGAATTGGTTGGAGACATAAGATATGATATCGTGTGACTTTCAAAAGTAGCAAAATGTCCTCCGTTACTAACCATTAAACTTCCGTGGTGTTTATCATGACTTTGGTCCCGTTATGTGGAAACCATTAAGATAGCACTAAAAAATACTCTAAAATACTTCATCACTGCAGTTCTACATTTAGCACGTGAAACTTGTCAGGTATAGTGGATGAAAAAAGACAATTGCCCTCGGAGGGAGTTGAAGTCTTCAATTTAAAATCATTTTCGGGGTTAAACTGCAGTCATGCAAAACATGTCTGCCAGAAAGATAAGTGTGACTTAAGCAATGCTCTAATGTCCTTCAAATTCATTTATTTACTCAAAAGAAGTGGACGGCGGAAAAGTAATTTCACTTTTTCACATGTTACAATCATCTGCTCTTTGGTAATACCTATAGAGAATAATGTAAATGTTACATATCGACTTTTGAATGAAAAGAACACTTATGAGATGGTATTATTGAAGCAGAAATATAAAAGAACAGAACTAAAATTGAAAAAGAGCGAATGGCCCATTGTTCTTGGTATTTTGCGAAATGTATTTGAGATAGGAAAGAGTTGCTCATTTCGAATAGCATCTCACCCCACCTCCTGCAGGAATCGTTACCTTAAACCTCTTTTGGATCATTCACAAAATTCACGGGGAACAGGTAGGGGTGTGTTCGCCCCATGCAATATCTGCCAAAGTCTGACTTCTTTGTCGTTTGTAAGTCTGATTTTTGCGAGCCGTTCGTTAAATAAAGGAAAAGCACCGTGGTCTGTGATCATCCTAGGGTGCTTAGGTGGCGATAACATCTCAAACCCCGTTACTGCAGCACAAAACTGGCACTCTTCAACACAAGCATGTTAATATACCTCAACTTAGCCAGTACTGCACCCCTCCCATATCGAGTATATAATTAATTGCACCTACCAGTGTTTAATTTCGTTCAAAAATTCCCTGATGTAACAAGAGGAGACTCCACACTCCACGTCCTGGCCGATTGATCATGTTGGCTAATATATACCAGTGAGCATATTTACCTGCCTGTTCCGAAATTGGCCACAGTGCACTGAATTTTCCATACAATATGTCTTGTGCTCTTATCTTGTTAACCAAATGTTACAAAATTACATCTAACAGTGCTTAAGTTCAAAACTTCCCCAGGCAGACCTTCAAGTCTTTGCGCTTTCAGGACTGGAAGAATACTCCTTCGTTTTTATGTGAAACACAGTTTTGTATAACCCTGTTGCCTTTGACGTCATTCATCAAACATATTTTCAACGTATTTTTCTTGTTGTACAACCTACGTAAGTTTCAAAACTGGTGAAGTCTGCAAGGTGATTTAGTATCTACAATCTTGGACAAAAATCGTTCGAACACCCCTGCACCCCCGCTCCCTCGTACAATGTTGGAGATAATAATGTCAACTGGAGATGTATCGCTTTCGTTTGGACACAACATTGTACTGGGGGATGAGGTTTTCTTAAATCGTGCACAACATTGTACTGGGGGATGGGGTTTTCTTAAATCGTGCACAACATTGTACTGGGGGATGGGGTTTTCGTAACTCGTGCACAACATTGTACAGGGGGACGAGGGTTTCGTAAATCGTGCACGACATCATATTGTACATGGTACAACGGTGGGAGGTGTTCCAACACCTATGCCCAAGATTGTAGAGAATATCAAGGCTGTCGGTACATCTGCAATATATTGTCGGTACAATTGCCAATTCTTTACCCCCTCACTTTTGTCACCATAGCTACGCTACTGGTGTGAAATGAAGGAAAATATGACTAAATGTCTTTGTTGTGCTATTTTCGGTTAATTTCTCGCATCTATCTCAGAAGCTAATTTTGTCATGCATAATTAATTCTCGTTGGACAGCTTGAGTGGAATTACAGGAATGATATAATCCCATGCATGCAACCCTTACGGTTTTCCATCCTCCCACTCTCATACTTCATGTATCATGAACTAATGGAAAACGACTGGCCGTTAGTCCAAATATTGTTATTATCGATTATGGCACTATAGAGAAACTGTAATTCTGAGGGCTGTCAGTGCGTATTCAATGTTAATGCAGGCTGTTTTTGAGTAGTATGCTGTACAACTGCGAGTCTAGAGGTACACAGCTGCCAAAGAAATTAGGATTTTAGACCTGTTTGTACAAAACCACATTTCAGCTTGAGAATATATCTTTAATGAGACATATATAAATAGGCCTACATATAATTATGTAAATGCAGTTCACCGATGTGACTATTTCTATAGGCTTTGAAGATATATAGCTACTCCTCTCCCTATTTATTTTACACTCGCAGCCGTTTACCTTAACTTGCAGTCGTACATCTCAACTCACATCTGCATATCGAAGCTTACAGCCGGGAGTGTACATTTCTTAAGCTGTACAGCTGCGAGCCAGGAAATATACAGCTGCGACCTTTCTATAGGACATGGAAGCTTGAAAACGTAACTTCTTATAATTATGTAGGTAAAATCAATGCCTTTTACTGATGCCACTAAATTTATGGTTTCTGAAGAAATACTAGGCTACTCTTCTCGAAAAGCTAGTTGTATACTATTCGCAGCTGTTTATGATAAACTCGCAGCTGTATATCTAAATTCGCAACGCATATCAAAGCTTACCGCAGTATACACGTCTTGAGCTATACAGCTGTGTGTTAAGATATACAGCTGCAAAATAGGTTGGCATTTAAGACATGTCTGTACAACATAGTCCAAAGCTTGAAAACCCAACTTTTTTGTAATTATGGTTGTAAAATCAGTTCCATGTACTGATGCTACCAAATCTTGAGCTTCGAAGACATGCTCATCTTAGTAATTATTTTAAATAGCAGCCTTACATACCTTAAACTCGCAGCCTTGGGGTTACCTGCAACCGTAGGGCCTATACATTTTTGAGCTATACAGCTGCAAGTCTTGAGATATACAGCTGCGATTCTGTTTGTGAAGTTGTGATTTTCGATCGGTATATACAACGTGTAAGCTTGAAAACATAACTTCATATCGTCGTCCTCGTTACCGTCATCATCATCGTTAGTAGTTGCTGACTCTCATAGCCTTGGGTATATGCAAAAAGGAAGAGGAGAGCAAGAAAGGGCTGGCAATGCCAGACAAAGCCTGGAATTATCCAGGAAGCTGTTCTCGACTTGTGGCCTGATCGTTGCTTGGGACCACCCTTGCTAGGAAAGGGATTTACCTCTCCCTATGGACATTTATAATATTTTAGAGTCCTCAGATTCAATATACTGCAACACATTGAGCAAATTTAAGGAAACTTACTGCAAATTTTGACATTTTTATAGAGGAAACAAATAAGGGACTTATTTTGACTGGGGGTTAGCCCTAGACTCCCACCGCGTCCTTAGCCAACGTCCCCGTCTTTTAACTCATTCCAGTCAATTAGAGCTGAAGGGGAGAGGAAAACTAATAGTGAAGTTTTTTGCAATCTATATACTGCAGGGCTATGCTATTATTAACGGCTTCGTTTTCAATAACACTGAGATAAATAATTCTAAAATCGATGATTTTTTATTCCAGTTTTACATTTTTAAACTACACTGAGACTCCTGTTGCCAAAGAAAGGACATCCAAAAAGTTACGATAATGCTTTCCTAGCTTCATCTCATAACGTCAGTTAGTTTTAAATATACCCGGTGCCTTACAGCTTACAAGTAAATCTTTGCTCTCCTGGACCACACCAGAGACCATAAAGTGACTTTTGGGGAATGCCCCATCTTTCACCCATAGCATTTTGTATGAAAAGACCCGGCTGTGTCCAAACTAGTTCACTTCTTTCTGGTTTATGTATTTAATGCTTTTCTGCGAGTCTTCCTTTAACCTGCCTTGGTGGATAAATACAGTTAAAACTTGATGGCGTGCCTACCATGACACATAATTATAGACTAGAAATCCTATGACCTTATGCGTAACAAAGGAAAGGCAAATATCTCTAACCTACATACTACATTCAGCCGGCATTGTATACTTGAAAGCAAATAAAGTCTACCCCCGCTACACTGAATCCATAAGAATACCCTATCTCCACAAAAAGTCTTAAAAGAGGCCACCCAATGTAAACTGATATACAATACAAGAGCTTTAAACTGTTAGTGGGTGTATATAACTTAGTTCACACCTGCCTGTCAAAACGTTACTGTATAAAAAGTGTATGATTCATCATGCTGAACTACATAAGGAAGTCGAAAGTCTAAAACTGTGAATAAACATGCATGCAAAGGTTATGCAGAACAACAGCTTAACTTACAAGGTTACTCGCTCTAATTTTTTTCATGCATTTACACAACTTCACACAGGAGTTTGGATCCAAAAAAAAAAAAACAAATTGAACGTATAGATGCGTTCTTTACTTTGTGAGTTCATAATGCACATCCACCGTGATGGTTGGATCATAATACTTCAAGTATGATAAAACGTCTTAAGTCACCAAATTGCACACAAATGTGCCCAAGTGATTAAGATACTATCGCCGCACAAACCAAATCAATATCCTTCGTAGAGAAATCGCAGAAGCATGGATAACGACGTATGGTCAGGGTGTTAATGTTGTGTTTACGCACTGCGTTTATACACACTTCATACGCAAATTTTGGAACATCACCAACTGAATGGATAGAGCCTATATCAGGGACGAAGCCAGAGGGGGAGCAGAGGGAGCGACTGCTCCACCCCCCCCCCTTCAGTGTCGAAAAAATGTTAAAACTGTGATGTTTTTGCAGGGTATTTTGCCAGTGCTCTTTTGATCTTAAATTCTGGTCAGCCCTGTTAACTCCATCATAATCGTAGTAACATTCAGACCTCCTGACTGAGCTACTTTACATAATGCGTCACCCTAACTAGAATGGATCACAACACCCATGTTAGTATGATTCGTTGTTTATGAAGCTGAGCTAGCGCGCGTATAGCAGTCAGTCGTACGTGATACGCGCTTCCTCTGAATAATTATGATACTACTATCACACTGCGATAACAGTATTTTTTAGGCCACTGCACATCTGGCTGCACATTTGGCTGTCTAACCGAGTGAGTGCCAGTGGTACAACTGAAGTACTTTGTAAACATGGGGTGCCTCAACTTCTCCAGATGGTAACATTAGCCTTCCTTAGTCAGGGAATTTCAAGGACAAAAGAACATGTAAAAGGTGCATGTTTTGCCAGTTTCATCATTATCATGTGATATCATTTTACCAAGCAGATTTTCTTCCCTGTTTGAATTTTTTAACATGTTCTTAATTCAAACAGGAAAAAATCTGCTGATAATATGATATATAATAATGATGAAACTGGCAAAACATTGCACCAGATTGCATCTGAGGACTTTCAATTGTTCAAAATTTCTCAGAGGGGAGGGGGACACCCAACAACTAGCCCTAAATACAAATATCAGTAAGTCTCAATGGGCATATGCCGCTTTAAGGCCTAGTCGTTCTTCTAAATCGCTTAGACAAGGTGAGTTACTGCCGCAAGGTCTGTTGTCAAGGGCTCCAAAGAAACAAAAAACCTTGTCCAGTGTATATGGGCTCCAAAAATGGGACGAAAAGTTTCTGCTTTTGGACGATTTCGTCCAAACTCTTCCGAAATCGTTGTGCCTTCAAAAATTGTCGACATTCCAGTACTGCTGCCTGGCCTATTCCATTGTAGAACAGTAACCATAATAACCTTCAAGGATTCTTCATGCTGTGAAAGTAACAACTAAATTCGTGCCTCAGCAGTAGGCGGCAATAATTGAGGTTATACCAGGGAGTTGCTGTTTCACAAATAGCAACTCCCTGGTTATACATCCTCATTTTAAGGTGAAACAGTCGGACGATTGGGCAATGATCCTTTCTTCTTAACCTTGAAAAATCTTCCAGAAGCAGCAATTTTTCTCACCAAATTCGTCCAAAAGGTGTAGGAGGAAACTGGGAGACACAAACACGTCGTCCAGAATCTTCCAAAATCGTCCGACTTTTCACTGGGAAGTTTCCATAGAACAGTTTAGGTAATTTTGTACCACATTGCTGTCTTCAATGTAGTAATGATGTAAAAATTACTGGGATTCCTTAAATCCTCCTTCTCTGCGACACCGTGGCCTGCTACTGTAAAATGGAAGCCAGTCACAGAAATCACAACAGGAAGAGATGCAGGCAGCAAACCTTAATACTGTACAATATTTTTTTACAATTTTTTAATACTCTAGAGCTTTCGGGGGCTTTACCATATTAATTCACCTGGTCAGGGTCTTTCCCTTGAACTGACAGCTGCTAAGGAGTGAGCCCCTGGACCCCACGTATACAGGGGCGCCTGGCTCTCTTACGGAGCCATTGACGCCGATCAATCTTTCATACCAGTGTCCCAGTCTGACAGGAACCATGTGCCTCCAGTGCCGCCACCGTGGGAGACGGGGAATAACCCACAGCTGTATGCATCCTTCATTCGGAGAGGCCATTTGACCTGGCTCCCGAGACAGTTTATAATTCCAATTTCATGATTTAATGACATGTTATATTAAGTATGATGACTTATTTCATTTTTGGACTACCATTTAACCAGGGATAGCACCAGAGTGAGAAAGAGTCCCACAGTCGAACTGATATTTTAAGAGCCATTGACAGGATAGTGCATGAAGCTCACTGCGATCTCAATCCGACTATGCAACCCCCTTGTAATCACGGAGTAAAATATAACGGTAAAAGTAGAATATTCGAATTTCATGGCCCAGAGAGCCATTATCATGATAGTGCCTATTACCTTCAGCCTAAAACAGGGGTGTGGGACCTCCGGCTCGCGAATGTTATGCGGCCAGTAAGATCATTTCATCTGGCCCTGGAGGCTATTTATAAATATATTCTGAATAAACTGAACAGCAATTGATACTAATCTTTCAGCACACGGTGCCCACCGTATCGTTTATCTTTGTACTATATACTATATTTCCGGATATTCCAAGTAAGTATGCTGCGAGATAACACAGCATATTAGTATTATGCCTGTAAAGAAACTTTAATTTACTTTTCTATTAGTAGTGTACTCATTTTTACAGCATTCGATTTCTGAAAGAATGCAGCCCAACCTTCGGAAGGTTTCTTAGATTGGGGAGGGGATGGAGGCATGAACCGTGCGATTCCAGATTTTTTGGCAACTAAAGGTAAATTTTAACGTTTCTTGATACGAAATCCTTGAAGCTGAAGATCATTGAGGCAATTCCACAGCCCCCACCCGGTCCCCAACTCCGGTCCCCTCGCCCTATTCGACGGCCCTGAAGAATGTCAGATGCACATGCAAGGTATGCGAAGGAAGTGGCGTTGCCTGCCGCAGTCTGGAAGCCTTTTCGTGGGGCGAAAATTTTGTTGGTGCGCTGCATAGGCTATAGGCCCCAACTCATGATAGCATTCCGCCTACAAAGAATCACAAACTTTCCACGATGGCACTATACCTCTGTCACTGATCACACTTTTCGTTCCTCCCCACCTCAAGACAGCCCTACTGTATTCTGGAACTGTGTAGTGTAAGAGCCTCAAACGAATACACATTAGGTACAGAACATACATGTTAGTCTTACAACTCCATAGACCCTTTGTAATACTGCTGCTCAATGATGATGTTAACAACACGACGTGGTTTGCTGCTACTACCTGTTGCAGTGCAGAGCAGGGATGATGAGAATTTGTGGTCAAGGTCAAATCACAGAGAATCGAGAAGCAGCGAGTAAACTGGGTAATAAATTCTGAACACTTGTTTGGTATTGAAATGGAGGAATGCAGAATTGCCGTTTGCAAAATTATGACACAAATAACCCATGCCCAAGTTCCTAATGCAGCGTTCATGGATGATCACCTGTGATTTGATATGGCGAATTGCAGGCTGTAAAATTTTTTTGTTTGCAACTTTTTCATTTATTGATTTAACACTTGACACTTTTTCTTGAAAACAGTGGAAAAATAGTGAATTTAAGGTTGAGGAAATATGCATAATTAATCTGTTTTAGTTTAAAAGTAATGATACTTTTCGTCCAGTGTCTGTAAAACATAACATACATGCCGTTAATTTTGCATCTTCAATTTGTACAAAGAATGATTAAGTTGGGTGAAGAACGATGGCGTCATTTCTAGCCTATAGACCTTATGCACTGACGTCACGCAACGTCATTTTGGCGGCAAAACAATGAAGCACACTGCACGAACGACGTAGACTTCGCACGCGCGTATCCGACCCGTACATAAATCAACTGTCTGCATTTGTTTTGTAAGTTGCAATGATACGCGCTTGCCTCCATTGGAGGGGGCACTTTCTGTTCTGTGACGTCTTATGCATAAGGCCTATTGTCCCCTATTTCATGTCATTTTAAATTAGTACAGATAGTAATATTTGACCTGATATTGTTGGATAGGGCACGGTATGTAAAGTGATGTACGGTTAGGCATTTCAAAATGTTAGTGAAGCATTCTTAAATAAGTCACCATGCTTATATTTAAAAGTAATATTTTTCACTGTATATTTCGAATCTTTATTAGTTTGTACATTCCGCACACAATTCTGCGGTGGACCTTCGGCACTTTAGAAGTTAAACGTAAGCTGCTTCCTGCAGCGGTCTGAAAATATCGGGGGGATTTCCCTTTGTTGTAATAAGTTGCAACTGCGAAATGTACTCTGAGTGGGCTGTATATGTGTATGACGCACATGTGAACACAGTGCGTAGGTACACCAAATAGTGTCAATTACACCATTTATACCACTTAAACCATACGGTGCAGGGCGCAGCGGCAAAACACGTTAAGAAAAAGAAGCAGACAAGTTGTATTTACATCGTGAGTTAGCATTAAGGGGCTAATTATGCTCTTTACAATCTCATGAAGATAGCAAGGAAAAACGGTAAGTGTAATTTATTTCCATTGCATTTTAACGTGTTTAACTGAGCGATTGAGGTTGCTCCATGGGGTGAACAATTCTAGGTCATGAATTATTTTTCGTTCACACCAAGGTTGACTATCAAAGGTAGTCACAATGATGTGGAAGGCACATTTGTGTACTTTATCTCCCACGGATTGAGGGTACTAAGGTCACCGTCCCCTTTTGTGCCGAAATAATTTTCAAGGGAACGAGAACAGTTGTACCAAACCATATTTCAGCCAATAAGCATCATTCCAAACGCTATTCATTGTGAACAATGCGGATGAGCGGATGAGCATTAATTATGCAATCCTGGCTCATTAGTAAGTTCCATCGTCATCGAGCGTCTTCGTAACAGACCTCGCCCAAACTAGTCCGACTACTAATAAACAACCACAAAATACCCAGTGGTGTTTGCATCACGATTTATGTGTATGACCTTACAGATGGTGACAGCTGTCGGTACGACGTAACTTTGTTCGGACGTCTCTATATGCCGACTTTATAAGTTTTCACTGAGATCTGCCTTGGCATAAGGATTAGTCTATGGTTTGTTTAGGATGAGAAAATTGGGGAAATTAGGTACGTGTGTAACATAGAGATGCCGGAACACAGAGGTGTAACCCTTAAGAACACAGGTCTATCTAGGCATTCTGCATTGGGATGGCTGAGTACACCAACAAAGAGAAATCTTGAGATGATGGTTGAGACAAGTTTATAACTTAACGTGGGTGATAAAGTGACTCAGCGGATAGCTGAGTTATTTTAAGACTGAGAAACAAATACCGAGTCAATGATGTTCCTTCTCTCTTATGTTTCTTCTCTCTCATTATGGAAAGATTACGATTGGCAAAATCAGCACTTGTACAGACTGCCTTGAAGATTACTAGGAGTGTGTCCATTTTATCCGTAAGCCAGTGTTAACGATGCAATCGAAACATGTCGGTTGTCAGAGACTTTGAGTGGGTGGTTGACGGTGGTATACTCCAAGGCCGGACGATCATTTGGCACATCGACTCTCTGGACAGAAAAACCAGAACGTTCGTTTGATGATTCCTTGCCGACAAAGTAGTCCTTGACAAATTTTTCCTGTTTGGTTCGGGCTGTGCCTGGTGATGTTGGGCAGTGTCTGGCTGTGCCAGACAGTGTGGGGTGTCCATCATTCCCATCTTTTTAATATTGTGTTTACAAGGTTATCGGTTTTTGAACTCTGGTGCCTCTAAATGACCTTTGACCTTCATCAAAACAATAAAAACCTTCCTTTCAATATGAAAAATATACATCACAAGTATGGTAAGCGTTTACTAGGAGACAAAAATTGAATAACAAACACTGTTTTATTAAAATGCTTCAGAGGTTAAGGACAAGTGTGGTAGGACAAGAATAAAATTCTTTAGGTATCCCCCCCCCCCCCCTGGTGCATTCAATAAGTAAAGCTGCAGTTAGCAGTGCCTTTTATACACACATTACTGTGTGATGTACATTTTTAAAGAGTAACATCTCCTTTCTAGTCTCCAAGACTAACGGCTTGTCAACTGCTAGCGAACAAATTTTTGTGACAATATCTTGGTATTATCCATCTGTGATCAGGGCAGAACGATAGGACTTCCAGGTGATAAAAACCAATTTTTGAAACCTTTTTAAAAAATTTCAGATGAAATAATTACCTGTTAAATTTTAAGTATTAACTCACTGTTTCTATTGGTTTTGATGATATGCGAAACCTTTGCATTTATGATGGTGTGTGACCATGTGTATATGTGCGGGTGTATATGTCTTTATGTGCTTATGTAAGTGGGTGTGCTTTTGTGGTACTTTGCTTGTTAATACGATCTCTCAAGAAGGGAAATTCAGACAGTTCTTATACTTGATACATAGACGCCCCATATTAAGAGTAGAAACCCTATTGTTTTTTCGTGGCAGTCAAAGGTCATCTGGGGTCGCTGGGGGTCAAACTCTGACAACCTTGTCAACACGATAACTCAAGATCGGAGGGTTTGATTACATTTCATACCTAATATGTTGATGACCTATGGTAAAAAGAAGGACATTATTTTTAGAGGGAGTCAAAGCCATCCGGGGTCAACGGGGGCCAAACTCTGAAAAACTTGTTAACCCGATATCTCAGCGTAATGTCATGTAGTATAGTAGGCGTTTCCTTGTAGATCGAGAGGGACGCCATTTTGTTTATGTTTACTACGAGTAATAATTCCTTCCCATTGTTCTAAATTTCCAGGCCGTATCTCCAGGTGTCTTCCTTCCGGTTTCCTGTCACGTATTTGGTTTAGGTGACTACTTTCCAGGAATTTGGTTTACGTGACTACTTTCACGTATCATTCCCACGCTGTTTTAGTCCCACGTGGAAGCTTATCCCATATTTTGTAGGTGCGGTCAATTTCACTTTCTACGGCATCCTCATTGGTCAGCTGAGATGATCACATTGATTCATATTCATTTTAGGGGTGTGGGTATCAACTATTGGCCAATCAGGGGACTATATTAGTTCTGTAGGGCCACGGCGCACACGAGGCTTGGGCGCCCAAGCCATGCAAGCTTGCACTCGTGCTACAGACCTCGAAACGTAAACAACATGTACTCACTGATCTCAGTTTTGTAAAAAGCGATTTAATATTATTTTTGCCGGCCGTTGATTAAACAAAATTTTCACTAATTTGGAAACTGGAATCATCGAATAAATCACAAAAGAACTGAAATCAACTCTAATCATTTTTATCACTTAAATTTGTCTGGAGCTACACCTCAAGATCCTCTACCTAGACCTTCGCAGGAGCGATTGACCCACAACACAACAGTAAGAAGCTAGGATGGATATCTTACTTTGTATGTGAATGTCCCATGCTGATCAGGGAAACGTTATTGCCTCTAATGGAGTCAAGGGTCATCTGGGGTAGCCAGGTCAAAATCTGAAACCTTGTTTCCATAATATCTCATGTAAGGAAGTATAGATACATTTCTTTCTAAAAATGTGGATGCCCCATGGTGAGAATGAGATCCTACTTTTAATTGAGGTCAAAGGTAATCTGGGATCACAGGAATCAAACTATGAAAACCTTTTTAACACACTTTCTCAAGGTAGGAAGTTTGCATAGATTTTACACTTCGTATGTGGATGTCGCATGTTAATAGTAAAAAGCAATTTAATTTTAGGTCAAAGGTCATCATGGTCACCATGGGTTAAACTCTCAATACCTAATAACCACCAAAGACTTTACCGTCTCTGTTAGATGCCAATAAAAGGCATCTAACAGTGCTGAGTTTCAAAAATTTGCAAGAGAGGATCCCAAATCCGCATAGGAGCTTTTCGCCTTCGACGCTGGTTGCTCACACCAAATATTCGTGATTTTGGTATGTATAATGCCAGACTTTTGTGTTGTCATCCTACAAAACAAAGCGGGTGCCCTGCTTGTTTTAGCCCGCCCGGCGGACGTGTATTAGTCCTTCAGCTATTATTATCATCATCATCGTCGTCGTCGTCGTCGCCGCCTCCGTCGTCATCGTCATCGTCATCGTCTTTTATGACTTATCGCCTACAAAAATAAATACGAAATCATGTCGCTTTCCCCTTCTTAACAATTCTGCAGTCTCATAGTCTATTACTAAAGAATTTGGTACCAGTTAGGCATACTCACAGAAATCTCCCTGAAGGGCACAGACTCAAGATCAAACATTTAGTAACTTGGCACAAACTCTCCATAAGTTATTTGTTCATCCCAAAAGCAAGTAGATTTTTTATTGGCTGGTACTGCAAGTTCCGGACAGTTTGTACAACTGACAAGAAACACAGTATATAGAAAATTTGTATCTTACTCACTGAGTGCATTTCCAGTGTTCATCTCAAAATTTGTGGCGCTATCTGATCATGAACGGTAGAAATCTGAACACATCATCTGGGCAGCTTTTCTAATAATGTATATGTGCTAGGTTAATGTGCAGGAGTAGTGAGTAGTGATTGCAGATATAAGCTGTGAGCAGCCTTTGAGCGTAAAAACATGCCTTAAACATGCCTTTAAAATGCTGTCAGCGATGGTATATATTGATGAAAACTATGTCTGAAAGCTTGCTTTTGTAATTTCTTTGGTCAACATAATCCTATTTCTTGTAATGGGGGGGGGGGCTCTGTCCCCTCGCCCTTATCTACGTGCAGGGAGACAATTATCTTTGTCTCAATTTTTACCCAAACATAGTGAGGCAGCTACTTAAAGTTTATCTGTAGACTACTGGGAGTAGTATCAGTCTAGCGGTCAGACCCGATTACATGCTCTTGGAGGAAGCTGGTGTCACGTTGTTCCAAATAATTAACCATATAAAAGTGAGGAGATTTATTCTTGGTCAAATGCTCAAACAAAACATTTTATATTTCATTGTACCAGGGAACTGTTACTCAGAAGGAGAACCATCAAAATTCCTGCCTATGAATCTAACATAAAACGACCAAGGCTCTCACTCTGTCTATAGGATTAAACTGGATTTAAAAGTTAGCACGAAAGAGGATTATCGTCTGCCAAATTGAGAGTAATAATAGGGGGATTTTATCTGCAGCTTCAACAGTACCAGTGGTAGGAGAAAAGGAATTTGTATCTTTTGACACTTTTTTAAGCTTATTTGAGAATATTAATTACATATCAATACGAACTTCAATTTACGTTTGTATTTCCTGAAACTTCGGAACTTGATGATGATGATGATGATGATGATGATGATGATGATGATGATGATGATGATGATGATGATGATGATGATGATGATGATGATGATGATGATGATGATGATGATGATGATGATGATGATGATGATGATGATGACGATGATGATGATGATGATGACGACGATGATGATGATGATGATGACGATAATGATGATAATGATGATGACGATTACGATGACGATGACGATGACGACGACGACGATGACGATGAAAACGACGATGACGATGACGACGATGGCGATGACGATGACAAATTATTCTCCTGCCACTTGAGCTTATTTGAATACATTCCTCGGAAAGAGATGCCAACCTGTTTTGACTTATTTTCATTAAACACTTATTTCGAGTTTAACAAAACATGCCATTTAAGTGCTGGCGGCATGGGCTTGACACTTTAATTAAGAATTACCTTACCTGAAAAATGTCGAAATCGAATTGAAATCATTGGATACAGGAAATAAATCCAAGTAAGACTCTTCTCTCGATGAAGTGGGTATTAAAGTATTAGCATAAATTAAAAATTGCAATGTGACTCACTTCGGGTGACAATTCCCTGATTGTACACTGCAGATAAATTTTAAATTGATGTATGTCTTTAGGGAATGTGTATTTTTCTATATATTTTATCCAGTTATTTGTTGGAAGCCAAGCTCTAGGCACTTGCAGTCACTTTAAGTTTAGCAAGGACATTCATGAGTTTTTTTTTTTATGTTTGGACTCGTTTTAACTAAATGTGATATTTTTTCCTTTAGTTTCCCCTTACTTTCACTATGTGAGTGGTGAAATATGAGACATGAAGTACTGTATCTTTAAGGGAGGATATTGGTTTGGTTTGTTATGGCAATACGGCTTAAACAATTCGAGAGACAAGTGAAGGGAATGAGTAGTCACCCCAAACTTACTTAGACAGAAAAAATAATGTTAAAAATCTAGTCTTATCTCTATTGCAAGTATTTTTCATAATGTTTATATTTAACTTTTGATTATTGAAAGCCATTTACATTTCAGTGAGAGGCATATACAATTGTGTGTGAGTTGTTGTGGGGGGGGGGGGACAATGAAAGGTACGAATTTGCTTTTATTAGTTCCCGGAGGCAATGTCACGACCACTGTAACATGTATTGACAGAAGGGCCCAGCGTGCAAAGAAAACTGTCAGTGTACATGCCATGCTTCCCTTTATTTGTGTTTAGATAAATTACTACAACAGCCCCTTTAAACAGTTTTACAGCCACGCAATGCCTGTACCCTTCTTAGCAAACTGTCGTATACTGTTATCACCGAAACGATTGCCATTTTCAACACGTGCATTACACATATTATGGAGGGATATTGGTAAAATTGTTCACCTCTCTTTTTTAGTTTTACGACGTTTCCATTTCTTTATCGTGGTGTTTCCAGCCTGTATTCCAAATTTATTCCCTAAATAAGTTATAGATATTTTGTCCTTGTTGAGCAAATGTTTCTAAGAGGACACCATCAAAGCAGACTTGTACAGGGAATGTATCTACATTCTAAAATGTTGCAGGAGTAGTTAAATTGCTAAATCCGTACATTCTGTACTCTGGAAAATTAATTTTCCAATGCTAATAATGTAAGAAAAGTTGGTCCTTACTTCCTATATTTTACTGTTGTATACGGTACCAGCTGTCCCTCAAATAGTTCACACTTATACTGTCACTAAAAAAGGTTAAGAGTTATATTGCAGTTAACCACCAGACTTCAATTTCTTGAACATTCTCATCTCAGCATATTCATACATTTCAAACTACAGTGAAGCTGGGTCGAAATGATTATTGCATGTAGTGTTATTTACTGTAGAAGGAAATAAAGATGCAGGTTAATGTTCAGAAAGTAGTTATGTCATATACTCTGTGTACTATCTATGAGCGAAACCTTCATGTATAAGGGAGGCCCATGTGATCATTGTTCTGGTAGGCCGAGGCGGGGGGCAGGGGGCAGTGCCACCTAGAAAGATATTCACTCCTAGAAGATTAAAGTTCACCATTGCTCTAATGTATTTCAGTATATGTTGCCTACTCTACAAGTATTTCTCTCCTTGGAATCCATCTTGCCACTTTCAGTACCTTGCCTGACTACGGGCCTCGTCAGAGAGGAGCAGGAAATCACTCTCCTTAAAAGAAATTGAGAACGTTTCAATTCATCCTCCAACAAAAATACTCTCCTTGAAAATGCTGGAGGAATTTGCAGTGCAGCGTTATATTGTTCCGGCATACTTATACTCGAGTACTCTAATCATCAGTCTAGGAGATACTACCGTTCGGGGGAAAACCAAAATTCTCCCGAATAGGGGAAAACTTATACTGCACATTGCATACGCTTGGCATGCTAGCCTAACAAGGACAAGGCGTAGGAAGAACTAAGACCTCTCAAAAACTTGTGTTTTACTCAAAAATATCGCGGTGAACCACCGATTAGGACGTGGCTTTTTGGTAGCAATGACAATAAACCTGCCCAATATACATTAGACGGCGAAATTTGCAAGGTTCCAAAAGCTTCCCCCACGGGTCAGCCCACTGACAATGTAAATAACAAAAGCGTGGGATTGTGTATGAAAAAGACAAAATGGAGGCGCCCATGACCAATTATTCTCCCGATCAGGTGACAAAATTGATTCTCCCAAAAGGGAGAATCCCCGAACTAGCGTTTCCGAGTATGATACTTAACCTTACGCAAGATAACTGCAGTATGAGCAAATTATGATAGTCTACATATTTAGGAAGCAAAATTTAGTAAAAATCTAGTGGTCCACCTATTTAGCAAAGCCCCCCCCCCCCCCCAAGAAAAGGTATGCATATGACAAGATCTAGGAGATACATTTACTTTACTAGGAAGTTCTCGCTTTTTGCAAAAGAATGTCTGATGAATATTTTAGATTATCATAGGAAGCGGAACCTCGTTGGAGCAAGTCTTGCTTGTATACAGCACAATCTATCATAGCTTAGTCAAACCTGGTTACCCAGCTGGCATGGGTAAAGGAGTGTAAACCCAGTTCACAGTTCAGTGTAGCTCTATATGGCTATGGAAGTTGAACACTGTTACACTCAGAGCTATGTTCGTGATTGGCCCGGACGACCAAGGGATGTCCATGTTTATATTTCTTTTAGCACGTGAAAATTTGGAAGTATTAAACAGCCTTAGTGGTCTACCGTTATAAAACAGTGTTACATCACAGTGTTGTCGTTTCTTCTTGTTTGAATGTTTCTGCGTCAGTAGTGAGAGGAAGGGTACTGTATACCCTTGGAAAATCATGTCACTTTACACTCGAATATTTCTTCTAAAATTCAAATGAAAAGAGCTGAATACTGACCAGACAAAATAAGAAGAAATAAGCAATGATCAAAAATGAAAATAATTCAATGAATTTGTCAAGTTACAAGAAGAAAACGTTTCTTTACTTTAAAGCAACAGTGAAGACTAGGCAAGTCATAAATACAAGTACCAGTAGAAAGCTTCAGGTTATAGACGACCTATTTGCAGTATTCAACCACTTCTATCAACCTGTAATTAAGGGATACATGGAGAATAAAAATTAATTCAGCACGCTTGCATACACAGAAAGCTCCTTTATACTGTGATGGAGGATTTAATTAAAGAAATACTGAGTCAGACTTGTGGACCCGTGAAATAAACTGTTATTGTGCTCCTGTGAGGATAATCCCGTTTTTTACATATTATCAAGTTTCAATTCCTATGTCCATCTACGACATGTATCTTGCATGGTAAAGGACATGATGCTTGCTTGTCAACAAAGTACATAAAATCTCTGCTGGTTTTAAAAAAGTACATAAATGCTGCCAAGAAATTCAATGCCAAGAAATCCAATGCCAAGAAAAAAATGTCCTACACCGAGAGTTGAACCCTGTTCGCAATGGGCTGAACCCAGATCTAGGCTTATATACGTAGAGAGCAAAGCTTTTCATGGTCATAGTTGGCCTTGCAATTGGGAAAGACGCTATGTTTTGTTTGCTGTTTTATAGGTCATCCTTAGACTACCTCTGAGACAGGCGAGACTGCAATTCTTCCGTCTACTGTACCTCAGTGCGATAACTGTCCAGGTATGGAACCATCTTAACCTAATCCTTTTCTTGAGTGATTAAATGTTATAAAAAATTTTTTTGCTTCTAAAAGTCCTCTCCATATGGAAGACATGCGAGTCATAAATGGTGGAGAACCAGCTCAGCTGTTGCAAAAAGACCACTTGCAGAGTGAACCACAAAACCAGTCTGCGATGTACACATATACTTCCCCTAATGCAGTAGCAAGAACTGCTGGGCTCTTCCTAGTACTACCATATAAGGAAGGGACATGCAGGCTAATGAAAATACTGAATGAAGAATAAGATGGCCTTCAGCTATCACTAATTAAGTGTTTACTACTCCTAATTGGACTTGTTCCTGCATTTCCACCCTTCGACATTCTCCTGTCTCCCTCTGTCTACTCTTGCTCCTGTTCCCTAAAATATAAGTCGGCCCATATGAAAGGATGCCATCCGCATTTTTAGACCGTTGAACATTGGGGATGGGGAACCTTTCTACATGAAGTGTACGTCAAGTCTGTTTTATGTACAGTACTCGACTAAGCACCACATGTACTAGGCCCAAAAAGTGCAGAAGAACTAAGCTTCTACAACAGTTTTGTGTCTTGTCTTACATAGTGGTTCATGCTTAGTTTGAATGGGTTCAAAGCTCGGGCACTTTTTGCAACGTCGTGTTTACTCGCCATGCAGTCACGGAAATGTGAGAGCTGTTCTGACCAAACAATATGATGCAATCCAATGTTGTGATCACATTAGCTCGTATTCATTCAAATATTTCGATGGTTACTTATGAAAGTACGTTTATCCACTGGGCATTTCAATTCGTAGGTGTTCGAACATAGACCATACCACCATTCATTTAGTAGCACAAAATTTTGTTATCCTTGTGCTTTAATATTGACAGTTTATATGTGGTATAGTAGGCCTATAAATGCTCCAGTTCTACTGTGTTATATGATTGCTAAGGGCTGCTTATCTTTTCATCACTTTTACAGTAATATAAAAAGTAATCTTTCTTTGGATCCCCTTTCCCTCTGAGGGAGTACTTTTGTATGTGTGAAAAATAATAATTCTTCGTAAACATGTCGTCTTTCGTAATGCCTTTCTCAAAGACCCGTTTTTGTACTGTTGTGAATAACAATAAAAATGGATGATAAAACCCGATAACATTTTTTGGAATAATGAATAATTCTTCCAACTGTAGATTACCGGCAAAGTCCACAAAATAGACCGGAACGTACTCTCAGATGAACAAAACTCTCATCAATTTTCCCTGTACATTTTTGTGAAGTGCCCCATTCTTCCAAAGCAACAATAAGAAGCAAGTTTTGTAAATTCTTTCTTCCAGCCTCTGTTAACTATCAGTTTCTTGGTATATAATCACTCAATCCTAAACGGGTCTTGCAACTGTTTACAGAGTCCATGCATGGTACTGTACGTCAGTACACGCCATAGAATATGACATTTTGTACAAGTACACCGACTTATTGATGTCACCATTGCTAAATTGCGATGTTAAACTGTAAAACATTGACCGAGTCAGGGACTTATCAAGAAAAACTGAGGTCACAGAGAATATTTTTGGTACGACGAGTCATCTTTAGCATCTCAATGTCTTCCTGACACCATATTAAGATAT
Source organism: Holothuria leucospilota (assembly GCA_029531755.1). Classification (NCBI taxonomy): domain Eukaryota; kingdom Metazoa; phylum Echinodermata; class Holothuroidea; order Aspidochirotida; family Holothuriidae; genus Holothuria; species Holothuria leucospilota. Next base: position 29,954,282 of record CM055972.1, on the reverse strand, counting down.
TGAGATCATAAAGTTTAATGTTTACACGGTTTACGCTACAATATGGAGTTAACAATGGAGTGAATCAATAAACCCATAAATCTGGTAATACGTTAGATCATGCAGTGATTATTCGTGAGGATTATGGCATGTCATCACTACGAGTTGATGCGGATTCTTCAATTTCGGATCAAAATATTCGTCTTTAATCTCAATTTGAAATATGACTAAAGTCAGAAAAAAGTAACCATTCGTTACAAACGTTTAAAGAATTTTGACGTACATCATTTTTCCCTAACTTGAAGAATTCTATTTTGTCACGTGGGTTTAATAAATTGCACTGTAATGTTAACGAGAAGTTCCAATCAATTACCAATGCTTCTTCTGAAACTTTTAATGAGTTTGCACTTGTCAAGGAAAAACGTGAATCTTTGAGGAAATCCCAGTCATTGGTAAATACATCTTTTGTGCTCCTACAGATAAGACGAAATACGAACGTTTGTGGAGAAGAGAAGTTTTGACATTCGAGTAATTGCAACTTCCCACAATGAACACTATGCTACAAAAATTTCTGAATGTTAAGGTGATCAAAAAACTGTTTGGTATAGCGCAGGGTTTGTTTGGCACTAAAGGAATTGCCATCCTACCAACTCATGATGATCAAAGACAACTTGCTTCTTTCGATCATTTTTTCGTTGGAAAATAAATAAATTAAACGATGATCTTCGTAGAAGTAATGCATCTAATCATAATTATCTCACCACTTTTGAAAAATTCGACCCTAAATTCAAACGAATCAAAAATTACTGACCAATTTCAAATTTGTCCTTTATTTCGTATCGTTGGAACGTGTTGTACAATTATGAAGTAAAAACATATGTGAAATATTTCTTTGAATTATTGTTTTCAGCCGGCTCACCGCGAAACTTGCCAATGCTTTTGTTTCTTTTAGTTTAGAACTACTGTAACTCTTTTTTTTTTTTTTTTTTTGCTGTTTTATTTTGCTTTTTTAAACTCTAAGACTTTAGAACCCTTTAGTCGTGTGCAGAGGGCGGCTGCTTGTGTTACTTTGAGCCAGTAAGTTTGATCACATATCTAATTGGACTAAAAATAGTTTCAGATTTATTACAGACTTGATTTCAAAATATGACTTATTACTTATCGTTGTCTTCAGGGAGCTACTCCGGATTACTTGCATGAATAAGTTAACTGGTATGTACCGAGTAGAAAACTTAAATCTGCTTCTACGTTTATGCTTTAAATTGATTGTGCTCGGAATAGTAAAGTTCAGTACTGAGATCCCTCGTTAAAGCACATTGCTCCAATTCCATGGAATAAATTACCTGTTACGATTCGTAATCCATCTTTAATAAACCTTTAAGACTAGTTTAATTACATTTTCTCAACTCAAGCTTTTAATGTTTAATCGTATATTCATGGCTGTTTCTTTGCTTTTTATTTGGCCATGTTTCAAGGTTTCTCTTACTTTTAGTCTAATATCTAACTGCCTTAGTTTATTGTCTTTGCTCATCTTTGTTTATTTCTTTTAACATATCACACCTTCGTAACTACACCTTTAATCACATTTGTGGAATTTTTGCGCATTATAAATACAATTATTATTATACACGAGATCTCAATAAAGATATTCAGATATTAAGATCTTGTAATGTTAATATTTATAATTTAACGCTAAAATATTGGGGTACAGTGGCGTTCACAAGGGGAGGCCATTGGGCCATGCCCCCCCTCGCTGATGCCGACTTTTTTTAGTTCCTAAAAATACTTAAAATTTTAAAACAAATTTTACTTCCAAAGGTAGCATTTGTGGCACCAGAATGCATGTAATGACACCTAATTTTTCAAAAAATTTTCAAAGGGGAGGAGACACCCCTCCCCTTGGACCCCCAGGCCGGCGTCTCACAACATACTGCATGCCCCCCCCCCCCGGGAGAGAAATCTGGATACTCTACTGTTGGGGTACCTACATTTCGGATGTTAACATCTCACTATCTTACTGGGAAAATTCCTGATAGTCACATGGTATTCATTTATTTACATGGCACCTTAAAAGTTCCACAGAACTGAGTTTCACGTGACGTCATAATGCCTCTAATTTTAGCTGTACTGCCATTTTGGACGTCAAACTTCTTACACGCGTAACAAGTACTCTGTGTAAAATGTATAGTTCGTTCTTTTAAAAGAAATTTTTCTCACAAAACCTAAACAGTCGATAATCGATTGCACGAATGTCAGTGTTGTGCAGGCGTAGATGTGTTAGGTTTAACCATAAACAAATTCTATACCAATGTGTAAAGGTCGCTCACATGTAAGCTAGTAAAGCTAGCATGTGAACTCGGAGTGCGATATGTCTTCTGAAGAATTTCAGAAACGAACCTATTTTTACACTGTATATTTGTTGGAAATAGGCTAATACAACTGCAGGCCCAGTGACTTTCCTTTACGCTTACGCAACTGACTTTCCCCAACATCAAGAAGACATGGTTTGGAAGAATGTATAGAACATTTAAAGCTTTAGCAACACTTTGTGAACACATGGCATATGGTTTGCCCAGTAAGTTCGACGTCTGATATGGCAGATGTTGTTTTTGTCACATGTACTGCTGATGTCAGTGAATAACCTTTGTACTGTTAGGCAGGGATTTGCTATTATTCACAGCCAATATGGGCTGATCGATCAGTCGTATAGTGCACGGGGATTTCTCATGTTAGTTGAAATTGTGAAAATGATAAAAAACTAGGCCATGCCAGTTTATTTAAGTTGCAACGCGGAACGTGTTTTCGTGTTCCACAAGCTATCAAGCCGATTTGATTTACAAGCAGTATGCTTATAGACAGAAACCATAAAAAAAATCCATCTATGCAGCCACTTATCATTAAATTTATATTTCGTGAAATAGGAGGGAAAGGCTTGGCAATAGGAGTGAGAATTGAAGAGACAACGAATTCAAAAGAACGCGTAAGAGATCGTCTAATATTTGTAAACAGGAGCTTATTTTTCCAGTTGTTTTATTGTGATACATTGTAGATGAGAGCATTAGTAGAGTGGTTGATAGGACTTGGTTTAGTGGTGTGAGTTCTTGGTCATGAATACAAATACAAGTGCAATGACTTTGGTCAGGAGGTTGTTATTCAAAGGAGCTACATCGTTTTTTAAGTGGTCGACATTAATCCGTCACTTGTCTCTTCTATGACATTTCTGCAAGGTTTAGCCTACAACAGGAGTTTACCAAAGAAAGGAATTATCGTCTACTGCATCCACAAGAGGAAAATATTTCTTCTCCCCTGCGTAATATTGCAAATTGTCAGGTGAAAAAAATGTTACATCTTTGAAAGCCCGGTGAAGCGTATTGGCTCATATCAATTAGGTTTGTTTTGTCGATATCTGAACATCAATGTCCGTTTAGTCTTTTCAGAAAGTTCAGGATACATTCCAAACTGTCTTAATTACAAATTTTGACTTACACCTCTCCAGATAATTTGCATGCTCTCTCTTTGTATGGAAGGGGCCGTCTGTATGCATTTCTTTTAATTTAACAGGCGTTTCAAGTTCCAACAAAGCAAAGCCTTGTTCTTCGCTAAATAATTGCTAACGATTTAGACGTCAGTTCTGTTGCTGGGTGGTTAACATCACGTTGTGGCCAACAAATGAAGGAAAGAAATTCCTACAAGCCGAATAAAAGTCTTAGCAATAGTTTTCTCGGGATATTCTGGATCTTAAAGTTTATCATATTAAAGTCTTCGTTCTGTCTCATTCCGGAGTAACCTTTTCCATGTCGGTTGAAGGCGTAACTATGCAAAGGCATACATTTTTGCTGTGAGTACAAGTTTAAAATTTGACGTAAGCGGAAATGGCTTGTTAATATATTAACTTGTAGGGATTTATCCTTTGATGTGGACTAAGGCAAACTTGCTATGTTATACAAGAAGTTTGAAAGTCGCACTTGTGACAATTTTCGAGGTAAGGTGTGTGGCACTATTGGAAAAAAATCTTTGACATCGTATTGTAAAAGACCACAAATAAAGTGTAAGTCTTTAAGGGAACAGGCCGGCGCACAGGTCGGGCGAAAGTGTGAAGAGCACCCTGTTATAACCTCCAGATCCTTATGGATTACGCTCACTTGAAACATTGTGGATATTGTATATAAATACTTCACTAGTACTTATGTGTTCTTGACTCCACAGAGTATTTTGAAACTGCTATTTTTGCTCTGTCCAGCAAGGGTTATGTACTTCTTTCTTGATATTTGCTATTAAATTAGAAGATATAAAGGCAGTCAAAGAAGGAGCGATGGTTTCCTTGCCGGGATGGTTGCTTTGCCTGATTCCAATGTTCGACACTGTCGTATTTGCCAGTAACCGGGACAATGCTTATTATAAAATTTGAAGTAATGTTTAACTACGACAGGGATTTTGGTATGAAAATAAATCAGGATATATCGACGTTTACCTTTACATGATTACTAGCCAGTGATAATGGTCGTGTAATATCGTTTTCTGAGCCTGATACTTATTAATTATCATAATTTACCACAGATTGCAAATTTTCCACTTCAATTTCAAAGCAAGCAACTGCAAATTATTGTTATTTGCTGAGATTATTAGCCATTGTTCATAGGAACCCGAGTATGCCTTTTGTATTAATGCAGAAAGTTACTGATGGCCCTTTCATTGATCCTCTACGACGTTGAAACTTGGTTCTCTAGATCGTAAGGCAGAATGAATAGCAGCATGAGTGTTTTGTAAAATGGAGTGAATCATTCTTCCCCGAAAGCGTTGACCAGGGAAAGGCAATTTCATTTTTGGCAGGAACATCCATTGACTTGAAATTTACTTACTATTAAGTCGCTTACAAGACAGTGTCCAGGGCCGTAGTCTGGGCTAAATCTCTAGGAGGCAGTTCATGACATCATCGAAGCGGAGTACCAAGTGGCTTACTCGAGCGGACCCTTCCTTTTTTCAAAGGGTAGGGATGCCATCCTGGGGGAGGGTGCTGAGGGGGAGGACCACATGTAAGGCCTAGCTTAGATGCAAAATTTTTTTTGCAATCGTTTGCAAAGCTTTGAACTAATTACATTTGTATAAATTGGCACTATTTAGTGATGTTTTTCCTGTTTTCCGGCTAGACGTTGTCGGCGGTGCTGTCTAAAAGGAGATGACCCCTATACTTTATGAGAAATTGTTGTCCATGTGAGGTGGCTCGGAGGCAAAATGACGCCATCTTTGGTAAAGCTTCACAAAGGGTTGAATTGATAATATGTTTGGGAATCCTTATTATTTAGTGGTTTTTCTATTTTGGTAGGGTATAGTTGAAGGGGATGTTGCCTATATAAGGGGAGGGATGACCCCTCTACTCTCTCAGCAATTTTTCTTGTTCTAAGTTTTCCTAGAATGTAGTGCTATCTTTGGTTAACCATCGGACTGTTTATATGATCTGAAATTTAGGTTATTTACTGAATTTTCATGCTGTGGCATGACATCCTTACAGGACTGGTACCCGGTGCAGGCTTCTTCCTACCATTCGTAGTACGCAAGTGGGGAGAGCCACCATCAGTTGGTGCGTAGCCGTAGCCTAGGCCTTGCAAGAAAATGTACGGTCGAAATGTCTGGAGAGGCGATGACACATCTTAAAATTTGACGTTGCATCCAAACATTACTTACATCTATTTTCCACGCTTTAGAAACAAATTTACATTTCAAAAAGGAAACTTAGATTTGATTTAAAGGGAAAATGCAGTAATCCTAATTTGAATTAGTGTACCCGAGTATCCTATTTCATGAATGGACCTTGAGATTCATGTGAAAATATTTTTCTCACTGAATGGTGAAATTTACGTATAGATTAACTCCTTGGTTTTCCCCCTGAATATGCAATATTTATGTTCTAACATATAATTAATGATACCTGAAGTGAAATGGGGAAACATTTGTGACACTTAGCTGTTTTTTACTTTACAATCTCATTGAGTTAAACTTACAACTAAAAGTAATCATAGGCTATTTTATCTTTAGCCAGCGTATATGCTAGTGTTAACAAGCGTTGTATCTTGTAGGGGAAAAAGCTTCATTCGTCAGGAAGAGAAACCTGTAGAGGAAGGTGTTTACCACTGAGGTCCGGGGACCTACCCGGGAAAATTTCTCTCTTACCATGAAGCTTGTTCTGCAACGTCTGTCTTCTTATTTGTAGGGACAATTATAAAAATTTGTAATTTTATACTAAATGTGTTTCGTGTTTGGCCTACAAATTATGAATGCTGCTACTGCTGCTACTGCTGCTACTGCTATAACTACTGCCTACTACTACTGTTAATATTGCTACGGCACTACTGCTGCTACCGCTACATCACAACAAGCACAACACCCACTACTACAACTACAATTATTAGCATGACTACAAGCACCGCCGCCACTACCGCCACCGCCGTGGCCGCCGCTGACACTGCTGCTGCGACTGGTCCACTACCATGACAAATTCATTCTCAGGAGTGCCAGTGTTACCAATTTTGTCGTCGCGTAAGTGTGAGCACGTATTATCTACCTACCATTACAAAAGACGTGTGACATACAGCAGGTACACATAATCATATGTGGCAGGGCATATGATAACGCAGAGTAGAAAACGTGTGATCAGGACGGATGACACATGTGGTATTGAAACCAATTTGATACATGGGACACGTTTTTCCTTTGCAAGATTGCCACACATGGCAATTTTCGCAAAAGTGGGAAAGCTGTGTCAAGTTGACCTTTGTGGCAAAAACAAGGCAAAGTATGACAAACAAAGCCAATGTAAGAAACCAAATAATTCTGTTTTCGGTAATTTGTTCCACCCCCATCCACACATTTCTATTCACTACTTAATTATAGCCCAGTTTACCATATGTTACCTGCATCAAAAAGTGTTGTTTGGTTTTCCACACCTAACAGGAGGTAATGAGGGTCAGTGCATGGCATTTTTGGAATGTGTGTCAACTACATACATTTCTTCATTTCGTCTCTAAATGAAGTATCCATAAGAAATCAAAGCGAATATTCTATAGAAGTAACTTCATATGAGCCTAACCACAAAATGCTTGTTGTGTAGTCAGTTTATTGTGTTGTAGTCAAGTAATTTGGCTTCTCGCAATTATTTTTGTCAGTAGAGTGGAACACCCAGTACTGTTCGGTGAGAAGGGGGTCCGAATGTCGAACGTCGTTACATCACCAATAGTTGATGCACAACGTACAAACAGTCGCGCTGGCACGATTTCCGTCACGTGTCCCTGATCGATTTCTGAAGAAAAATATCAAAATTTTCCCGCGCTTCGTGCGCTCCCATCAACACTTCATTGCTGTGCTTATCATCAATGCTGTCTCAGGTGATTCATTGGTGAGGAATTTTAGGCCGAAATCTTGAGCTTGTAGGAAATACCAGGCAAAAGACTCACAGTCTCATTAGCAGGTACGCCATGTAGGGAATTGAGAGTCTCCCGGTGCATAGTCTGCATGGGAATTTTTTCATGGAAAAGATTTGTAATGCAAAATTTGGGCCTGCTGCGCACGTATTCGTCACGGTCCGCACTCCGCATCTCATGGTAATTATATTCTGACCAATACGCTCTTCCGAAAATCTGAGGTACATCCCCAACCTACGTGAGGACCCTCCATCAAGGAAGAATTCTAGAGCAACACCAGTAGCCTAGAGCGTACGGTTACATTTGTAGCGTGATGTGAAAGATTGGAAGTATGTATTTGTAGTTATACATATTTTAAGTACGGGTGCCATGCCATGGCGAAAATATCACCAAATACTGAGAATTTATTTTTTAAGGATGAAATTACTGTAGTTCAAACATTTGCCAAAGATAGCACCATTTTTTTTATCTATGTAACCTAACATCAACAAAAGTTTCTCAAGAGGAGAAGTTGAGTTGTCACCCCTCCACTTAGACAACACACCCTTCCCTTACACACAACCAAAAGTGACAGTTATGAGAATCTTTCATCATATAATCAGTTCAAAAATTTGCAAAAGATAGCACCGTTTTGGATGTAAGCCATATTAAACGAAATTTCTCAAAGGGGAAGGGGACACCCCCTTCCCTTACACCCCTCCCCAGAACGGCGCCTACACGAGGGGACAAAAGGTGGATCCGCCGCAGATGCAACACATGGCAAGTACGGATATGCACAATTTACACTGACTTTGAGAGGGTATCTGGGGTGAGATTACAACACACTCTTCCATTGTACCCCCCCCCCAACAATCACCACCCAGTGAAAAATGGGACGAAAAATTACTGATTTTGAACGATTTCTTTCATAGTCTTTCAAAATCGTCCTGCCATTACAAATTGTCAAGGACAGTTTAACATTCTAGTATTGCGACCTGGACTATTCCATTGTAGAATAGGTATCATAGTAACCTTCAATGTTTCTTTGTGCTATGAAAGAAAGAACTTTATTCCTCCCTCAGTAGGCAGCAATGTTTGAGTCCTGAAATAAATCCCCATTTCAAGGAAAACCAGTCAGCCAATTGCGCAATGAAACATTCCTTTCTTCTTAACCTTGAAAAATCTTCCAAAAGCAACGATCTTTCGTCTATCAAAATCATCCAAAAGGCGTAGGACTTAATTAGAAGACGAATAAACGTCGTCCAAATCTTCCAAAATCGTTCCATTTTTCACTGGGAAACTTCTGGCGGCGCCACTGCGTACAAAACCTACCTCAAAGTACCCTCTCGCTTTGATGGAAACATCTTTCTTTGAAATGCAGGTAACTGCTTAGTATTATATTTTCAGGTTTTACTTGGGAAGAATTACCCGATTACTTTGGCAGGCAAGTTTCCAAATGAATCTACCACTGTTCGTTATCAAAACCACCAAAATGCGCCAATAGAAGCACCGCGGGTGATTTACAAGGTTTCATGAGTCCGTATACAACTTATGCATGTATCTTCATGGCCTTTGAGTAATCACTCCGTACCTAGACCAAGACTTCCAGTACAAACCAGAGAGAGGGAGAGAGGATTTCAAGTGGTAGTATGAGTCCTTTTAAGGAAGATTTTGAATCATTCTAGCCTCGAACACTTCTGGAAATGTCTTTGCCGTTGGCAATGGTGATCCGATGAAAGTTGGTCCTCATGAGATAAAACATTCAGTAAAACATCTCCTCTTGATTTTCCATCATTATTCATTGCCAGAAACTACCTTGCTATGTTATCTTGGATTACATATTTGGAATTTATTTTCAAAACGATCCGAATAAAGTTGGTCCTCATGATATATGAAATCCGGAAGTAAATCTCCACTTGATTTGCCATCATTCTGTTTTCCAAAAACTACCTTGCTATGTTATCTTGGATTGGTTACTTGTAATTTCTTGTACTGAACCACAAATTAAGAATGTGTGTTGCAATGTACGTCTAGCTGTCAAGTATTACTCATCCGAAGCAAAGTTGAATCATTCAGACATTTGTATGTTTGTGCTGAATCTATTATGCTCATTTGAGACAAGCTGAAATGTGGGAATATGAATCTAATTCTCACCCCCGAAAATGGGGACAAAGGGGAAGTATTCACTTGAGAAGTCTAAACTCAAACTTAATTACGGTTTGGTGTTTTATTCCCAGGGTTCTGATTTTGGTTCAGGTTTCTGAGGCCTAATTTCCTATTCTGTTCCTGAGAAGTGGTGTATGGCATTCTCCATAACTAGTTTCGAGGGTAGACGGTGTAGGCGCTGAGGCCACTCCATGTTTTCGTGAGCTGCTGAGGGCCACGATACCACCCCGGTTGACTGGGCTTTGGGGACAAGTCGCACACAGGGTTTCTGCTGGTTATACTACTTGAGGGGCACGGCGGATACAGCGTGAGCTACTGAGGGCCTCGTCGTTCGTCGTTTTATTGGGTCCAGGTGTTGGAGACCAAGACTGCTATAAGACCCGTAGGGAGAACCAGAGAAAACCCAGTGACATACTGTACTACCGAGAGTCACCGCTGAGGGTAACCGGTGGTATTGTAGGGAATTTCCAATCCACGTGACAGTGAACCAGTTCAAGGTTGACACGGGGTGTTGTTTGTGTATTAGTGAGGAGTGTGAGGTATTTTTGGCCATTTTTATGTATGCATGTGTGTGCGAGTGTACGTGTATGGGTGTATGTATTTAAAGTGTGTTGGTACATTAAGGTCACCGGGTTAATGAGGTTGTATACGTGTGCAAGAGTAACGGGTACAGTGCTAAAAGCTGAGAGTCTGGAGGACAAAATTTACGTTCTAATTTTTGAGATATTTACGAGTGTATTTTCTAAAGTCAAGCCCATTTAGACAGTTAATCCTTGAATTATTTTTTTCTGAATTTACAAGGGGTGTGTAAGTGTGATTTTTTTGAGTCAAGTCTTCGGTTTTGGATTGCTCCAGAGAGCTGAACTCAACGAGAGTTTTAAAAGATCCCTACACAAGGGAGTTTTTTGGACACCTTGTGACATCTACAGTTAAAAAATGATCAGTTATCTTAGGCACAAAGGACATGAAGCACATTGATCGAGGCAGTAAATCAGTATTTACTTATAACTTTGCAGGAAGGCGTATTTTACCTGAGGAAACATGGATGGAACAAAACAACCTATTGGCGAAGACGTTGAGAGGTAATGGATGATGAAATCACAAAACGATTGTATTAGACTGGCCGAGCCAATAGGTTACCCACTAATGACTTCCACCAGAATGATTAGATTGAGAAGACAATGTAAACAAATATACTAAATGTGAAATGTGTTGCAACCATGGCGAATAAGCCCCTGATGAACAAATCATCTTTACCGCGCTTGTATCCACCACTTTGATTTTAATGGTCATAGAAACCTTTGCATGTAAGCAGAGTGGTGGGTAAGTGTGTTACACGTGGATTATGAAATGGTATCTCAAGAGATAATGAATGGACTCTAAAGTTACTTCTTAAGATACTCCGTATGAAAAGATTTATTTTAGTTAAGACCAAGATTATTTAATTTCAGCAGATCTCACATTGTTGAAGTCATGAACAAGGATATCTCTAGATAAAATTACAGGCATATTTGGCATGTGGGTAAGACCCACTTATAGAATATCGCTGGTGCTTTAAAGAGCTCGAAGTGTGAAAGTTTCGAGGTTGAAGTGTGAAACATTGTCATCATTATGTACCGTATCTATTGACTCTGAACTTGAAAGAAGTTTGTACTTGGTAGGGAGGTGTTTTACATTTGGAATACGTAACACAAATATTGCTTCATTGTGTATTTAGTTGTTTGAAAGGTGTGGGGATGAGTGCAAAAGAGTTCACAGCTGCTCCGCAAGTGTCGTAGGCAGAAATCTACTTTATAACTCAAATAACGTCTAGCCTCGAGTGAAAGCTCTATGCTCTAGGTTCTGGGCAACGTATAAAGAAGCATTACTTGATTTGTTGGTTAAAATTGATTACAATAACAAGAACATTTCATTCACAGTCTAGACAGTCAGGGAAAAAATGAAGAACCCTTTTCCCACCATCTCGGGTCCTTAACTAAATTACAGTATCTGCAGGATTACAAGAGCAATCGCTTTACATTTTACCTAGATATATATTCGACCAATAAGTTTCAGCAGAACAATTGTGTTTTCCAGAAAAAAAATTATAGATTGGCACATTGATAAACCCCATAATGTTTATCAAGTTCAAGTTGCTCTGAATCGGAAGCAGAGAAACAATATTTCAAAGACCACGATATAACCCTGTACCTCGTCATAGGGCTTACATAAGAGTTGCAGGCCGCATTAATGACCTTCAAGTTTTCTCAGCTTCTCAGTGTTGTGTGTGTGTTTTTGTTCTAGTCAATGATGGTTGTGATTGTTGGATCTAATAAGGGGGGGGGGGGGTGTCTTAATCCTTAATCAGTACGCCGTGTTGCCTGAAAACGCAATAAGCGGTTTTGTAATTACCAAGCTTCAATCAGAAAAATCCGAAACGAACTATTTCAGTTCGGCTGGGTTCGTTTTTAGTTTACGAGCAAAATGACTATAAGTAAATACATTAATTAAGAAAGCAAAACTCATTAATATTTTTATCTACAAGAGGATATCTATGCAATACATAAGATCTGTTACTTTTCTGAGACATCGATGAATACTTTCAATTGCCATAGATGACCTCACATTTTCCCCCAAACAAAAGTGTCAATCGAACTCATAAATTACGTTAACCACAATTTTACGCCCTCACTCAGAGACACCCTTGCAATCACCCGCCATGATTATGGAAAATCAGTTATGCCTTTATTCTGCATCAGTCCAATTTGCTTCCTTAGTTTATATGTAATGAAAAAACTACACTCAAGCGCAGTCGAAGGGTAATCGCCAAGGGGTGCCCCTTACCCTTCTTAACAACAGTAAGCAAGTTCAAAAAGTGGGAAAGATGTGAAATATTTTGAACACTAAAATACCCTTTATTACGGCAATAGTGGCATAACAGGATATACATTTTATGGGAAACAATTACAAAACATATGTTAATCTAGACTGCTATACTTTTATCACGCCATTATACATTTAACCTGTTTAATACATTTTGACCAAGCTCCTTTTGGAGGTGCTCGAACCCAGTTAGTCTTCTTTTGAGTGCGCTAATGACGCAAAGACTTGTTATAGACTTAAATAGAAACGAAATCATTTCATAGTCTCATTTTTTTGGCAGCCATGTAACTGATGCTGATGCAGAAGAGGTACAAAATGAACCGCTACCTCTTGAGGAAAAGGATTTTGCAATGAGCGTAAGTATAGGAATAACCACAGAGGAAGGCACCGTGGGTTTTAGTCCTCATAATAATTTAAGTGGGTCTGAAAAATATGTAAAGTAATAACCTATTTTGTAAATTACTCAAGTGAAGGTTGAATTCACCAATAAGGCAAAACGGTAATTAAGAGCTAGCTGGTAGCAGCTAGGAGACTGATTGTAGCCTAAATCAATATTAATTTGTGCTTATGATGTGAACTATCAGTTGTGAGAGCAAAATAAAGTCATGTCAATTATAACATAGAATGGAGAGTCCTTTAAAGGAAAATGCCTTACTCAAGCAAAACTTTAGTATGCAACTTGTACGTAGAGAGAGGGACAAGTCCGTAATTTCCAGCACTGAACAACAGGATAATTCTGTAGGTGCTGCTGATACAGAAAAAGGTCGAAAGTGTAAGTAGTAATACATTCGATCTTGAATTTTATACCAATCCTAAGATAGAGTATAGCCCTTATCACAAAAGGAAAGGTTCACAGAAAATACCAGAGAGAAAAATTGAGCCCCGCCGAGGGTTTGAACAAGCCATGCTCCGCTTTCCGGGCAGAGTCTGTGACCACTACACCAGTTATGGCTCGTAATTCACAGAAGTGACAACAAGGCTACAATTACTCGCGTGATTCAATTCTCTCTCCTTGTTACCATGGTAGTCCCGAAGCGGGAGTGAATAATCAGTAGGTCGATGTTGGATTGGTATAAAATTCAAGATCGAATGCATTACTATTTACACTTTCGACCTATATATATATATATATATATATATATATATATATATATCTATCTATATATCTATAACACTAAATTAAACATTTGGGAGACATTGGGATAAAAATCCTTCCTTAGGGAGACAATCGGTTATATTCATAAAATTTAATATATTTCCATACCTAAGCATACAAATATTCATACAAAAATACCAATAATTCTTAATGAATGCCTTTAACTTATGGTACCTTTGTTTTAAATGTATCTTTTACACACAAGGTTTAATTAAATAAGCAAAATATTATAAAGTATTTCGCAATACTTATTTGTCTCCCTATAATACATGTAAATTACATGCAGCACATAACACACCTGTAATTCTATGGTAAATAACAGCAACTATGATGTATTTATGCAGCTTACACAGTGGCATAATAAAGAGGGCGCTAATACGCTACCATAGAAATAAAAATCTTGCAGAAATAATGTAGAGAAGGGGTTAAAATAATGGTGCAAAGAATTAGGGAGACGTGAATTTGTCTCCCTAGTGAAAATGTCTCCTTAATATACCAATTATTACTGCAATTTGTCTCCCTAATAGGGTATTAACAGAAAATATATATATATATATATATATATTATGAGTCGAATCAACACTCTATTAAATAGTCGCATAGAGACCTTAGACCATTTAACCTCTACCATATGCACTTGCCTTACACAGAAAGAGGATTTTCAATATATGAATGGAAAACTTAGCCTCAGGCACGATTCGAAAAAGCGACCTCCCGCATTGGTTCGAACCTGCTTGAGGCTAATTTTTCCATTCATACATTAAAAATCCTCTTTCAGAATAAGGCGAGGGCATATGTTAGAGGATAAATGGCCTAAGGTCTCTATACGACTATTTAATACAGTGTTGATTCGACTCATTCATATAAAGTCGCGACGTCTCTCTACCTACTTTAAATGTATGTATATATGTATATATATATATATATATATATATATATATATATATATATATATATATATATATATATACACACACACATATATATATATATATATATATATATTATGTATGTATGTATTTATACTTCGATCTACCAAACTCGACCTATATATATATAAAACTAAAGGTATATATATCACATATATAGCCTAGTATATGACATATAATACATTTATATATTTACAAATCATATAATATATATGTTTGTATCCCATTAAGCAAGTTCTGTTTTCGTGAAACTTTAATACGACCCTAAACTTACATTCATGGGTGCATTTAAATGTACCTCAAATCGGTCGAATTTACTTGGGCTATGCACGTTATTTGAATTAAATTTAGGTCATGAATAGAGGGAGGAGTGGCAGTGAGTCTAGAGGAAGTTGTGACATCTCTGAAAACAACGCCAGATTGTTTTTCACTGCGAGAGGGGATCACCTGTCTGTCACCTTTGTGCGGGTAAGTCGATTCATTTGCAGCTAGTGAGGTTTGTAGTAAAATTTACAAGTGGCCGAATGGTGAGAAAACTGTGTGTGTGTAAATGACATGGTGTTCATTAGGTCAATACTCACCTGGACTTACGATATTTACCCACATCGGTCGCAAATGCCTTCAAGTAATGGTGTGTTCACTTTACATGAAATCTCTTGACGTTTCTTGGTTTTGAATAATAAATTAGCAGTTCTTTCTTCTGATTTTAGCAGTATTAGAAAGTGGGGAGATATCTGAGTGACCAACTGGAAAGAGCTAAAGATGTCGAAAATACCACCAATAACGGGTGCGCGAGGCTTGCCGAAAAAAATGCACGGTTGTTTTACCTTAATACTGACATGAGTACATGGTCAGGAGAATCCTGAACTTCGTTGTGATGTGAAGAGATTTTGGCTGTCAATGAGTGATGCCAGTTGATTAGACTTTCAGCTTTCACACTATTGTACCGTAATATTTTCATCACAACAAAATCGGTCTATAGTTGGCAACTGAACTCTTTTAACTGGCACCTAGATAGCAAAGTGCTTGGCAGGGGGTTTATGAATTTCAATTTTATTGTCACATCTATAGTTGGCAACTTCTCATTTAATTTTCTAAGTAAGGCCTAGCTGGCTTCTAGGCTAGCAAGTTTTCATGAGTATGGCACCTCACCCTTGAAAAAAAAAAAAAAAAAAAAAAAACCCATGGAATTCCCCATGAAAATCTCCGTGGGATTTTCCTACGGGATTTTAGCCCACGGGAAATGCTTCCCATGGGCAACGCTTCCAAGAGGAAGCGTCCCCATGTGAAATATTCCCCTTTGGCCAAGATCCCTCACGGAATGCTTCCCAAGGGGAAGTCTTCTTACGGGGGAATTTTCCCCATGGGAATATTTCCCACGGGGATTTGTCATGTGAGGCCTTCTCGTAAACTATCATATCTTTGAATATCAACCTTTGAGTATGAACAGGCAAATCAAGGACAGATGTCTTTATCCAAAATAAACATTGTCATGGAAAAGCTGGACATATAAACGACCTGTATTTATCATTGTGAAAGCCTTTTATGGATTCCAGTTCAACATGTAGCTAGCAGCTGGAAAGAACATGCATGAGTATGTACTCCTTTGTCCTTCTAACACCCTTCACGACCAACTATTTACTGAAAAGCATAGTCTTGGGTGTACTGAACATCACAATATACAGCTCAACATTTAATCTGCAAGTCCGATAAATAGTTAGGTTCTAATTTTCATATGCATGTCTCACATTTGAAGTTCTCTCCATGTATGCTCAGGCAGGTAGAGTCCATTACCAGACTCAACCAGAATCACAAAGATGCATGTTAATTCAGCACAGGTGTATATAGCTTTCACAAAAATAACCCATTCAAGTTGTAAGTACTGAAAAGTAAAGGCCACCACATGTGTCTTCTTCAGTACCTTTGCAGAGTATAATTGTATAAGCAGATTCCTGGCACTCTCTTCAAGTGTAAGATACAGTATTTAATACCACAACATACAACATTGCACCATGGAAGAATAATCCCATACTTCCATGACTGCACAACTGCATTCCTGGACGTGGGCTTCCAACTCTATATTCATATACTGTAAGCTTCAACTGTTATACTTGTCTAACCTTAACAGTACAGCACTTTTCAGTACAAGCAAGCTATATAACTGCACCCTAAACAATAGTGATGTTCGTTTTTAAAAAGCCCTCTGTAATCTGCATACAGCTCATCAACCAATGACAGTGAGCTTCTGCCCTAAAGTGGAACATCACTGTAAACGACAGTAAATACACTGTACAACATAGCAGTGGTTGTATAGGTGCCTTATAGGCAAAGTGCTGTGAACAATAAGTTGCTGGTTCATTGTAAGCACAAGACTGACAAAGTATATATTGCATCAATTAGTTAAAAATACTGTACGGACAGAAGTGAATCAGTGGTCACAGTAATAATTATCAACCTATCACAATAGTTTACAGGGGTATCAACTAGTTAATTCAGTTTAAAAACATGCATGAAAGGTATATACCAGTGTAGTGTGAGTAATGAATTGTTGAAATAGACCCCAGCTATCACTAGATCAATAACTGCAGGGGTGTACAATTCCACATGGGTAGAAGCTGTATTCATTATAACCATTTACAGCAATTACTGAATGGTAAGCATACAGGCTTTTATCATGGGAAAAGGACAGACATTATTACCAGGGAGTAATTGATTTACCTCAGCTCACAAATGCAGCCAGTCAGGAAGAACATTGAGAATCCAAGACTTAATTTGAAAAAGGATCGAGAGAGGAAGGTATAGTAGGCTGCTGAAGGAATCAACAGCATGCGCGTAGCCAAGGAGGGGAGACGAAGGGGGCAGCCGTCCCCCCCCCCCTTCCCCGAGCGTATTTTTTGCATTTTTTAATGTTTATTTTTACAATATTGCTAATGTTTCCCCTATTTATATGCGGTAAATAGGCCTGGGAAGTGCCATTTTCAGCGGTCTGGGAGACATTTTGGGCCAAAATTTTCTTACGCTCCGCGCCAACCCATGGTGACGCGGAGCGCTGAGAGTCTGTCTATGGGTTTCGCCCCCCTTGACAAATTCCTGGCTACGCCCCTGATAAACAATCTGTCATTATCTCACAAATATATGAGATTCAAAGCTGAGGTATAGTCAGGCCTTGTAGGTTTTTATGGCAGTCAGTGTTCAGTCGCATCACTAAGGAAGCGGCATAGAACGATTATCGCGCTCTTCTAAAAAATCCTGCAAGTTTCTAAAACGTCTGCATGAATATGCCTTAGTTACATGCTGGGAAATTCTGTTACGAAAAAGTCGATTCTTTTTACGGTGCATCGACTTATCTAGCTCCTGGGCCCCTTTTGACTATTTCCCAAATATTTTGGAGGGGGAATCTCCCCAAAATCTGAGACCTATGCCAACACCGTATGATAAATGTACCATATGAATCAGTCCACTGAAAACTACTATTGCTTTGACCTGTTTGGAGTGTTATTTAATCATGGCACATGATTGTTTAATTTTTGCTCTTTATTCACTCACCTTACCCGTACGGTATGTGTGTTGCCAGAGGTGTATGGCCGGGGATGGGGTGGGGGTGAACAGTTGTAGGAGCAGCTTTTGCTAGGTGGCAAACACTTTTGTACCCCTAAAAGGGTTAAATGCAATAATCGGTATATGAACGTTTCAATTCTACAACTGAAATAATATTTGTGCCCAAGTGACATAGATATTTCACATGTTAGTGTATGCTGGAAACTGAAAAGTAAAACAATTACGGAGTGCTTCACTCATGTGAAAGGTATTTAATACACGCGAAGCATATAGGTAACAATATGGTACTGTTTATGGTTCAGGCATGGTGAGATTACAAAAGCCATGGGAAATTGCACGGAAATTGACAAATGCCATGCAAAAGTGACATTCCCCATGAGAAATTACGATTCAAGTGGGGACTTGTCACTTCCCGATGAAATGATTATACTTCCGAAGGGAAATTAAACTTTTTATGAGAAATGAATCAACTTCCATAGGGATTTGTTAGCTTCCAGAGGGAAATTTCCAATTTTGGGAAATGGTGCATTTCCCATGGTAATTTTAACACTTTCCGTGGGGAATGCATGATTCCTATGGAATTCCAGTAGGGATCCTTGAATCCCCACGTGAAGAGGACCACTTCTCGTGGGAATCTCATGGGTTTTTGTAAGGACATTTATAACTGTTGCTGATTAGAAATCACATCAAAAAGTGTTGTCATTTTGAATCAGTCTGACAATTCCGAAAAGAATGTACTGTAATTTGAACAGCAGTAGAGATTTACCATGCCGTATTGAACCCGTTAAAGCTGTTAGATTTCGGACCCCACAAAATTGGACTTTCGTGGGGTAGGAATATATGTCACTTTCTAACGCCCGAGGCTATCTCCATCGCCGAGCCAATTTATTATCTCTTTCCAACAAGCTGTATCACATGTCATGATCTGGACAATGGCAAAGTCCAGCCTTAGGGAATTGGTGTAACACAGAAGGGGAAAGAGGTTTTAATTAGTTTTAACGAGAGCGATACTTCATACCGATACTTCATACAGATCCTAAAGGAATTCAAAATACTTAAATTAAGATGTTCCTGTTATGAACAGTCTAAACTAGCTAAATGTATATTTTGAACAAACCAAAAGACCCTTAAGGCAATTCTTTGAAATTCCATACTCGACAAAGCTAACAATGAAGAATAAAGAAAGGATATTAACAGAAGTGGCAATCTTTACTTCTAATCGTTGCATATTAAGTACGTCACATAATAAATGACCAAGTTTTGTCCAACCTTAACAGTGCAAGAGACGGACATTAAACATGTAGCCCACGTCTAGTATTTCTATGTTAGCTGATAGTGTGTGTAGTGTAAAAACGCTGATAAAATACTAGTCTCGAAGACCATTTCCTAGGACTGAAGTGTCAAGTGCTTTACAGTGTATTTAACTGGTGTGCACTAAGCAACCAAACGAGGCATAAGTTTACTACGTGCACGGAACAGACCCTCTGCATTGACATCACACTGACGTCATTTTGGAAGAAAACAATGAAGGACACGTGCAAGCACACGTGCACTCACGGAGTAGATTTCGCAAGCGCGTGTAGTAGACTTACGCGCGTATCCCACGGTGCACAAATCAGCTGTCTGCATTTATTGGTGTAACTTCCAATGATACGCCATTTTCCTCCAAACGAGGGAGCACTTTCTACTCTGTGACATCACATGCATAAGGTCTATTAAGCCGCATTTCTAAGCTGGAAACGCTCACAGGAAAGATATGGCTTAAGTCTTTAGGTAATTTGAAGGATAAGTTTAACGACTTTAGTGAAAGACTGAATGAGGTTTTGGATAGATAAGTTGATGGTAACATTATTTTGCACATGAATGTGACACTTTCAATGTTGACTTCATTGAGTATAAGTCTCTTTGCCATTTAAAAGAAAAGACGTATACAGAAAAGATTACTTCTAGAAGCAGATTTTTTTTTTTTTTAACTTTGAACAACATTTGCATAGACATTTCTCCGTGCACGTTTATGCAAAATATTCAAGTGTTCTTTGATACTAACATTCATTCCGGCATTTTATGTGAATGCTAATTTTATATAAAAGTCTGTTTCCGCGTTTCGTTTGATACCAAAATCAAGGACAGGGGCGGATCCAAGGGGGTTGGGGTTTATACCCCCCTTTGATTTTCGACGATTTTTTTCATTTTGTATAATATATAATGATTTTCCCAGGTATGTTTTGAAGGTTATTTTCAGTAACAACAATGCAATTAACGTGCCATAATAAGTTTGCTGACAGCGTATTTTTCCTTCTATCGTCTTTTGTTTACCTAATCCTGGTTCCCATATGCCATGCAATCGCCTAGTGCCTCACTCTGTTTTAAAAAATGGGAACACGACTCTAGCTTTTTGTTTGTACTCCCGCTGAAAAATTCAAATAATGTGTTGACTGGTAGTGGTTGTCGTTGAATTGGAATCACTTACTATAATCAGAAATCGAGAAGGCCAATTATACTTTGGACATCCGTTGGATATAAAGACGTTCAGGGAAAAATAGACTTTTCAGTGGGATCATACGTGAAAGAAGTTAACATTGTTCTAGAAGGTATTATAATCCAAAATTTGCTTTTATACTGGGTACCCTTTCATTACTGGAGCCTTGGGTACCGTGATTGAGTCAGGACTCGAACCCGGGACCTAGCTCTAGCACGTGAGTACTGTAACTACTGTGTCACCACTATTGTTACACAAGATATATTCCTTTTTTATCCAAGAGTACGTTATGACCAAGATCACGTTTAAACATTATTCCATGCAGAACAGTGGGTGTTTGCCTGGAGTTTCTTGCACATGGGAAGTGCCAGTGACCTGTAGGCGGTATTTTAGCATATTTTCCTTCGTGCCTCTAGACGACATGGTTGTATGTACAGCAAGGGAGGGTATCAAAGAAACGTAATGTTTCCATGGAAATGACAAACATACAAAACATGAAACATGAAGATGGCCTAAGTATAGATTGTAAGGTCTGAGAAGGGTCAATTTTTCTTGGTTCAGGCCGCACCAACCGATGGTCGCGCTCCGCTTAGATAACGAGACCAAACATCCCATGCATGCGATCAAGCCTACCAGTTGAATTTTGAGGCCCCAATACCAAAATACTTGCAGAAGACTTCAAAAAGAGAGACCAAATTTTCTTTATTGAGCACAAACGAGCAACTTTCAGTGAGTTACTGAGATTGCCTAGAGAGAGCACAACAAATGACTCAATGCTCCGAACTCCTGACGCCCAAGATCGTTATCGGGCTGTAGAGCATGTATATCTCACAAGAAGGAAAACAACTTTCTGACAGGACATTTATCATAAAATTTCTGACACAGGGAATTTCAATGAAAGCTTGTTTTTATACGGATCAAAGAGCCTAGGAAACCCCGTGGGAATTGCCATTTCCTGCAATCTGGGGTTCTTCTGGACTAAAGTTTTTCTCTGTACGCTTCGCGCCCATGCCATGGTGGCGCTCCGCTTAGATAGTAACTATATCGATCCTCTTTAGGCAAAACCTGCATCCGCCCCTGAAGGAGACTCTCAGCCAGTCAGCATATACCGTACAGTGGGACTAAGTGCGTTCATATTACTATAATTTGCAAGAAACATCACCTGCCAGAAATCTATGAACAACCAGAAGCATTTATTGTTCCAAGAAAAAGAAGTACAGACAGATATAGGGTTCTCCAAACGATACTTGGTCAAGCAAGGTAAATTTTTACTCAGGTCCTATATAGTATTAAAATCAAGCTATGTGACACCTTGTTGCATGCCCATAGCAAGTATTTATTACACAATTCAACAAAAACAAAAAAACAAAATTAAAATTAACATAAAAAATCCTACTGGTGTGTGGGTATTTCATTGTGTATTCCATATTTTGAAAGTGGTGGGGTGAGACGGAAGCAACAAATTTGATAGGAATGCATAGGATCTTCCATGGGCGGCGATTCCGATGGGACAGGGGCACATGTACCCCCAATATTTGAAAAATCGTCCATGGACTTTAGTTTTTCACACAGTAAATTATTTGAAAGTATGGTGAACCCCCCACCCCCACCCCCGCCATATTGAGAATAAATTGCCTCTTTTGTCTTGCTCCATTCCTACCGCTTTCTACTGGGACCTTGGTATGTTTTTATTTTTGTTGACTCAGAACAGTTTGTTATTCCAATGTTACTAATTGATGTAATTTTTAATTTTGCATCATAAGTTAATCGTTTTCACAATAAATTATCCATCCATAGCAATATAAATATTCAGCTTTCAGTCACACAAAAATACAAGAATACACTGGTTCTTCACACAGGCCGAACTTAAGGAAACTTATGGTAGGTCCAGAATGGATCCCTACTGTGTCATGAAAGCCGGCTCAGAGATTTGTACCACTAAACCATGTCCAAACGGTTCTACAAAACCATCTTGGGGTGAAGAAGTGCGTTGTGAGATCCCACCTTCGGTTTGTTTCATATTCCTAGAAATTATTAATAAGGTATGTCGTCTCATCTTTTAGTTTACAGAAATGAAAACGAGAATCTTTTATTCATCTGACAGTAGACTGAACTTGCACCGTGTGGGAATTTCTTAGGTTTAACGCATTCACAACAGATTGTCGATCATATTAGATGTTAAGGTCAAGAATCAGGTTACTCTTGACGTTATTTGTAATGTGTGACAAACCATGAACGTTTGTCTTTGAGAAGTGGCATAATTTAGTTTTTGTCATTAGTAAACTACACACAAAATTGTACCTACCAGTTCTTCTGGGGAAAATTGAATGCCGAAAAGACGAAGATAAGACTACTTTAAGACCACTTTAAAAATTAGTTGAGTTGGAATTGAAATATTACTTGTACTTCAAAGAAGTACGTCTCGAATGATGAGCAGGGAGAAAAATATCAACGGACATTTAAGGACAATGATATATCGGTCGAGTTTACAAAGAAAAAGGAACACTCACTACCGGTACGTGATAGAACTGGCAAAAAAATCGGCAGAAGAAAAACATGTTGAAGTAACAATAGGAGAGATACTCGCTCACTGATATTCGGGTCAGGATCCCACTTTATGGGCTCATAGTAATTCTCTGTTATTACGACACTGTCGCACGAATGCATTTTTTTGGAAAGGAGTTTTCAAATTCTCACATCTTGAAACAAGTATGTTGCATGCCTAATTCCTTAATTCTTATTGAGTGCTTACTTTGTTAAAGAAGTACACATGCTATTTCGTCCATTTAAGGGGCAAAGGTAGCAAAAGAAAAATTCGGATGATTGGAGAGCTTTCCGAGCTCGCCTCGAAAAGTAGAAAGAACAGTATGTTTACTTTGCAAGCATACATCCGATGTAACATACTAATGAAGATTCGTTTTTCTTGAACAAATAGACCCCTACAGTTTGCTTACACCACTGCAGCAAATATCAGTGAGCTCTGTTTATTACTTGATTATGTGTCAAATTTCTGAAGCACGTTCTATTAACCTGAGCAAATTTCTGAAGCACGTTCTATTAACCTGAGATATATGGATAACACCATATTTTGCGAATGTCAAAAATACGAACCTAACATTCCGAGAAGCCCCATTTGAAATCAAGATTGAGTAAATCCCTACCTATTTTACCAGTGAAAACAATGTTTTTAGATTTCTTCACCTTCAAATCAGTACTCCCGTTTTACATCTTTGCCATGAGCAATCATGAAAATCACTAATGTTGTTATCTAAGCCCCCAATATTTAACCGACTGTCTGTTGAATCAGGGAGGTGTTAATCCACGACCCCCGCACAATGCTCAGTTCTGACAGGGAGTTGTAACACCTTCCTGGTTCCGTGCCTTTTCGCAATTTTAAAGTACACGTAACTAATGACAGATTGTATGGCAATTGTTTCTATCAAGAATACGATGATCATGCTCTTCAAAACACAAAACCATGGTTGTAGCTACTGCAGGACCACTGTTTGACTTTCATTTTCAGGATATGAGCATGCTCAGTCGTAATTGCGATCAGGCTTATTTCAGTTCTGCCTTTTATACACTCTACTGTCTAGACCCGTGTTCAACGTGCACTGTTGTGGGATATATACATGTCGCATCATGTTCTTACAAGCTTGGGAACCGAAAAGTAGGAAGTTTTTTTTTTTTTTTTTCCAAAAGTCCCCTGACTCTCTGGCGAAGAGCCAGAAAGTAGGAAGTATGGGGCCTAGTGCTGCATGAGCCAATACATGTAACGTTAGGCTGTTTGTTTGTTAGGTTATATGTCACGACGTACTAGTTCGCGATATTTTCCCAACAATCATCAGTGGAAGGTTTTGGGCTAATTTCATTTTTGTGAATTATCGCAGTTACATAGGAAACTAACATGAAAAGGACTAGTTTTTGTTATAATTCAATGCATTTTGAGATTTTCCTATCGTTAAAGATTTCTAGCAAATGACCACTAACTGTTAGAATTGATAGCAAAAAAGGAGAGGACTTTCAATTCGGTAAGAAAAGTCCTGCAGTGGAGAAGAGGGACGTCTTTGTCGTGGGAGGGTTTGAGTGTGAAATGGTTTGTAAATAATATCTAAAGTTTTAAATGTTCAAAGTCAGAACAACGTGCATGTTAAAGTATGTTTTACACTGCTTGTCGTACACATAAGCGTACGAGGCGGGGGGGGGGGGGGGCAGGGGGGCATATGCCCTCCCAATTCGGGCAAAAATAGTGGATCCATTCGGGCAAATGAGACAGCCGAGAAAACAAATTATGCCTTTTTGGAACCGACACAACGGTATCAATATTTGGGCAACTTGGTCCAAAATTCTAAATTCGGGCAAAAATTTTCCCTGACCCCCAGAAATATACCCCCGTACGCCTATGGTCGTACATAACACCCCAAAAGTGGGTGGGGTGGGAAGGGCATAATCATTGTACTGTCTGTCTTCCCTTATGTTTTTCTTTTCACTTGAATTTGTCTGTCTACACATTTGTTTGGTTGTTGTCTAATGTTCTTTAAATTTCCTAGTTTTATCATTTCAAGAGCTAAACGTAAAGTGTTTCATCATGCAAATTTGTTTTTTCAGTTATATGACGTTGACTGTTAGTACATCTTTAGAATGTGTCTTGTAATCTTCCTCTCAAAAGAAACTATTTCCGCTGCCAGATCAGACAATAGCATGGACTGCCATTCCTATCATGCAACTGTTAGAATATGGCGATAAAGAAACAATTCACTGGTGTGATCTCTCTGGACAACAAGGTTATAATCAAGAAGGAAGACTACAGTTAATTACAACATATACGGTAAGAAGCTGTTATTTCTCTTTAATTTCTAAGGGTCTCAAAAGTAACCACCATATGATCAATTTTATTTCAGACAAGAGATTCCAATTACTCATTTTAAAAGTAATTATCATTGCATCTAAAATGAGCCCTCCTCATCCGCATCACTACCGTCAAGGCCGCATTAGAATAGTACCTACGACTGCATGTATAAAAATTAGTCTTCCAAGGCCAGTCACTCAATATAGATACTGTTGTCATTACTACAGCGCCTCCCATATACCCTATGCGACGAAAAGCATGTAGTGCTGAGATCCATGCAGAGAAGCAAATAGTCACAAGTAAACCACTTTGAACTGATGTCAGGAAAACATATCATTATCATTTTCTATTGTCAGTGATATTACGTGGGGATTGCTCCCCTTCTCAGGGGGTGTCAGTCGGGATTTAAAATTGCAGAAAATACGTTCAATAGATTTCAACGGGGGCCAAAGGTGTGTTTTCCCAGGGGTCAAAGTAAACAGTCGAATACCAGGAACTACTTTCTGCCAAAGTAACTCCTGGTCCACGGGCTTTCAGGCTGGACCAGGAGCTACTTTTGGTGACCCAGGAGTTACTCTGTACTTTACCATTTTGGGTTTTCTTGTTGGTATTAACTTAATACTGATGCAGATACTGTATTGCGCACAAACTCAACTTCAGGCAAACGATATTGCGATATCCTATATCGGCAAAGAGATTGTTCTCTTTTCTAATCGCAAAGTCAGTGTTTCCCCACAGTCATTATTTTGCACTCTTTGACACAGTGTGACCCATGTAAAATTCGTAAAGGTCGGGTGACATGCCACCAAACAGAGCTGCTTCAATTGTCAGTTAAAGAATTAATCCTCCAATGAAAAATTCGTTGGAATCATCTCAATATCTTTTACCGTTCTCAAAATATACGTTTTCAAAGTTCGATGGTTTTCTGAAGAAACTCATTGCCTATGCAAAAATAATGATGTGGAGTGTTGCACAGTGTTAAAATTTCTTTTGTTAACCCTTTATAAATTATCTCTTAAGAACTGATCAGATAGATTACAATTTGTTGAGTGATATCAATGTTTCCGAAGAAAAGAATTTTAATTTTCATAATAAACCCCTCAGGGGAAAACAATGCTACCAGTGTCCTTGAAATTAAGGTTGAAAAAACAAAGAAAAACATCAGCATTATATGGTATGTCCATCTTTCGATGTCACATATTTGCATATTTAACTCATGTTTATTCATGATGAAAGTGTGAAATAGAAATGACCATGTAAAATGGTCAATGTCTGATGGATTTTAATGGTTTAATGGTAATTACGGCTATTTTTTGGATATTTAATGCTTTTTACATCAAATATCCAACTATGTTATTTTCATGTCACACGACCTTTAATCTTGCCAATTATTATTTCGTAAGAGAAAAGTATTAGCAGATAGGAGGAATTTGCTTTCATCGTAATATTCCTGTAAGCTTTCAAAGCATTCAGTATTCCCTGTATTTCACGACCGACAGTACAGTGCACTGGGGCGGGCACTGCATTTCAGAGTACAAATTGTGTTGAGACATGCACGGAGATACAATCGCACGAACGAAACGAGGGAGAAATTCTCCATTGACTGTAAACGTTAAAAGCACAACGGAGTTGTTCACGTTGAAGGTCGGGTATATCATTATTATGTTTATGGAAGCGCAGCTTCTCATAAACATATTGTGATAACACAGGATCAGGTCACGTGACAGTTTCTTTGTGACACGTTATCTGAAGAAGCAGTTCATGATCAGAACTGCCGCAAGTACTGTATATTTCTTACCACGTGTACATAATTGTAAAGCAGTCACTAAGAAAATGGTGGTCTTTTCATTTCAAAATAAGTTTAGGCTATAAAGATTTTTCAATGTCCAAACGTCTGAATGACTTAGGCAAATAAGTGTGCACAAATTCAGGTATCTTAAAATGATTTCCACTAGGTGTGACTGATACAAAGTTTAAAAATTACAATAATATAATGAAAAACTTAATTTTCAAAGCTAGCTTTGTTTATAATACTTTTTGTAAGTAAAAAGATCATTTACTGGTCTTTACAGAAAGATATGGCATTTACTCTTTCCTCAATTTTGTAGGATACGTTATCATGACGTAAAACACGATTAGTCCTAGTAGCAGTAACCCCCTTGACATTCTTGAGTATGTAAACAAGATTTAGAATACGGAAGTCAGAGTCACTGTGACCAACCGCGAAGCACGAAACACAACCAATTTGTGCATAGTAGTACGGAACCGTTAATACGGCCATAGTTGCACAGTGCATGCAGGATATAGTTCTTATATTCTGCTCGGGACTACGGTCTTATGGCCACCGTTCGTGACGGCCCGGCCGCGAGTTTTTTTTTTTTTTTCGTAGGATAGCGAGGGGAATTCTATTCATACGGACCAATCAGCTTCTTGGAAAGAGGTCACACCCCTAATTCCAAAATAGCAGCTTTCCGACCCTTGTTTTGTAATTCTGACACCGGATTATGAAAGAACAGGCCAAATAACCCCCATCCATGTAACCCTAACCTTAATTCTAACCCTAACCATGATTTTGAAACAAATTTAAAATTTTTTGAAAAATCGATTTTCCCGTCGGTATCCTATGAAAAAAAAAACTAGCGGCCCGGCCACTCTTTCGGTCGATATTGTTCCCACCCTAGGCCTGTATCGTACTATCGTATTACAGCCGTGTTTATCGAAAACAGTAGGCAATCTTTAGAGCCATTGTTTATGTCAGTGACTCCCACAGACGTAAACGAAGTAACGTTGTAATCCCTAAGAATATTAAAGTGAGGCCTGGCCTCTTCGGTCAAAACAGGTGATACATATGTAGTCTACACTTAGTTGCGTTGTTGGCCCATACACTCGTAAAAGTACTGAGACTGCTAGTAGCATACGAGAAGCTTTTGTTTACAACTTCTGCCACGTTTTGGTTCTGTATTATCGTATTGTGTAGGCCAATAACGTGCAGCCTGTCCAGCATTTGGATATACTCCCAGCATTGCAAGCAACGAGCATGTACCACTGTGTGGGTTGAGCTTAATATCGGCAAATTTATTCAAGGGCATTAAACATATAACATCACATAACAGGTTAAAGGGTAAAGGAGGGCTAAAGCTCCATAAGATGCCCTGAAGTCCATACAACCTTAACTGAAAACAACCAACCAACACCAAACGAGCCCAGTAGGCTACAACTAGATTCTACCACAGTTATGGAAGAACTTGTCAATGTCAACCTTTAAGCAGTTCACAGATGTGTAGTAAACTACCCACTCAGGCAGACTATTCCACTCACTCGTTGACAACTCTATGAGAGAAGCTGAACTTCCTAATGTCAAGTCTTGCAAAACACTACTAGCTTCTTACAATGGCCTCGAACCCGAGAATTACTTTGAACCTTTAAATAACTACAAGATGACAAAGGATTCCTTTCAGAGAGAAAATTTTACACCCGAAGCATGCCCCCCCCCCTAATCCTTCTCAACTCCAGGGTGGTAAGCCCAAGATGCTTAAGTCTAACATGATAAGGTAGCAGAGTTGTTGACTTGCACTTGTTGACTTGGATTCGAGTCTGACTCGAGTCACTATTTTCCTGACTTGTGACTTGACTTGCGATTTTCGTATTTACTTGTGACTTGACTTGGACTTGCATTGCTTTACTTGTGACTTGGCTTAGACTTGCAACAAATGACTTGTCGCCAACGCAAGTCAGAATTATTAGTTAGATGGCCAATTCTGGTTTAACTAACTCGCTCCCGATCCCCTTCTCGCGCTACCACGGCATGCCCAGACCGCAAAAGTGCACGCGATATTTACCTACACAAACCACTACACAGTACCCACATTGTACCATAACGTACGCAAACAAGCACTAGCCGGTTATACATCATTGCTACCAGTGGTAATATTTTTCCTGCATGCAAGTAGTAACGTTTGGGACGATAAGTGTTGGTTTCGAAAGCAGAATTTAAGGTGCCGGGTGTTCGGTAAATAAGTGCCAATGTCACGAAGGTACTTTTGTAAGCCCTTGGTTTTGATGTGAGGTGAAAATGGAACCTAAAAACCAATGATGGTGTGGATTCCTTAGTTAGGTTTAGGTGAGAGGTGTTAACATCAGTCCTCGAAATTAATTTCGGAAACGGTTTTTATATACATAATTCTCTGAGTAATTGCGCCGAATTAGGTTCCTCTAAAAAAGTTGACTAGTTCTCGTTGAAGTCATGGCGATTTTTTAAGAGACGCAAATGTCGTAAAGACTCACCTTTAATAGACCCCTTGAAACAACTTTCGGGGTGGCAAGAGTTAAGTGATAAGTACTGGAAAGTTTCGCTTGATTTCGAGTAAGGTACAGGGGTATCAAGGTAATTTGATCAGTCCAGTAACCGAAGGGGGCATTTGGGATCCAGGCACCTGCTCCTTGGCTTGGCCTCTTGCTCTGTGGGCATAGCCAGGCCCCTGTGCAATAGCATACTTTCAAAGCCTCCCCCCCCCCCCCGCTTGGATTGCCGCCTGCTTTCCAAGTCTAGTTACGAGCCTAAAATTTGATTCTGCGAACGATTGAAGATACTAATGTCAAAATAATTAATTTCTGAGTATGATGATTTTCAAGGTAGGATGTATGGTGCTAATATGGTTCACAAAGCTTTTTAGTTCAGATTCAGAACCGTCAAAAAAGAGAAGGATATCATCCCTATATCTCAACCAAGGGATGATATGCTAAGAAAGGGGTACTATTTTGTTTGATGATTTCAACGTGATATCGGTGATTTCGGGTGAAGATTCCGAGTCTTTTCATTGCCACGCCTACTATTTGTAGGAGATAGCTTTAGTGTTAAAGTTTGAAGCAAATGCGCCTCAATGAACTCTAAAATTCTGGTATAGAGTAAACGTCATTGTCGGATTTCGCGAATGCATCGGTGAATGCATTAATCGCTTCATACTGCGGGATGTTGGTGTACATACCGACTACATCAAGTGTAACCAATCAAACATGATCGGGTAATTTTAGATTTTACTTAGATCAAGGATGTCATTAGTATCCTTCACAAAGGTACTGTAGGTTGTTGTTGAAACAGTGGAAGGTAAAAAAAAAATAATCTAAAAATTCTGATATTTGCTGGATATACAGGTCCTTCGCAGCTAGAGATTATGGGTCTACCACAAAACGTCTGAACGTATTACCGTCGGGTGGCTTTTTGTTGACTTTGGGTAGAAGGTAGAGAAGTGGTGTACGGATAGTGTGTTACTGAAACTGAAATAGTCAAATATGTCTTTGGTAATTTCTTTCATTTGAAAGAGGTCATAGACGAGAGATTTGACCAGGGAAATAGTTTCCATGGTGATAATTGATGCATTAAGTTGATGGTACTACCGTACGATAATGCCTAAGCGCTTCTGTTTTATAGCCACTCATTAATAATTGCGATACCTCTGCCTTTATCAAATTTCTTAATGACAGTTGTTTTTTTTTTTTCATTACACAGTGAATGCATAGCAGAGCTTTAGAGCGTAAATATGTTGAATTCCCCAAAGTGAATCGGAATTTAATACAAGAATACCTTTTTTGTATTGTAGAGGTAGTCCTCCAAAGCAGCACACTGGGTAACTCTCGAGCCCAGTGACTTAGCCATGCAGGAGGCCTAGATCCCCAGACTTTCCTCACAAACCCCCCTAACAGTTTCAAGGCTATGTGTTAAATGTCTAAATATGACTGACGGATTAGGTCTATTATTTAAATCCCCCCCCCCCCCCTCGCCCAGTACCCGTCGTTAACAGGTTTAATGCGATGATGATTAACAGATTCCTTGATCACTAAAATCCTCATCTCAACTTTGTTTACACCTATACTTTGTATTTCGAATTGGTTCCAGTTGTAGGCCTATAGCAAATTTACAGGTAGCTTAACCATGTAACAGACCCCAAACACTCAGAGTTTTGCCATTGGATTGATTGAGTATCGCCTCTGGACGTTTCTAGGCGTATGGCGCTTACAGAGGTCACATGGTGGTCAATGTATTTTCCTGCTAATTGGAATGTTCCCTTGAATCTATGTCTACATTTGTGATGATGTCAACGCATAGTCCTTAATACCGAAAAACCCACCAGCTTCCAGAATCTATGGCCCAAGGGTAGGGCGTCATTGTTTGGGCTGGTTCAGACTAGGGGCCGACAATGGCATGGCCCAGTGTCCCCCGCTCACAGCCTGCGGGCCTGACAGGCAACATATCACATTGCTTTCGGTTATCCCTTTGCGAATTTGATGGAAAAAAGCAGAGTTGCCGACAAAGCCTGGTCCTTTTGAGCGCGTCTTCGAGAGTCAGGTTTTCTTTCTTTCTTTCTTTCTTTTTTTCCCGTGTTATAAAGAGCTACAAACAGAAATACCATAACACACAGCTGAGCCCATGTGGGCTACGCTTATGAACTCCACCATGTCAACACTGCTGGACACTGCTAACGTTCCGATGATCGCTGCACTGTTCCTCCCAATGGAAAAACATACGGAGTTCGCCCACACAACGTTACCTATCTGGTGATGGATATATGCTTCAAAATTATGACTTTGATACCGTTAACGGTGAGAACGCCAGGAGCTTCTCCCTCTGACCCCCACGGATCGAGGCTCTGTTCCTGGACCCAGGCGGTAAGGGGTACGTCCCCTCCGCGAAGGACAATGAAAAAGCAATTAGAAAATAGGAAACGGGGAAAGAGGGCCTAAATGAAAAATGTAAAACGTCAAAAACTGGGGAGTTGATATAGGGTTTAAGGTGAGGTGCCATGCATAAAATTCGCTTTTCACTCTTCGGCGCCAACCCTAAAAATTTACTGTACACCCCCAGTGTAAAATGTCTGGACATGCCACTGCCCTCGGCTTCCAGGTTGAGGGTTAGAAGGAACTTATGGTAAGGTCGGGAAGATATATCATGCATAAAATATTTTACCCTGATGGTGCAGGTTAGCTGTCTAATAGCTTGGAGCAGAGAGTACCTTTTAGGGGCAGATGGTGTTGGTATAAATCTTGAGCCTTTACTCAATAATATTTCCGGGTCTGACAGGGCATGTGTCAATAGGTTTCTCATATATAAAAGCAATAGCAGACCATGATATTGCTTGTTACCACGCAAATATTTAACCAAGACATTTTAGGCTTCCTGATAGCATACCCCTATTTTGAAATATCCCACCCATATTTGGTACCCATCTCTACAATTTTCACCATTTTACCCATACATCGAAACTTTTTTTTTATTTATGGTGACTTGTGACTTGACTTGTGGTCAAGTCCAAATGTCTTGACTTGCTACTCCTTGACTTGTGGCTTGACTTGACTTGGAGCTGAGGCAAATGACTTGTGACTTACTTGGACTTGCCAATATTGACTTGTGACTTGACTTGGACTTGCCAAAATTGACTTGTCGCCATCTCTGTAAGGTAGTATTCGCCACTGTCTGAACTGATATGTTGTGATCAGTTTACTCGGCAGCATAGCTAAACGTATTTTTACCAACCATTTCACATGCTTTAATTTCAATAAAGGCCGAAAAGGCCTATATGTCATCTTGAAAATAGCCAGTATAAGTACGAATCGCTTAATTCCATAAACAGAAGTTACGGTTCCCGTAACTACATTTCTTGTTAATCATGTGATCGTGTATGCCTACTACGAGACCAACCGTTAAAGAAGCACAACAATACAGAGCGCTAAAGTCAGTCTTTAACATAGGTAAGTGGTGACCAAGATAGGACAATTTCTAGGAGCAAAATGAGGAGGAATAACAGACATCATGCATTCTTGCTCGGTATGATTTGCAAACGATTCGTGTGACGGAAGTTCATATCGATATTATCGTTGCAATACCGCATAGCCTACGTACGTGAGATGTATGTCTGCATTCTACGGCCGGACTTAGCGTAGCGAATTCATAACTGCCAGTCTGCGAAAAGTCGCTAGGCAAGACTCGGCATGATGTTTCACGTTGAACTGTCGAGTGTTGATTGGATTTTTTGTCCATATAATACAGTGAAAATATTTTTCATTTGAAGTAAAAAAAATTTCATCTGGAAGTCATACACCTTTTCAATTATTTCCTGAAATATTCAACTGGCCCTTTCAAATCACTCAGGAGCGCTAATCGAGCTGTGCGCCCGCTTAGTTTGAACCCTGATGTTACCTAGAACATTACAAGGACCGGGAAGTGTCATATCTAGCGATCTAGAAGGCATATTTAGACATCACGAATTTTGGTACTCAGACTCGGACTACCTCTTTTTGTTCCAACGAAACATAGGCCTACACTGTCTGTTCCTATACATTATTACAGTGTCCGAGAACAATGTCTCATACGGAAACTAATAACTTATCCATCTGGAGTAATCATGTATGTAAATGTGGACCTATTTACTCAAATTTTTTCTAATTAAGTGGTAAGGCTTGATAAAATGCTGACAGTTATATCCCTTTTTGATTCCTTGCTGAATGCAAAAGGAATCTGTGCAATCACGCTGGAGATTGTTAGTGTGTGCGTGTGGTATGTAAGTGTGTTTGTGACGCTTTGCTTGTAAACACGATATCTTACGATAGCAATGATGGATAATTTTCATACTTGGAGTATAAAATTGTCATATTAAGAAGATCCCTATTGTTTTGGTGGAGGTCAGAGGTCATGTGAGGTCACCAGAGGTCAAAAACCGAAAACCTTGTAAACACGATATCTCTAAGTAGGAAGTATTGATGCATTTCATACGTGGCATGTGGATGCGTTATAGTCAGAAGATAAACCCTATTGATTTCGCTAAAGGTCAAAGGTTATCTGAGGTCACCAGAGGTGAAAATACAAAATTCTTAAAGACTGATTGTAAACACGATATCTCAATATAGCAATGATGGACATTCTTATATAACTTTATCATATAAAAAGGAAGAACCCTACTGTTTTCAGTGGAGACCAGTGCACATTTGAGGTCACCAGAGGTAAAAAACCGAAAACCTTGAAAAAACACGATATTTCAAGACAGGAATGATGGATCATTTTAATACTTGGTATAAAGATGTGTTACTTTAAGAGAGAGACGAAACCCTATGGACTTGTTGGAGGTCAGAGGTCGTATAAGGTCATCAGAGGTGAAACTACGAAAACCTAGTGAACTAAATAGACTGCAGTGGGCGGTACCTCCAAATTGTGTCTGGCGTTTCATGACTAACGAAAATTTAGGCCTGAATTTTTCTACCATTCCAAAGATAAAGTTATAGAAAACAACATTTATTTTTCACAAACATAACTTTTACAGTAATAATACTTATTTAAATTACCCAATTATGAACACGCGAAATAGATGTTGTGACTATAGAATGATAAGAAATAGGCCTACTTAACGCTAACGAGTTCATTGATGGCGTACTGGATTAGAGCTCGGTTTCTCCCGCAGACGGTTTGGGTACGAATCCTTCCTAAGACACTTTTTTCATTTTTTGTAATTCACTTTTCGGTGGGATTTAAAGGTCATATGAGGCCAACAGAGGTCAAGTTGTGAAAACATCGTTAAACATGAAATAGTCAAGAAGCATAAATTTGCGGGAGGAACTCAGTGCAACAAATAATCCCCTTTCAGCAAAGATTCACTAAGCCTTTGGGTTCTCTAGTTTATTACAAATTTCAGTTTTCTTTCTTTGATACCAAAGACCGGTGATACAGCGAGATCTATTAAATGACATGATGCGAGCACATAATAAGTTTGTCCGCCTACTGATGCAATGTGCAGGTCAGATTTCAACATGTTACTTATTCTGATCATATACAGCCAAACGCCGACGGTCACGTACCCGAGCAGTTAGTGCTGAGTAATCCATCCAACCATCTGCCTAATGAAGAAAAACAAGAACACGTTAATCCCATATCGTCCTCCACGGAAGATGAACCGTCACAACAGACTGCTCACTGTGCCACCTCGATGCCAGATCAAGTTGGACTGTCCGAGGAAGAGTTCAACTCAATAGGAGGTCACCTTAAAATTACGTGCGTTGAGGTAGTACCCTTTCCATGTTCAGTACATTACTAAAATTTCATACTATGACAGAACTATAAATTTTCTCCTACGTGTACGTACAAAATATGAAACTTGTAAACTAAAATGGAAAGATAACAATGACACATAAAGTTTACTATGTTATCAGAGCAAGCACGTCTGTTATCGAAATCAATTTTATGTCCCTATAATACCCCCTTTCAAGCCAAAGGGCTTTTAAAAGTTAATATTTCATTATGCATTTTTCAAACTACTCTGCAATTCACAATACATCATTTCTTGCAAAACAATTGTTATTTAGGATCCCATTATTTTATAAGATATTTAAGAGAAACAACGAAGCATGAGCCTGACTTTAGATCACGTTGATATCTAATGGCGTGTTGCTTTGGAGGAATTTTGTTTTTTAAATGGCTGCAACCTTTAATATCAATACCAGCAAAGATAAGATACTTTCATCTTAGCACTTTCGAAAATTCAATAGTGTTGCTATCCTCTTTAGTACGAAGTATAATTGTTTGTGAAATGCATCACCTGAGGCGTCTACCTAAAGGCTGCTTATACGTCACTGATTCTCCATTGTTTTATAGGTCCGAATGATTTAAAACGGTTGTCAGACGGACCTACAGTATGATATGACTTAAACTTCATTGCCCATTTCCTGTGTATATTAAAAAACAAAGGTTACGTGACAATTTAGGATATTCCATAATTACACCAAAATACACTCAAAGTGATCTTCTCGTTACGTACACGTTCACCGTTTTTGATGTTTGCAAGAGGAGAAAGGAATAAATGCAATCACACTGGTGACTTACGTATGTGTGTGTTTGCGTGATTGTGTGTATATATGTGTGCTTGTGACGCTTGGGTTCATGTCACTACTGAGTTCTGCGTCATTTTTTGTTTTCATTTTTTGTTTTTCAATTTTTGCAGAAGTTCAAACATCATATGAGATAAACATAGGTCAAATTGTTAAAACATAAAAAGGATGTCGTCGAGAGTGTAAATTTGAGGGATAAGTTTCAGTCCAACAAAGCACCCCCTTTTCAGCAAGGAATAACTAAGCCTTTTGGGTTTTCTGGTTTTAGGAACTACAATCCACTTATAGTTATGTCTTCTAAACCTCAGACTAGTGTGTGTTTTTTTTTTTTGAACTACAAAAAGGACCATTTATGGGTTTTTCCAATTTACATACCTCGAAATACTGTTTAAGTACGTCCAACTCAATTGTGCACGCTCCAGGCAAAGAAGAGAGCTTTCTAACACCACTCTTCAGAGTTTGCCCAGAGAGGCCCGCCTATACTCCAACTAGGGTCATCTCCTTAATGGGCTGTAGGAAAACACCACAGACACCGAACTTGTTCACTTGTTTCATTGTTTCAGTAGGAATGAAATATTGGTTGTGACCTGTTTAGGAAAAGCTTCAAAACACTATACCCACAAAGTGTTTACTCATTATTTAATGAGTTAAATGCCCTACTTTTCCGTTTTACTTTGAAATGAGTAGATATACTCGTAGGCAAAAACATGAGAGTAAATTTAATTTTCAAACCAGCCGACCTTCATGAATATTAATGAACGTACTCAGACTGCCCCTCACTGTGAAGACCTAGAGCTTTAATAAAGAATAACTCATCCATTCCTTATTAAAAATCTTGACATATTTGGTACACATTTTATAGGAGAATACACGTCAATTCTCAGTTAACATAGAGGAAAATAAAATAAAAGATGACATTTTCAGGACAACATTCCCAAACTCACAACTTCTTAATGAAACTGAATGTTCGTAAAGATTATAACTGGTTAATACTACAAGCTATGCTACCAATTTGTTTTTCAGGGAGTATTTTACTGTGATTCTTTATTGTTAAAATTTTATAAAGACATAATCACGGAAAAGTTCAATTTTAAAAAATAAGAGTTACATATAAAATGTGCTTCTGAGGAAACGGTGAGAGAAAGAAACAACCTCACACGTTAGGATACACACGATTTAAATGGAAAAATAATTCGTATTTAAATGCACTCTTTCGAAGCTAATCAATGAGATTTAAGTCGTGCCAGCCTGAAATATAGTAAGTATACCCGTCTGTAAAAAAAAACAGGAAAAATTAGGCTTTAGAGTAGTAGTATGATCCCAAGACCGACAAAATGGTTTTCCCTTAAAATTTGGTGTAAATTTTGGGGTAGCAAAGGGGCAGCTAACCTTCCATCCTATGAGATCCCCAAAACTACTTATAAGAGCTTTAAATCTACCTACATGTCTCAGACGTGTTCTGTACATGATGTAATTACAATTAGGTTGTAAACATTCAATTTTAAGGAAAATGTTCTTTCGGCAGGACTACTCAAGTACATAGAGAATCTAAAGCAGGATCCGTGGACATAAATGTCGACAATCAAACTTTCAGCATTTTCCTTACTTTCATGTAAATAGGCCAACTTTTATTTACGGTTTGGGAAACTCAAGATTGCCCCTGCCCCGCTCCCGATCCGAAGGCCACGAACCTGTTCTTTGAGTTACTTATAATAGGCTGCCACGAGGATCGTTTGTAGTTCTGTATTCTAGTCCTATGGCATAACTTCTCTTTTACCAAACAGTCAGACTGATAAATTGCATGTAGTTTGAAAATTGCATTGAATTAGGATTCGTTTTGTAGCAAACAATGACATCATCAATTTACAGTGCTCCAGCGGCTCCATTTTTTTTTTTTTTTTTTTTTTTTTTTTTTTGCATTATAGCATTGTAAAGTGACATCTGCCCCTTTCTTGAAACAAAGGTTTTTGTACTTACTGTTGGTCATCCACACATCATTTTTATAATACGTCTATAGAGCTATTCATATGAATGCTGGTTCTACAACTTTTTCGCAATTTGAACTGCACTACACGGTTCTACTAGGGAATTTTGTGGTAGATGAAAGGACCACGTTTCACGTATGAAGCTTGTAAATGTTACCATTATGATGAATATGTTTTATATTACATCTATGATTGCACAAATGTTCATTGATCAATTTTTAACACGATGATTCAAATTCTAACTATGGTAACAACACATTATTGCGTCTGAAATCTTTCCTTGTTACTTTTTATAGTTATCGTGGTCCAAGGTTCTCAAACTTCCCAACAGACTCTAATAAAGTTCGTTTATCTACTATCAAATATTTGTATATCAATAATGAGATTTTACAAAATCACTGTAGGTATAATACTACTTGTTCATTAAATGACAGCATTCGACGATATTTCATTCGCCTTATCCAGCATTGCGCAACAGGATCCACCACTACGTTTCCTTGGGAGCTAGCAAACTAGCACAGTATTTACGGTGATCGGGGATTTAGCTAAACTTCTATCATTACCTTGAGTTGCTCTCAACGGATACAAGGGCGTTGCAATTCTCAAAATAGTTATCTAAGGAAACCCGCCATACCGAAACGGCGTAAAAAGTGCACATACAAACTATGTTATGGTGATCTTGCGTGCCAGCACAGGGTGTTGGTCCCTCCGCTTTACCTACGTGTACGTAGGTAACGAATGACTTCGTAAATTTAAATATGACTTTGCTAGCTTTCCTACAGCTTCCTAACAATCCGTGCAGATGTTGTTTACAAAACCATCACAGGTTCACTTCTTGACCTATGGGCTCGATCTCCCAAGATAAGCTGGTCCTCTTGCGCACTTTGAAATATTCACGTGAAAAATTTGGTAAAATGAAAAAAGGTGAATTCATAGGATTTGAAATGAATGTTTTTTCAATTTCTCCTCAATAAATTTCAACGCTATAGATGCTCGCTCTTCATCGTTTGTAACGTACATGTCGTCCCTCTACACAAGTTGAGCTTTGATACCCTTGTTTCTATGTTAAAATTTTAGAGAAATGTGTCCCTTTTTTCGAGGTATGCTATTCCCTATACGTTCATTGTTCACAATTAGACTGCAGACTGCAGACTTTTACATGATTTTGTAGCTATTATTTCCATCCATAAAGTTTATCAGGAGAAGAGAAATTTACCTTCAGAAGGTGTAAGAATTGTTGAGATAAGTGTTGAGATGGTGGGTGGTTTCGGTGTGTGTGGGGGGAGGGGTGTGTCACGAATGCTTCGTACACGGTGCACTCGGTGATTAGATATCTTCTGATCAATAAAACTTCTGAATGCTTAACTAATAAAACCAAAGAACCAACTGTCAAATGTCCAAGATCAAATGAGCTACAATTGTTTTTTTACCTTATCTTATTTTCAGATTTTTAAATGCTCTATAATCTCACCCCAGACAGTAAACTTCTCCCTACTAAGTTTATTTCTAGGCCCTCCTCCAATTTAAACAAATACGCCTGTCTAATAGACCTCCAAGACAGTGCCACAGTAGCCTTCACTGAGTTTCAACTGATGAAGGCCATATTTGACACCCATCTGTGCGTGAGCCATTACAGCACAGCAGAGCCCTCGAATCTTTCTTGTTATTATTTTTGATTATTTAATTAAATATTCGCACAAGCACTGGACACCTTGGTCTATGAAAAGGGTAAAACTTGCTCTTTTTACTGAATTTTTGTTTTATGACGTAAGGTTAATTATATATATGCAAATTTGGTCAAACTTTGCATATTTTGTGATAATTTGCATATTATAATTTTTAATATGAGATTGGTTAGGTCTTGTTGACCATTTTTTTTCTTTCATATGACACAAAAATTGTGGAATTTGGATGAAATGTGACTGAGTTATGACGATTTTACTTTGCCTTACCCATTACAGACTAAAGGTATAAGCATATTCCCTAGCAAATCCTGAGTGACGTAACTACGTGCACTACATTCACGGTAAAAATCACGAAAATATTCCCTTGTCCTTCTGTCATGATATTCTTACACTTCTAGACGGCTCTTTTAATCCATCTTGCAAAACAACAACACAGGTGCCTAATTAGTATAGGATTAGTGCGTTTACTTGACGCTACAGTGCTGGTGACGCTAGATCCATTCTGTTTTGGAGCAGAGTTTGGAAGGCCGTGAGGACAAAAATGCTTTTAAAATTTTTGAAATCAGTTGTAAAATGACGGAGCTATGATTTTTTGCCTGCAGCTTGTTTTGGTGCAAAATTGGGCAATTTGGGGTCATTTTTAAGATTTTTTTTTATAATTTCTCCAAAACTACATAACCCTGGGGCTGAGGCGTTCTAAATGTGTTTCTTATATGTATAGTTTATTTGAAAAAGGGCAATGAAGTACTGGCCCCCTCTGTAGGTACCCTAATGTTTTTTTGTTTTTTTTTGTTTTTGAAAGTTTGACCAATTTTTCCCAAAAGTTTCATAATTTTGAACCAAGACGAACATTTTGTCCTAAATTCCTCCCAAAATCGTGACCAACCAAAGTTATTGTTTGAAATAGTGTCAATCAAAGTGCGTTCTTGACTGAATGCCAGAATGCCATATACACAAAACAAAACTATTTGGGGGCCATTATCTGCTTCAAAGTATGTTAGAAAAATTCATTAATTAAATGCTTCACATGAATACCGAATGATAAGACAAAGTCCAAAGAGTACTCTTGAGTAAGTACGAGTCAGGAAGAAGTCTAAGTAGATCAAAATGCAAAGTGGACCAATTGTTGCAGAAGAGTGTGTCCCGAGTTTCTCCTACGTCATGTTATAATACACCGCTTTGCTTCGTGGTTTGTTGTTATCAAAAAGAGATGAGATCTAAAACTTCGTGGATTACTTTGTTTTTGTATTTTGTTTCCAGGCTCGATTGAAACGCAATTATGGTGTCTTAACCAACATGGATTCTTACTGTATCGTCAAAGTAGGGACAGAGATATTGAAAACGCCGATTTGTCGTAGTAGCGGGACTCATCCGAGATGGAACGAAACACTAAATTGCAACATACCCCCAGGGGTCTGCGTTGTATCAATCGAAATTTTCAAGTCGGTAAAGCTGCTTGTCATTTTTTTTAATAAACTTTACACTTACCCTTCTATGATATCAACGGTACCACTTACCATTTGTAATTGTACAATGATTTATCCTTGTTTCATTTATAACTTTAGTAAAGTTGTAGGTCTCCTTTTCTTGTCCACAAACAAGATTTTATGAAGTTTTCTCAGCGCCATAGTCACGTTTTAAGCAGTCCTTCATCTTGAGCTTTTCGTATGCCCTTCTTAGTTAAAAATAGTTTGCGTTTTATTTTGACTTGGTCTCAGGAGGAACCTCCCTTAGTGCCTTACACTTTTTATACTCTCTGCCCCCTTTTTGCTTTCTTCGGTATTGCAATACCAAGTTTTTAAGTAGGTAGGTCGTAGGTCTTGTGTGACAACGTGGATGTTTGCTTAAATGGTTCTCAGTTGAAATGTTTTAGCACGCATAGCATTGAGCAATGACTATTAATACACTTCATACCGTTTAAAGGAAAATATTGCGTTTGTTTTACCAAAAATTTTCATATTTTTGAAATCAATGTTAATAAATACAGAGTGATAGACAATTCAAAATAAGGCAGCACGGTAGCTTCCTTTTCAAGAAATAAGGCTCTTACAGGAAGAAATTCGGTTATTTGTTGCACAGACATAATTTTTTCACCGAAACTTTCAAAAAATCAGATGAAGCAACATCTGTTACTCTTGTGGTGTGGTATATTTTGAGGAGATCAGCTATTGCTAGAGTTTGATGGTAATACAATGATTTAAGGGTATATGTCATGTTGTTAGCATGTTTTTTCTACAGAACTATCGGACCGATGATAAGATAGCACGGACATTCATTTTGATAAAAGACCTAAAACATCGCTTTGGTCGAGATATAACCGACTGGTATACTCTATACGGAGTACAAGGAGCAAATAAAGAGGGCGACATACAACTTACCACATGTTTCGAGGTGAGCTTTTACATGTGAAGTGGAAAAATATAAAACGTGTCCTTGTATTGCCAAGCGGTAGGTAATCGATTTGTGTAATGGAGACGTAGACATCAAGCACAAAACCCACTGTTGGTTATAACCCAAAGATGGGGATGAATTGCAATAAGAGCCAGAGGGGCAATGCATTATTGGAGTTCGACATTCGACTGAATGCAGATGTAAAGGTAGTGTTTTTATGGAACGCAAAAGGACCACAAATGTACATATTAATGAATTTTGGTAGCCCGTTGTAGCTACGATCCCACAATATACGAGACCTGTATATTTTTCTTTCCTTCTAGACATGCTTTGGCTCGTTGCTTACACCGTATTGTCTGAGTCGCTTCACCCCACGGCTAAGAGCTTTTACTTTTGGGGGAAAACAAGGAGAAGACTTGGGCTAGCTATCTTTGGGACTAAGTGTTAGTTACTTCCTTACCTAGGCAGATAAGCTTAGATATCGGGGTAAAAGAGGACGTGCCTCACAAAAATATACTTGTGTTCGATATTGCACGTGGATACGTGTGTGCGATTCTTCTAAATGATCAGTCCGCTGAACTGCAACGTATAAATACTGACAAGCGCGTGGATGAATTCTCTGTAATAAGTTTTCTCGTACAGCGTATACGGTGACAGAAGATTAGTGTGTGGACAACCATATTTATTATATTACTATAAAAAACAAAACACATAGGCTTAGGAAGCGGGGGACTAAGTAAGAAGCCTCCCCATTAGGCTTAGCTTAATTTGACTGAGGCGGGGTTCGAGATAATTTTAGCCCTCCTCCCTACAATAATATCAGGATAAGTTATCTCGGCATACAAACAAATAGTCTGGAAGGTATTAAAAAGTCTTGTTTTTACCTATTTATTTATCAGTGACAAATATAACATATTTTCATCAGAAATAAGTTGTTAGTAGGTCAAAACTTTCGGCAGGCTTCCCGCGCGACTGTATTATTACAATAATTAAGCACACCGTAAAAAGTGGTGGCACTACGAGGTCATGAAGGAAAATGGCTCACCTCAGATTTTTCTTTGTCCAAACGTTTCCCCCAAAGAAATGTGGCACTTATTCAAAAAGTA
This sequence comes from Holothuria leucospilota, assembly GCA_029531755.1. Lineage (NCBI taxonomy): Eukaryota > Metazoa > Echinodermata > Holothuroidea > Aspidochirotida > Holothuriidae > Holothuria > Holothuria leucospilota. Next base: position 29,910,877 of record CM055972.1, on the reverse strand, counting down.
TTCAGAGCTTTAGGCCCCTTTAGTCTCTAGAAAGGAACTTACGATAGGTGCATTAGACTTTGGATTATTGCTGAATTGCCTTTAAAAGGCATTTTTCAGTGCCCTTCGCGACACCCACAGTTTTTTTAGTACATGTCCGATTATTATTTTGGATAGCTTATATGACAGGATTGTCCAAAGTCTCATGGAACCCGTACAATCACTGATATCGTCCCCCTTCACAATCCGCATGCACCATCAAACCAACCGGTCTTAGTCTGGGTCAGGCTGTGATAAAGAGTAATCAAATTGCGATATTTGTGCTCGAATCATTGCATAATAATTAAATACATTTTCAGATATCTGGAACACACACCAATGGCCCGAGAAGAACCCTGTGTCATTCCATGTCATTCCCCATTGATTTGTATTGTCTACTCAGTAGAAAACTAAGGGCAGCAGCTCACCCCGGGTACCAGCCTTGGGAGTGCAATACCAAACGATGAGAATTACTAGATTAGCTAATACAGTGGTTCCGGCACGAAGGAGGGTCATTTATGCCCGTGTCCCCCAATCGATTTCTAAAATTGTTTATAATGAAAGCAAAAGGCGTTTAAGCGATAGTTTTCTGTAGGGGTAGGAGGCGGAGGTGTCTTTCCAACGAACGTTGGATGTGGTTTTATCATATAAATCTTTCGCAAACTAGATAAATTTCCACTCGCTTCGCGTGCCTTACCATGAGGTTTATTGATTTTCTTTAAAGGGGCTCATTGAGTTAATACTGAATATTTTTTGAAAAGTTTGAAGGAATTATTGCATGACAGTGCTTCTAATTAATAGTTACCGAGAACGTAAAAATTGTAGTTTTCATGGGCTTAAGAGCTTAAAGTCCAAGCCCTAGATAAATCAGTCCCTCTGGAAAATACAACATGTATTTACAACTGAACCCTTGGTCATAACAATTGTTTATAAGAGGAGTTGAGAGCCTGGCAATAAAGTTTGTATAAGCTTCACTCATTGATTGTATTTGGACAGGGGCTGCATATGATTAATACCTAATGGTAAAAAGTGTCTGGTCACGAAATTGTATTAAATGATTTTAATCATTAATTACCCAATCATTGTTGTTTTAGTTGTGTGTTGCAGGCGCGGATCCAAGGGGGGGGGGGCTGGCTTTCCCGGCCTCAGCCCCCCCCCCTTTTCGCCACATCAGCAATAACAAATACGCGAAAATTAGTGTATGTCAAGGACATTATTCAAGGGGGCTTTCAGCCCCCCTTTTCGAAATGTCTGGATCCGCGCCTTTGTTAGATGTTCAGAATCCAATAGTTTGACCATGGAGTTAGTAACTCCATGGTTTGACGATTTACCGTCAAGACGTGAGTAAAACTTAACAGGTGTGACAAAAAATCATGAAACTCAAGAACCAACTCGATAAGCCACTTTAATTAACACTGCCTCAAAAGTACTCACATTATTCAACGGTAGAGGATTTACATTTTACAACAATTCTCATGAGAATTTTCTGAGCGCGTTGCGCCCAGTTACCACAGTTTACATTCCATGCCCGATGACCATTATTTGGAGAAAAATGCAAGGAATTATTCTAGAGAGAACTATTTTCCGAAAACAAGGGATGCATTTCCAACTTCAGGCTTGCTTCAAGAGGGGATAATGCAGGCCTATTGATGTATTTACCACAGTCCATCTTTTATCACTAGTTGTAACTGGTCTAATCTGTCATGCCCTCCCGTGGACAAAATGGGAGCCAGTAGGAAAGCCAGCAATATATTTTTTTCATTTATTAAAGGCCTTATTACAATGAGGGAAAAATGTTACGCTGACCTGACTGGTAGTTTGCGTCTTACGTTTTTTAGTTTACATGAGAGCCACAGTCGACAAGATAAAGACTAATTCCCGACAACGGTCAGTCCGCACGTTATGGCGGGTTCGTATCTTTCAAGTGCCATGTTCGGCTTCATGTAGATAAATAGTAAGCCCCTGAACATATGGCATAAAGGAAATGGATGTTCTGACAGTTCAATCAATCCGGACATTATAGTTGTTGTCGTGTCAGGTTGTCGACCGTTAGACTACCACCAGTAAATGACCATGGAAACCTACTCGTAAGGTGAGTGGGTAGATCCGATACAATGCATGTTATCCTAGTTAAATTCAGCCACTGTGACATGTACTTGATATATTTTGGCTCCCAAATGCACAGATTGCATCCTGATAGTGCGCTTCGGGGACTTTGCAATTCTCCAAACAGGAATTTCCGACAAGACACTATACTCGCGTTCTTTGCAAGCCTTCCCATTTTTTCACCATAGTCACAACCGTATCGAAACACAATTACTTAAAACCTTCTGTAGAATTACATTGTAATATCAGTAAGTTTACAGAGGCCCTGAAACAAAATAGAACTAAAGATAGAGGCACGCGGAAAGCCCAAAATATTGGCAGTTGATAAGATGTTTGTAATATAAAACAAAAACGTAAAGGCGTCTTACCACACTATCGACGCAACCATATGACTTGATCGAATTTTGAGATCATTTTAAAGTTAAGTCAACATGTGCTAAATAAACATCGCCAGTGTTTGATGCTAGTGAAATGTTGGGACTACCGATATGCCAAATTAACGAAAGGATAGGGGAACAGTACTCTCACTAGGGAATGGCCCATATGTGTCTCCGTTTGGCTAAGGGCATACCTTTGCCCCTCCCCTTCCATTAGCTACGATTATATGCCTATGTTAGAAGGTAACTAATACTTCCCAAAGAAAACAACACAAGTGTTAAGTTGCAAGTTCCATCAAGTAAGTTTCTTGTTGACCAGTCTCCCTGTTTTCCCCAAACCAAAGTTGTTAGCTGCAGGGATAATTGCCACTCAGATAAAAATTTAGTGTGAGCAGTGAGTCAAGGCATTTTAAAAAAAGGAAGAAATGAAAAAGAGCTGTGGAAATAAAGGTCTCGTCTACTGTGGGTTTGTAGGAACAACTATGTAACAAACTTAGTATCATGTACATTTGTGGTCCTGTTTGCGTTTCATGAAAACACTACCTTTACAGCTGCAGTTAATCTCATGTTTGGAGTTTGTCATTAACTCCTCGGTAAATGCCCAAATAAAGTACGCTCCCTGGGGTAAGTATTGACAATGTAAACGGGGTTACTTCACTATAAAATTACTAATTATATTCCCATCGTCGATGCCTTTGAAGTAATTCCAGTGATTCCGTTAAAAGAGATTCCATTTTTCAAATAAACACATGAACTGTAATTTTAATAGGCATTGCTAAGCAGTGATCAATTTTGGAGAATAATAAACTTTTGAGTCCGTGCTCAAGCACCCAAATGCCTCTAGGTATGTTTTAAAAATTCAAGTTAATTCTTACACTTTTAATTGTTTTAATTCATACCAAGTCATCAGATGTCTTAACCTCTTATCCATTATTTTATATACTTCAGGGAAAAAAGGGATGAGTTGTGAGATCTTTGTAATATTTCAGAACTAGATCTGTATTTGTGACTAGGCATAGCTGGCTAAATGAACTTTGACATGGCCATATCAAGAAATATATAAACTGAAAAAGGCCACGCCAGCTACACCAAACAAGGATATGCTCATGTCACGCTAGCTATAAGTTTTTTGACTGTACCACACACTCAAAGTAAGATTTCCAGGGTCCTTCCAGGCCAAGCGTAAACCAACCACGCTATATATACAGATCAATTTTATATTGATTAATTTTACATTGATTAACGTTTACGTACGGCCATACACCTCGCTAAAACTCATACCAAATGTACAAATCAAGATATTTACGTAGCCATAGTAAACTAGTTTACTCCATCTTTGATGTATTCTAAATGTCCTTAAAGTATGCAAATCAACCCTAATTTGCATTTAATTTGGATCCCAAAACTATAACTGTTTCATTCCCCTCTTTTGGACGCTACAACACCTTTCTACCTACCCATTTCATAATGTATGCACATTTTTTCCAAATTTGTTAGTCTACTACAGCCCCGTAGCTGGACAAGGTAAGAAGGGGTTGAGTAAGCTTCCAAAGGAGCAAATATTTTTTTAAGATGGCGAGATGTAATTTCATGCAACAAGGATATTGTCCTTTTAAATTTTTCTTAGGGGCGAAGGCTTTCATACGGTGTCGTCCATGGCTTCCTTGGCTACGGGATTGGTTACTAAACTAGGGGCGGATTTAGGGGGGGCCAGGGGGCCCGGGCCCCCCCTTCCAAAAATTTTTGAAGTTTTTTTTTCAACTTCATAAAACAAACGACTAGGCCCTATTCCAATTAAATAAGCCTTTGTGATGTGCCAGAGTGAAACCAAATTTGTTCATTATTTAAATTTCTACCTCAGAAAATTAGTCTTACGTTAATAATTCTGTTACTGACCTCCGGCTGATAACATTTTGGCTTATACTGGTCACAGTAACTTTTTCCGGGTATTGCAAGAGGTCAACATGAATGCTGTATTGGATTGCTAACTTCAGTCTATTACCGGCCAGGCCCACAGCATTGGGAACACTGCTTCTACTTTCAAAGGAATTTCAGAATTCTTTAATATTTAGAGGAATATTTTCAACAACCTCAGGCTTTTAACTATAACTTGCTGCAACATTAGCGTCTTCTTTAAGCTTTGTACGTTACTTTAATGAAATGTACTTCGAATTTAGGGTAATATAAGAAAAAAGAAGACTTCAATTCCGGAAACTGCCATCCTAATATGTGGACAACAAAGACTACTCTCCTCTTTCATCCAACCAAAATTTAAATTTCACTAAATTATGAGTATTTTCCAGCCATATATGATGAGTTTCAAAATATACTGAAGACATCACCATTTTGCATCTAAGCAATCTTAAATTAACAAAAATTTTCTCAAAGGGGAGGGGACAGAGAAGCATGTTTCACCCAACCAAAATTTAAATTTCACTAAATTATGAGCATTTTCCAGCCATATATGATCGGTTTCAAAAATATGCTAAAGACATCACCATTTGCATCTAAACAATCGTAAATTAACAAAAATTTCTCAAAGGGGGAGGGGACACCCCTCCCCAGAGAAGCATGTTTCACCCAACCAAAATTTAAATTTCACTAAATTATGAGCATTTTCCAGCCATATATGATCGGTTTCAAAATATGCTAAAGACATCACCATTTTGCATCTAAACAATCGTAAATTAACAAAAATTTTCTCAAAGGGGAGGGGGCCCCCCTCCCCTTACACACCTCCCCCAGGACGGCGATCACTCATCACATACTTTACCCCCTATCAAAATACCCCTGGCACCACCCCTGGTGCACCGCTTCCCCCTTATATCCCTCCCCCAGATCAGACTTTTATACAAACCACTATGACCTGGGCCCCCCTTCTGCCAAATCCTGGATCCGCCACTGTAAACTAACATGCTAATGAATTGTGTATGCTGGTTGAGAGAGGATTCAGAACTCACATTTTTAGAAAAAAATATACACTTAAATATGCAACCCACAGATTGAAAGACAGACACTTATCATCCCATCAAAAAGTACATTTTTAGTTGGTTGAAAACCAAAATTCTCAGTTGCTGACTTCTGTTTGATTGACATCAAATTCAAAAGATTCAGAATAGCTTACATTACAGAGCATGCACAGAGAGTGTCGTGAATACATAGTTAGGATTTTTGTGCTAACCAGGATATGGCCTTAAACAATAAACTAGGTTTGAGTCTGTACAAGGAGTAGCTTTAGACAGTTTTGGGAGGGTCTAGAAGTAAATTGGTTTGGAGAATTGGAACTGTCTGAGATGAGGAGATTTGACCTTTGAATATTGACTCAATTCTATATTGAACTTTCTCGCATTGGATGTATTTCAATTTTGGAATCTCAAAGTATTTCTTTCAGTTCAGTAAAAAGTAAGATGACGGCTTTCTGTACTTAATCAAGTTTATCCCAAATCTGAAAATAAACTTTGTTAACTCCTTTAAACAAATCTTGGAATCACTTCAAATTATAGTGTCCCATCAGAGAATTTGGGGTCTGTTCTGGCATCGAGCAGAACTGACCTTGAAAAAGAAAAAAGCTGATGAAGAAAGATTCGCTTTCGCTGAACAAAGGTTGCAACTAGATTATGCGTTTGCAGTAAATCCAGATTCGGGTCACCCATGTCAGACTTGAGAGGTGAAGGCTCTGACGGTGAGAAAATGAACATCAGATATTAAAAAATATCAACCTACAATATATACCTGAAGATGTGCCTTAAATATGACAGGATATGTTTTCTACACGCTATCTTGAGACAAGAAAGCTATAAGTATAATAAGCAATTACACCAGCAAGCGGAATGGTTAATTTTTCCGTTATCTTGGCTTTTGTCTGAAAGGTTATCCGAGAGCAAGTCACTTTGATGGGAGCGGTTAGACCATCCAGTTGGGTCTATAGTTAACGTTCCATGAAACCTTGCTTCGGGTTTTTTTCTCTTCTTATTGTCTTAGAGTTTCGTCGGTTTTGGTTGTTTGGTTCCATCCTCGAACCGACACCGTCGTTGCCTCTGTCGATCTTACCACAAAGCTTCGTAGGTCTCCGTTGCTTTCGAGTAAGTACAGACAACTTTTAGATGGTCTTTACTTAAGAGTACAGACCATAGGACCATCACCCTTTTCCTCTCAACACGTATGGCTTTAGGTTTAATTCAGTCACCACCCTCTTGAAGGCCATATCGTCCCTTGAATGGAGTAAACAGGTTTGCCTTTAGTCTAGAAGGTCATTCGAGACCAAGTTACTTTTATCGGCGCGGTCACACCATCCATTTGGGTCTATACTCATCGATCCATGAAAAGTTGCTTCAGGAATTATTCTCTTCGTGTTGTCTTAGAGCAGGTAGTGAGTCCTAACACTTCCCTGCTTAGAGCTTCGTCAAGTTGGTTGTTTGGTTTCACCCTCGAACCGACACCAGTTTGGTCTCGGGTGGTCTTAACACAAAGCTTCATCGGTCTCCGTTGCTTTCGGGCAAGTAAGTCCAAACAACGACTAGATGATCTCCACATAACAAAACCAAATTGTTTTTCCCCTCAACACGTACGACTTCAGAATTAATTCAGACATTACCCGCTTAATGAAGGCTATATCTTCTCTTAAAGGGGTAGACATATCCGCAAGTATCGCACAACATTGCCCTGTCGATGTTACACTTAGAGGTTAATCAAAACCTGCTGGTGAGGGTGCTAGACCAGCGTAAAACCATTCCAGAGATGTAGCTTTACATGTGCACCAATTTCTTGATGTGCACAACTGTCCCCAACAATTATGTGTAATACAAATAAAGACACACCAATACTTCTTCATAAGTGCCAACGGGTCAGTCCTGCTCTTGTTTCTATAGTATCCAGAACAGTTCGGGGAATACCCCCTTTGAAGAGAATCTATTTCTCCCCCGACCTGGAGAAAAAACTGGTCATGGACGCCGCCATTTTGTCTATTTTACCCACAATTTCACGCGTTCTTTGTACACATTGTCAGTGGAAACTTGGTTTTGGAACCCCTTTGCAAAATTTTTCGGTCTAATGTTATGGAATTAAATGTCTATTCGGTAGGTGTATTTGCCATAGCTACCTTAAAGCCACTACCCCGTTTGAGAAAAACGCAAGTTTTTGAGTAGTTTTTGTTCTTGCAAAACCTTGTCTTTGTAAGACTACAAAGTCTGTACAATGTGTTGTATAAGTTTTCCCCCAATCCATTTGCGAGAATGTTGGTATTATTACAAAACGGGAGAATCTCCCTGATTGCAGGAGGGACATGGGGCAATTTGGTGACCAAAAAGTGAAGATCTTCTATTCTGATGAAGGTTTGTTCAAGTTCCTTGCACGTTAGCCCCAAGCGCAACGTTCCGGTGAACGACTAGGGGAAGAAGGGTACGGCAGCTGTGGGTAGTGACAACTTCTGACCATTCCAATGAAACATTTGACTCTTTAAATAGCACTGAAAGCACACTGGATTGAACACAAAAATCTCAATTTGACATTTATTATTTGGAAGCCTTACTCAGACTCATATAGCTATTAACCATGGTACAAACCTGTATCTCCCTGCATGGGATTTTGAAAACAATTTGGCAATTTTATCGGACAATACAGTATTTTCTCCGGCCAGAATGTTTCAGTTCATTAGGGAACAAAGCCCAGCAAGCATATGCTGGAACTGACGGCCAGCCGATCTGTGATGATGCAAGGCCTACAGGTAGAGGTATAAGTAATGGTAAACGTTGCATGCACCTAATCCTATAGAAAGTAACAATGGGACAAATGTGCTATATAAGGTAGACAGTCCGGTGACAAGAGCATGTAAAAACTGCATTTAAAGACATTTTGTTACTATTTCGTTATACAATTCATATGATTCTCTATGATATAACAAATTTGCACCTTCTTTTCGCTATCTTTCCCTACTTTTTATTCTTACGATGATATCGGCCGGATTTGGGGGATATGTACGTGTGACAATCATCTGTTATGGTAGTGCAATATGTCCCAAAATCCCACAGGATGGCTGCCCTCCCTTACTAGGGAAGATAACATTGCAGTCTACTATTTTATTAACCCTCTTCTCATAACTAGGCTTTTCTGTGCCATGATTGCAGACTGTGCTTTACTGGTGACCTGAGAGAAATGGGTGTGTGCTATTCTTTCGCGGTCAGAGGAGCTTACAAAAAGAGGGATGGTGTACCACGAGGTAGAAAAATACGACGTCAATGATCCATCTCATTCTATAGACAAAATTTTGCATTCACTGGTGGGGACAAAACTGACAACCATAGACATACCTCCCTCAACACTGGGTAGAAACCCCCCTTTTTGGTAGCTTTATTGTGGCAACATCTCACATTTGAATGATGTCGCAGAGATGGAATGCTTCCATATAGTTATACCAAGGGTAAGAGACGTATCTTCTTCTTGCAGTATATACGTATTCAATTGGATGTTAGATCAACCGTCATTCACCGATTATGCTATAGAATCTGAGTTGTAGTTATTCGTTTAAGTTAAGTGCCTGCAAAATTTGTTTTTGCTAGTCTCCCAGCATACCAAACCTTTACCCTGGTTACATGGGGATTGCGTGTGTCCTCGTTCTGGCTGGTTGTATCTCAGTTGTTCATACGTGGGCTTTTACTGTCAGTCGGGAATGCCAGCCGGGATAACATTTTTATGGCCTTTTACCAAAACTGTCCAGCAGTAGTCTAAAATGCACTTAATTTCAGTTTTTATCTCTTGCGTTTTGGAGAATCAAGGTGTGTCGTCTTCCTTAGGGACGCTGTGAGACCACAAGAATCCCTTCCTGGCATACTCTGAGGGCATATCAGGCTTAGAGCTAAACCTCAGCAGAGTTTCCAGTATTACTATCGACTGACAATAGGGCCCCTGGTCTCGTGCAGGCCAGCTGGGTCTTCCTACATTTGTAAGCTTCATATGTGATGTAAAGGTAATCTGCTGTAAGTGCTGCTCTATTTGTTGGGAAGATATACTTTTGAGTTAGAGGCTACTACTGTGTTTGTGCCCGGCTTGATTCAAGGTATTTTACTTTCTTTCCTGTCCTTTCCAAGGCACATAAAACACACTATTCGCTCTCGTCGATGGCCGGTGGGTTAGTTTTAGCAAAGGTTTGCCATGTGTTGGTTCCTTGTCCAGTCTACGCTTTGTTCTTCTGGCCTCTTGCCTGTATATCACATGATATATTTTAACAGGCCAAGCTCACATTTCTGTTTAGTTAAGGTATGTGACATCCTACAAGTTGTACATTCCAAATTTAGATATGGCCAAATCTGAGTGCCAGATATTAAAATACGGCACATGCATGGACACACTCATAACTTTCGTTTTCTACTCAGTGTCAGCACCAGACTATCGGTGGCTATTAGGGCTTAAAAGGTAAATTTGCAGCGTCCACGTGAATGGAAACTTTTTTTTTAGATTTCCATGAATAGAGACATCTCTGTATTCATGAATGAAAGCGAGTGTGCATGTATGTGAGGGTGCCTGTGTGCGTGCATGTGTATGTATGTGCTAATTGTGACCATTTTGAGAGGAAGAACACTATTTTTTGGTGGAGGGTAAAGGTCATCTTGAGTTATTGTAGTCAAACTCTGAAAACCTTGTTAATGCGATATCTCAAGATTAGAAGCTTGGATAGATTTCATACTTGGTATGTGGATGCCTATATGGTTAGAAAAAGATCCCTAATTTTTAGTGGATATCAAAGGTCAACTAGGTTCACTGGGAGTCAAAGTAAAAAACCTTGTTAACAAGATCTCAAAGTAGGAAGCGTGGAGAGATTTCATACTTGGTATGTGGATGCATTATGGTGAGCTAGAGAAGTCTTTTGTTTTGGTGTAGGTCAAAGGTCATCTGGGGTCCAAGGGTTCAAACTCTAAAAAACTTTTTTAACAAGATACATCAAGTTAGGGAAGCGTGCTTAGATTTCATACATACTATGTGGATGACATGATAAGAGGAAACAGCTTTTTGCTTTTGGTGAAGGTCAAAGGTTTTCTGAGGTCTCTGGGGGATCAAACTAAGAAAACCTTGTTAACACTTTGTCTTAAATTAGGAAGCATAAATTGTTTTCATACTACACATGGAGTTGCATTAAATCCAATAGAAATCCTGATTGAGTTTTGTCGGGATGTCAGAGTTCAGCTGAAATCACCAGAGGCCAAAAAGCAAACATTTCCCAGAAATATCCAAGGTCAAATATTAAAACAAAACTGTATCTTGCCAGCACATCAAGATCACATTCAGCCAGTAACTGAAAGAAGCTGGACATATTGGCATTGATTGTGATTACACATACATGTGCTTATCATCGAAACCACAAAACATTTTTTGCTTTTTCGTTCTTTTTGTTTTTGCATTACATAAAACGTTTTAATTGCTGCCCTTTCATCCAACTGAAATATGAAATTTGCGAAATATATAACCATGTCAACACTTTAGAATGAAAACTAGCAATAGATAAAGATTAAAAAGACTAGACTGTTTTACTGTTATTTGCCCTAATTCAAAGTTGAAGTGCAAAATGAGAACCTATTTATTTGACTTTTCAGGATGTAACCGTGAAGAATGACCGTCAAAACGAGGAGACACTCGACTTAATTACAACATTTGTAAATCTTACGAGGCGACGACTCATTGATTATACTGGGCATGTACCTACCGAGCTGAACGTAATTCTTGTAGGTCGAGGTGGGAGCGGGAAAAGTTCCGTCGGCAATACAGCAATGGGAGAAGAGTGCTTCCCTCGTGGCACCAATGGGAGACAGCAGACTGTGCAACTTGAAAAGCTACAAAAAGAAAACTTTGAAATCAATGTGATGGACACTCCAAATCTTTTCAATGAAAAACAGAAAATGAGTGAGGGGCCAAGAATGACTGAGATTCTGAAAACTGCAATGGATTTTCCAGAAGGAATCAACTTGTTTTTGATAGTCTGTCGTAGCGACATCCGCTGTGGTGACGAAGATAAGATCTTGGATGAATTAGAGGTAACATTCGTCACACGAACCTTTTATGGTTAGATAACAATGGAAAATTAAGAATAATGAGCCCATATTCAGCTCATGAATAAGTGACATGCATCACTATTCTTTGCATGCCTCTCCGTAACACAGTCCTCGCGGGACTTTGGCCGAGCGATGTAAAAACTGTCACAGAATGCACAGTGCTATTGCATGTGGGTTTACGCGATAATACAAAGGGCCTTGTTAATTAGTTACAGGCATGCCTTATTTTGCATTTGGCTAGCTGGGTACCAACACAGAGATCGAGCAATCACGGTTGAGACCATAGGCGTACGGGAGTCAATATTTCTGGGGGGGGGGGGGGCAGGGATAATTTTTGTCCGAATTTAGAATTTTGGACCAAGTTGCCCGAATTTTGATACCGCTGTGTCGGTTGTCATGGCCCTCAAAAAGGGCATAATTTATTTTCTTGGCTGTCTCATTTGCCCGAATGAATCCACTGTTTTTGCCCAAATTGGGAGGGCATATGCCCCTCCCCGCCCCGTACGCTTTTGGTTGGGAAAACTTCATAACCTTAGCTGAGGTACTAAGGTCACTCAATTAGTTGGCAGCTGAGCTGCCTTAACAATAAGAGACAAATATTGAATACGATTTACGTACTGTCCCATTATGACAAGGCTATATGATTGGGAAAATATCAGTAGTTGACAAGAAGAGAAGTAGAAATAGTTTAAATGTAACCCCAATCCATTGTTACCGCTGCAACTAAACATTTGGGTTTCCAGGGATTGTGAGTGGATTCTAAAGATATTTTTAAAAGTTTTCTTCCTAAAAGTTCCATAATCAGTAATTATTGGGTGACGGGTGCTAGAAGTGATTGCTATGACACCGTGGAATGGTACATAGAGATCAATTGAATGAACGTTCTTGTCAGCTAGCATCTTCCTCTCGAGCTGTACAGCCTTCCGGTTGGGCACTGTATGGGCACGTTACTTAAGTCAGCGATGGCAAAACATTTGTCAGTAGGGAACGAGGGGGGCTGGTGTTAGGGGAAGAAATGCCGGATCGAATGGTTTAAGGCATTATGGGAATTTGAAGCACGCCCACTGTAGGAGTGGGCTCCAGGAGTAAGCCTTGGGCCCTGATGGCATCCATGAATATTCCGACCCCGGCCTGTTGGGGCCAGAGAATAAATCCGCAGCCAAAGTTCTGGGATATTTCCGATACTGTAGGCATTGGGAGCTCTACGTTTATATCATAAATACCAGACTTAGCTTGGGGACTAGGGGACTGGGCAAAAAGAAAATTTCGGAGGGTATGCACTTCCCCTACGGTAACCCAACCCCACCCTATAGCGCATGCTGCGTGCACTTGCCGCTACAGTGGCTGTACCAGTTATTCACACTACACCAGGGCCTTCCACTGGCAGTTCGTAGCTAGGGTTGCTGGGGTAGAACAACAACATTCCCAATAATTTTAATACGAAGTTGCCTTGAAAACCTTGTGACTAGTTGAGCCTTCCAACGGCAAAACTTACTCTGGAAAGAACAAAATCAAGGAGATAAAGTGTATCAACCACTATTTTCATCTCAGAACTAAACCTTCCGATTCCGACCACCCTGTACACTATAAAGAACATTAAACTACACTTACATCTTCTTTCTAGTGTTCTCTCTCGTTGAAAAATTCTCATACTTTAATGCACTGATTGTTCTTTTTTGTTTGGTGTAAAGGAATGCCTTGGTGTCAAAATTGCATTGTTAAAACTCCCCCTTTCAGAAATCTTTGTTGATGTACGGTGGCTTTGACGCATAATGGTTCTATCTGGCAAAGCTTTGGACCGATCATACGTTAAGGAATTTCTATTTATGAAGTGAACTTTAGCTGGGGCATAGCAATCCTTCAAATTTCAGTGGCGTAGCCAGAAACTCTTTTGTTAGGGGGAAAGATTTTTCTCAAGGGGGCAACAAAATAAGCTTTTTATGCACTTGCTGTAATGAAGCCTGATGCAGCGTGCAGCAGCACGTACAATGTACATGACTATGGTACGGTATATGTCGATACTGTATGCATACGGTTAAGCTATGCTTTGACAAATTAGACCAGGGCGCCATCGTTTCTTGTTAATGTTTTCAGTTAAGATCGTACTTTCAAACTGGTCGAATTGATTAATTGCCAAGCTGGTCATATTTATCAAAGTTTCTATATAATGTAAATGGCGTATTTTCGTCTGTCGAAGAAAATTCTTCCCGTTTTATTTTCTTTTAAACGCATCCCTTGAAATTATTTGTGGGGCAAGAATGTGTTACAAAATAATTTGGGAGCAGTGTCCCTGCCCCCATGGTTACGCCACTGCCTTCAATCCTCAGGCGCGGATCTGGGGGGGGGGTGGGCGACCAGGCCCCGGCCCCCCTTTTTGAAAATGAAAAAAAATGAAAGGGAAAAAAAGAGAAAAAAAAACGGAAAGGAGAAGAGACAGAGAGAAGGACAGAGAGTGGAGTGATAGAAAATGAAGCTGCAATTAGCAGCCTCAGTTGGAATGGGCTGCTATCAAGCCTGGCAAGTGCCATTTCCGGCCATCTGGGATGTATTAAAACCTCAAATTTTCTTGGAACGCTTCGCCCAACCTGTGGTGGCGCTCCGCTTAGATAGTAAACGGGAGCCCCGCCCCCAAACAAAAAATCAGTGGCGTACACGGGGGGGGGGAGGCCATTGGGCCATGCCCCCCTCACTGATGTCGATTTTTTTTTAGTTCCTAAAAACACGTAATTTTTTTAACACAAATTTTACTTCAAAAGGTAGCATATGTGGCACCAGATTGCATGTAAGGACACCTAATTTTTCTAAAATTTTCAAAGGGGAGGGGGACACTCTTAGACCCCATCCTTCAGGCCGGCTATTACACAACATACTGCATGCCCCCGTGAGAGAAATCCACTGAGTAAAACGGGATTCAAACTTGCAACCCTTGGACCAAAAGTCCCACCAGCTGAGCTAATCCGTCCTCACAGAAATGTGTAATAAAGTAAAAACAAACTTTGCATTTTGTTCACCACTTCTTGATGGCTGTTATCAAGCCTAGCAAGTGCCATTTCCGGCCATCTGGGATGTATTAAAATCTGAAATTTTCTTGGTACGCTCCGCGCCAACTCATGGTGGCGCTCCGCTTAGATAGTAAACGGGAGCCCCGCCCCAAACAAAAAATCCTAGCTACGCCACTGCAAGAGAATTAAATTGGAAAATCATGCGAATTACAACGCCCGCCTTTAAAGTTTCTTTTCCGGCTATCTGGGATGTGCTTTTACCCAAATTTCTGGTATGCTACGCATAGGCGGCGGAAGTGTGGGAACGGGGGGGGGGGGGGAGGACACGTCCTTCCCTAAATTTTTCATTGAGGGGGACGTCCCTCCATAAATAATTTCCTAAGGAGAGAAATGAGGAATTAAATTAAGTAAAAATCAGCAATCAACAAGTATAACCATAATCAATGACAAACTAAATGGCCAAATGCTGTTCTGTCAGTTAATTAATCCCTTGATTTTTCTCTGAAAGACGTTAAAATTGGCCTACAGTGCAAGTCACCAAAAAAAAATTATTTAGAAATATAGCGGTCGGAATCATTACAATTCGGTCATTCAGTTTTGATACAATGTAAGGCCTACAATAATACCATGATTACACTGCCTGGAGGTACCCCCAAAACAATGACAGGGCTACCAAGTCTCGTGCATTTTGGCTTGTTTCACTTTCTCACTGAGTCCACGCAAAACAAGAAATTAGGCAGAGGGGAACATCCACGTGATAAAACGTACATTTACGCCCACATGTCAATGCAAGGTACCTGGGTCCTGGCATCAAGTCGAACTAAGATATGGGTCACAAATTTCTCAAGGAATTAAGTCCCTCAATAATATTCACCAAGTTAGAACATGACAACTAAAGATCTGATTAAACGCCTTGAAGAGGATGCATTGTAGTAAGGCACAGTGCCTATGATAACTGTCTTCTGTTAATAACTTGTGGAAAAATTCATGTTTTGAGAGTTGAGACATGAAATTATATGAAGCAGAAAATGCAAAAATAAGACATGGGAAGTGCTATTTCCGGCGATCTGGGAGGTCTATTTTGTCCAGGGGTGGCGCCAGGATTTCCCCGACAGGGGGGCCAAGCTCCCCGACGAGGGGGCCAGCAACCCAAAGTCCCAACGAAGGAAATAAAGTGCCGAAACGGTGTTTGAAGGAAAATTTTGGCGCGCGAAGCGCGCCGAAAATTTTGGGCTCTTTTTGGGGAACATTTGAAAAAATTGTCGGCATTTTCCATGGAAAATTTGAAAAAATGGGGCTTTGAAGAAGAAAATTGGAAAATTTGGGGTTTTTATTGAAGAATTTGCCCTAATTTAGACCAAAATTAAGTAAATCGTCGGGGCGACTGGGCGTTGTCGGGGACTACCTATTTTATCGTATACATAACAGCTCCCCGACGAAACCGAAAAATTTCCTCGACGGGGGGGGGGGGGCCATGGCCCCCCTGGCCCCCACGCTGGCGCCACCCTTGATTTTGTCAAAAGTTTTCTTGTACGCTCCGCGCCAACTGATGGTGGCGCTCCCCTTAGATGGTATAGTGCCGTCAATCACAGGTCCAACAACTTCGGCCCCCCCCCCTTTTCAGAAATCCTGGATCCGCCCCTGATCCTGGTACCAAGAAACAGACATATGGTCTCCTGGAAGCTCTAGGGTTATTACAAGGTGTTAGAATCATACTTTTAACTGACATGCAAATTCCACAAAAGAAGAACACACCAACCACCGCAAAGAAAAAAAAAATCCGTTCTACTAATTTTGAAGGGAATCCAAATGGACACCTTCCACCGGGGAAAAGACCGCCTTGGGAGTAAAGGATTAGTAAAAGTCATTGAGCATGTTTCATAAGCTTATCCTCTGTGGATGCACTTAATAACCTTTAAATAAACTTGAGTAATATACTTTAAATCACGTACATCACGCTACAAATGTTGCCCATAATATAATACAATATTACCACATAATCGCTACTTGATGCAAGGCTGGGGATGGACCCCTGGTGTTCGGATAATAGTTATCGCTAGAATTGTTCCGTGCATTATCATCCCAATAATGGTCATCAAGCATGCAGTGGAAGTATAGTTGCAATTGCGCGCTTCGCGGGAAATTTTGCATTACAATTGTTATAAAACCCGTACTATCATATTTGAACAATACGGTTGTGATGGTATTTAGAAAGAAAATAGAACTGAATATTTAAGGGTGCTAAACGTGTGAAAGCTTTAATATTTTGGGAAGGATTTAAAGGGATTTTTCATTGTTTGCGAACGACTTGTGATAGAAAATGATAGAAATAGATGAATCACTTAGTCGAGAACACACTTCACTCTTACTCCCTTACCCCCTTGGGAAAAGATATGGGAGGTGTAGACTAAGTAGGAGGATCTAGACCCGTGCCGTGGCCGAGTGGATGAAGGCGGTGCCATTTGAAGCAATGAAGCTTGGCAACCGGAACGTTCAGGGTTCGATCCCCGGCTGGGTCAAAGTAAGATGGATTTTCATCCAAGAGCAGTCTACGGTTTTCCCATCTGAAATGGCTTTTCAAATTCAAAAGAAACCAAATTTGTCGATTTGGTTTGCCAACCTATGTGAAGTTGTAAATTATGAGCTATATATATAGGCTGTTTCCACACTTGTGGTCGCTTAGCGTTGTAGAACAACTGTCATTCAAGGCCTTTCAGGAATCAATAGCTTAAACCCTTTTGGGATCATTTAAAAGAGTCGAAAAACTTTCAAAAATGATCAAAATGATTTTTCTGTAAACATAATGCCATTTCAAAGCATTTAGCCGAATATGGTTTGTATGTAACTAACGATGCCCATGGACATCACGGATGAAAGAAATTCGATATCTAATTGATGAATACATGCAAACAAATGGCAGGAAAAGTTACAAGATGTATCGTTTCTTCCACAGAAAATGTACGGCCCATCGGTTTTCGACTGGTCCTTGCTTGTACTGACACGTGTGCAGGAATTCCTCCAAAACACTACCTTAGAAGAAGGCCTGAAGACAAAAGAAGATCTTTGGCATCTGTGTAAACGCGTTCAAGGTAGAGTAATTGCCATACAAAACGACATGGAGCAATTAAGAGACATAACCATGGAAGATCAGCAAAGTCTTCTCTTGCTGGCTATGTTTGAATCGGTGCGTTTACAGAAAGGTACGCTCTACAAAAGTTCTTTGAGAAATGAAGTGACCAAATGTATGAAAGGAAGAAAAGAAAGGCAAAATAGTATCAAACAGACATATGATGACATATTCGAACATATTGTCAACACAGTTAGCAGCAAAAGTGAGACAGAAATATGCTCAGCCTTAAAAACAAAAGAGTTTAAGATAGCTGGTGACCTTTTCAAAGCAAATAATGTGTGCCAAGATCAAAGCATCATCCTACAGTGCACAAAATGGTGCCTATCAGACCTCGAAACTTTCATAAATTTGATTTTGACAAGCATACGTTTCGAACAGTGTAGTAATGAATACACTAAAAATGACGCTCATTACGATTCGATTGAAATGTACAAAATGCGCTCTCTTCAAACCGCACAACAAATAAAAAGAAACAGGCAAAATTTAATGCACATGTTTAACACTAATGTGGAAATAGTTGTCCGGAGCTTCTTAAGAGGTAGAGATAAATTCGAAATAGACAATATTATGAAAAATGTCGAGAAGAATATTATTGACAGCGACCTACACCAAGAGATAATAAAATCACTCCCCGACTATTACAAGACTGAAGAGTGGAAAACTGATGTACATTTCTTAGGTCTCCAAAGCCTGAGTGAGTACCTAGAAATAAAATCTAGGGTGTGGCGCTATTAGCATCTTCCACCAGCTAAAGTTAACTTGGATCATTGGGAAATGTGTACATCACTTTTTTCGGGAGAAGTACTATTGCCATTGTTACAGCAGAGATGCTTGATGTGACAATAGGTACATATACCGTTTTGGAGACTACTATTGCTAGCTTTGCATTAGTGTAAAGGGTAGGTCTAGTTGAAGTGCTGTACGTGTATTTGTGAAACGAAGAGACATAGTTTAGGGGAACATCGGTAATTTTTGAACACTTCCACTGAAATACAGACGCTTGAAATTAACTGTGTCTTGTTTTATAGGGCGTGATACAAAGCTGATTAGATAAGTTTGACCTTTTGTCCGATTTTTGGTCTGACATAAGTACGGTTTTTCAAACGACGATAGAAAATAGCCACAACAAGAAAAGGCAGCCTTTGCACTACATTTAAGTATCGTTTAAACGTAGGGCGGCAATCCTTAAATGTTATTCTGTTGAAAGGCTTTCGCAAGCAACAAAGATGTTTGGTTGACTATTTGACTTTTTATATGGCTAAGTCCATCTTGTTGATCCCATAACAAGCATTATGAGAAGTTTTTTTTTTTTCAATTCTGTCATTTGCAAAGCTTTTTACAATGAATTCTTTGCACATGACAATGTAAGCTTGTGCAAGGAAGTGCTGTACGACATGTTTTATGCCTTTTGAGTAGTAGATATGATTTTATTCTGTGACTTTAATAAGTCGTTAAGCCTTTGTTACGTCAATCTGTTAAAATTAAGGACAACAGCGGGAAACTCCACAACAGTTGGTGTATTTGCTGTTCAATAAATCGACAAAGCTGTGGGTCATTTTAATACCACTTAAAATGGTTTAAATTGTGTCGAAATGAAGCTCATGAGGATCGGAGCTGCTAAGTATCCGGAATGAGTTTGTCTCTCTGTCTTTCTTTGTAGGTCTGGATACCTTATCTGCAATTATTATACATATTTATCAATACAATAATTACACTGTAATCTACGTTCCGAAACATTGTCAAGCGTATTTGTTTCTTTTATCCAACCATTGTAAAATCGCATTTTTGTTTTGAATTCTTGCACGCTACATGTGTATAGTAACTCTTTTGATGTGGGTGATATTTTAGGTTTATACAAGTTTTGTTTTCATTTAGGGTTTTCATAACAGACTTTAATTTTGGTATCTCCGATAACCGAGGTAAAGTTCTTTGCCAACCTCAAACCTTGTCTCAGGCTGCAAAGTCTACAGGTTATAAAATTACATCCGCCTAGTAAAACATTACTGTCTCTTTCCTTTCAAGTAGCTGTTAAGATATCGCTTCTTTTAAAATTTTGCCATATTTGATATCATTTGAAACGAATTTTTGAAACGATCTTACAAAAATCAATGTTCACAATACATTTACCAGTTGTCAGACATTTTCTGGAAAAGTGAGGCAAGTAACCACAGGAGTGGAAATCATAAGATTAATATTATGTTTTGGTGTGGAAAATTTTCTCTTTAAAAAGCTTGAGATCATCCATGAAGCTTTAGGAATTCTTAGGTTAACTTTTGTTAATACTACCCTCATTTACAAATGTTTACCTGTATTAAGAAAAAATATTACAGAATATCATCAATTATGATACACAACCGACAATTTCTAAGTGTATAATCTTTACCTCTTAAAGTGATGTCCTTCAGGTTCACACTAAATGGCACAGGAAAACCATTTTTCTGATTGCTCTTTCAATGCAATTTTTTTTATAATTTCGTATCATGCAGAAATCTTGCAGGTTTGATTGGCTATTGTGGATCTTGTTCGCACTCAGCAGTCCTTGTTTGAAGACATACATCATTGTAAATAAATATGCACCGGGTGTCATCAACCTGGTACCACTTGGCAAAACAGTTAGTGTCCAAGATATGCTTAGTACGGCCATGTCAAGGATTTGAATGCTGATGAGGATATTATCCTAGAAACACAATGTTCAAAAGGAGCAGTTCATGTATTCATTTTTATACCATTATTCTTATCATGGCGACGGTCTGGGGGATGGAGATGCCTTCTCCTCACCACAAATGGTTGGAGATATGAAACATTTTCCCCTACCCTTGCAGAAATGAGGCCGAAAGCATAGTAATTTTTAAAAAAAAATAAAAGAAATCAAACACGAGATAGTAAGCATGAAATTTAATATTGTTATTTTGTAATGACAGAACGCTTGCAGTATAAACTGAAATAAAAAGTTACCAAAACATCTATAAGAAATCTATTTTTCTACCTTTTGCGCGAACCCATCGTAGATGGCCTATTTGTCTCATAATCACTTCTTGCAATGCAAATGTTCTACAAAAATCTATACTTTGCTCCTACAAGCGCTCTGCCTCATGGAATAAAACGGCCATTACAACCTCTTTCTATAGCTATTCTAAGAAGATAAAAATAGTAGAACATTACTGAGTTGTTCCAAAGCAGTATGCAACCCATACCATTACTCAAACGTCCCATCTACAGGCCCCTTGCTCGACCAAAACGATAGTCATTTATTCTGACTTCGTCCTTTATAAAAGGATAAAGATGGACATTGTGGGCATCACGTGCCATTTCGAAGATCGTTACATACTTTGATAAAACTCAGAGT
The DNA here is from genome assembly GCA_029531755.1 of Holothuria leucospilota. Taxonomy (NCBI): domain Eukaryota; kingdom Metazoa; phylum Echinodermata; class Holothuroidea; order Aspidochirotida; family Holothuriidae; genus Holothuria; species Holothuria leucospilota. Next base: position 29,889,860 of record CM055972.1, on the reverse strand, counting down.
TTCGGGGGTTTATTTTTTCGCCCTCCACCGTGGCCTTGCTCGTGGACCCAAGCAGAAACACTGAGATGGACCCTTGGAACTCAAACCATCCGAAAGAGTGCTGATCACATTTTCAGGACCTTCGGTGTTGCAGGGTCTCTACTAAAACTGTAAGTCCCCACATGACAAAGTTCTAGTTTTGCAGCTTACATATTCCCCCACCCCTGCCGACTTTCGAAGACGGATCTCTAAAATTTATTACCTAAATTGTGTGGTGCTCATGTACCACTTTATGAAGTGAAATAGCTACATAAGTACAATGGTGTAATGCAATTAGTGTTATTCAGTAGAATTGTGATAAGAACATAAAGAGTATAATTGCAATAAAATTCGTGCATTATGAGTTTGCTTTGTCTTTGCCAAATATAATAGAAGAAGAGCAGAACGAAACCATGGAATGATTTCATCTGGAAGCCAATGTGGATACTCTATATATCTAACTGACCAACCCTCTCCGGCGATAAGTTTTATTTATTAATTGGTTTTGCAGGATAGCGAACTTTGCAACATGAGTCCAAAAAGTTTCCTTGCTCTTTGCGCTCTGACATCACCCCTTGCCTGTTCATAGTTTTGTTGCACACGACGGGAAGTCATCATCAATAGCATAGACGTTATGTTACATTTGTAGTTCTGAACGGTAAACAGCCCGAGAGATTTGACCATTTTGTTGGAATGACTGAGTGAGCAGGACACTTATCCATCATCTGGATCAATAGTCCCGAAAGCTGAACTATTTTTACACCCAATGATGATAGAGTCTACTATGTGTTCCAGCACAATTTGGTCCACTGTGTACACCATTAAATTTTACCAGCCAATTGTCTAGAAAATAAACATTAGTCCAGCACTAACCTCTTTACATAAAGTAAGCAATTTTTTATGCAAATATGCTATGTTATTGGAAGGTATCACATAAAACTTTTCTTACAACTCCTCGTCGACCCCCTCAACGCTACACTAAGTTACCCTCTTCATTCAAAACGGCACCTCCCTTCTGACGAGGATGTTATACCCCCCCCCCTCCAGAAAATCTTGACGCCATCACTGATATTGCAATAATTCAGGGCAGTTATGTAGACATTCGTGATTTAATTTGATTTATTCATACGAGAAAACATACAAAAGGCAAAAGGTGTAGGGATAACACAGAAAAGTCTGACCAGCAGACTTAAGTCCACTGTGGTGTCTGTACAAAAATACAAATCAGTAAAACAGTACAAAATGAAACACCAAGACGCAGAAAAAGTCTAAAACAAAACGAAAGCTAGAAATGACTCAAAAATAGATAAAATCATTGGATCTCCTCAGCTAAAAGTAAATCAAAACGGACTTTAAATTTTCAATATCCATTTAAAAGCATTAATGCTAGTTATACTCTAAAGTGCAGTCGGGAGAGAATTCGATAACCTGCTATCTGTATAATGAAGGTACCTGACCATAACTAGAACTGCAATAATAAAATTGGAATGCTCGCATCTTCTTGTACTAAGATTGTGCAATGACCTAGACATAGTCAGGTTGGAAAGGCAATTATTTTAAAAATGTGAGTCAGTTTTAAGAAATGAACTTTGTGAACAACAGGAAGCCAGTCCAGAATTTTAAAGTGTGAGGGAAGAATAGTATCTCATACTCTTAAACCTAAAGTGAACCTTATTAATTTATTCTCAAACGTTTACAATCTCAATTTAGATTTTTTAAAGAGATGTTTATACCCAAAGCAACGTGCAAAATCTAAATGACACCGAATAATAGCTGTAGCTAGGAACTTTTTTACATGGAGAGTTAGGAACGGTTCTTTTCTGCAGAGAAATTTGAGCCGGGATTAATTTATTTCAAAGTACCATCACACTTTTTTCTCCGGTAAGGCAAACATCAAGCTCGGCGACAAGATACTTATCAGAGGTCGAATTCTTTACCTGAATACCATTACCACAATACACTAAAAAGATCAGCATTCCGCACCATACTAGATCTGTCAAACAAAATAGTTTCAATCTTTCCAAGATAAAGGGGTAGTTTGCCGTCTGATAACCAGTCACACAGTGACGCTGGTTCTCTACTGAGAATATTTTGAATGGTTCCTTCCAGAGACCAGAAGAGCGGTTTCATCAGCATTTGAAGAAACAACTGTATAAAAACTATAACATAGATCGAAAATAATCACGGACCAAGAATCGAACCTTGTGGGACACCAGTATCGATTAGTGAAAGACGGTACATAGGTTACCATTTATATCAGTGACTGGACAGGTTACAATTTATATCAATAAACTGCTGTTCGGGAAAATAAAAGAGCATTTTGCCTAGTCAGCTCAATACTGGTGATAACATTTTTATTCTAGTTGCCGATACACAGACTCGTAAGTGTTTAACACACATAGCCTACAAACATATATGCAACGACTGTGCTAAACACTACCTCCAATGGAAACCGGTTTTCAAATCGGAAAATACATTTGATACAGCGGATATGTTAAAGAGATCAGTACGCGGGAACACAACAGTTGAAGAAAAAAGGGAGCAATGAAGCAAATTAGTCAGAGTGGCAACAGTTTTATGATAGAATACTAGAACAATGCCGGAAAGTATAAATGAGCAAATTCTGTCACATGAAATCTGGCAATTACGACAACATAGAGAAGGAAAGTGAAATCCATGAAGAAGACGCATATGACTCAATCGCAATCTCGAACAAGTTTAATCATAACCATCTGTGTTTTACTAGAGAGTTTTGCACTATATTCTTTTTATATTTTGGCTTCTCCTTCAGAAATGGGAGGAGCTGGACGCTTTTTACATTGGGGGTAGTATGCTATTTGGGTCTTCTTGGGGGACTTCTCTTCCCCTTTAAATGAAGCAGTTTTCATGGCCGAAGCCGCCATGTCTACAAAGTTGTGAGACTGTTTAGAAAATGTTAAGCAGCAATGAAATGTTTATTGCAGTGCAGAGATTCAAACAAGTGAATTCTTTATCATGGTGGCTCACTAAGCTATCCAGTTTTTACCAGCCAGTCACTCGCGTGATCATTGACAGCAGCCATTTGTATTGTGTATAAGCAGTGAGCTCCCAAAACATATTCACGCACTTCGAAAAGCGAACACAATTCAATCAACGGAGTTGCATATCTCTTCGTTAGCACACGCACTGAGCTATATAGCTGGAGGACGCTCGTAAATGTGGAATATACCTCTTCGAAATTGAAGCCGACTAGGGGACACTGAGGTAAGTTAGCTCATCAAGTCGATTCCTCTGCTCTAGAAATGTATATCCAAAACTTACGTAGCACTGGAGCAATGATGTGCATCTAATAGGCGCTAGCGCACCTTAGCTCCGCTTAGGCCGCTTATGCTCTAACTAGCGCGCAGTCACGCGTAAGCATGCACATCATTGGGCTGAGGTAAAGTTCCCTTAGTAAAGTAACGAAAATACCTGTATCACAGTATAAAGCGCAAAGGTGGTAACGCTAATGTAAGACGAAAAGAAAGCACACATTATTTCCGGTATGCTAGGTGTAATACAGTCTCATAAAATGTTCCTTTACGTACTAATTGTTCTAGTTGCGAAATCTCGGAAATTAGTACCTAACAGTGTTTATTCCCACATATTCCAGGGAACTTGAAGACCACCAGCCCATGCATACTTACTTCAGCCTTATACATTATATGCTAAGGTTCATCAGAATGCCCAAGTGAGCATTTGTTTTTCGTTATTGACATGGCAATTACTGTACTACCTGCAGGTACGCCCGCCTTTAACAATAAACACGAATTGGAAGATATCCATAGGCCCTCCAACAAAGCAAATTGTCTAGGGTGTCATATGAAATAGTCTAAAATTGCGTTGAACACCCTGCACATGCTAATTTAACATTAAATTGTTAAATTATTTTCGAAAAATATAGCTAGATTTATGTTAACCGCACTAGCATGGATTAGTTTAACATGCTCATGAAAAGTGGATGCTCCTTCAATTCACACAAACCCTCCTTGGGTGAGGGGGTGTGTGGGCATTTTGTTTTGAAATAGTCACGGATGTTAAAAATAGTTATAACGCCTCTGCTACCCTTCCCCAAGTCACCACTTTTCATGGCCACAAAATTATTTTTCAACGACGTCCCGGACTTGCCAAAACCATATTTCATGGATTTCTATACCGATGTCATGTGCAAAAATTATCTTCAATTTCCTGTTTAACAACAATAAAAACGAATAAAACAGAGGTGGCAGGTCAATGTCAACCTCTTTGTCACCAGTGCAAAATGACTTTGCGGAATAGAATGTGTCTGAATTGTTTCTTTTAGGGGAATTTCTAACTCAAGAAGGATTAAAGTCTAACAATTGAAAGGCATGGGGAATGCCAATTCAGGTAATCTGCTAACATCGGTATTTTCCCAAAAGGCCTTAAAAAATTAAGCCACCGTCACTTGACTCAAAATTCCAGAGGTTGCCCTCACCCCAACAGCGAAATAGATTCCAGATAAGTCTGGTGTTACTGTATCTTCTTCCTTCACTAGACTACAAATCTATAAAACGATCAGAGATTCTATTCTTAAAGAATACCTAACCAACTAGATGGTTTTCAAGAATCTTATGATCTTCAGTGGTGTTGGGGGCATCCTACTTAAGCAAGAACAGCAAACAGAGCATCATGGTTGATGTGGTCGAAAGCTTAAGTCAGATCAAAGAAAGTAATATGCTGATATGAAGATCCATGTTCTGCTCACGATTCTTTTCTATCATTTGGCTTAGTTCAGTGAGAAGATCATATCAATGGTGGAGCCGCTTGCTCTGAATCCACATTGTAAATCGGAGCACACCCTGTCAGCAATAGCTGTTAGGTGAAACTGGAAAATTCTTCACTCTTGCGAAAACATTTAAAAGAAGGATACCTCTGTAGCTGTTTCAATTCCTTCTTGGCCCTTTTTTTGCTCAGGATAATATGCTTGGAGTTGCGCATGCTTTGTGGGGGTGTAAACTGCATGTCAGCATTTCAGAAGTAAATCATGTAAAGGTTATAAAATGTAGCCTTACAGTATTTAATGACCTTTTGTTCGGGGCGTAGATTTCTTTTCAACTTTGGGGGGGGGATGGGGTGAACTATCGCAAATATGGAAAATGTGCACGCGAAGCGCGAGCTCAGGACGGGTGGGGTCCAGGGGCTCGCCTTAGGGCCCCTGGTGGGGTTCAGGGGCAAAGCCCCGGTGGGGGTCCAGGGGGCGAAGCCCCCGGAAGCTCCTGGGTTTTAATGTCTCAGAAGTGCCAGGAAGACTGTTTTAAGGGGTTAATTTTAGTGGTAATGTTCTTTGGTATGCTATTGGTATATTCATACATTTAGGAAATGCTATTCTGAGCACAAAACTCGTTGATAAGCTGCACTGGATTGAAATTGTACAAGAGCAAAAATGTCCTGTTACGCTTAAAAAGGCAGGGATCAACATATAGGGTCATCCCAGACAACTGGATTTGAATTCGGAGATCATTACAAGACCTGCAAGTTGGCTTGAGATTTGTGGCGTCGCCAGGTTTTTGTGATTGGGGCACCATAAATGATGTCGTAATAATACCTCAGTTCCCCCAAGTCTGCGTAAATTACACCTATATTTTTCATGCGTTCCTGCATTTGCATGCAGCAGTTTTGATCTTTCGTTTGTCACTACATAAAGATGTCGCCCTGGGGAAGGGTTTCCCCTCCCCTTTGAGAATTTTTTTTATTAATTTAAGGTCTTTTAGATGCAAGATGGTGCTCTCTTTGGGATGTTTTTAGAACTGATCATATATGGCCGGAAAATGCCCATGATTTAGTGAATGCTAATTTTGGTAAGGTAAAAGAGGAGAATATGTTGTCTATTAAGAGACAGATACGTTCTCAACAAATCTCCTGAAGCTCCCTCCCTTCTGTCTATTTTACTGCCTTCTATTTCGGCCGGAAAGTTTTTACACAAAAATATGTGCATGGAGTCCACAAAAACATTCTTGAGTGATTACGAAATATGTCCTTTCCTTCATTGTGCATTATGAAAGGGCATCTAAGGCTAGCAGATACCTGAATAGGGCCTCCTGGAAGATCTGCATTAATCATATTAATTGGGGCGGGGGGGGGGGTAGCAATGACATAATGCGTACACTACCTCACATCCAAATGATAATAGAGAGTACACCGCCGAACACTTAACAACTATCGTATTTTTACTACTTTTGGTCTAAAATCCGGACGAACAGCTGCCAGCAATGGAAAATGAGAGGAATCGAGAGTATAGGTGCAGGGAGGTGATATTAGACCTCCCTGATAGGTGAAGCAAAAAGGGTGAAGGACTTATAGCGTTACAGAGTGCTGTTTTCGTCATAAGTGTATTAACAATCACCATCTATACCGAATATGGCTCAGCGCGAACTGGCGAAGCTCTGGTAAAAATTTTTGTAACGTATTTTCAACCTTCTACATCATGCTACATATTAGATTGAAAGATCCCACATTGATGCGAGGTCCCCACAGACGTTTGGAGATGTATCTCTGTTCTTCGGAAAGTGTCATGATCAGAACAATTTCGTGTATTATTACGGTCATGACATGGAGAGTAAACAGTTACGAATAATATTTCCATTACAAAACCTGCATTCACACTCTACATTGAGACACTTTCAATTGCCCAACAAACCTACATGCCACTGCCATAAGCCAGCCTTTTACCTGTTAATTCGTAAACTTTCAATGCTTTGCTGCTGTGCTTCTGCGAAAGTTGCTATCGGAAGATATTGATAATATGGGTGACACTGACGTATGGTTGAAAGCGCGCGGAGCGCGCGAAAATTTTGATAGATTGCCAACGATTTGCTAAAATTCTGATAGTTTGAGAAACATTTGTGATAGAAAGTGAAGCGAGATTGAAAAAATTTCTTACAAAAATGAAGAATAAAATATACTTTCCATCATACACGTATCTGTAGACTGAAACATTGGGGGGGGGGGGGGGTGATTACATGGGACATCCCCCTAGTCAAATGTTGGGGGTATATATCCCCCACCTCCCACCCCCCGGGATATTTGCCAATGCTTTTGTTTAATATTGTTTATGCAGTTTAAGTGACATTTTCAAGTTCTACTGTTCTTGTCCAGATCATTTAGTATTTTAAAAGTGGGAATTTGGTCAATGATCAACTGTCAGATGGGTACATCTTTAGAATATAGTTCGTAGTAGTAGTATTCCGTCCACCGATTCGGTTGATCTTGTGTACCTAGAAAGACTTTCCCATCTCTCGTGTTGATTGGGGATGACTTGTGATATTGACGAACAGTTGCTTTCATGATATCATCACACATTCCTCTGTTGTTTCCTGATTGATTGGATACTTCTTGAATCTGAGTACATAAACTTAATCAGTACTGGTTTGTACACTATCTTAACTGTCTTAGCTTTGAATGAGTTCCTCGATTTCCGTCGTATATCAAGTGGACTTTAACTTTGGCATTTCTTGTGTTCCAAAAAAATGCTCGTACTTGGAGTTTCGGAGTGGATCAAGCTCTTCAGCATAATCTTCATACCAGTTCTGAGGCTTTGATGCTTTCTTACGAAATGAAGGTAGTACAGCATCGTAGATAGTTTTGCTCATCTTTCCCAGAGTTCTTGAACATCTTCTCTCTAAATATCTCTGGTGTCTGTATGTTGTTTCTAGCAATTGCTTAGTTTTGCATGGTGATATAATTTAGGTTTGAGCTTTGCAGTGGTCATAATTGACACGTAGCCATTCACACATAGCTATACACAGTATATGACAGCCGTGGGTTATGTTGACGTTGTTAACCCTATATTAACTATCTCTTATTTACTCATCAGATAGTTTACAGTTTGGTGAGTGATACTAACATTTTTCAAGGACGCAGTTTTAACTTCTAAAATAAATCCCTTAGGACATACTAATATTACAACTGTCCCTGAAATGAAGGTTAGAAAAACAAAGGATAACATTATCCATATCTGACCAGTCCCTCTCTCGACATCACAAATTTGCATACTTAGCTCATGTTTATGCATGGTTGTGTAAAACAGAAATTACCTTGTACAGTGGTCAATTGTAATAGATTTTAATGGGAAATGTTGCTATTTTCTAGGATTTTGATGCTTTTTACATCAAATATCCAATTATGTCATTTTCATGTCACCAGACCTTCAATAATGTCTTTCTAATAAGAATATGGTAGACTTGATGCCAGTTTTTTTTTTATATAGAGTGACATCATGTCATTCTTGGTACTCGAGGAAATGCCTTTTTAATGTAAAGATGGTGGTTTCAAGTTACACGAAGGTCAAGTAGTTCACGGCCGCTGTCATTGATCTTGCCTACACCAAACTTTCCAATGTGAGGAGTCCAAAAGGGAAAGTCTGCCCCTACACGGGCATCAAGGTCACCAAGGATGAGTAGACGATCTTTTATTGGAACTGTCTTAACACCCTGAACCAATTGATCATAAAACATGCCCGTAACTTCAGCAGGTTGGAGTGTAAACACTGTTTCATCTTCCCCAGGCTGGTATTGCGTTTGAGCTCATTTACATCTCCATTGCCCTCTGCAATAGGTATAAAAACGAAAGTGTTGATATTTGAACCACTTAAGCAACTCCATGTTCCCGTTTTCGCCATCAATCTCTCTCCTCTCCAAAAAAGTGTAGTTCTTTTCTGTTATAAACCCAAGTTCAAGTAGTCTCGTTTCCTGCAATGTTGCAATATCAGCATATCAGATTCTCTGAGCTCAATGTTCGTTATCAACATGATTGAAATCTGGTCCCCACATTTCATGATGCAATGAAGAGGTTTTCTTGTAACAATTCCAGAAGGTGAAAATATCTCAGAATGCTTTTCTGTGGAATGAAGTATGCTCCTTCCACCTCAAACAGGGCAAACCTTCCGTAGCGGATCAATACCTTACTGGGTGAGGAATATTCAGCTTAAGGCAGGCGGTGATTGATCAATGAGGTTAAAAAACATCTCCTAACGTTAGAAGTGACCCGTAGCGCCGGACTTTATGCCCATTCAGTCTGAATTTATAACTCGTAACTGTCACTTCCCAATCTTTAGTATCCTTGGGTGACGAAGAGATCTCTACGTTTTGTGTTACCTGGGGGTGTCCAGATTATGTCACTGGTGCTCTCTCAGCCAACCATGCAAAGACGTGCCGTGCAATACATTTGGAACAGGGTAGGCTGCAGCACCTTTTAAATAATACGCATCAGGGCAATCTTTATACCAGGTATATACCACAGGTCTACTGCTAGCATGTTGCAACCAATAGCCTGCTGCCGCTATCTTCTCCGTGATCCTGTTTCGGGTGCTAACCTCCCTTGCCAGTTTTTCCCATTTCTACTTTCTGTATGTACGACAATTTGGTCGAAACGTATGGTCCAAAGTCTCAGAAGACCCTCTCCATCATTCATCCTTCCGTTCAACATCAAGCCTACTCCATCATGGCCCGGCAAGCTGTTTTTCAGACGGAACAAAGCTGTGATTGAAATAATATCAAAACGTGAATTTGTGAGTCAGTTCAGTACCCTCACAATATCATTCTAATGCCCTCAATAAATAATCCCGAGCTTCATACATTACTTCATGTTGGTAGGCGTAAGTGATATTAGTGAAAGTCCCTGTGCAACCGCTTTTCCACTATCAATCTTACGACATCATGAAATCGACCCTATTAGCCCGAATCAGGGTTTAAGAAAAACACATTGCAGATTTTATGGTCCTATAGCTATGTGCACATTAAACGCTGTCTGCGTAGGTAGTTACACACTTCATTTTCAAGCCCACCGTATGTAAATACCCCAGAACTTTTCGAGACTTTTTCCTGGGGATCTCCTTTCAAAGAAAACATGTTCTCAGGTTTGAAGATGATAGTAAAGTGAAAGAGACACATCGAACGCGAGCTGACAGTATTTCGGGATGTTGTGTCACGCACTGTGCGCCACCCAAAAGGTGTTTCCTTCTCGTAATGATCTTTGGCGATCAGTCACTTCGGTAGTCTTACTTACTGTGGAGGACAGCAATGGGGAACAAAATGTAAAGGGGGCGCTAGTATCTGTAAACAGCCAGAGCAACAGAGTTTATCACCGAAAGCAGCATCAAAATAAAACGAAATAGCGCCAGCAATATGTGTAAAGTGGAAAATAAAAAATAATCAAAAGACTAGAATCACGTATTCATAGACGCTGGTCATCGAGAAACCCCACTGTGTCAAGTGTCTGAGTGACCCAATGCGCGCAGGCTATTTAGTCCGCTTCTGCTCACATCTGAAAGGACGCCCCCTGTAAGAGCTGAGCGATCCTTATCGTCATCGTGAACGACTCTAGTATGTGGCAAGCAGGGAGGGAGGAAATGACACGGCCCCTAGACCCTCAAAGTGCCACACCACATACAGAGGCCTTTTAAAGCATGTACTACTTGTACTTAGTCTAGAGCACCGTACCGGTTTGATTATATAGTGTCATTCACAGACATATTGTAAACATATCACATAATTCTCTTTACCAAATTTTCACACGACGAAAAGAGATAGTATGCTTGTTTATATCATCTTTTCAGTTTATTCAAATTTTCTTACATATCTCTGAGGTTCTTGTGTGAATTCGACCAAAAAAATGTTGCTTTTACATAATTTTCTACAATTTGGGCAATAATTTTAGTTTCTGAAAGAAAAGAAAGAGAAACGTCACTTTCTCCATTAAAACCAGCCAATCACAAGAGCTTGTTCAGATATTTGCATACTGTTGTAAACAAACATATTGCTAGCGTCAAGGTTCTTTGTTGAACCTGCTGCTTCAGTCCTTTTCGTAAGTTGTCATTAGTTGTGACCATATTGGATATAAATTAGAGACACTCCTGTTGTTGTTTCAGTAGCCACGAGACACACCGAATACTTCTCAAGTGCTGAAAAGTCTAGTACAGCCCTTTCTTGGACAATGCAACTTGTGACGCTGCTTAGGGAGTCACGTAAGTTGACAGGTTTATTTAGGCCCGCGCCTACTTCAGTAAGTCGTAGGCTATCATTATGTACAGGGCTATTTGTTACTGTATAACTAGGCCTATGTAATCTACATACCGTGACGGAGGCCTACAGAGTTGTCTCCCAAACGAAAACATTCCTTTGCTGTTTTTGAAAGGGGCAATCTATTGCATGATGGGGCAACTCCAGATGATAGTTACTGTATAGTACATGGTTAGTACATATATATTGTGATCGCTGCTTGAATGGGATAGGAGAGAGCAGAGGGGCTGTATACCTTGTCTGCACTAGATTTACTTTAAGTGCACACCTATTATAAGCAAGAAACCTATTATAAGCATTTGAGCGCGAAGTGCAGGCCAACCGTTTCTACCGATAATCATGATACATTGTTCATGAGTTGTTATGTAAACCTATGCAAGATCAATCTTTTTTCAATGGTGATATCCATTTGTGTTGTGAAACACCTTGAAAGATACTTGTGAGGGAAATAGAAGCAATCTACGTAGTGAATACATTTGCCATCATCACCTTGTATGCAATCAACAATTGCATTAGTGCTAGGAATCCTTCAAACCAATTTTGTACTCCAAGTCCTGGGATTTACTAGCCTTGGAGAATGTGTATTTCTATACCAGTCTATATAACATGTAAACAACCTGGGAAGTTGCTTTTCTATCTGCAGACACCTCCAGTTGTATGTGAGATGGAAAAACCGTTTAGTTTCGGTTGCTATGCAATGAAGCGTTGAATATCTCTAAAAGAAAGAAAAGGAACAAAAACTTGACCCCACTTTCAATCTAAGGAGACCTACACATGATTGCTCATGAAAGAGAAGCTATTCCTTATTAACACTTTCGTGTATTGGGTTAAGGGTGGCCCATTGTTGCAGAGTTTCTGAATGACGGAGGTCCGGGTAAAGTGTTCTTAACCCTATTCATTAGGTCTAAGAAGCATTGAAGAAAATATTCTTCGACTACCTGTAAACCTGTAGCACCTATGTCCTTTCCAAGTGCCTGTGCAATGCAAACTTCAACTGTACATATTGGGTAATCCAGTCCGACCACGTTCAATTTCCTAATGGCTTTGGAACGGCACAATACTGCACATTTGGGACTGGATAAAAGTTCTCAAACGAATTGTTTGAATATTTAGGATAAAATGTTGTTTGGATACCAACTTAACTGTCAGAAAAAAAAAAAAAAAATAGCTGAGAATCCAGGCATTTATCTGTGTTTGAACTTTTGATCAGGAAACGGGCAGCATCGACATCCTCCAAATGTTTAAGGGGGCGGGGTGACTGGTTGTGGGACCGATATTGTGCAGGAAATGTGCAATCACACAATTTAAAGATACTACGTCGTCTTTTTTCGTGGGAGACGTACAAAAGATTAAATGCGCATGCTCGATTCTGTTGAAACTGATACGCCTGTAATCGTCGGTGTTCAATTGATGGTTGTGCTGAATATACCGTGCCGGTATGTCCGTTCGTAAACTGACGAACCGATCATGGGTTTTACTCTCCTCAGGGTAACCTTGAGAGGAGGAACGTACTTTCTTTGGTATTTCACTTTTTTCGACCGAAGGAAAAAACCGCCCTAATTTAGTGCATTTAGTAATATTTAGTAATTACGATAGCTACGGCACTTCGTTGGTAATAATAAATTAATACAATAGGCCTCTTCTACATCGACTCAAACCTTACTCGCGAGAACGTTACGATAGTAAAGTCAGTATTGTTAAATACTATTTGTGCTGACATATAACCGTTAGGGTGGGTTGAACAACCGTTTTGGAGTAGCTAGGTAGCCGGATACTCCCTGTCCCCTTCATAGGAAGGGGCTACTTTGGTATGAGGGGGTCTTCTTTGCTATGCAACAGTGAAGGATTGTTTGAATGTCCATATCACCCCATGTGGTATACCCAACCATATTCAATAACTTCAACATAATGTGTGTTACTCTGTTTGAAAAAAGAAGGAAAATTAAGGTGTCAGTGCAATATATGTTGCAACTTTATACAAGTTGGCTCACCACCAAACTGGCTGTGCCTTTGCTGGCTAGTCCAACGAAACCCTACTTTGTGGTGGTCGGTACCAGGATTTGCCCAACGGAGGATGGGGATGGGGAAAAGCTCCCGATGAGGAACAGGGCAGCACCTAGAGGCGGAACAATATGCAGTGACGGGTTAACAGAAGGATGGCATAATCCAAATATCTGATTGGGAGTATATTGGAAAAATTTTATCGCAGCAAATTTTGTGGGTTTCAGAAAAAGGAAAGTTTGAGTTTTATTAAAGTTGGTAAAGCAATTTTGAAAATATGGGTTGTTTTCTAAGATTAAAAGAGCAAAAAAGTAGGCTGTTGGGGCAACTGCATACAGTCCGTCAGGCACTGCTACACTCACACCAAGGGTGCCTGATGAAACTGGGCAATTTCTCTGGTAAGGGGCCAAACTTCCCTGATGGGGGCATGGTCCCCCTTTCCCCTGCCTAAATTGATGTTACCCCTGTCTTTGCTGCCTTTTGATGATAATTATCCACGAAGAAAATGCATGCAAGATACCACGTATCAGTAAGCATTATCACAGAACTCATTTCTAGCCTGGGGAAGGGAGCACATGTTAAGTTTTATTGAGTGGTGCCCATTTGTCACTAACAGGTTGTGGAATAAAATGAAAGGGTGGATTTGTTGTTGGATAGGGATGCTTTCATTACTTATTTAAATTTCTGGTGGGACTGGTGGGTCATATATAAACAGCTGTAACTTAGGGATGAGAGGGAAAGGTGGTTAGACTGTATGTTGAAAAATTCAGACACAGCAACACTTCGTTTACTTTTTTATGGATTGTATTATAATTAAAAACTTCTAGTGTTATTCGCACAAAGAACGTTTTGTGAATCACTTGCCTCACTTGAAAATATGTAGGGTATTTCTTAACAATTCATATTATATTTCCCACCTTCCCTTCCCAAAAAATCATACTTCTTCCCCGCCCCACTAAGATAATTGCCATGAATTGCAGAACACAGTTAACTGTTCAATCAATATTTCCAATATCATTACAAAAGAATCTTTTCTGCCTTTGGACACTGTCTTTACCCTTTGTTGTTTGGTTAACAATGCATTCATTCAATTCTGTGGGGAGAATTTTTGAAACCACCTTGCTGTGTCATGCCATGGATTTATACTACATTTGAAACAGACAAAATTCCAACCCTCTCAAGTTCCCCCATCTTCTCAAGTAAAAAAGACTACAATTACTGTCAAACAAAACTCAATCAACAAGAAGACCAACAAGATTTACTCCTTTATTTAAACCATTGAAAATGCTTGTTCATTGCCTTCCTCGCAGTCCAAATCTTCCTACAGAAAATCTGAAGGGTCACATTGATGTTCAACCACTTCTCTACACTGTGATTATCCAGCAGAATAGCAGAATTGTGTCGTTTGTACACAACATGACCTTCTCCAAGAAAAACTTCCGAAAGAGTGACTGATACCGAAGCAACATGTTTCTTAAATTGGCCTCTACAAATGAGTTCTACATAGAATGTTTTACTGCTTGATTTAATATGTTGAACATGTTTGTACATTGCCATATTCTAACCCCCCCCCCTTCCCCAACATTTCCCTTGTTGTAACATATGATGGGCAGTCTCCTGTGTAGTCCTATCAATTTTGGTATTGACATGGGTGTGTGGCAATCCTAATGGGCAACCTAACGGGCAAAGTCTATGTACTATTGTCGTCAGCCTTGAAGAAGAGTATAGTAGGGAGTTACGTCCCCCAATCGCTACCCAATGTGTTGAAAGTCAAAAAAAAAAGTAATACTGGAAGTCAACATGAGCCTTAATGTACTGGACATTTAGAAAAATTCTCCTAATATGGGGGGGGGGGGGCTGGGTGTTCACCTTCCCCCCTCATATGTCTTTGAATCTAAGCCTAACATAAATGCACTATTTACACATTTCTCTGAAAATACACTTACACTCAGATTACTTATGTTCCGGAAACTCCCCTTTATATTCAGAATTTGGAGATGGTATAAGAAGTTCTGCAATAATGTGTGGTATCTGCAGCTATTTGCCTCAGGAGAGAGGGTATAAAGTATTAAAGTACTAATTTCAGCACTGATCCTCTGTGGGTTCATGGAAAATTGGGCCTCTTTTACATTTTGACCTTCTTTTAACCTTCTTAAAGGGGAAATGTAGCCGCCTCAAAGTGAATTTGCATCCCTACAGTCCCTGGCATCCTAATTCCTGAATGGTTCTTTTAAATCATGTCTCAATATAAAGTAATTATTTCATTCATACAGAATACACACTTTATTTAATTTTACATGTGTACAGGTAGACTCCAGTACAGGTAGTTTTGTGAGTTTTCTCCAGGTGTGAACATCTGCACTGTCCATCTTAAACTTCTCCCAATGGCAAGGACAAGAAGGAAGCAACGTTTTATTTCCTCCTCTCCAAAAAGGCTTAAGTTCACGTAACATGTAATTTCAGTAAGAATAGAGCATGTATTTTCTCTTATCGAAGCCCCCGGAAGCTCTGAGGTTTAGGAATATCTCTGGGTGAAAAATTAAGCCTCGGGATGGATATATTTTGGTTCATAATGCATCATCAAATGCAAAGATTCCCCATGATTTTGATCTATTAGGCTATTACTCTCGTCAAGCCGCTATAGTTTTAAGCGGTTGGGATCCAGAGGTCCGCCAGTGTGTCAGCTAGGACATTTTTCTCAATGCCACATTTACTGATCTGTGGCCTGGGGGGTATAAGGGGAGGGGATGTCGCCCTCCCCTTTGGAAATTTTTGGAATTTGAAAGGTGCCTAGATCGCAAATGGTGCAATATTTGAGTGGATTTCTGCCCTAATGAGGAAAATCAAAATTTACACCCGGGTAGAATTTGCTTGTCAGACTTTTATTGTGCGACATTTGTCACCGTTTATGCGACATTGTCGCACAAATAGGGGCTGGCTAAAACACTGGGCCCGCCTTAAGGCAACTGGTGGGGGTCCAGGGGGCGAAGCCCCGGAAGCTCTGAGGTTTTAGCATAATCTCTGGGTAAAAAATTTAAGTCTCATGCAGGATAGGTATGTTTTGGTTCATAATACTTTATCCAATGCAACGATTCCGGATAATTTTAATGTGTTAGGCCATTCGTCCCTTCATGCCACTATACTTGAGGAGCTGGAACACTATGCGTTCAGCATTTGAACACTAGACGCGTCAGGCGTTCAAATACGGTAAGTGTTCAAATAGGCGTCTGGCGTTCAAAAGGGGAGAAAAAGTGTTCAGAATCTTAACGCAAGCGTTCAAAATATGCTTTGAACGCCAGGACGGGTTCTGTATCTGTCTCATTTTGGTGTTCAAAAGTTAAAATCCTGAGACTGCAGTGGAGGGAAGACAACGCGCGGCACGCATTACTTTTTCCCCCGGATGCATTATTTTTTCCCAGGATGTTTGTGGGTAAACTGGATCCTTGGGAGTTTGCAAATTGTGTTTGAAGTCAAGGGTGGGGTTTAGAAAACGGGCTAAGGATGCCTACTCCATTGGTAATAGGGTGCTGCTCCCCATGGTGATGACAAAAGTGAGGAATAATGTGCAGAAAGTGGTTTTTCAAGAATGTCATATGACCCGAAATAGTGCGCCTATATGGAAGCCTTTAATTCCCTTCAGGGGTGTCGCCAGGATTTGCCCGACAGGGGGGCCAACAACCCAACGCCTCAACTAGGCCGACAGAGTGCCGAAACGATGTTCGAAGAAAAAACTGTTCTCTTTCTCTTTTTTACTCTCATTCCCCGTCTTTCTTTTTACTCCCTTCTTTTCCTTTCCCTCTCCCTTTTTTGTCGACAGACCGAAAATTTGCCGACGGTGACAAAATATTGGGGTGTGTGACACCCCCACCCCCCCCCCCCACCCCCGCTCGCTACGGCCCTGTGGCTAGGGCGATTAATCTAGATTATCGCCACTGAAATGTGGGGCCGGTGGGCAGTTACTTTATTGATCGAAGCAATTGCAGACGACAGAGCAAAACCCCTTAACCGTTAACCACCAGTGCTAATTGATATATAAAGAGGTGGATAGGAAATTGGGAAAGCAAAAATTGAGTTTTGCAGTGAATTGCAACAACCCTTTTTTCTAAACGTTTTATTCATGTGCGATTATTTGGCCAGTACTCCCTGTTCTGTCGGAGTCGTCATTTCTTGAGTTCTCTTAAATGGAAAGCTGCAGTCGTAGACAAGCATCTCTGAATGCCTTAGACATGTGGATTAAGTTTCTTTGATCCAGTGGCACTCACTGAGTTGTTTTCAATGTCCGGTATTGTGCTATTGTGGCCTACATGTTACACTTCTAGTATGGTGTTCACAATGTAGGCTCACTAGCAGCAACTGATCTGCTTCCTTTCCATGTACTGCACAATCTAAGGAAATACCTTAGCTGTCTATGAAAAAGCTGCATTGAGACCCCTTTCAGTCATTCTCCTGACATGATTATGCATTCAACATGGGTTGAAAAAAGAAAGAAAAGAAAATTTGCACTGTTACTGTTCTCATCTGCTGACATACACTGTAGAAAGCATAAGTGCTTATCCCTGAAGCGAATACTAGTATCCAGAGTGAAATGTTAAGTATAGGCCAAGGGTGGCGCCAGCGGGGGGGGGGGGCAGGGGGGTCATGGCCCCCGTCGGGGAAGGCTGCCCCCCGTCGGGGAAATTTTTCGGTTTCGTCGGGGAGCTGTTATGTATACGATAAAATATGTAATCCCCGACAACGCCCAGTCGCCCCGACGATTTACTTAATTTTGGTCTAAATTAGGGCAAATTCTTCAATAAAAACCCCAAATTTTCCAATTTTCTTCTTCAAAGCCCCATTTTTTTTCAAATTTTCCATGGAAAATGCCGGCAATTTTTTCAAATTTTCTCCAAAAAGAGCCCAAAATTTTCGGCGCGCTTCGTGCGCCAAACTTTTCCTTCAGACATCGTTTCGGCACTTTATTTCCTTCGTTGAGACTTTGGGTTGCTAGCCCCCCGTCGGGGAAATCCTGGCGCCACCCCCTGGTATAGGCACTAGGTCTCAGAACTTGGGGGGGGGATTCACCCCTTTCAAAAACTTGGGGGGATTCACCCCTTTCAAAGTAGTTTGAGGGGGATTTTGGTTCAAAGGTGGAGATCTAGATAAGTTTTAACATAAAAAGTAAACTTTTTCCTTGAAGGTTTTCCCAACAAGAGCAAGAAATTCTCACACCCGAGTTTGAACTTCCTATACTGAATTGCTGAGCGGAGAACTAAGCGCAGGAATCGCACAATTTCATTTCCTATAAATGCAAACACTGCCCCCACATGATCCAAAACCAGTCTACTACCACAGTTAACTTCCTATAATGACCACATGTGATGTCTGGCATAATGCAGAATTCGCATCCCATTTTCATCTTTTTTTAAATGTAAAGTAGAATATACAGACAGCACGTAGCAAGCAGGTGGACAGGGTGGGCAATGTCCGAGGGTTCAGGGGCCCCCAATCACATGCGCAAAAAAAAAAAAATTCTCAAAAAATCGTAACTCTGCCTACCGTATAAACTGATAAACCACCCACAGACCCGAAATTACACTCCGTTATCTCGTCCCAAGTCCCCCCCCCCCCCCAAAAAAAAATACAGACCTATGAATTACAAAACGTATAATGTCTTCAACAAATTACTGGAATAGCGCCATCTATTCGATGGTTCCCATGCCAAAACAAAACCGGCCAAGAGAGCAAATGGATGATCTTCCTGAGTCCAAGTTTACATGTATTGAACTCCCGAAATACATCTCGATTTCCATTCGAAGAGATTCCTCGGGGCGGACTCAGAAATTAGGAAAGGGGGTGCCTACGAATATGGTGTTAGGTAGTTTCGAAGTCAAGGAATATAATTGTGTGGCCCTTGACCCACCTATAATTACTCTGAACGGGGGACGCGAGCCGGGAGCCCCCCCCCCCCCTTACATCCTCGCCAGTTGCTTAAAACTACATACGAAAGGAACCACAAAGCTATCAACAACTGCAGAACTGCTTTTGAAGAAATAGGCAAGAATGAAATTGGGAATTGAACCTGGATCTGGTGCGTGCAAGGCCTCGCTCTTACCCCGTTCCTCCCCATGGGATTGGAGGGGTCTTAGGAAAATGGATTTGTGATACCATTGGTTTGGGGGAAACACGCTGTCTCTTGTCCATGGGCCCCCGAGGGTCCTGTTACGCCGCTGTATACAGGATAACAAGTTATCTTGCTTGAGGGGTAAAGAATTTGGAATTATCTTCATACTCAGTACTGGCTTTTAATGATGTTGGCGGCAGTTAGTGGCGTATCCAGAGGGAGCATTGGGCAAAGTGCCGCCTCCGGACGAAAAATCAAAGTAAATATCAGGACGACAGAAAATGAAAAAAAAAACGAAAGAGAGAGAGAAAGAAAAGCGAGAAGGGGAGAGGAACAGAAAAATGGAAAATAAAAGGAGAGAAAAAAGGGAAGGAAAAGAAATAATAAAACTAGGGATTATTGCCGATGGGAGGGAAGGGTGGAGAGAAGGCAATGGGCTTGAAAAAGTAAAAGTTCAGGTATCGACGGGACAAGTACCGAGACATGCAGGGCTAGAGAAGGTGAAAAAGACAGAAGGGGAGGGGCCTGAGAAAGTGAAGGACTGGGAAGGCAGGAACAGAGACGAGGGATGAAGCCAGGTAGACTTTGCATGGCAAAGAGTTGGGACGGGATTTGATGTCTGAAGGTGGGGGCGGGATCCGGGCGAAATACCAAACGCGGTCCCTTAAAGGCGCAGGCTCCAGTGGCCCTCCGTAGGGCCCCTGGTGGGGGTCCAAGGGGCAACGCTCCGGAAGCCCTAAGGTATTTAAAGAGTTAAACCATTAGAATGAAGCATTTGGCTGCCTTAAAGCTCATGGAATGTGCACTAACAGGTCACAAACATCTCATTTTTAACAATTTAGTAATAGCCTTACATAGGTCACATGGTCACATACAATAACAGTTCATTTTATGACGAAGAGGGTTTGGCTTGTGGGTGGTTGCAATGATAATGGAAGAGTTTGTTCGAAGATATGGAGTATGCAAGATGTTTTACAGGCTGGAAGTGACCACGAAACAACAGTTGAAACGGATGCACGCGAAGCGCTCAGAGGAACACAGCGTCATTTAAGACATTTTATTGCAGCCTATTGCTTTTCTTTGTTTTATAAGTGCAACCTTATTCATTGCATAAAAGATATTCCTACTAACCAGCCACCTATTCTTTCCTTCATATTTCCTTTTTATCGATGATCAGGGACCCCTCAAGTTTTTTATTTACTGTGAAAAATAAGTATAACGTGAAAAATTGACAAGTTAAGGGAAATTTAGAGTGAATTTGAATATAATGGACAACTTTTGCAGCGGAAAATGAGGCAAGAAATTTTTAAAACTATAAGGACTTTTAGAAGCGCTTCGTCCTCATAAATCGTACGTGATTGTAGGTTATCGTTACTCCTATTTACAGGACACTTGGAGAAGAAGTTTTTCAAAGCCACAGCCATCATCAATCCTCTCAGATGAGGATACAGGCGGTGCAGAACCCATGTCCACTCGGCAGAAAAAATGAATGAAATATTGAAAAATGAAGCAAAAAAGATAGAGTAGGAAAGGAGAAGAGCGAAAATAAGAAAACAATGCTTTGGTAGGCCATCTATCTGCAAAAGTTTTCGGCGTTCTGTCTCATTATTGCTTCTTGTGGGAAAACTTGAATTGATGAATTCTTACAAAGCCCCGTGAAACCCCTGACATAATTCATCCTCCCCCACTTGCCCACCTACACACACCCTACTATCCCGTGCACCATCAAATCGACAGGCCGATAGTCCAAGTTTGGTTATTACAGTAATGAAAAAGATCAAATTGTGATTGTATAGTCTATTCAGTGCGCATCCCACTCCATTTGAAATAGTTAAATACTTCGTTCAGGCTCGCTGGGTCACAAGGTTAGCCCATGCCTTAAATTCGGTGCGTCATATTGCTCAAATGTCAAGGGAAACCACTTCAAAAGTTTTGACATTTTTACAGAGGGAACAAATAAGGGGTTTTCGTTCTTGAATTGAAGGAGGCTGAAGCATCTGACAAGAGAATTAAACCGGGTAGATCTTTATATAGTTTGCTAAATATTCTATGAATGCAGTATGCTATAGTGCCATAGACTGGAATCATAACACAACTTTGGGTCACTCCTCGAACGAAAACTATAGTTTGATTACTACTGATTGAAAAGGGGTACTTTGAGAGACGAAAACGTTTTTCTGAGGCGAAAAATTATTCTGGGAACAAAAGCTCCCAGCTCCATTTTCTCCAGTTTCACCGGAACATGGTCACTTACAAACATTTCCAGTCGTCCCCACTTCCCCAACTTTTGTGGGAAGGGTAACACTATACTCCTGTGTTGCTCCATTTTGAGAGTAAATTTGAAGGTAACGGGTCGCCTCTGCAAAACAAATTTACTGATGTTGATATTTCTCCTGTGTGACTGGTTCTCAAGAAAGCAAACTGTCTCCACATGCATTGCTAAAGGTAATCTCACGAGGGAACTGTCCATACGTGTCTCCGCATGGCATCCTTTTGCTTCCCCTCCCTTAGCTACAAGTGTATGGCTATGTGAGAAAGTAACTACAACTTCTCAAGAGAAAACCAACGCAAGCACATTTTTCCATCAAGTAAGTTCCTTGCTGACCAGCCTCCATGTTTTCCCCAACGGAACGTTCTTAGAAGGTGGGGATAAAAAGGTAGGTGTGAGAAATGAGCCTAGGCATTATTCACAAAAAGAAAGAAAATTGGAACAAATGTAGGTATGAAGGTCTCGTGTATTGTGTCCTTGTAGGTTCAACGAGGTAACAACATCATTAACATTTGTGGTCCTTTTTGCAGTGGCGCCGCCGGGATTCAGTTACGGGCGGGGGGGGGGGGAGGGGGGGGGGACACCACAGGTGATGTCGTAAATGCCACCTCAGCTGCCCCAAAGTATGCGTAAATTGTACCTTTTTTATGCGTCCCTGGGATTGTATACAGCAGTGGGGGTCCTTCTTTTGTCACTACATAAAGGTACCGTCCGTCCTCGGGGAGGGGTGTTTGAGACAATATTTGTTAATTTAAGGTTGCTTAGATGCAAAATGGGATATTTTTGGAACTGATCATATATGGCTGGAAAATACCCATAATTTAGTGAATTCTGATTTTTGGTCAGGTGAAAGAGGAGAGTATGTTGTTTAAGAGAAGAGTATGTTGTCAACAAACCTCATGAAGCACCACCCCATCCCCGTTGGCTACTTCACTGCCTTCTATTCGGGGAAAGTTTTCACTCAAAAATACGTGTCTGGAATCTACAGAAACATTCTTGGACTATTACGGAAATTTTCCTTTGCTTCATTGTGCATTATAAAAGGGTATCAAGGCTGGCAGTCACTGGTATAGGGCCTTCTAGAAGATCTGGATTAATTACATAAAATGGGTCACTGACATTATACTAATTACCTGACATCCAAATGATAATTTAGAGTACGACGATGAGCACTCTACAGCTATCGTATTTTTAATTTATAAGTTTGAACGAAAATCTAGACGAACAGCTTCGAGCAATTTATGGCAGTATGGAGAATGGGAGGGAGAACGAGTTTAAGTGCAGGGAGGTGATATAAGACCTCCCTAGCAAAAGGGGTGAAGCACTAACAATCATGTTTCAATAAGCATTTCCGTCGTAAGTGTAAAAACAATCACCATCTGTACCGATAATGGCGGCGCGCGAAGCGTTCGGTAAAAAAATTGTGAAAAATGTATGACGGCAAATACGTACTTTCAAACTTCCACATCATCTCCAAATTAGATTGAAAGATCCCACATTGATGCGGGGCCCCTACAGAGGTTGGAGATGTAATACCTGACTACTGCTTTTCGGAAAAGTGTGGCGATCAGAATAGTATTACTACCTTAGTAATGGTCATGAGATGGAATGTAAACCGTCACGAATGCGCGCGAAGCGTCCCGAAACATTTTCATAAAATAAGATTTCTCTGACAAAACCTGCTTTACGTTCTGCATCGAGTCACTTTCATTTCCTCAACAAACCTTTATGGAAATCAAGAAGCCAGTCTTTTACATGAGAATTCGTAAACAGCTTTCAACTTTTGCTATACTGCTTCTCCGGGACTTTGCTATCGGAAGATATTGATAATAAGAGCAATATTGAGGTAAGGTTTAAAGCGCACGGAGCGGGCGAAAACTTTGATAGTTTGCGAAGGATTTGCGAAAATTCTGATAGTTTGCGAAACATTTGTGATAGAAAATGTTTACAATAGATCCATCAATCGGTCGAAAACACACCTCACCCTACCCCCTACAGAACTCTATAGCTTAAACGCCTGTTAGGATCATTTTAAAATTTTCAGAAAAATGATTGGGGGACGCACCCCTCATGCCCCCCCCCCCCCCCCACTCTGTGCCGGCGCCACTGCTTTTTTGCGTTCTTTAAAAACACTATGCTACTTTTACCTCTGCAGTTTAAGGTATGTTTGGATCCTGCCGTAAGGAAGAGCTTCGAGCTCCCGCGGCGTCTTCCGCGCAGTTGGTCTGCCCCACCCCAAGGTTCCAGAATAAATCTCCGTCCATGTATGGATAATGGCAAACGCCAGACTCGTATGAAAGCTGGCACTGGAACGTGCCGACTACTGTTCTGTCCCAGGTTTAACAATTCGCTTTCCAATAGTAAACTAGCGACAAACAGTACGGCTGGCAAATACGATATTGCATGGGGCCGAGTGTACCCCAAACGATTTCAAATCGCAAAGTGCAATGATCTGACAGAAGTTTAAACTTAAGATTAACTATCACAAAGCTTTGGCAAACTACTTAAATTTTCGCCCTTGGTGGACTTTCACCTTTATTTCTATATGTTTTCATTTCTTTCTTCAGTTCTCCAGTATCATTCCATACGCTTCTTCTGCCTTCATGGTCAATGGTAGAGGCAGAACCGTAGCTGCAACAGCGTGTTTTAGAAACGGATATCTGAGTTTTGGAGTGCTAAATTATAATTCGGTCATCCATGGTCGAGATTAGGCCAGCTTAATCCTGTGCGGCTTCCCTCTTAAGAAACCGCTCCAATCAATTTATTCTGGATCTGCCATTGTGAGGAATAGGCCCACATGTGATCGGCCCAATCGCTTCCGGCTAAGAATGCATGCAGAATGTGTCTCAGATCAAGATCAGATCAAGAACAAGATCAATGTGTATGACATCCTCTTCACCATTGGCGGAAGCGATTCACTGAGCCTCCTTCAGTGTCTTTCCCGCCATCCTTGAACATTGACTGTTGACAAAGCCATTACGCGCAACGCAACCAGCATCTCTCACAAAACTATAATTTAAATAACCCGACGTGCCGTCTGCCAAAGAGTATGGCAGGATGAAAATAGTGGGTTTGTAAATTAATCACCCTTCCCCAATGCAGACTGCTAAGGAGGAAGTTAGTCTTTTAATCGGGCAAATTGAAGTATCTATTCATAGAGTTCACTTGATGGAGTAGCATTTCGAAATTCACTAGCCGGATTGTAATAACCTGTAATCCGCCATTAACATCGCATTTCATCACAAATGAAAAAAAAAATATATAACTGGAACCGAATTTGAACCTTTTAAAATATAAAATATTGCAAGAGTTTGCGAAGATTCTCTCCTTGCACCCCCACAGGTGCTCTACCCTGCACCCCATGCGTGCAAATTCGTGCTTCGCTCTCGTGGTGCACCTGAGATTCCCCATCGTGGCCCATCCCTTAAAAAATTATAGATCCGCGCCTTCTTCTAAGCCTGCTGAAGAATAGTGTTGACCTGTATCTTTTTATTCCCAGATGACCGTTTTACAACAAACTGTGGTGGCCTAACTAAGTGTCCGGGAGGGAATTGTCCGGGAGGAAGGGGGGGGGGGGGGTTGTTCGGGTTGGCAATTGTCCTGGTGGGAACTGCAGGGGCGGGACTTGTGCAGGTTTGGAATTTTTCGTGTTGGCAATTGTCCGGGTGGGAGTTGTCCGGGAACCTCTAGAAAGACTTCGCTGAAATTCCTGCATTTGGATCGGCTCAACTGCGAAAATTTTGGGTTTTATTGAAAAAAATAACATTTTAGGTTTTTATTAGAAATTTTGCCTTGGATCTTGAGAACAACATCATGTCAACCGTCGCAGCGACTGTCGTCGGGGAGGGGATAACAACCTTTATCCGTGGCAGTACACAATGGGAGGGGGCTGGGCAGTGGGGTCAGTTGCAGCACGCCCCCCCCCCCCCCCATCAAAGTAAACTTTTATTACATCAGTCTAGTCGAAATGTTGTCATATGCAACTTGTAAGGCATGGGCATGCCATTTCCGGCAATATGGGAAGCACGTTTGGCAATTTTCGTTTCAGAACACAACACTGCAACAGATGGTGGAGCTCTACTTAGCCCGTGGCTCCCCAATGAAAAATTTCAGCTTAAGACCATGACTTTATCATACCCATTAAGGCTCCCCGATTCCTTCAAAGACAATTAAAACAAACGTTGAAACATTTCGCTGGTGTCGAAGCAAACTAGCGTGGGATATGTGGTTGCAATCAAAACTTACGCTGTCGTTACATTAACCTGATGTAAAATTAATTTAGACGAGGCCGCAGACAAATCCTTTTGTGTGTAAAGGGTAAATGGGTAAATGATATATGAAAGGACAAAAATTAAAAAGTGGTGTGTTATATAGGTCTAAGCATTAGCAATTTGAAAGCAATATCCATAGTGACAAGAAAATTATATACCGTTCAGAGTAAGAATAAAGTGGAACGTGCCCATGCAGGTATCATTTGTACTACTTTGGGTGCCCTAAGCCATTTAAAAACTGAGAACGCGCTCAGGGCTTGAGGTCGGAGACTAGACATCCGCGTGCTGTAGTACTCAGGCCTATATAATATAATATCTATATATTATAAAATATATAATATATAATATATAATTATAATATATATATATATATAATTATATATATATATATATATGATATATAATGTTCACTTTATCTCTAATGTGCTATATTGGCAGATAAGAAAGAGCGCCCTCACATTTGGTCACTGAATTATCCCTAATTTGTCCTTCATACAACCAGTGTGTTTCTCACCCTAACCAAGCCCTTTTTTCAACATAGACCTTCATGTAGCAGACTTTCCAACTATAGACACACCAGGGCAAAGGGCAGTCCCTAGTGAATTTAGTCAAATTGTGATGTAGTTCTGAAATGTTGTTGTCCATGTTATAAACTTCTAGAATCTTTGAAAACCCATTAAAATTTTGGGGGTCATAAGGTAGCTAGGGTTGCCAGATATTTTGAGGCAACTGCCCAAATTATTCAATATGGTTGAAAAATGTGGCCAACTGCAAATTCTTGGGGGGGGGGGGGGGGTGTTTAGTTTATCCAGTAAAAACCCCAACCCAGCTCTTATTTCACTTGGGTGCTTTTATAGCATAACCACCAAACCTTTTAAGCACGAATGCGGGCTTTTTCTTCACATTTTCCTTGAAGAGGTAGACTGACCTGGGCACAGGTTGTTTTGTTTATCTCTGCCAAGCTTTGAACTGGTATGTTAAACAATTGATGTACTAGTACTCCCATGGTTGAACTTGAATCCCTAGACATCATGGTTGTTCAAAACAACAACTCACAAAACACTGCTTTTTTGCATTTTTCTTTTCTTGGGGCAAGGGTGGGGTAAGATGTGATCTTTGGGGTAGCTACCATCTTTACATATGAAGAATGCAAGCCTGGAATAACATGAAACTGTGAAACAATAGAGAAAAAAGAAGATGACTTTGTCTGAATTCCCAAGAAACTATATATTTCTCTTCTCTATGAAATTTACAGTTGTAAGACAAAATTTCAAAATGGCACAGGTAATAAATATTGGTATTTACATTACATATAACTAATAAAACAGATCTTGTTGAACGATAGAACACCAAGTACTCTATCAAATTTACAGGCTGCCACACAACATGGCCGCCCACTATAAAATTACCCGATCGTACGAAAATTATAAAAGAACAGAGAAATTTATCTCTAATAATGATGAATCCAAACTTGTCATAATTATTTTGAAACACTACAATAACTGTCTTCGTTTTTCTTGGTAAAATTTACTGACCTCAAACATGGATCAAAGGGTATGGAAGGCAAGGGCAATCATGTCTAAAAATTTATTAAAATGTTCAGATTTGTTTGATTTTGATATTTTAATGACATAGACGTAACAATAATTTATTTTTCTTGTTAACTTTTGTTTCAAATTATACACCAATTAAGATAGCTTAAATCAAAAAAAATTTAATTAATAATTAAAAATTTTTTCAAATTTTAAAAAAAAAATAAGAAAAAAAACCTTAGTCTCCCTAAATTTAAAACTTTTAATTCCATGTTTTTTTTAAAAAAATCAAATTTAACCGGAAGCCCATTTTTTGCTATTGGGCAAAGTTGGGAAACATGGGGAAAAAAGTCCCCCATTGGGAATAAAGCCCGGAAAGTTTTTGTTGGTATTTAAAATTTGAAGTACCAACAAACAAACCCCAAAGAGGACTTTTCCTTAGAAAAGAAATTAAAGTACCCCCAAAAATTTCTACTTTGCCGACCCCAATCCAAAATTTATAATTTTGGAATTTTCAAATTTTCAAAAATAACCCCTTTTTGTAAAAGGGCCAAAAATTTCTTTAACCCAAACTTACAACCTCTCTTAAATTCCAACCCGCACCCCCATAATTTAAACTTTGGGCCAGGGAAAGGGGTGTGAGCACCCCGCCCAAGTAGGGTAAAATCCTTTTTTTGACAAATTTTCTAGGGTTTTCACAATTTTTTTCCGGGGTTTTAAAGAGGGAAAAAAAGGCACACCTTAAGGGTTTTCTGAAAAACCAATCCCCAAGTAAAGGGGGGGAACTTATAAAGGAGAAAGCAAAATACCTTTTCATGGAAATGTTTTTGAAACCTTGGAAAGTTCCCTTTAGCAACCTTTTTGTTTTAATTTAAATTTTTATCAAAATCTTTGCAATACATTAATGCACCTTTTTTAATTAACCTGGGGCAACCTTTGAAATGTGGAAATAAACCTTTTAATTTGGGGTTTTCCCCAAAATTTTTTTGGGAAACACTGGAACCAATTTAAAATGATTGGAGACATACCAATTTTTTTTTAAGGAATTTTATTGCTCCCTATTTTTCCTTTCCATATTGATGCAAGTTTCCTATCTCCCAAATTATTTTGAAAAATCATTTTGGGAAAATTTTTTTCCAAAATTTGGGTAAAATTAAGGATTTTCAATTTTAAAAGTAAAGGCTTTAAGTTAAGGTGAAAAAAGGGCCTGAGGACCTTTTTGCCCCAAAAAAAAGGGAAAAGAAGAAAAAGAAAATGGGAAAACACCAAAAATTTAAAAATGCCAAACCATTTAAAAAATTTTTTGGGGTTGGGTTTTTGGCCTAATTTAAATTTTTTTTCAGTTGGGTTAGGAGGGGGGGCCTTGGGCCGTAAAAAAAATTAAATTTTATAAAAAGAAAAATAAATTTAATTTCTTTTTAAAGTGCCTTTTTCCCCTTAAAAAAAAAATTTAAACATATAAACACCCAAACCCCCGAAAGGGCCCCCCTTTTAAATTTTTTAAATTTTTTTTTCCTATTTCCCTTTTTTTTTTTTTTTGTAAATCCCTTTTTTTCCCCAAACCCCCCTTTTTTAAATTTTTCCTATTGCAGAAAATTTTCATTCACTCTTTAACACACAAAGTTGTTACTACAGTTCATTGCAGCTAGCCCATGTCCCCAGTGCATACATAGTTTTTTATCATGTTCATAGGATCTTTGGACCTTAGCATCCATTACTCAGCCGTTCACATACTGTTTTCCCCCACATTTCATCGCCCTCCTCTCATCCGTCAGGCTACTCCTAATGGCATGGGCCGTGGCCGCAGAAAAAAATTCAAGGGGGGGGGGCACATTTTTTTTAGGCGGCCCAACTTTTTTTCATGGGTAAGATATTGAGCTGCTACTTTTCACACAGTGTTGACAAAGGCGTGGCCAGGAATTTGGTCAGGGGAAGGGCGCAGCCAAACACAGGGGACTCTCAGCGCTAACCGTGCCACCATGGTTTGGCGCGGAGC
Source organism: Holothuria leucospilota (assembly GCA_029531755.1). NCBI lineage: Eukaryota > Metazoa > Echinodermata > Holothuroidea > Aspidochirotida > Holothuriidae > Holothuria > Holothuria leucospilota. The sequence goes on along the minus strand of CM055972.1, from coordinate 29,860,619 downwards.
ACAAGAACACTATTGGCCAAAAAAAAAAAAAAAAAAAAAAAATGCTTCCCAGATTGCTGGAAATGACACTATCCAATGGCCTATTTACTGCATATAAAAAGGAGAAAAATAAGCAATATTCGTAAATATATAAACTTTAAAAAAGTACCAAACTATGCTCGGGGGGGGGGGCTGCTGGGGCTTTGAGTGTTGATAATTTGTATTCAAGTCCTGTTTTGCAGAGCTTAGAAATTCACACTGATTTGAACTGTTAAGAAATGTTGATGTTATATTTTCTTCGTTTGTTTTTTTCTATTATTTTTGTCTTTACGTCGTCTTGATTTTCAAGTTTTTGATTTTCCAGGGTGGCAAGTGCCCCCCTATGCCCCCCTCTGGATGCCCATGTTTCCTGGTATGGAATATTATAATGATTTTTCAATTACTGGTAAGAAGCTCCATCCAGCCACCCAACCTACCACACACGAAAAATGTATTTTGAATAGTGTTTTTGAAGGACAATTTTTTAAATTTTTTGCTCTTTTTCTTCATCTTTCTCGTTGTTTCCTTTTCTCTTCGTGTTTCCCCTTTCTCTTTGGGAGCAAAAGGGAGGGAGGTCCACTCAGGGCCCCCTATTAAATCTGACATCCTTTAACTTCCTAATTAGGCTCACACTCTTGGTAATGTAAAAACTTTATGAAAAATACCTTCAAATTTTTAATCCAAATCTTTTAAAAGTTGCAAGTCAAAATGTAAAATACTATTTACAATAGAGTGAATTGTGGGGAGACTGACATGTTCCAGTAAACCTTGCATCAATATATGAGAATCAGGATAAGAATATTGAGTCAATTGTAAAACGATTCCCTTACAAAAAAATGTGTGTCAGTTGGTTCCAAATCCTCAGGTTTTCTCACATGTCTGCCATGGGTTTTCACAGGTTTTTGCAGGGAAACCTGTGAAATTGACACAGGTTTGCCAGTTGCCACACTTTGCCACAGGTTTGCCCCAGGTTTGACATATGCAAAACACGTGGCAATTAAAAGTAGTATTGACAAAGAATTTTGAGTCAAAACCTGTGGCATAAAATTAAAAGCAAGAAAAGGTGTGTAAACCTGTGTCAAACCTTTGTCCAGAGGGTTGCAAAAACACAGGTTTGCCACCTAGGAACACGCGTGATTTCTTTTGCTTTTCACGTGTGATCACACGTGATAACTGACACAGGTTGACACACTATTTTTTGTAAGGATTGGAATTGGTTTTCAGTAAACACTAATTTACAGTGTATGCCTTTATTCTGCCCTGCTTTTGAGGGGCCCCCGGATAAAATCTCGCTGAAAACACTCAAGCAATAGCTAGTGCAAAGTAAGGATCTTTCACCCCTCCCAACTTTGGGCAGGGGTGGCCTAAGGATTTTCCCGATGGGGGCCAAGCTCACTTATGGGGGTTCAGCAGCCAAAGCGACGATAAGAGTGACAGGTTGCTGACAGTATGTTGAAAGCAAAATATTAGATGCGCTCCTTGTGCCAACAAAAATTGGGTTTCTATTGGAGAAAATTTGAAAAGTACAGGATTACATTATAAAGAAAATATAAAAAGTTTGGGGTTTTAGTGCGGAAAGTTAGAAATATTTTGGGGGGTCTTACTAAATTTTGCTTTTGTCTAGAGCAAAGTCATGTCCATCGTTGAGGTAACAGGTTGTCGTTGGTGACTTCATATTTTATAATACCCAGTACAGCAATTTTCCTGGGGGCAGTATTCCCTGATGGGGGACTTTGCCCTGCTCCCACTTAAACCCACCACTGCCTTGAAGAAGAGGTCAAATGACACTGGCGTCCTAGCTGTGAATTCGTTGAACACAAACTATGGAGTTTGGGAGGTTGTTTAACATTTTATGGGGCTAAGGCCTCCTTTGCCCTTCAGTTTTGAGGATGATTATATAACAGGAACCTTGTTCTAATACTTTACTTAACACTTATTTTCTTTTGACAAAAAAAAAAAAAACGTGGTAGGTTTTGGTTGGATTGGTTTCTGTTTCTGTTTTTTCTTTGGAACCTATATGCTACATATGGCATCTGATCATGGCACTTCTGACTCATTTGTCCTTCAGTTGTTACTTTGATATGTTATGACATGATTATGTCACATTTTATGTTACTGTAAGTAATTGGGATGGGAATTTTTCCTTTACTACAGCCTGCAACCTAGACTGTTGTGATTTCTTACTGTAAGCATTCATGCAATGTTGTACACAGTTAAAAAATGAACAGTGGTTACTGGCTACTACACTATATATAGAAGTGGTTGCCAGTCTCATTAAATCGGTTTATCACACTAGCACCTGAAATACGTTTATGTAAAGTTTAGTACTCACAGATGCTGTCCCCTTCTCAATTACAACTGAATTAGCAGTAAAACTATTATTTAAGAGCATTAATCTTTCAGAGAAACTTTGCGTTTGCCACTACACAATATCTAGCCAGTTAGCTGGGTGGCTGGGTCATTTTAATTCAAACTTCCACTGGTGCTATGGACCTGCAACAGAGTGCATAGCTACAGTAGGTGTAGGCATGTAGTAATATAGGGTTGACAAAGGATTTACAGTAAAATACTCCCAACCGATTTTTACGGGCTGACAGAGTTTGACTTGCTACAAAGTCTACATTACTAGGAGGAACTGTGGAAAAGCGGAAGAAGCATGCAAAATTTTGGGGGGTTAGCCTACATTAAAAGGAATCTGTACTTGTTTAAAGCTTGTATCTCAATTGTCCGGGTATTGTCCCGGCAGTTGGTCCCTAGCGGGCACAACTTACATTGCACTTCTCTCCTCGAGCCACTAGCCGTACCGCGCGTACGGAAGACACAGTAGAACCTTAACTAAATTAGCGAAATAAGATGAAATTCCTGATATTTACATAAATACATGTATTTTACTTATTAACTTGAGTTACTTGAAAAGATGGTAAAGTTATGTACTTTATTAGCTGTAAGTACTGTAATGGAACTGAGGAAGAGTGGGCGTACCAAAAATTTTGGGTTTTATCGCAGAAATGACGATTTGGAAAGCCAAAGTAAGTAAACTGACCATTGGTGGCGACAGAATTTTCCCGACAGGGGCGCTGGGTCATACCAGAGACCATGGGCGTCCGCAGAAAAAAATTGCGGGGGGGGGACAGAATTTTTTTTAAGGGGTCCCAACTTTTTCTTGGGAAATATTTCACTCCCAGAAAAGAGTTTAGATGCTACTTTTCACACAGTGTTGACAAAGGCGTAGCCAGGAATTTGTAAAGGAGGGGAGGGGGGGGAAGAGGCACATAGACTCACAGCGCTCAGTGCCACCATGGGTTGGCGCAGAGCACAAGAAATTTTTCGCCCAAAATCCTTTCCAGATCACTGGAAATGGCACTTCCAAGGCCTATTTACCGCATATAAAAAGGGAAACACTAGCAATATCGTAAATATAAACTTTAAAATATACCAAACATATGTGCTGGGGGGGGGGGGCTGAGGCCTGAGTATTGATGTTTTTATTCAATTCTTGTTTTGAGAGTAGAAATTCACACTGAGTGAATTTTGATGTTATATTTTCTTCGTTTTTCCTTTATTTTTTCTTCGTTTTTTCAAGTTTTTTATTTTCCAGGGGGCAAGTACATGCCCCCTTGCCCCCCGCATGCCCATGCCAGAGACCCTAAGTTCCGACAGCCCCTATGGGGGTTGGTGAGAAAGGGATATGAAGGAGCCTAAATATTCCATGCCATTGTAGAGTATATTTTGCACATTAGCACTTAATGCTTCAAAAGCCAAGTTGTGCCCTGATACTGTAGTGTGCTTTCGAGTCTAAAACCTGGAATTGCAAAGTGCACAAAAATTTTTGGTAGGCTTACACAGAAACATATTTAATCATTAAAAACAAAAAGAAAAAAAAAACAACATAGAAAATTTAGGGGTTGTAGACTATATCGGGGATAACATACATTATGTCAAACCACATGGACTTCCCGATGAAATAGCAAAACTTTGCTCCATGAGTCGATCACCAACTGACCTACCACATGACACACACAAGCTGGATAGCAACAATTAGGCTTTGTGTACATAACCTGTGTACTGTACCAACTGTTACTTGGTAAGGTTGACAGGACTTACACTGTCTAGCCATGTGGAATGAATTTTTTGGAGAAACTGGAGTGACTCTTTTGGGTTCTTATTAGAGAAACTCTTCTCTTGAGAGCAGGTGCCGTCGGCCCCTTTCCATGGGAGTGAACTTCTCATAATGCAGAATGCTGAGACATGTAGGTCCTAATCAAATAGAGCCACGCCACTACTCTTTTACGAAATGTTTGGGGGGGGGGGCATTTGATATTGCATCCCCGCCCATGATTACTACTGTACATATCTCAACTTCCACATGTCGTTAAGTCACATCTGTTTTTAGCAGTTTGATTTCCAAAATTTTTGCAAGACAACCCCCTCATGCCCCCTCCCTCCATCTTGATTATTTCACTTGTGTACGAGCATTAGCTGTATTCCGAAACCGCCTCAGCCTATATAGTCATATTGCATTGTGCCAGTGATATATGAAAATAATGTTTGGTTACGCACATATTTCTTTTCTAAATGCCAGGAAATTGTACCTTATAGCACTCAGTTTTAAAAAAAATTCCCAGGCCTCTCATGTCTTAACCATCATAGCAATGTATGGTGATTAGTCTGCTGGTAACTTGATAAGATTACTTCGAAATTGTGTGCATTGATCACACTGCATGGATACCTGTGATGCATGAACATGACGTTTGCTCATTTATCTTAATTACTAGATGCTAGGAAATACTAGTGAGCACAGTCTGACTTAAAAATTTCACCAAAGCTCTCCCCTATCATGGCTTTGTACATTTGAGGCTCATAAGTACGAACTTTGTCCTAACAAAGTTAGCAACACGCTTTTCTAAAATCCTGGATCTGCCCCTGATTGGACATTCAGGGACATTCAGAGGCCAAGAAATTTGACTCGAAACCATGAGTTTCCCAGTAAAACAGGAAGAGCCAGCAGGCAGGTCAGATGTAAAACACAATTAGTGGTGATCTGACACCAAAGTGTTTGTGATTTGGTGACTAATAATGGCTAGTTCAGTATAATTTTGGTTTAAATGTCATCCTATCAGGTTTCACTATATATTCAATCATTTAATTCACCTACCCTCTACACTTCTCTGTGTGGTCAAGATGGTAATACAATAATACATTTCATACTCAGGCTGTAGACACTACTTGAGGGCAGTATTGCAGTATCTCCTTATTCAAAACAATTTGCAGACTTCACACAGTTTGACACAGGTCATGGGTACAAAATCCCATACACACCAAAATTTGAGGATATCCTCAGATTATCAGTGAATTACCCATATCCTCGGATTGTGGTCCCCGTTAGTAAGGGGTGTGTGTGTGTGTGTGTGTATGTGTGTATGTGTGTGTGTATGTGTGTTTGTGACACTTTGCTCGTTAACACGATATCTCAAGAAGGGAAACTCTGACAGTTCTCAAACTTGGTACATAGATGCCCCATATTGAGAGGAAGAACCCTATTGTTTTTGGTGGGGGTCAAAGGTCATCTGGGGTCACCGGGGGTCAAACTCCGAAAACCTTGTTAACACGATATCTCGAGATAGGAAGCTTGGATAAGTTTCATACTTAGTATGTAGATGCGTTATGGTAAGAGGAAGAACCCTATCGTTTTTGATGGAGGTCAACGGTCATCTGGGGTCACCGGGGGTCACACTCCGAAAACCTTGTTAACACGATATCTCGAGATAGGAAGCTTGGATAAATTTCATACTTAGTATGTAGATGCGTTATGGTAAGAGGAAGAACCCTATCGTTTGTGGTGGAGGTCAAAGGTCATCTGGGGTCACCGGAGGTCAAACTCTGAAAACCTTGTTAACACGATATCTCAAGGTAGGAAGCTTGGATAAATTTCATACTTAGTATGTAGATGCGTAATGGTAAGAGGAACAACCCAATCATTTTTGATGGAGGTCAAAGGTCATCTGGGGTCACCGGGGGTCGAATGCTGAAAACCTTGGTAACACAATATCTCAAGTTAGGAAGCTTGGATAAATTTCATACGTAGTATGTAGATGCGTTATGGTAAGAGGAAGAACCCTGTCATTTGTGCTGGAGGTCAAAGGTCATCTGTGGTCACCGGAGGTCAAACTCTGAAAACCTTGTTAACACGATGTCTCAAGATAGGAAGCTTGGATAAATTTCATACTTAGTATGTAGATGCGTTATGCTAAGAGAAAGGACCCTATCATTTTTGGTGGAGGTCAAAGGTCATCTGGGGTCACCGGGGGTCGAATGCTGAAAAACTTTTTAACATGATATCTCAAGTTAGGAAGCTTGGATAAATTTCATACTTAGTATGTAGATGCGTTATGCTAAGAGAAAGGACCCTATCATTTTTGGTGGAGGTCAAAGGTCATCTGGGGTCACCGGGGGTCGAATGCTGAAAAACTTTTTAACATGATATCTCAAGTTAGGAAGCTTGGATAAATTTCATACTTAGTATGTAGATGTGTTATGGTAAGAGGAAGAACTCTGTTGATTTTGGTGGAGGTCAAAGGTCATCTGGGGTCACCGGAGGTCAAACTCTGAAAATCTTGTTAACACAATATCTCAAGATAGGAAGCTTGGATAAATTTCATACTTAGTATGTAGATGCGTTATGGTAAGAGGAAGAGCCTTATTATTTTGGGTGGAGGTCAAAGGTCATCTGGGGTCACCAGGGGTCGAATGCTGAAAACCTTGTTAACACGATATCTCAAGTTAGGAAGCTTGGATAAATTTCATACGTAGTATGTAGATGTGTTATGGTAAGAGGAAGAACCCAATCATTTTTGGTGGCGGTCAAAGGTCATCTGGGGTCATCGGAGGTCAAACTCTGAAAACCATGTTGACACGATATCTCAAGATAGGAAGCTTGGATAGATTTCTTAGGTAGTATGTGGATGTGTTATGGTGGGAAGATGAATGCTATCATGTTTGGTGGAGGTCAAAGGTCATGTAGGGTCACCGGGGGTCAAATACTGAAAATGTTTTTAACATGATATCTCAAGATAGGAAGCTTGAATAAATTTCATACTTAGTATGTACATGCATTATGGTAAGAGGAAGAACCCTATCGTTTTTGATGGAGGTTAAAGGTCATCTGGGGTCAAAAAGCAAAATTTTAAGAATTCCCAAGATCGTCTCATGAGTTCACCAGAAGGCAAAAAGCAAATTTTCCCAAGAATTCCCAAGATCATCATCTTGAGTCATCAGATGTCAAAATGCAAAATTTCCCAGGAATTCCCAAGATCAAATATGAACCTAATATTATTTTTCCAACATGTTAAGATAGCACTTGACCAGTGACTGAAAGACATGGGACATCATGGCATTATTTGGAATAGAACATATATCATCGAAACCTCAATGCATTTTTGCATTCTGGTTTATTATTTTATTTTGTTTCAGACAAACTTTGACATTCCTGGTTTCATGGTCAATAACGAATACTACCCCTACGTGTATTATCCCATTAATATTAATTTCTGGGAAAAGAAGTGAATTGTGCAATAGATGCCACCGGTACATCCGCAACCTTGTCATAATATCGCCCTCCTTTTTGTGTAAAGCCAGTACTGTGTGAAAGGATATTCCATCATGCAACAGTATCAAGACCGTACTCTCTCCCCGCCACAAGATACATGAATAGTCAGATGTCGGGGTGCATGGATTTTACTTGTTTATTGGCTAGTTGTGAAAAAAGGCAGTTGACATTGAAACCAAAATCATTCATGTATTCTTTTGATAGAGAAGTTCTTAGTAAAGGGTAATACCAAATAACTTGGTGCTCCTACTCTTTGTTCTGATAATTTCTTAGCTATAATGGTAGAAAGGCCTTCAGATGTTCAAAGATTAATGCATATTGGCATCATTCCAAAACCTAGTGTCTTCATACCTTTTAAGAAATTAAGAAATGAAGTAATTTGTGTAATGAAGATGATCAATACAGGTTTTAATTGCACTGCAGGTTGATCTGTCTTGATGGCTTCTTGTTAAGTCTGCATACCTTTGGGAACATCACTCCATTTGGGAGTAGTTTTAGTTTTCATCTGCAGTGGAAAGTAACAGCCAAAACTTTTCTAAAAAGTTCTTTTCTTTACAACTTTAGCAAAGATACTTGGTTGTTCTCTTTTTCCTCTGAGTGCTACATGTAGAGAGTTGCATTGCATGGTCTGTCAGTCTGGTAGGTATGTGGTGCTAGTCTTGGTGTATTTAAGGAGGTACAGGTTTGTGATATTAGAGAGGACTTTGGTAAGTTGAATTGAAGAAACAGGGGGTGATGTCAGTCTTTCTTTGATGGGCATGATGTCTATCTCTCTTTGAGGGGCATGATGTGAGACTGTCTTGGAGGGGCATGATGTCAGTTTGCCTTTTAGGGGCATGCTGTTTATACCTATTTGGAGGAGCACTAGGATTTTAATGGTCTGCAATTTTAACCATGGATGAGCTTATTTTAACAAGTAACTATGCACTTGAGGGGGGGGGGAGGGGGCAAGATAGTTCTTGTAACCCTACTTTAACTGAGGTGAATAGACACCTGAAGGGGAGTGATTTGTATGAAAAGCTACAAGTGAATAGGATAAGTAGATGTGTGATCACTTCAGAGGTAGCCTTACATAAACATATATGCCAGATAGGGTGTGAGAAAAGATACCAACTGCTTTTCCTGAGGAGTGACTCATATAATTTGGGTTCTGGCTGTCCATTAACTGATGTGCGGTCTGTGAACTTGATGGATATGTTGCAAAGTCATACTGAAGGTAAAGACTGGCCATTAGGTGAAACTGCTGCCCTAAAAAGCTGATTGTCACCGAGACATGGATTTTATTAAGGGTAATGTGTACTGTAGATTTAGGCTGGACCACTGTTCTCAGAATTGTATGCTAATGTCCATGCACTCTTAACTTGTCTTTGGACATCCTTTAACTTAAATGATCAAAATCGCAGAAGGCTTAGAAGGACAGTTAACTTCTTCAATCTCATATAGAATATCTTTAGATTTATTAACAATTTTTTGCCTGGAATATATTGATATAACCAATATTGTATGTATTCCAAGGGCAGTATAGTACAATTTGTTGTAAAGTATACCTCTAGATCTTTACAAGGCCTTGTTAAAGTCTAGTCTGAGTAGTCAAGTAATGGCTGGACACAAGTCAGCCATTTCTGGGGGCATATGTCCCAGATTATCCCAATTCCTTTGGAAAAGAATGGTTTAATGCAATTCAAAATTCACACTGTATCTGGAAACACAGGTCATATTTTGTGGGTGTCCCCAGCTGTGGCTGCCAGTGAGGTGTAGGAATGTGCAAAATTTGAATTGTGTATACTGTTAAATTGCTCATCTTCACAATCATTTGTCATTAAGTTGAGATGCAGATGTTGAGAGGAACAGTGTCATCCTTGGCTTGTACTTTGCTGAAAGGAATTGGTCAGTGAGGAGTGTTTGTGTGGATTCTTATGTCACTTACAGATATATTCCAATACTTTCTATTTCACATATTAATCTTCAGTGCTTCTTTGAGATTGTATATGCTATGCAGTTTGCTTTATATCTAGCCCCACTCAGTTTAGAACTGGAATTATTATGTAGTATTATATACATTTCTCTGTTTCTACTATAGTGACTTTGATGGAGTGTATATGAAATGTTATCAAACACACTCAGATTGAAAGTGAGAAAACTCACCATGCAAGTCCTAGTGAACAGGTGCAGCCTTGGCAAAAATTAGTATCTTGGTGGTAACTGTCCCAGGTAAAGGGTCTTTCTTTATCAACCAGCCCCAAACAACCCTAAATCCAAAAAGGCTCAGGGACAATTGCCGCATCGGCCAGTCCGCTTACTTTATCTCAGCGACCATGTTTGTATAGAAAGGAATGTATTTATGTTGTAATGAAAATAACAGTGTAGATATATTTGATTCTAGGTATGATGTCTTCAGAAGAATGTATACCAAGAAATGTGCATTGCTATAATGCAACCCAAAATGTACACTTCCTTTACAAGATAACATGAGGGTAATGATGAAAGTTTCTATCAGTTTAGGGGATGTGTATCCACCTCATTGAATGAAATCAAATCCATTAAATACTTTGATTTAAATTTTATTAACCTCATTGAAGACAGACAGATAAGACTATGGGTCGCCTGTTATATTAGTCTGGATTGTATGAGCCATCAGAGGTCTAAGAAAAACCTGTGCAAAATTCCTACATTCCTTGCTGAATGTTTACATTGCAATTCTGTACTTCAGCTCCCCTTGCTAATACACCCCAAAAGTTCCCAATTTCATCAAATTAATTTCCTGAAGTTGTCCATTTATTAAAGGTGGAAGCACTAAGCAGAGTATTGTCATTGTTGTTTTATTTATTTCTGTATGCATGTTCTAGTCAAGCCTAGTGTTGGGATGTGTTCTGTTAGTCATAAGATAGCATGGTATATAGTTGTGGGAAGACTGCTTGAAATGCAGCAGTGAGGTGATGTATTTTACAATAGTACGGTGAACCCAGTTATATTGAGAGAAAAGTATAGTATGGTGAACCCAGTTATATTGAGAGAAAAGTATAATTAAGCTAATAACATGGAAATATTCATGGTCAGATATTGAACAGTATATTAAATGTCAGTGGAGAGTTATGTTTATTCATTACCAGATGGTCATGGATATGGAGTGTTTTAAGATCTGAATATTCAACCCATATGGATTCATCTTTTAGATAGTGAATATTCAGGTTTGAAGGACTTATCAGAGAATTCAGTAAATTTGATGTGTATAGTAAATGATAGGGCAATGCAGAAATGCAAAATTCAACTCCAACAAAAATATATGAGAAAGAAATGTTTCATCTTTGTTTGTAGTAAACTTTTTGCATTCATTTATTTCAACAGTAATTGATATCATGAAAACCCTTATGTAAAGGTAACTATACTTTAACAACAGTCAGATCGTCAGATCATGACATTTGGAAGAAAAGTCATCTGGCTAAATCAACTTTTCTACTGAGAAATTTGAAGGCAGCTTAATCAAATACCTACTAAACATTGCCACACTACAGTGTATCAGTGATTGCAATACTGACTTTAAGCACAAGAGGATTTTGCCCTTCTCAGTAGTTAGGAGAGGTTTTCTGTTTAATGAGACATTTCAGGCCAGTTTGAGAAAACTGACAATCTACCATCAGAATACTTCCTTAACTTCTAACAAATGTGGTGAATTTTGCAATACTGTAACATGACACAGAAATTCCGTAAATTTCTCTCCGATTGAACATTTTCCAAGAGGAATTTATCATTGCCTGTGGATACTTTTCAAGGACCTTATATCACTACTTGAAATTACATTAACAAATACTTGCAATGTAATGATATAAAAATCTGGATGTATCTTCCTAGAGTATCTCAGGAGGCAGCAATTCAACTTCTAAGTTTACTTAAAACCACTTCCCCACAAGACTGAAAACTTCCAGTGTTGTCAAATGTATAAACAGACATACTCATTCTCTTAAAGCTTTTTGAATGGGTGACATAACCTTTGGGAACCATATTACTGGGTATGGTGACTACCAAGTAAATCCTCCTTTATTTGGATATTGTGACATTAATACACCTCCTTTATTCACTTATAACAACTTTTAAGAGCATCCTAAGAAAAAAATATTTTAACACTGTCAAGTTCAACTAAAGTTGACACCAGAAATGGAAATTGTACATTTGAGCAAAGCTTTATACCACAGGGAGACATTCATACCAACACCAATGACTTCACATGCCATTATATGATCATTTTTCATTTAGTATATACTGGATGTCACAAGTTGATAGAAAAGATCTGTCCTTTTGGGCTTTGAGTTCTCTTGGCCAGCCTGGCATATATACACAACAGGTTGATACCATGATGACAAACCAGGCTACACCCTTACTGCCAGCAGTACCATCAATTTCAGTGGCCTGTGAACAATCTATCCATCTTCTGTCCTGGGATCTCTGTCTTTTAGACTATAAAAAACAGGAATGTTACCACATTTCTGACAATAGCCACCTTTTAACAGCTAGGGGCAACAAGAAAGTTAAGATGTCCACAAAGGGTACTTCTGTGTACCGGTGGCAGGGGGTTTGTTACCCTTGCTCCTACAGTGAGACTTTGGTAATGACATATTTTACACGGATAACCATTTTTGACTGCCTGAGGATTAAGATTCCTTCTCATAGTTTGGATTTTTCCGGAGGATGACAAATCCCTCAACGATTGGAGTAAGAGGCAAATCTGTAAGTGATGCATTAAGGAAAGAATGTGAAGCAAGATAAAAGAGGAACTATTCAAGGCATGAAAAGTAATGTGTAGGGTTTGCAAACTTGTAAAAGGACAAACATTACAGTACAGCTCAGAATAAAATGGACGTTAGTAGCGTTAAGCGTTAGAAAATTCCGTTTGCTAACGATAGTTGCGTTAGCATTGAACCTGTGGTAACGCAATTATCGATACTTACGTTACCAACGTGCATCGTTGCTAGCGTTATGCCTTTCCGCACCTGCAAGCTACTCTCCAAGTAACGATCCTAACGTTAATTGCGTTAGAAGAAACATGGTACACGAATTGCATCGGCTTTTTCACATACATCGAAAACGGTACGGCAACGTTGCGAGCGCTACTTGCGATAGCTGCGTTAGGTTTACATGGATTGTATGGCCCAGCCGCGAGCCAGCAGCAGGCTGCATCACTAGCACTTAACGATTCTTACCTTCAAAAATCTTTTCCATGTTCGAAAATATTATTGCGCGTTTTAAAACTTCATGAATCTTTTAATAGATAATGGAAGAACACAAAACTGCTATCTGCTTTACCAAATCTCCGTCATTAAAAAGAAAATGTCGGACATTTGTTAAAAATCATTTAAAATATTAAAAAATGTTTTGGAAATTTCGTGGCAAGTCCCGAAATATTTTTGCGCGTTTAAAAACTTCATGCACCTTTGATTAATAACGGATTACACATAGAACTGATGTTTACTTCGGAAAATTTCCGTCATCAAAAAAAAAAAAAAAAAAAAAAAAAAACTATCGGACATTTCTTAAAAGTCATCTAGAATACAAGAAAATGTTTCGGAACTTTCTTGATATGTTCGGAAATATTTTTGCACGTTGAAAAACTAAATAATAAATTTTTTGATAAATAATTTATGGAAGACATAAAACTGCAATTTACTTCCGAAAAGCTCCGCCGTTAAAGAGAAAGTACCGGACATTGTTAGAAATCATCTAGAACACTCAAAAAACGTTTCTTACCTTCGGAAATTCTTTGGCATGTTGCAAAATATTATTGCGCGCTAGAAAACATCATGAATCGTTTGATCAGAAGTGGAAGAACATAAAACTGCTATTTAATTCCGAAAATTCCCGTCATCCAAAAAAAAAAGTTCATCGGACATTTGTTAAAAATCATCTAGAATTTTCGCAAATGTTTCGGAAATTTCTTGGCATGTTCGAAAATATCTTTAAGGGTTTAAAAACTTAATGAATGTTTTAATAAATAACGGAAGAACATAAAACTGCAATATACTCATTTATCTTGTTTGCCGACAATTCTGCTAAAATGATGGTCTGCCATTTCATTCCCCCTAATTCCGATGCGGCAAAGTGATTCATACACGAGAATTTGCCCGCATTTTGCCGTTACTTATTTTAGAGACTTACTTCACTTGGACGCCGTATAATCCGTCTACGCTTAATTGTCTACGCGGACATGATTCTATTGTGTCCAGATATAATAAGAGAATTAAAATTGTGGCTGTACACTTCCTCTAGCACTGAAAAGTTTTTGACCAATCTTTATTCTGGAGTCACAAGTGAATATGCGAGCTTTTGATTGAAATTGAATCAAGTTGCAACTGTGCCGATATTTCGGACTTCACATTGGTACAGTATTTACATGATTAACGGCAACATTTTCTTTGGGCGAATTTAAAAAATAAACTACCGATATCAAACAGGAGTCTTCAATTATTCTGTGTTCTGACTCTTCTCACACTTGTACTTGGTACTTCTACACAACACTAACTGAACACTTTGGAAGCGCAAATGCCGTTTTTCGTGACTTTCCCGCCTGATATGTTGCGAACAAATTTCAAAAGCACTGCCAATAAATCAGGCAGTTGCCGACTTTTTACAAGAGTTTTAAGGAAATACTGCCCATGCTGTACTGCGCTTCATGATTTTTACCCGATCCCCAGAAGATCACTGTGGACTAAGCTCTAAACGAAAATAAATGCGTTTGCCGAGTTGTATGAAATTTGTCTTTGTTTTAGAGTCATTTTCTTACTTGCAGTGCTAGTACAACAACATATGAAGCTGTACTCTGGCACTGACTGCTCATACAGCACAGCGCAGACTACCGCCGCGTGTCTGGTGTAAAATGTCACCTATTGTTTACAAAATATAAATGCAAGTCCCGTTCTCCCAGGGTTCAAGAATTTCTCAGAATCTGTCAATCAGACGTGAACACTTTGCACATTTGGGTCAAAGGCCATGTTTTTCTCACGGCTGTATCTTTGATCATCTACCACGAGTAGAAAGATCAGAGACACTGAGGCATGCCGCCCTAGTGGAGAGTTGTCTGCCGCGGCCCGCGAACAGCCCGCTGGTGCGACCACAGCTTGAGAACCAACGATTACAGCAACCTATAGTTTGGACAAGTTCTCTCCTCCTCCGTCTCCTACTGCCACCCCCACAGCAGAAATCATGCATAAGCTACAGGATTGCTCTTCAAGACTGAATGTGCGCCCACTTGTTGGAAGGGACTTCCAAGGCAGGATTCGCTATAAAATTATCTTGCTATTGTATGCACGTACAACCCCCCCCCCCCCTTTCCTGCCCTACTCGGTTCTACTAGTGATAATCACCCTCGTATTTTGAAGTCACAGAAGGGAAGAAAAAACAACTTAATACTTTACAATTTAAAATCAATGATAATAGGTCTATGATGAGATACTCCAACACAAGCGCAACCTAGCGGCGCAAGCCTATGATACTAAACCCAAACGTAACATTTTCAACTATTCATATCTCCCATATAGAGCGTTTTTAATCGTAATCACTTCGATAGTAAATAAGCTATTGCTAACAGCTTTTTTTTCCTTTTCTTAAGCGTGCAGGGCCAATTTTTCTTAGTTTTAAGTCCGCCTGTAAAGTAAGACATACCCAATTGCCCGATGGATGATAAAATACTATTAAAGTACAAATAGGGTGCCGTAAAAAATATTTTCCGACTAAAAATGGTCTTCACAAAACTAAACTATGAAGCCCCGTGCCTGTTACCCAATCTCTCCTCGTTAACACATTTTAGCCTGTTTTCTCCAGACACACGCAATCCCGAACAATTTAGATTTCTGAAGACCTACATTTACTAGCCCCAAGGGTAAAGTTTTCAAAGCATATGAAGAAGTAAATCTGAAATTGAAAAAAAAAAAAAAATGCCCCGCCCGCCGTTATCGAAGACGAACAGTTTCCGAAACCGATTAAAACTAAAAAACGGCAAATTTGAAATTACCAGATACAGTAAAAAATTGTGGCTTACCAGTTCTGTACAAGCACAAGACATTTTTTAAGTCCAACGAAATAAGCACCGTACATATTCCAATTATATCCAGAGTGCCCAGCTGATCGATCCAATTCATAGAAGAGGTCTTCTCGCCGTATGGGCCTACCTTTTCAATCTGTCCCCCTCCTTTACACCCAGACCTTTCTCCTTCCACCCTTCCCTTACCGAGAAAGACCAAACGTTAGGCCTAGATCAGTTAACCTTGACTAAAACCTGGCCCATTCCGTGAATTTGTAATTCCACCAGGTAATTGCTATGAATAGGCTCAGTTTTTGCCAAAATTTATCGCGATGTAAAGATGGAACTATCCTGATTTGGGTTTCAAGTGAATTTGAAAATGTTTTGACTGTCCAAGAGCTGAACGTGGAGACGGTCCCTGAGGACCCAAGGTATGTTGTTCAGCATTATACCTAGCTGCTAATACGGTTAAGCTAGTTATATGCTGCGTGTGTATGTGTAGAACATGTTCAGACACGCATGGGCCCAAACTTCGCATATGCAAAAACAGTACAGTTCGTGTGCAGGTATTTACAGCTAGCTGGTCCAGCTGTTGGTACGTACGGCGGGAATTTCCAGTGCAGTGATACGGTTATCACAATGCTACGAAGTATTCAAATTAATTAGTTGAAATGACAGTGTCCATCAGCTCATGCATGCGGAGCCCGTGTCAGGGGACTTCTCGAAAGTTCTCTCACGAATGCCGTACATTGGTATATGTACTACATGTACATGTAGCCGTGCACGTGAGCAGAATATTGCAGGTGTCAGGGGACTTCCCGAAAGTTCTCTCACCATTACCGTACATTGGTACATGTACTAAGGGTACATGTAGCCGTGCACGTAAGGCAGAAATATTGCAGGTGTCAGGGGACTTCTCGAAAGTTTTCACCGGAATACCGTACATTGATATAGGTACAATATGTATCCGTGCACGTAAGGCAGAATGCATATTCCAGGTGTCAGGGGACTTCTCGAAAGTTCTCACAGGAAAACCGAACAGTAAAAATTGTGGCTTACCAGTTCTGTACAAGCACAAGACATCTTTTTAAGTCCAAAGAAATGTGCACGGCGAGCGCGAAGCGCGAGCCCATGACGAGTGAGGTCCAGGGGCCCGCCTTAGGGCCACTGGTGGGGTACGACGCCGAACACTTTACAACTATCGTAGTTTTACTACTTTCGAACTAAAATCCGGACGAACAGATGCCAGCAATGGAAAATGCGAGGGAGGGAAAGTATAGGTGCATGCCGCTGGGAGGTGATATTAGACCGTCCCAGACAGGTGTAGCAAAAAGGGTAAAGGACTAAATCAGAGCGTTACAGAGTGCTGTTTTCGTCATAAGTGTATTAACAATCACCATCTATACGGATAATGGCTCAGCGCGAACTGGCGAAGCTCTGGTAAAAAATTTTGAAAAATGTGTTACGGCTGATACGTACTTTCAACCTTCTACATCGTTCTACATATTACAGTAGATTGAAAGATCCCTTAAATTGATGCGAAACGGTCCCCACCAGGATGTTGAAGATGTATCTTTGTTCTTCGGAAAGTGTTGTGATCAGAATAGTTTCCGTCGTATTGGTTACCGTTACATAATGGTCAGTAGACTGAAAACATGGAGGGGGGTGAATTACATGGTGCCATCCCCCTAGTCAAATGTTGGGGGGTATATCCCCCATCCCCCCCCCCCGGCATTACGCCCATGGCTGAGAAGTACGTACTACTTCCCCCACCCCACAGCGTGCAGATGCATTCACTACAAGGAGGCAGTGGTAGGTTTTACTTTCTCACATAGTAGATTTAGCAAATACCTTTTCGCCCCGATTCATTCCTAGAAATCAAGTCTGCAGGCTGTTTATGTTACCTTGGCGTCAAAATGACAAAAAAAAAACAACACACAAGTGAAAATATTGTCTTTCTATCGCCGATGGGAGCTCGAGAAGGTTTTGTCGGGGCCTGGTTCCCATTTACGCCAAAAACATAATTAACATCGTTTCGCGGTGGGCAATAATACGTTACCGGTTACCGGATAGAGCTTTGCAAATATAGGACAAGGTCTAGTCAGGATCATACAGCGACCGCAAATGTCTAGACATTTACACATCGCGTTCATACTAACTCCTGGTTGGATGATCAAGATACCGCCAGTGAGAAAAAATATGGTCAATTGACACCAAATGTGCAACAGTGCTTTCACGTATGAATTGACAGATTCTAAGCAATGTGTGGAACCCTATGGAGAACGGGCTTGCATTTAGTTTTTAAAACAAGTGACAGTTTTACAAGCTGTATTTAATGCGCTTCATTAGCAGTCAGTGCCAGAAGTACAGCTTCCTTGTCGTTTTGATTAACACTGCTTAGGGGCCGCGGCCCACCGTTTTAGGAGAAGCGCTGCTGTAGGCTATATCGAAGTTAGTCCACGGTGTTATAACAACCGCCATATTGGGACGAGGCTGGATTTGATTTTAATCGTATTTTAAGTTGGATCATTACAACAATTTTTGTGTGGAATATAAAATCTTTACCTATGGTAAGACACCATTGTTTGAACAATAGTTTCAGTCCCCCAGATTTTGCGTTAGGCCTACGGGCTAGCACGTGTTTCGATCCCGCCTGAGAGCATACAGAAGTTACTTACAACAAACTGCCCTGTGTCCCCTTCCCCCCCCCCACCGACCACCATTTTATCCTTTTTTTGGGGGGTCAACGGGCGCTGTTTGTCTAGAAACGGGCGCAAAACACAGCGCCGGGCACGGCCCACTTTAATTTTCACTCCTTGTTTTAACCGATGCCTGTTATTTTTAAAACGAATGTCCGATAACTATTTTGTTTTTGTTGTCTTTTTTATGACGGAGAATTGTTCGGAATTAAAAGGGCACTTTTTACGTTCTTTTTTTCTTTTGCCGTTATTTTTATCACAATAATTCATTAAGTATTTAAACGCGCAAATATATTTTCAAACATAGCCAAGAAATTTTCCCGAAACATTTTCAAATATTCTGGATGATTTTTAACATATGTCGTATGAACTGTTTTTGTTTTTTTTTCTCTTATTTTGATGACGGAGATTTCTGGAATTAAAACAGCCACTTTTGATATTCTTTCCCGTCATTTATTTAAAGGTTTTCCGTAAGTTTAACGCACGACGCAATAATATTTTTGAACATGCCAAGAAATTTCCCGAACATTTTAGAATATTCCTACATATGATTTGTTAACAAAAATGGCCGATGAAACTCATTTTTTCTTTTTTGATAACGGAGATTTTCGGACAGGGTTAAATAGCACGTTTTAATGTTCTTCCGTTATTTAGTCAAAAGATTCATAAAGCTGTTTTAACTATGTTTTTAACAAATGTTCCGATATACTATTTTTCTTAAATGTGGACGTAGTTTCGATTTCGGAATCGCTAGTCCACATTTAAAATGCTCTTTTCCGTCAGTGTTTGGGCGTTTAAAAAAACGTAGTGACATCTTTTGATAAATAACGAAGAACATAAACTGTAATATAACCCTGTCCGAAAATCGCCGTTTGCCATTAAAAGAGAAAATGAGTAATCAGAACTTTTCTAAGAAAATCATATGTAGACCATATTTCGAAACGTTTTCTTACCTTCGGAAACTGTTGGCATATTCGAAAGCAAATATTTATTAGCTCGCGTGCGGTTTGAAAACTTCTGAATCTTATGAATTAATAATGGAAGAACCTAAAACTGCTATTTTAACTTTCCCAAATCTCCGTCATCAAAATAAGTAAAAAAAAACAGTTCAATCCCGACATTTGTTAAAAATCCATCTAGCATAATTTTGAAAAAGTGTGTTTCGGAAATTTCTTGGGTATGTTCGAAAATATAATTTTGCGCGTTTTAAATACTTAATGAATCCTGTGATATAAGAAACGGAATGAACGTAAAAAGTGCCCTTTAATTCCGAAAATCTCCGTCATAAAAAAGACAACAATAACAAAATAGTTTTATCGGACATTCGTTTTAAGAATAACATGCCTCGGTTTAAACAAGGAGTGGCAATTAAAGTGGGGTCGTGTGCGCGCGCGTGGTTTGGCGCCCGTTTCTAGCCAAACAGCGCCCGTTGACCCCCAAAAAGGATCAACTGGTGGTGGTGTGGGGGTGGGAAGGGGACACAGGGCAGATTTGTTGTCAAGTACTTTCTGTATGCTCTCAGGCGGGATCGGAACACGTTCTCGGGCCCGTTAGGACCTACGAAAATCTGGGACTGAAACTATTGTTCAAACAATGTGTCTTACCATTAGTAAAGATTTTCATATTCCACACAAAAATGCTTGTAATGATCCAACTTAAAATCCAAAAAAATAATATCAAATCCAGCCCTTCGTCCCAATATGGCGGATGTTATAACACGTTGGACTAACTTTCGATATAGCCTACCGCAGCGCTTCTCCAAACCGGTGAGGACGCGGCCCCTCAGAGTGTTATCAAACGACAAGGCGCTGTACTCTGGCACTGACTGCTCATGAAGCGCATTACATACGCTTGTAAAATGTCACTTGTTTTCAAAAACATGGTGTGAAGCGCCGTTCTCCCAGGGTTCAAATATTTCTTAGAATCTGTCAATCATACGTGAAAGCACTTTTGCACATTTGGGTCAATGACCATGTTGTTCTCACGGCGGTATCTTTGATCTCCCCCAGGAGTGAAGTAGACGCGATGTGTAAACTTTCTGAGACATGTGCCGGCCGCTGTATGATCCTGACTAGAACCTTGTCCTATATTTTCAATCTCTATCGGTACCGGTAAACGTATTGCCCACCGGCGCGGCCGATGTTTAATTATGTTTTTGGCGTAAATGTTGAACCAGGCCCCGACAAAACTTCTGGACTCCCGATCGGCGAGAAATATTTTCACTGTTGTTGTTTTTTTTTTGTCATTTTGACGCCAAGGGGTGGGAAACATTAACAGACACTGGCATACTGATTTTCTAGAATGATCGGGGCGAAAAGTTATTTGCTAATCAATATGTGAGAAAAGTAAAACCTACCACTGTGCGTCCTTGAGTGAATGCGTGTGATGCACGCGGGGGTGGGGGAAGTAGTGACGAGTACTTATCAAGCCATGGTGCGTGGTAAAATACCCGGGGGGGGGAGGATGGGGGATATACCCCCCAACATTTAGTCTCACTAGGGGATGGGCCCCATGTTATTTTTTTTCACCCCCCTCATGTTTTCAGTCTACTGACAATTCTTAATGGTAACAATACACGAAAAAACTATTCTGCTCACAACACTTTCCGAAGGAACAAAGATACATCTTCAAACATTCTGTGGGTGACCTCCGCATCAATTTGGGATTTCTTTCAATCTACTGTAATATTGTAGAACGAATTGTAGAAGGTTGAAAATTAACGTAATCAGCCCTTAACACATTTTTTCAAATTTTTTACCGAAGCTTCGCTAGTTCGCGCTGAGCCATTATCCGTATAGATGGTGATTGTTTAATACCCCTTATGACGAAAAACAGCACTGCTGTAACGCTCTGATTTAGGCCTTTAACCTTTTTGCTAACCTGTCTGGGACCGGTCTAAGATCACCTCCCAGCGGCATGCCACCCCTATACTTTTCCCTCCCTCGCATTTTCCATTGCTGGCAATCTGTTCGTCCGGATTTTAGTTTCGAAAGTAGTAAAACTACGATAGTTGTAAAAGTGTTCGGCGTCGTACCCCACCAGTGGCCTAAGGCGGGCCCCTGGACCTCACTCGTCATGGGCCCTCGCGCTTCGCGACTCGCCAGTGGCACATTTCTTTGGACTTAAAAAGAGTGTCTTGTGCTTGTACAGAACTGGTAAGGCCACAATTTTTACTGTTTCGGTTTTTTCCTGTGAGAAACTTTCGAGAAGTCCCCTGACACCTGGAATATGCCTTCTGCATTACGTTCAACGGATACTATTGTACCTATATCAATGTACGGTATTCCGGTGTTTGTGGAAAACTTTCGAAGAAGATTCCCCTTACCACACCTGCAATATTTCTGCCTTAACGTGTCACGGCTACATGTACCCTTAGTACATGTTACGCAATCGTACTGTAAAAAAAAAACAAAATGGGTGTTGGATACAGAGAACTTTCTGGGAAGTCCCCCGAACCACCTTTCAATATTCTGCTCACGTGCCACGGCTACATGTACATGTAGTACCATATACCAATGTACGCCGCATTCGTGAGAGAAACTTTCGGAGAATCCCCTGACACGGGCTCCGCATGCATGAGCTGATGGAACACTGTCATTTCAAACTAATTTAATTTGGAATACTTCGTAGCATTGTGATTAAACCGGATCACTGCAACTGGAAATTCCCCCGTACGTACCAACAGCTGGACCAGCTAGCTTGTAAATACACTGCACCACGAACTGTACTGTTTTTGCATATGCGAAGTTTGGGCCCCTATGCGTGTCTGAACATGTTCTACACATACACCGCAGCATATCATCTAGCTTAACCCGTATTAGCAGCTATGTATAATGCTGAACACAGTACCTTGGGTCCTCAGGGGACCGTCTCCACGTTCAGCTCTTGGACAGTCAAAAACATTTTCAAATTCACTTGAAACCCAAATCAAGGATAGTTCTATCTTTACATCGCGATGAAATTTTGGCAAAAAAACTGAGCCTATTCATAGCAATTACCTGGTGGAATTACAAAAATTCACTGAATGGGCCAGGTTTTTTAGTCAAGGTTAAACTGATTCTAGGCCTAACGTTTTGGTCCTTTTCGGCTAAGGGAAGGGTGGGAAGGAGAAAGGTTCTGGGGTTGTAAAGGAGGGCGGACAGAATTGAAAAGGTAGGCCCATCCGGCGAGAAGACCTCTTCTATTAATTGGATCGTCAGCTGGGCACTCTGGATAAATCATGTGGAATATGTACGTGCTTATTTCGTTGGACTTAAAAAATGTCTTTGTGCTTGTACAGAACTGGTAGCCACAATTTTTTTACTGTAGCTGGTATTTCAAATTTGCCGTTTTTTAGTTTTAATCGTGTTCGGAAACTGTTCTTCTTCGATAACGGCGGGCGGGCATTTTTTTTTTTTTTTCAATTTTCAGATTTACTTCTTCATATGCTTTGAAAACTTTAACCCTTGGGCTCGTAAATGTAGGTCTGCAGAGATCTAAATTGTTCGGATTGCGTGTGTCTGGAGACCAGGGCTAAATGTGTTAACGAGGAGAGATTGGGTAACAGGCACGGGGCTTCATAGTTTAGTTTCTCTGTGAAGACCATTTTAGTCCGGCATATTTTTTTAGGCCACCCTATTTGGGCGTAAACTTAATAGTATTTTTATCATCCATCGGGCAATTGGGTAATGTCTTACTTTATACAGGCGGACTTTAAAACAAGAAAATTGGCCCTGCACGCTTAGAAAGGAAAAAAAGCTGTTTAGCAATAGCTTATTTACTATCGAAGTGATTACGATTAAAACGCTCTATATGGGAGATATGAATATGTTGAATGTTTACGTTTTGGGTTTAGCTATCATAGGCTTGGCGCCGCTAGGTTGCGCTTGTGTTGATCTATCTCATCATAGACCTATTATCCAATTGATTTTAATTGGTAAAGTATTAAGTTTATTTTTCTTCCCTTCTGTTGACCTTCAAAATACGAGGTGATTATCACTAGTAAACCGAGTAGGGCAGGAAAGGGGGGGGGGGTTTTTGTACGTGCATACTATAGCAAGAATATTTTATAGCGAATCCTGACCTTGGAATCCCTTCCACAATGGGCGCACATTCAGTCTTGAAGAGCAATCCTGTAGCTTTGCATGATTGTCTGCTGTGGGGGTGGCAGTAGGAGACGGAGGAGGAGAGAACTTGTCCAAAACTATAGGTTGCTGTAATCGTTGGTTCTTCACTGTGGTCGCACCAGCGGGCGTTTCGCGGGCCGCGGCAGACAACTCCTCCACTAGGGGGCATGGCTCAGTGTCTCTGATCTTTCTACTCGTGTAGATGGGATCAAGATACGCCTTGGAGAAAAAACATTCCTTTTGACCCAAATGTGCAAAGTGTTCACGTCTGATTGACAGATTCTGAGAAATTCTTGAACCCTGGGAAAGCAACGGGACTTGCATTTATATTTGTAACAATCGGTGACATTTTACACCAGACACTCGGCGGTAGTCCTGGCGCTGGGGGGGTGGCTGTATGAGCAGTGCAGTGCCAGCGTAAAGCTTCATATGTTGTTGTACCTAAAGTACTGCAAGTAAGAAATGACTCTAAAACAAAGAACAAATTTTCCATACAACTCGGCAAACGCATTTTTTTCGTTGTAGAGCTTAGTCCACAGTAGATCTTCTGGGGAATCGGGTAAAAATGCATGAGAAGCGCCGTCAGTAGTACAAGCATGGGGCAGTAATTTCCTTAAAACTCTTGGTAAAAAGTTCGGCAACTGTCCTGATTTTATTGGCATGCTTTTGAAATTTGTTTCGCAACATATCAGCGGGAAAGTCACGAAAAACGTCATTTGCGCTTCCAAGTGTTCAGTTAGTGGTTGGTAGAAGTACCAAGTACAAGTGGTGAGAAGAGTCGAAACACAGAATAATTGAAGACTCCTGTTTGAATATCGGTAGTTTAATTTTTAAATTCGCCCAAAGAAAATGTTGCCGTTAATCATGTAATACTGTACCAATGTGAAGTCCGAAATATCGCACATTTGCAACTTGATCAATTTCAATCAAAGCTCGCATATTCACTTGTGACTCCAGAATAAAGATTGGTCAAAAACTTTTCAGTGCTAGAGGAAGTGTACATCCACAATTTTAAATTCTCTTATTATACTGTACACAATAGAATCATGTCGCCGTAGACAATTAAGCGTAGAACTGATTATACGGCGTCCAAGTGAAGTAAGTCTCTAAAATAGTAACGGCAAAATGCGGGGCAAATCCCTCGTGTATGATACTTTGGCCGCATCGGATTTAGTGGGAATGAAAGGGCGGACCATCATTTTACAGAATTGTCCGCAAACAAGATAAATGAGTATATTGCAGTTTTATGTTTCTTCTCGGTTATGTTTATTTATAAAAAACTTCCATTAAGTTTTTTTTAACCCTTAAAGATTTTTCAGTAAAAAAAAAAAACAGCCAGAAATTTCGAAACATTTGGCGAAAATTCTAGATGATGTTTTAACATGTCCGATGACTTTTTTTTTTTGGATGACGGGAATTTTCGGATTAAATAGCAGTTTTTATGTTCTTCCACTTCTGATCACGATTCATATGTTTTTCTAGCGCGCATATATTTAATTGCAACATGCCACAAAAGAATTTCCGAAGGTAAGAAACGTGTTTTTTTTGAGTGTTCTAGATGAGTTTCTAAAACAATGTTTCCGGTACTTTCCTCTTTAACGGCGGAGCTTTTCGGAAGTAAATTGCAGTTTTTATGTCTTCCATAAATTATTTATCAAAAAATTAACTATTATTATTTTTCACGTGCAAAAATATTTCCGAACTATCAAGAAAGTTCCGAAACATTTTCTTGTATTCTAGATGAACTTTTAAGAACTGTCCGATAGCAATTAACGTTAGGATCGTTACTTGGAGAGTTGCTTGCAGGTGCGGAAAGGCATAACGCTAGCAACGATGCACGTTGGTAACGTAAGTATCGATAATTGCGTTACCACAGGTTCAATGCTAACGCAACTATCGTTAGCAAACGGAATTTTCTAACGCTTAACGCTACTAACGTCCATTTTATTCTGAGCTGTACTGTAATGTTTGTCCTTTTACAAGTTTGCAAACCCTACACATTACTTTTCATGCCTTGAATAGTTCCTCTTTTATCTTGCTTCACATTCTTTCCTTAATGCATCACTTACAGATTTGCCTCTTACTCCAATCGTTGAGGGATTTGTCATCCTCCGGAAAAATCCAAACTATGAGAAGGAATCTTAATCCTCAGGCAGTCAAAAATGGTTATCCGTGTAAAATATGTCATTACCAAAGTCTCACTGTAGGAGCAAGGGTAACAAACCCCCTGCCACCGGTACACAGAAGTACCCTTTGTGGACATCTTAACTTTCTTGTTGCCCCTAGCTGTTAAAAGGTGGCTATTGTCAGAAATGTGGTAACATTCCTGTTTTTATAGTCTAAAAGACAGAGATCCCAGGACAGAAGATGGATAGATTGTTCACAGGCCACTGAAATTGATGGTACTGCTGGCAGTAAGGGTGTAGCCTGGTTTGTCATCATGGTATCAACCTGTTGTGTATATATGCCAGGCTGGCCAAGAGAACTCAAAGCCCAAAAGGACAGATCTTTTCTATCAACTTGTGACATCCAGTATATACTAAATGAAAAATGATCATATAATGGCATGTGAAGTCATTGGTGTTGGTATGAATGTCTCCCTGTGGTATAAAGCTTTGCTCAAATGTACAATTTCCATTTCTGGTGTCAACTTTAGTTGAACTTGACAGTGTTAAAATATTTTTTTCTTAGGATGCTCTTAAAAGTTGTTATAAGTGAATAAAGGAGGTGTATTAATGTCACAATATCCAAATAAAGGAGGATTTACTTGGTAGTCACCATACCCAGTAATATGGTTCCCAAAGGTTATGTCACCCATTCAAAAAGCTTTAAGAGAATGAGTATGTCTGTTTATACATTTGACAACACTGGAAGTTTTCAGTCTTGTGGGGAAGTGGTTTTAAGTAAACTTAGAAGTTGAATTGCTGCCTCCTGAGATACTCTAGGAAGATACATCCAGATTTTTATATCATTACATTGCAAGTATTTGTTAATGTAATTTCAAGTAGTGATATAAGGTCCTTGAAAAGTATCCACAGGCAATGATAAATTCCTCTTGGAAAATGTTCAATCGGAGAGAAATTTACGGAATTTCTGTGTCATGTTACAGTATTGCAAAATTCACCACATTTGTTAGAAGTTAAGGAAGTATTCTGATGGTAGATTGTCAGTTTTCTCAAACTGGCCTGAAATGTCTCATTAAACAGAAAACCTCTCCTAACTACTGAGAAGGGCAAAATCCTCTTGTGCTTAAAGTCAGTATTGCAATCACTGATACACTGTAGTGTGGCAATGTTTAGTAGGTATTTGATTAAGCTGCCTTCAAATTTCTCAGTAGAAAAGTTGATTTAGCCAGATGACTTTTCTTCCAAATGTCATGATCTGACGATCTGACTGTTGTTAAAGTATAGTTACCTTTACATAAGGGTTTTCATGATATCAATTACTGTTGAAATAAATGAATGCAAAAAGTTTACTACAAACAAAGATGAAACATTTCTTTCTCATATATTTTTGTTGGAGTTGAATTTTGCATTTCTGCATTGCCCTATCATTTACTATACACATCAAATTTACTGAATTCTCTGATAAGTCCTTCAAACCTGAATATTCACTATCTAAAAGATGAATCCATATGGGTTGAATATTCAGATCTTAAAACACTCCATATCCATGACCATCTGGTAATGAATAAACATAACTCTCCACTGACATTTAATATACTGTTCAATATCTGACCATGAATATTTCCATGTTATTAGCTTAATTATACTTTTCTCTCAATATAACTGGGTTCACCATACTATACTTTTCTCTCAATATAACTGGGTTCACCGTACTATTGTAAAATACATCACCTCACTGCTGCATTTCAAGCAGTCTTCCCACAACTATATACCATGCTATCTTATGACTAACAGAACACATCCCAACACTAGGCTTGACTAGAACATGCATACAGAATAAATAAAACAACAATGACAATACTCTGCTTAGTGCTTCCACCTTTAATAAATGGACAACTTCAGGAAATTAATTTGATGAAATTGGGAACTTTTGGGGTGTATTAGCAAGGGGAGCTGAAGTACAGAATTGCAATGTAAACATTCAGCAAGGAATGTAGGAATTTTGCACAGGTTTTTCTTAGACCTCTGATGGCTCATACAATCCAGACTAATATAACAGGCGACCCATAGTCTTATCTGTCTGTCTTCAATGAGGTTAATAAAATTTAAATCAAAGTATTTAATGGATTTGATTTCATTCAATGAGGTGGATACACATCCCCTAAACTGATAGAAACTTTCATCATTACCCTCATGTTATCTTGTAAAGGAAGTGTACATTTTGGGTTGCATTATAGCAATGCACATTTCTTGGTATACATTCTTCTGAAGACATCATACCTAGAATCAAATATATCTACACTGTTATTTTCATTACAACATAAATACATTCCTTTCTATACAAACATGGTCGCTGAGATAAAGTAAGCGGACTGGCCGATGCGGCAATTGTCCCTGAGCCTTTTTGGATTTAGGGTTGTTTGGGGCTGGTTGATAAAGAAAGACCCTTTACCTGGGACAGTTACCACCAAGATACTAATTTTTGCCAAGGCTGCACCTGTTCACTAGGACTTGCATGGTGAGTTTTCTCACTTTCAATCTGAGTGTGTTTGATAACATTTCATATACACTCCATCAAAGTCACTATAGTAGAAACAGAGAAATGTATATAATACTACATAATAATTCCAGTTCTAAACTGAGTGGGGCTAGATATAAAGCAAACTGCATAGCATATACAATCTCAAAGAAGCACTGAAGATTAATATGTGAAATAGAAAGTATTGGAATATATCTGTAAGTGACATAAGAATCCACACAAACACTCCTCACTGACCAATTCCTTTCAGCAAAGTACAAGCCAAGGATGACACTGTTCCTCTCAACATCTGCATCTCAACTTAATGACAAATGATTGTGAAGATGAGCAATTTAACAGTATACACAATTCAAATTTTGCACATTCCTACACCTCACTGGCAGCCACAGCTGGGGGACACCCACAAAATATGACCTGTGTTTCCAGATACAGTGTGAATTTTGAATTGCATTAAACCATTCTTTTCCAAAGGAATTGGGATAATCTGGGACATATGCCCCCAGAAATGGCTGACTTGTGTCCAGCCATTACTTGACTACTCAGACTAGACTTTAACAAGGCCTTGTAAAGATCTAGAGGTATACTTTACAACAAATTGTACTATACTGCCCTTGGAATACATACAATATTGGTTATATCAATATATTCCAGGCAAAAAATTGTTAATAAATCTAAAGATATTCTATATGAGATTGAAGAAGTTAACTGTCCTTCTAAGCCTTCTGCGATTTTGATCATTTAAGTTAAAGGATGTCCAAAGACAAGTTAAGAGTGCATGGACATTAGCATACAATTCTGAGAACAGTGTCCAGCCTAAATCTACAGTACACATTACCCTTAATAAAATCCATGTCTCGGTGACAATCAGCTTTTTAGGGCAGCAGTTTCACCTAATGGCCAGTCTTTACCTTCAGTATGACTTTGCAACATATCCATCAAGTTCACAGACCGCACATCAGTTAATGGACAGCCAGAACCCAAATTATATGAGTCACTCCTCAGGAAAAGCAGTTGGTATCTTTTCTCACACCCTATCTGGCATATATGTTTATGTAAGGCTACCTCTGAAGTGATCACACATCTACTTATCCTATTCACTTGTAGCTTTTCATACAAATCACTCCCCTTCAGGTGTCTATTCACCTCAGTTAAAGTAGGGTTACAAGAACTATCTTGCCCCCTCCCCCCCCCCTCAAGTGCATAGTTACTTGTTAAAATAAGCTCATCCATGGTTAAAATTGCAGACCATTAAAATCCTAGTGCTCCTCCAAATAGGTATAAACAGCATGCCCCTAAAAGGCAAACTGACATCATGCCCCTCCAAGACAGTCTCACATCATGCCCCTCAAAGAGAGATAGACATCATGCCCATCAAAGAAAGACTGACATCACCCCCTGTTTCTTCAATTCAACTTACCAAAGTCCTCTCTAATATCACAAACCTGTACCTCCTTAAATACACCAAGACTAGCACCACATACCTACCAGACTGACAGACCATGCAATGCAACTCTCTACATGTAGCACTCAGAGGAAAAAGAGAACAACCAAGTATCTTTGCTAAAGTTGTAAAGAAAAGAACTTTTTAGAAAAGTTTTGGCTGTTACTTTCCACTGCAGATGAAAACTAAAACTACTCCCAAATGGAGTGATGTTCCCAAAGGTATGCAGACTTAACAAGAAGCCATCAAGACAGATCAACCTGCAGTGCAATTAAAACCTGTATTGATCATCTTCATTACACAAATTACTTCATTTCTTAATTTCTTAAAAGGTATGAAGACACTAGGTTTTGGAATGATGCCAATATGCATTAATCTTTGAACATCTGAAGGCCTTTCTACCATTATAGCTAAGAAATTATCAGAACAAAGAGTAGGAGCACCAAGTTATTTGGTATTACCCTTTACTAAGAACTTCTCTATCAAAAGAATACATGAATGATTTTGGTTTCAATGTCAACTGCCTTTTTTCACAACTAGCCAATAAACAAGTAAAATCCATGCACCCCGACATCTGACTATTCATGTATCTTGTGGCGGGGAGAGAGTACGGTCTTGATACTGTTGCATGATGGAATATCCTTTCACACAGTACTGGCTTTACACAAAAAGGAGGGCGATATTATGACAAGGTTGCGGATGTACCGGTGGCATCTATTGCACAATTCACTTCTTTTCCCAGAAATTAATATTAATGGGATAATACACGTAGGGGTAGTATTCGTTATTGACCATGAAACCAGGAATGTCAAAGTTTGTCTGAAACAAAATAAAATAAAAAACCAGAATGCAAAAATGCATTGAGGTTTCGATGATATATGTTCTATTCCAAATAATGCCATGATGTCCCATGTCTTTCAGTCACTGGTCAAGTGCTATCTTAACATGTTGGAAAAATAATTTTAGGTTCATATTTGATCTTGGGAATTCCTGGGAAATTTTGCATTTTGACATCTGATGACTCAAGATGATGATCTTGGGAATTCTTGGGAAAATTTGCTTTTTGCCTTCTGGTGAACTCATGAGACGATCTTGGGAATTCTTAAAATTTTGCTTTTTGACCCCAGATGACCTTTGACCTCCATCAAAAACGATAGGGTTCTTCCTCTTACCATAATGCATGTACATACTAAGTATGAAATTTATTCAAGCTTCCTATCTTGAGATATCATGTTAAAAACATTTTCAGTGTTTGACCCCCGGTGACCCTACATGACCTTTGACCTCCACCAAACATGATAGCATTCATCTTCCCACCATAACACATCCACATACTACCTATGAAATCTATCCAAGCTTCCTATCTTGAGATATCGTGTCAACATGGTTTTCAGAGTTTGACCTCCGGTGACCCCAGATGACCTTTGACCGCCACCAAAAATGATTGGGTTCTTCCTCTTACCATAACACATCTACATACTACGTATGAAATTTATCCAAGCTTCCTAACTTGAGATATCGTGTTAACAAGGTTTTCAGCATTCAACCCCTGGTGACCCCAGATGACCTTTGACCTCCACCAAAAACAATAGGGTTCTTCCTCTTACCATAACGCATCTACATACTAAGTATGAAATTTATCCAAGCTTCCTATCTTGAGATATTGTGTTAACAAGGTTTTCAGAGTTTGACCTCCGGTGACCCCAGATGACCTTTGACCTCCACCAAAAACGATAGAGTTCTTCCTCTTACCATAACACATCTACATACTAAGTATGAAATTTATCCAAGCTTCCTAACTTGAGATATCGTGTTAACAAGGTTTTCAGCATTCGACCCCCGGTGACCCCAGATGACCTTTGACCTCCACCAAAAATGATAGGGTTCTTTCTCTTACCATAACGCATCTACATACTAAGTATGAAATTTATCCAAGCTTCCTAACTTGAGATATCGTGTTAAAAAGTTTTTCAGCATTCGACCCCCGGTGACCCCAGATGACCTTTGACCTCCACCACAAACGATAGGGTACTTCCTCTTACCATAACGCATCTACATACTAAGTATGAAATTTATCCAAGCTTCCTATCTTGAGATATCGTGTTAACAAGGTTTTCAGAGTTTGACCTCCGGTGACCCCAGATGACCTTTGACCTCCACCAAAAATGATAGGGTTCTTCCTCTTACCATAATGCATCTACATACTACGTATGAAATTTATCCAAGCTTCCTAACTTGAGATATCGTGTTACCAAGGTTTTCAGCATTCGACCCCCGGTGACCCCAGATGACCTTTGACCTCCATCAAAAATGATAGGGTTCTTCCTCTTACCATAACGCATCTACATACTAAGTATGAAATTTATCCAAGCTTCCTACCTTGAGATATCGTGTTAACAAGGTTTTCAGAGTTTGACCCCCGGTGACCCCAGATGACCTTTGACCTCCACCAAAAACGATAGGGTTCTTCCTCTTACCATAACGCATCTACATACTACGTATGAAATTTATCCAAGCTTCCTATCTCGAGATATCGTGTTAACAAGGTTTTCGGAGTGTGACCCCCGGTGACCCCAGATGACCTTTGACCTCCATCAAAAACGATAGGGTTCTTCCTCTTACCGTAAGGCATCTACATACTAAGTATGAAATTTATCCAAGCTTCCTACCTTGATATATCATGTTAACAAGGTTTTCAGAGTTTGACCCCAGATGACCTTTGACCCCCACCAAAAACAATAGGGTTCTTCCTCTCAATATGGGGCATCTATGTACCAAGTTTGAGAACTGTCAGAGTTTCCCTTCTTGAGATATCGTGTTAACGAGCAAAGTGTCACAAACACACATACACACACACATACACACACACACACACACACACACACACCCCTTACTAACGGGGACCACAATCCGAGGATATGGGTAATTCACTGATAATCTGAGGATATCCTCAAATTTTGGTGTGTATGGGATTTTGTACCCATGACCTGTGTCAAACTGTGTGAAGTCTGCAAATTGTTTTGAATAAGGAGATACTGCAATACTGCCCTCAAGTAGTGTCTACAGCCTGAGTATGAAATGTATTATTGTATTACCATCTTGACCACACAGAGAAGTGTAGAGGGTAGGTGAATTAAATGATTGAATATATAGTGAAACCTGATAGGATGACATTTAAACCAAAATTATACTGAACTAGCCATTATTAGTCACCAAATCACAAACACTTTGGTGTCAGATCACCACTAATTGTGTTTTACATCTGACCTGCCTGCTGGCTCTTCCTGTTTTACTGGGAAACTCATGGTTTCGAGTCAAATTTCTTGGCCTCTGAATGTCCCTGAATGTCCAATCAGGGGCAGATCCAGGATTTTAGAAAAGCGTGTTGCTAACTTTGTTAGGACAAAGTTCGTACTTATGAGCCTCAAATGTACAAAGCCATGATAGGGGAGAGCTTTGGTGAAATTTTTAAGTCAGACTGTGCTCACTAGTATTTCCTAGCATCTAGTAATTAAGATAAATGAGCAAACGTCATGTTCATGCATCACAGGTATCCATGCAGTGTGATCAATGCACGCAATTTCGAAGTAATCTTATCAAGTTACCAGCAGACTAATCACCATACATTGCTATGATGGTTAAGACATGAGAGGCCTGGGAATTTTTTTGAAACTGAGTGCTATAAGGTACAATTTCCTGGCATTTAGAAAAGAAATATGTGCGTAACCAAACATTATTTTCATATATCACTGGCACAATGCAATATGACTATATAGGCTGAGGCGGTTTCGGAATACAGCTAATGCTCGTACACAAGTGAAATAATCAAGATGGAGGGAGGGGGGATGAGGGGGTTGTCTTGCAAAAATTTTGGAAATCAAACTGCTAAAAATAGATGTGACTTAACGACATGTGGAAGTTGAGATATGTAGTAATCATGGGCGGGGATGCAATATCAAATGCCCCCCCCCCAAACATTTCGTAAAAGAGTAGTGGCGTGGCTCTATTTGATTAGGACCTACATGTCTCAGCATTCTGCATTATGAGAAGTTCACTCCCATGGAAAGGGGCCGACGGCACCTGCTCTCAAGAGAAGAGTTTCTCTAATAAGAACCCAAAAGAGTCACTCCAGTTTCTCCAAAAAATTCATTCCACATGGCTAGACAGTGTAAGTCCTGTCAACCTTACCAAGTAACAGTTGGTACAGTACACAGGTTATGTACACAAAGCCTAATTGTTGCTATCCAGCTTGTGTGTGTCATGTGGTAGGTCAGTTGGTGATCGACTCATGGAGCAAAGTTTTGCTATTTCATCGGGAAGTCCATGTGGTTTGACATAATGTATGTTATCCCCGATATAGTCTACAACCCCTAAATTTTCTATGTTGTTTTTTTTTCTTTTTGTTTTTAATGATTAAATATGTTTCTGTGTAAGCCTACCAAAAATTTTTGTGCACTTTGCAATTCCAGGTTTTAGACTCGAAAGCACACTACAGTATCAGGGCACAACTTGGCTTTTGAAGCATTAAGTGCTAATGTGCAAAATATACTCTACAATGGCATGGAATATTTAGGCTCCTTCATATCCCTTTCTCACCAACCCCCATAGGGGCTGTCGGAACTTAGGGTCTCTGGCATGGGCATGCGGGGGGCAAGGGGGCATGTACTTGCCCCCTGGAAAATAAAAAACTTGAAAAAACGAAGAAAAAATAAAGGAAAAACGAAGAAAATATAACATCAAAATTCACTCAGTGTGAATTTCTACTCTCAAAACAAGAATTGAATAAAAACATCAATACTCAGGCCTCAGCCCCCCCCCCAGCACATATGTTTGGTATATTTTAAAGTTTATATTTACGATATTGCTAGTGTTTCCCTTTTTATATGCGGTAAATAGGCCTTGGAAGTGCCATTTCCAGTGATCTGGAAAGGATTTTGGGCGAAAAATTTCTTGTGCTCTGCGCCAACCCATGGTGGCACTGAGCGCTGAGAGTCTATGTGCCTCTTCCCCCCCCCTCCCCTCCTTTACAAATTCCTGGCTACGCCTTTGTCAACACTGTGTGAAAAGTAGCATCTAAACTCTTTTCTGGGAGTGAAATATTTCCCAAGAAAAAGTTGGGACCCCTTGAAAAAATTCTGTCCCCCCGGAATTTTTTTCTGCGGACGCCCATGGTCTCTGGTATGACCCAGCGCCCCTGTCGGGAAAATTCTGTCGCCACCAATGGTCAGTTTACTTACTTTGGCTTTCCAAATCGTCATTTCTGCGATAAAACCCAAAATTTTTGGTACGCCCACTCTTCCTCAGTTCCATTACAGTACTTACAGCTAATAAAGTACATAACTTTACCATCTTTTCAAGTAACTCAAGTTAATAAGTAAAATACATGTATTTATGTAAATATCAGGAATTTCATCTTATTTCGCTAATTTAGTTAAGGTTCTACTGTGTCTTCCGTACGCGCGGTACGGCTAGTGGCTCGAGGAGAGAAGTGCAATGTAAGTTGTGCCCGCTAGGGACCAACTGCCGGGACAATACCCGGACAATTGAGATACAAGCTTTAAACAAGTACAGATTCCTTTTAATGTAGGCTAACCCCCAAAATTTTGCATGCTTCTTCCGCTTTTCCACAGTTCCTCCTAGTAATGTAGACTTTGTAGCAAGTCAAACTCTGTCAGCCCGTAAAAATCGGTTGGGAGTATTTTACTGTAAATCCTTTGTCAACCCTATATTACTACATGCCTACACCTACTGTAGCTA
This sequence comes from Holothuria leucospilota, assembly GCA_029531755.1. Lineage (NCBI taxonomy): Eukaryota > Metazoa > Echinodermata > Holothuroidea > Aspidochirotida > Holothuriidae > Holothuria > Holothuria leucospilota. Next base: position 29,825,320 of record CM055972.1, on the reverse strand, counting down.
TGCACTCTGTTGCAGGTCCATAGCACCAGTGGAAGTTTGAATTAAAATGACCCAGCCACCCAGCTAACTGGCTAGATATTGTGTAGTGGCAAACGCAAAGTTTCTCTGAAAGATTAATGCTCTTAAATAATAGTTTTACTGCTAATTCAGTTGTAATTGAGAAGGGGACAGCATCTGTGAGTACTAAACTTTACATAAACGTATTTCAGGTGCTAGTGTGATAAACCGATTTAATGAGACTGGCAACCACTTCTATATATAGTGTAGTAGCCAGTAACCACTGTTCATTTTTTAACTGTGTACAACATTGCATGAATGCTTACAGTAAGAAATCACAACAGTCTAGGTTGCAGGCTGTAGTAAAGGAAAAATTCCCATCCCAATTACTTACAGTAACATAAAATGTGACATAATCATGTCATAACATATCAAAGTAACAACTGAAGGACAAATGAGTCAGAAGTGCCATGATCAGATGCCATATGTAGCATTAGGTTCCAAAGAAAAAACAGAAACCAATCCAACCAAAACCTACCACGTTTTTTTTGTGTCAAAAGAAAATAAGTGTCAAGTAAAGTATTAGAACAAGGTTCCTGTTATATAATCATCCTCAAAACTGAAGGGCAAAGGAGGCCTTAGCCCCATAAAATGTTAAACAACCTCCCAAACTCCATAGTTTGTGTTCAACGAATTCACAGCTAGGACGCCAGTGTCATTTGACCTCTTCTCCAAGGCAGTGGTGGGTTTAAGTGGGAGCAGGGCAAAGTCCCCCATCAGGGAATACTGCCCCCAGGAAAATTGCTGTACTGGGTATTATAAAATATGAAGTCACCAACGACAACCTGTTACCTCAACGATGGACATGACTTTGCTCTAGACAAAAGCAAAATTTAGTAAGACCCCCCAAAATATTTCTAATTTTCCGCACTAAAACCCCAAACTTTTTATATTTTCTTTATAATGTAATCCTGTACTTTTCAAATTTTCTCCAATAGAAACCCAATTTTTGTTGGCACAAGGAGCGCATCTAATATTTTGCTTTCAACATACTGTCAGCAACCTGTCACTCTTATCGTCGCTTTGGCTGCTGAACCCCCATAAGTGAGCTTGGCCCCCATCGGGAAAATCCTTAGGCCACCCCTGCCCAAAGTTGGGAGGGGTGAAAGATCCTTACTTTGCACTAGCTATTGCTTGAGTGTTTTCAGCGAGATTTTATCCGGGGGCCCCTCAAAAGCAGGGCAGAATAAAGGCATACACTGTAAATTAGTGTTTACTGAAAACCAATTCCAATCCTTACAAAAAATAGTGTGTCAACCTGTGTCAGTTACCACGTGTGATATCACACGTGAAAAGCAAAAGAAATCACGCGTGTTCCTAGGCGGCAAACCTGTGTTTTTGCAACCCTCTGGACAAAGGTTTGACACAGGTTTACGCACCTTTTCTTGCTTTTAATTTTATACCACAGGTTTTGACTCAAAATTCTTTGTCAATACTACTTTTAATTGCCACGTGTTTTGCATATGTCAAACCTGGGGCAAACCTGTGGCAAAGTGTGGCAACTGGCAAACCTGTGTCAATTTCACAGGTTTCCCTGCAAAAACCTGTGAAAACCCATGGCAGACATGTGAGAAAACCTGAGGATTTGGAACCAACTGACACACATTTTTTTGTAAGGGAATCGTTTTACAATTGACTCAATATTCTTATCCTGATTCTCATATATTGATGCAAGGTTTACTGGAACATGTCAGTCTCCCCACAATTCACTCTATTGTAAATAGTATTTTACATTTTGACTTGCAACTTTTAAAAGATTTGGATTAAAAATTTGAAGGTATTTTCATAAAGTTTTTACATTATCAGAGTTGAGCCTAATTAGGAAGTTAAGGTGCAGATAAAAGGGGGCCTGAGGGATCCCTTTTTGCTCCCAAAGAGAAAGGGGAAACAGAAGAGAAAAGGAAACAAGAGAAAGATGAAGAAAAGAGCAAAAATTTAAAAAATTGTCTCAAAACACTATTCAAAATACATTTTTCTGTGGGGTTGGGTGGAGCTTCTACAGTAATTGAAAATATTAAATATCCATAAGACATGGGCATCCAGAGGGGGGCAAGGGGGGCACTTGCCCCCCTGGAAAATCAAAAACTTGAAAAAACGAAGAAAAAATATAGAAAAAAAAACGAAGAAAATATAACATCAACATTTCTTAACAGTTCAATCAGTGTGAATTTCTACTCTCAAAACAGGACTTGAATACAAATATCAACACTCAAGCCCCAGCAGCCCCCCCCCCCCCCGAGCATATTTTGGTACTTTTTAAAGTTTATATTTACGATATTGCTTATTTTTCTCCTTTTTATATGCAGTAAATAGGCCTTGGAAGTGTCATTTCCAGCAATCTGGGAAGCATTTTGGGCAAAGTTTTCTTGCGCTCCGCGCCAACCCATGGTGGCGCGGAGCGCTGAGAGTCTGTGTTTGGGCTTCGCCCTTCCCCTGACAAATTCCTGGCCACGCCTTTGTCAACACTGTGTGAAAAGTAGCAGCTCAATATTTCCCATGAAAAAAGTTGGGCCGCCTAAAAAAATTTGCCCCCCCCTTGAATTTTTTTCTGCGGACGCCCATGCCATTAGGGTAGCTGACGGATGAGAGGAGGGCTGAAATGTGGGAAAACAGGTGAACGGCTGAGTAATGATGCTAGTCAATAGATCTATGAACATGAAAAAAAATATGTATGCACTGGGGACATGGCTAGCTGCAATGAACTGTAGTAACAACTTTGTGTTAAAGAGTGAAATTTTCTACAATATAAGGGGATTAAGATGCCAAATTTACGCCATACATGCTTTGTAGGATGATCAGAGACACCAGGCTAGCAAAGGGACGTGCTATGGTGTGCAGTAATGTGGGCACAGGGGCTGGAGGACGCGTGCCCCTCCAAGCGAATTTCAAAAGTTTCGATTTTTGTTTAAATGAACTCAAAAGGCGTTTAAACTATGGATTTCTGCAGGGGATAGGGAGGGGTGAGTTTTCAACTGAATGATGGATAATTTATTTTAATCATTTTCTAATTTTTTTCACAAATTATTGAACGCTATCAAAATTTACACATATCGTTCACAATCTATCAAGATTTTCCCTCGCTCCGCACACTTTGAGCTTCGATGCTGCACATATATAGTCCACAAGGCTTCAAGTGTTTTCGCATTATTTATCAGAATTCTACAATTGACCCAATTGTTTGTGAGCATGTGATTACAGATGAGCACAGTATTGTAAGCATGTAAAGAAAGGTATTTCTTTTACCTTTCTTTAATTACTCTTGAGAAGACCATACATTCAGGTAGCAGACTCACATACTAATTGGCAGACAATATTTTGTGAAATTGGTATAGTCTCGGTGCAGAGTCTTCATGCAACAAGTTTGTCATAGAAATGATTTTTGGTATCAAATTTAGTGCACTTCCACTATCGCTTATATTCGTCATGGTCTGCCTTATATGGTTTCGCCTTATATCTTATGACCATATATATATATATACATACACATATATATATATATATATATATATATATATAGGTAAAAATAAAGTAGTAAATAGTGCTAAAAGTTTGTGAAAAATTCCACGACGTTTCGGGTTTAAACCCTTCATCAGGTGGCAAAAATGCAACGATGAAGGGTTTAAACCCGAAACGTCGTGGAATTTTTCACAAACTTTTAGCACTATTTACTACTTTATTTTTACCTACCTACTTCATAAGTGCTACGCAGTACTATATATATATATATATATATATATATATATATATATATATATTATATATATATATATATATATATATATATATATATATATATATATAATTACGGCAATAACAAGGCGGAATATTTTTTGGGCCAATGACTCTGTGGGGACCTCACTTCTAGAGGACTCTAACACTAAGTACGTACATTTCTGACACTTGTTAGACTTTAAATACAACCTGTCTGCTAACAAGCATTGCAAGCTCAATAACTCTAACCATGGAAGTACTATCTCGGAACAATACCCAGGGGCGGATCTAGGGTCTTTTCTGAGGGGGGGGGGTCCAACATAAATAGGGCACATACATATTTTTAAAATTTTGGTTCGACCCCATAAACGTCAGCGGTTATACAATTTACCGCATATTGACAAAGAAAGGATAAACCAAGAGACATGCAAAAACTGGAATCAAAATCTGGAATCTGAACGGTGAAATTGCAAAGCGCGTGAAAATTTTTTGGTAAGCCTACACTTATAAGAATTTGTACTAATTAAAAGTTTTTATAGAAAAATTGTCCAGAAAGTTACGCGCTATCAGGCATAACTTTATTGTACTACCCTCCTCGAGGCACTAGCCGTACCATACAACAGACACAAGTGACCGTTAACCAGGTTTAGCGACATGCGATTCAATTCCCGACATTTACATTAATCCATCATATTCTAGATATTAACTTGAAAAAGTGGAAAGGGTTTGTACTATAAGGTTTAGCGACATGCGATTCAATTCCCGACATTTACATTAATCCATCATATTCTAGATATTAACTTGAAAAAGTGGAAAGGGTTTGTATATTTCATTCATTCATTCATTCATTCATTCATTTATTTCGTCCGTACAAATATATTCAGAAATACAAAAACGGACAGGACACTAGAAAGACAAATGTTTAACGAGCTAGTGCCCAGAAAGAGACTATACAAAAAAGAGTATAACAAGAAAAGAAAATGAGAAGAAAAAGAGAACAAACAAACAACGACGCAACTAAGAAAACTACAAAGAAAGGGAAACTTAGTCAGTGTACTGAGCGATCAGGTAATTTTTTACCTTATGCTTAAAAGTAGCATATGTTCTAATCTTTTTAATTTCATTGGGGAGAGAATTCCAAATTTTATAACAGTAGTTGTTTAACAATAATTTACCGTGTCTAGTATGGTGCCTGCTAACCGTAAAGAGGGCATTACTTCTAGTAATTGGACGAGCACTGGTAGAAAAGTTAGGGTGAACAATATTACCAAATACATATGGAAGACAATTATTGGCATACTTATAAATAAAAGAACACATTTTGAATACATGAATATCGCTGATCTTAAGGATGCTTAGGTCTCTATGCAGGGTATTCGTAGGATAACGCCGGTCTTTGAAAGTGAAATTTTTTAAAATTCTGTTCTGAAGAACTTGCAGGGGTTTGAGCAATAAGGGTTTAGTCATACCATATATTTCCACACCATACGATAATTTGGAGAAAACAAGTGAGTAATATAACTGGGTTGCTACAGCAGGAGTAAGCGAGGCCCTAAGGCGAAAAAAAATTCCATTAGGCTTTACAAGGTAGTTACAGAGATCATCGATATGTTGCTTAAAGCATAACTGAACATCGATCAATAGACCTAGGTATTTGACGCAGTTAGTTTTAAGGATACTAACATCGTTCATAACAAAGTGGTCTGGACAAGCATGGGGAATATGGCAATTGGCATGGAAAATAGAAAAATTGGTTTTTTCCAAGATGTAAGGTAAGTCTATTAGCATCAAACCAAGTCTTAAGTTGCTTCAGAACGGAATGAGCTTTGTGAACAAGAATAGTACAGTTACTGTCATGAACAAAACAATTTGTGTCATCAGCAAAGAGTCTTAGAGACTCGTTAGGCACAACATTTTTGCTATAAGCTATAAGCTTATTCTTTTATTTAGCTATAAGTATAACAGAACTGAGGAAGAGTGGACAGAGGAAACCGACAATTTTGGGTTTTATCCCCGAAATTACCCTTATGAAAGCCAAAATAGTAAACCGACCATGGGTGGCGGCAGAATTTTCCCAACAGGGGGCCGGGCTACAGTATGTCAGCTACCCCAAGTTTCGCCATTTCGAGGGATGATGAGAAGGGCAAATAGAGGAGCCTCACTATCCCATGCCATTGTGGGCATATTTTGCATTATATCACTGAATACTTCAAGATCCGAGTTGCGCACTGATAGTGTTCTTTGAATCTGGATCTTGAAATTGAAAAGCGCGCGAACTTGAAGCGGGCGAAAATTTTTAATAAGCTCACACATAAAACATACGACGAAACGAAAAAAAAGAACTTGTAGACCGTATCCGGTGTAACATACGTTGGATCCAAACTACCTGGACTACACGATGAAATAGCCAAACTGCTCCGTATAGGTCGCTCACCAACTGACTGTACCGCATGACACACACAAGAGCTAGAACACCAACTAGGCTTTGCGATATGGGATGAAAGTTACGACCTTTACATAAACTATGTGCTCTGCCTATATGTTGCTTGGTATAAGGTGGACAGGACTTGTGCTATCCTGCTATGTGGAATGGAACTATTGAAGAAAATAGAGTGGACTTCCCACCCTGCGCGCGTAGCCCGTTTGCCCCACAAAAAATGTTGGGGTGTTTTTTGTCCTTTTGGAAGATACGTATTAGAAGAAAACTAAATCCCTATTGATATAGCAAAAAAAAAACACAGGTAAACCCGATCACGATCCGGTGATACTTTCGACTAAGACTTCCCCCGACGAAACTGAAGTAAACTGGTTTCCTCGATAGGGGGGGCCAATCCCCCTTCCCTCAACGGGGGTGTGGGGGGGTGGGTGGGGCATGAAAACACTTTTTATCCGTCCCCCCCTACCTGGCCTCTCCAAACCCGATTTTATCTTTGTATGACTGGGGTGAAGGGGGTTTAAAAATACTGTTCTTTTTTTGTTGGGTGTGTTCCCTATATAGTTTGCGGCGCGACCGTTCCAAAAATACTTTTGGTTGTCCAGAACAGTTACTTGGAAAAAGTTCGAATGTTTTTGTGGCTTTTTTTTATATGCCGACCAGCAGACCGGTTCCCCATCGGTCCCCAAAAGACCATGTTGCGTGGTATTTTGAACCTGGTGGGTGTGATTTCGCTATAGTAAAATTTTTTTTAAGATAATGGAACAACCAACCCAAAACACCCGATTTCGGTCTTAAATTGGTGACAATTTCCTGGGTCCCCAAACTCTTTGACCCTTTTGTTTAACCCTTAAGATTGGGCTTTTTGGTTTTATTCCCTTTCTTCCCCATCCAACTAGGGGGCCCAACCACTATAATGGAAATTAGAAGAGAGTAAATCAGAACTAATCCAATAATAATAACGAAATGCATTTACCTTACTCCTCTCTTTTTTTATCCAATGGAAGAGGGAAAGGGTATACTAAGCATGGGCAGAGGGAAAGGTTTTCGTAAGATGTGAGTGTTTTTTTTTAGGGGAGTATGGGGAACAGATCATTATTTTTTTTTGTAAGACCAAAGGACTACAGTGCCCCTTTTTTTGGTAATCCAATATTAAAACACAAATAGTAAATACGTTTGACACCAACAAAAAAGCGCTAAGCCTAGGGGAGTATGAGGACGTAAATATCTTGCTGCGTTTTTTGTAACTACTTCGAGAGGAATGCCCCCCCCAAGGCAACGCCCCACAGAAAACGTTGGTTTCGCAAGGCCAAAAAGTGTTTCATGAAATGCCCTGAAAACTGGTACAACGCCAGGCAGTAAGGACATAACTTGTGGGGGGTCACATTCCCCCCCTTCCTTGTGTAAAAAACGATTGCAACTGGTTAGTCGTGGTTTGGGGGTGGGGCCGAATATAGGCCTTACCGTAGTCCCCCCCCCCCACCCCAAAAATTTGTGCCCGCAAATGTGTTCCTGTCGAGTTAAACGTGGCTAGAACTTTTTTTTACGGGGTTGAACAAAATTGTCCGATTACTGGATTGGGGGGTTAACCCCAAACATCCCCCTCCCGGAATTTGGAACAACTTTTTGTCATTTACTGTTTAAACTTGTGGCTTTTTTTTTTTTTTTTTTTTTTTTTTTTTTTTTTTAAGGGTAGTGGTGAAAAAAAGGCCCCCCCCATGTGCTTGGAACAAAAAGAAGCAACATATGGGAAAAAAAATTTTGAAGGGTGGGGTTGGGTCCCGGTGAAAACGGTCCGGTGTTCGGCGACCCCCCCCACCCCTGTAATCCCCCGCCAACTATTGACCTCATCCCATCCGTCTTGTAAAAAAAGGCCAAACCTCCCTCCGTTTTTGCCAAAAAAATAATACTAGCAACAAAAATTCCGGGGGACCAACAATATTTGGTAGTGGAATTCCAAAGTTGCCACCGCCCAAACGGTTGTTTTTTTTCCCGAATCCCAAAAATTGTTAAATTGGACAGAGGTTTTTAAGTGCAGAAGATCCCAACCAAGGAAGGTGGCCACGGCAGAAATTGGTCTTTTCAGAGATGGGATTCTGTGGATTTTTGACGTCAAATTCAAGTGGTTTTTCACCCCAAGAAAGATTTAACACGTGTTTTCACAGCCCTACCTTAATATTTCACCCCCTTCCCCACCCTTTTAAGAAAAACCTTATCACAGAGACAAACCTTTTTTCCCCATTTTTTGGTCCACCCACTTTCATAATTGGGGGGGTAACTCTCCGGCTTTCATTTTTTGTTTGCTGTTCCATTTCCAACAGTCACCCCCCCACCCAATCTGTTTGTGCAACAATGCCTCCTTCTTTCACAGGTTTTGATTTTATACAAAGAGCAACTTTACATATTAAACAAGACCTTGTTCACAAGGGAAATTACCCTTTCCGCTTTTCTCTACTAGTTTTTTTTGGTTGGATAAAGAAAAATAACATCTTTAAGGAGCTTATAAATCATGTTTCCCCTCCAGTGTGGGGATTTACAAATAAACCGTTTTAATTTAAATCCAGGAACTTCATCCTCCCCTGACACGACTCATTTTGGGTGAGGACTAAATTGAAGGTGTCCCCCCCCCCCCCTCACAGTCCAGACTCTTTTGACCCTGAAAAATATGTGTTCAAACTTTAGGAAAAAACGTTTCGCCAACCCCTCGTCATCCACAAGCATTTTTTTGTTTAGGTAACTCTCTGCACCCGTTCGCTACCCCCCATACTCCGACAAAACTTTTTAATGTGAAATTACAACAGCTTCCAATCCATTGGCAACAACCTACCCCATTTTTCCTTAAAAATTTCCCCTTCCATACCCATTCCATAACTTTACTGGCACTTTCCCATGCATAAAAAGCCTTTGAAAAATAAAAACTCCTTCAAGAAATTGTCCACCACTAGATCCTCCAACCTCTGGGGTTGCCCTTTTTAAAAGTAGCCCCTTGGTACCTACTGCCATTTACACAACTGAACTTTGTCAGAAAAATAACAAATATGAAACAAAAATTTTCCCATGAAAACGATAGTAACTTAGAAACCATTTCTTTTTGTTCCGCCTTCTTCCTGTTTGTTTTTCCCTTTTTCTTGCCTTCCCTTAAATATGCATCACATTTTCCCGAGAAGGCTTCCCCAGTGGGAATGTTGGGGGCCCCCCACCCCTGTTTGGGATCCTCCCAACCCACAACACCCCTAATGAAGTGGGCCGCCTGGGGGCCAAGGGGGTGAAAACTTTCTTTTGAAGAAAAAATTGTTTTTTTTCAATGAAAGGAAAAATATTAATCCTAGCAAATCAAAAAATTAGTTATCAATTAAACCTTTTTGCCTATGGCCTGCCATTTTTGGGTACCAGTTTTCCCTAATAAAACGAAAAAGTTGATTTAAAATGAAAAAGGGTGAGGGGAGTGAAAAAGCCCCCCCCTAAAAGTTCCCCCCAGTTCCCTAGAGCCCCCATTGCTTGGGTTCAGAGGATTTAATGACGGCACTTCAGGCCCTCTGGCAAGGGGGGGGGGGGAAACCGTGGTTTTATTTGGTGGGGATACCACAAAAACTAAAACCCCAAAGGTTTTCACTAGAACCCTGTAAAGGTTTTTTGGCCTTGTTAGAACCCCCCAAAGATTCCCCCTTCGGAAATTTGAAAATCCTTCCCTCCAGGTTTTTCGTATTTAGAGAATAGCAAAAGCTAAGTTTTTTGCAAAAAGTAAAAGAGGTCCAGTTTTTTTTCCTGGAAAATCTGGTTGGGGTGTTTTAAATCCCAGGACCTGGTCCCCACCCGCCCCGGCAATAGGGGAACAAGGTTCCCCTGAGGGGAAGGCAACTCCCCCCCTACTCCTTTGAGAAAAACTTTTTTCACATCAGGAGGGGGTTCCCCAAGTTGCCAAACATATCAGTGGGGGCGGCCCCTTATCCTTTTTTTTCTGTGTTTTTTTTCCCAATGGTAATGTTTCCCATAGCCAAGTTGTAGAATTTTTACCAATTTTTTTTTTTTTCATATAAAAAAGATTTCCAAACAAAAAGCCCCAAAAAAAAACCTTTTACCGACCCCTTGTGCCATTCACCACCCACCACGTGACCACCTTGGGAGGGTTTGGAGAACCTTTTTTTTGGGTCCCTAGCCCAAACAATGGATTTCCACTGAGAAGAGTTGTGGGCCCAAACACAAACCTTCCCCCCTAGTTTATGCCCTTGAAAATAAGGGAATTTTTCCCCCCTGAATTTACAAATCTATGTGGATAGAAATTCGGCTAAGAAAAATACAGACCCTAAAGAGTTTTTTGGGATTTTTTGGCTTACGAATTATCCCCCTTGGGTAAGTGATAGGGTTCGGGGCACAAAGGATTTTTATGTTGATTTTGTTAGGGTTGTAAGGAGAATTAAGTTTTTTAGAGTTTTAGGATTCTTTGGTCTTTTGGTCCAAGTGGGAACCCTATGGATCTTAAGTGGGAACCTCAATCCTAGTAAACCTCAATCTCTAGTGGACGCCTCCCCCGAGTCCTCTTAGTGGAAAGACCCCCTGGCCCCCCCCTTTTTTTATCATGTGGAACCCCTTTTTACCCCGGTAACGTGTTCTTCTCTCTTCCACCATGTTTTCCCGCATGGAAAATTTTTAAAACATGGATTTCAAAAGAAATGGTTAAGGCATTAATTGGAATGAGTACAATCTACAAAATGGAACTGTGGTGGTGGTGTAACAATGGTTTTGGTTTTGTACAGGTACACACCCAATTTTGACAAATATTGTAAGTTTGTTTATTTTTTTCTGGTAAGACAATTTTTTTTCAAACAAACTACTTTTTTAAAAACCAAAACCAGGGGTCTGAAAACTAACCCCAACCCTCAACAGGTTTTTAATAGCACAATGAAAAGAAACTAATGAAAGTTCCCTTTTTAATTCTTTGTTTGAATTTTTTGAAAAATGAAATTCACTTTGCTTGTCCACTGTGCCCTCTATGGGCCGACCAGGGAAAACAAATTCCAAAAATGTTAACCTTTACTGAGACCTGTTGTGAATATACCATATGAATTGAAAGGGCCTTGGCCAATATAACAGGGTGGTTCCATATTCCAATGGGTGTTGCAAAAACAGTAAAAAATCTTCCCACCTCTTTTTTATTTAACCTGACCTAAGAAGGAACTTCCGTTTATTTAAACTCAGAGAAAATTGAACGTTTTTGGTTTTTTTTTGATATTAACATCCCCAGATGCGGTCCATCTTCCACTTAACGTTAATTTTCGATCCTGTGAAAAAATTGCACCATGGGAATTTTCATGCAAACCACCTGTTGGGGGGTAAAGGGCCCCCCCCCATTCCTTTGGAATCTTTTTTTCATGGGCAACCATTTAATTAATTTTTTGGTCCCCACTCTATTCCCCCCACCCCCCTCCTTATTTATTTCGTCCGTCCATTAGGTTCCCCCCGGTATACCCATTAGTCCCCGTCCCCTCTCATTATTTTGTTCATCTCATTAGTTTCCCCTGGGTTTTAAGGTTATGGTTAATTGGGGTTAGGGTTTGTTTGTAGGGGAAAAACACCATGAGAACACCCCGGGGGAATTCCACCCAAATGTGGAATATGAGGGAAACCCAAATGAACATGGGGAAAAACCATTGAGAGTTGGGGGGACTACAGACATTATCCCCGTCTGTGGGTGGGGAGTACTGTGGGGCACCCCCGTGGTTGGCGGGGGGTTACCTTCACATACAGTATAAAGTTAATGTTTTACATTTCCCCCCCCTCCTACTGAAAAGGGGGTAAGAAATAGTTTTTTTAATTAAAACACAAGTTTCCCCCCAAGTTTAAACAACCCCTTCCCACACCCTCCCCCTCCACACGGCCTGCAAGCGCCCCCTTTTTCGCTTTCGCTTTCCCCTACCGTCCAAAAATTTCCACTGTCTTTTATTACCCCGCCCCCTATCACCCTTCCTTGAAAAATGAACCGAATTTTATCTTTGCTTACACCACCCAAGACTGAGTTAAAAGGTAAAGATTTTTAAGGGTGCAATAAATGTTTTTTTTCCAATTTCCACTGAAGAAAATCTTTATTGACCTTGGCCAAATGAGTGAAGTAAAGTCAAATTTGAGCTATTTTTTTTGCCCCATTTCAATCAATAATTGTCCAACTGCAAAAGCATAACAATGTAACTTAAAAAACAGTTTTTGAAAATTCTACCATGTAAACAGTAGTGGATAATACTCCTCGTGTTTTAAGAAAATGTGTGCCCTTGCCACTTGCCAATTCACGACAAACACCATGGTATGCCTAATTGCATTATATTGTTGTGTGAAGGTAACAAATAAGTTCCCTGATAATTTGTGGAAGGTATGGGGGCGGGACCCTTTCTTTTCACACCACACTATTAGATAGTTTGTCATTTGTTTTCCCTATTTACTGAAAGTCCCCCAGAAATAGTGGTTTACTCCCCATACATTCAGTTTAAGGTCCCCATTTTTAAAAATGGAACAGAGAGGTCATTTTTGATACTAAAATTTTGTGCCCGAAAACTGGAGAAACCAACAGGTCAAGTCCCCCCCTCGTAAAATCATTAAATGGGGGCCTTTCTGCCAAACATATTAAGTTAAAAAGAAACATTAAGAATTTCCTCTGCCCCACCCATGTTAAAAACCTTTAGCGTGTGAATATCCCTCAAAAATTTTTTAACATTGAAGCTCCCTGCCCCCTCATTTGAGGGCCATTTCACACCAAATTACGAATTGTTAAAAAATGGGTTAATGTTTTGGTGGATATCCTCTTATGAACCTGTGGGAAATGAAACCCTACCTTCATAAAACAGTTGGGGGTTTAGTAATGTCCCTCCCCCTACTGGGAAACGGATGAAACTGTTCGTTTAATCCAACATATCCTCATATGTTTAACCTAAAATTTAATAAATGAAACAAAATTGTTTTTTTTTTGATTTGTAACAGAATGAGGTTTAAAGACACTTTAATAAAGAGAAACAGTGGTCAATGTTTCCCAAGTCACTAAAAAACCCTTTAGTACTCAGCCCAACAGCCAATTAAGAATCCCTACCATATACTTCACCGTTTTGATAATCCTCCCAGTTTTTTTTTTTTGGGGGGGAAAAGGAATTTTTTTTGCATGCCTACGCCAATCCCTGTGCAACTTCACACCCTAACGTAAACAAAGTAAATCAGATGTGTAACACCTTTTAAAAATATTTTAAGAGGATATCCTCCTAATTGGGTGGGAAGACTTTGAGAATGGCGCCTCACTTCCTTCCCCCAACCCTTTTTTTTTTTTTTTAGTTTATATTAATTCCTTCCCCCAATTGAAGGGCAATTGAAAAATTACGTGGGTTTGTATTCAACACATTCCTCCCCTCCAAGTTTGGAACATTCAACTGTTTATATATTTAAAAATTTAATTTTTTAGTGTAAAGAGTTTTGGAATAATTTTACTTTTTCAAAAGAGTGGTACAAACAGTTTCAATGTCACTTAAAATAATTAAAATTTATCTGACCAAAACAAAATTGGTTTAATGCCAATAATTACCCCCTCTTTACAGACTTGTGCCCCCCTGGGCCCTGCAATGCACATATAGTCCAATATATGGTGAAAGGGGTTTTAAATATCCCCTCGAATTATGGGAAAGTGGCTATGGGAACGTATATTTTCTTTCACACAACCATAAATTTAATAAATAAGTTTGGTTTTTTTTCCTCCTCTTTGAATGGATCCAAAGGGGGGAGGAAACGGGTTTTGTTCCACTCATTATTCCACAGAAACGTTACAAACGAATACAAAGACATAAATTGATTTTCATAGGCCAACGATTGATGTTAATAAAAAGTTTTGGGAAAAAAAGCAACTTGTGAGTGTTCACCCATAATACTCACATTACTGCCCAGTGGTTTTTTCATAAATTCCCCTTCGGGTTTTTAGATTGGGTGGCCCTGCCCTGCATGTCACACAATATAAAGAATGTATCCCTCCTTATTAATTGGTTGGTAAGTAAATGGGACCCCCTTCATTTCACACACACATATTTTTTATGATTTATTTTTCCCTCTTGAGTGGCTTAAAAAGGTCAGAAAATAGGTTATTAAAATAACCATGGGTAAACCCCAGAGGGGGGGGGGGGCAACCCTGGGAAAAAACATCAAAAACCTTGAAAAACAAAAACGAAAAGAAAAAATAAGAGAAAAATAAACCGAAGAAAAAATAAGAACAAAAAACTGTAAAGAAACTTTGTGGTGTACACTATCGACAGTTGCCCCTTTTAACAGTTTTTTGTCACTACAGTGGTGGAATTTCTCCCCTCTAAATAAGGGAATTGGGGAATAAATAATCAACACTCAGTGTCCCCCTGCATCCCCCATCCCCAAACCCCCAGATTTTGGGTTATGTTTTTATATTTTAAAGGTAAAAAGTGTTTAAATTTTCTAACGAAATTAATTGGCTATATGTGTTTTTCCCCCCTCCCCCCTTTTTTTATGTGCTGTAAAATAGGGCCCCTTTGGAAAAAGTTGCCCCCACATTTTTCTTTACAAGCTGATCTTGTGGAAAGGCGATTCTGGGAGTGGGCCAAACAATTTTTCTTTTCTTGCGCTTCTGGTTGCCCAACCCCATGGCCCGCCGTGGAGCCGCTGGAAGTTCTCTCTTTGTGGGCTGTCGCGCCCCTCGCCCCCCTTCGCCCCCCCCCAAACCCACACCCCCCCCCCCCCCTTTTTACCAAAATTCCCCCCTGAGGCTTTATTCCGCCCCTTTGTCCATCAACTGTGGGGGGAAAACAGTAGCATAACACTCACTTGGGGGAAAGTAAAAAATGCAGTATTTTCCCATGAAAAAAGGGTTTTTTCAAACAACCCGCAATTTTTGCCCCCCCTGGTATCCCACAACACATTGGGGAAAGAAAAAAGTTTTTACTTGTAAATTGTTGGTCCATGGTTCTCACTTAACAATTTTTTTTTAAGCTTGGAACAGTAAAATAAGTTTCCCAATGCAAATTTTAAGAATTCTTACCATCACCCCTTTTAGTTGTTTGATATCCTCAGTTTGAGAGTTTTGCGCCTACCCTGCAGGTCCACACACATGCAATATGGAACAGGTGATGGGGTATGCCTTTCAATAATTTTAGAGGCATATCCTCCCCTAATTGATTTGTGGGGGTGTGAAAAGAAAAGGTTTTACCTTTCCCTTCTTCAACACAGTCTTGTTTTTTTGGGTATATGGATGTTTTTTTTTTTGATACTGTACCAAAAATCCAATAGGGATTGAAAAAGCTCAGTTCAATGTATAATTCTCCCCCAAATAAATCCGACCTTTCAAAAACCAAAATTTGTTTTTTTGAATCTTTATGGATTGAAGTTAATTTATTAAACTTCTGGGAAAAAACTTTGTTTTTTCAAATGTTTTTTTCATGTCCACTTAAACAATTTTTTTACGTAACCTTGATCACCGTAATACTTTCAATGCAATTTCTAGAAATTCTAACCATACAACCTTTTAGGTGGTTTTTGTTTGAATTATCTCGTGTTGAGATTTTTTGGCCTACCCCCTGGCAAAATTCAACACACCATACAATCGTAAACAAGTGGGTTATCCCTGATGTCCCCCAACATTTGAGGATATCGCTTATCTTAATGGTGTGGAAGATTTTTTCCCTTCCCTTCAACCATACAGTTGGTATTTTTTTTAAGTGAATGAGTTTTTGTTGGGAATCACTGTACCATCCCATAGGTGATTGAAAAGCTCTTCATTTTCCAAAATTATATTCCTCCCAAGTTTTCAAATCGACTTCATAAAACAAAATTAAATTTTTAAATTTTTTAAGGGAATGAAAAAGTAAATTAACCTTTTCCGGAAAAAGGTAATTGGAATGGTTTGTCAGGTCCCCCCCACTTAAACAAATTGTTACTTGTACCTGTATAAGTAATAATGCAATTTTATAAATTCTACATAACACCTTAGTGTGTTGAATATCTGCCCCTGCAGTTTTGGAGAAGTTTTGCACCCACCACCTGCATTTCAAACGACATACATATGTACAGCTGGGTAATGCCCCCTTGCTAATTTAGAGGGATAATCCTCAATTGTGGGGAATAATTTTTTTCCCCTTCCTGTCCAACCAATACCAGGTGGTTTTATGGATTGATTTGTTTGTTTTTGATACTGTTAACCATCAATGGTGAATGAAAAAGCCCGCCCAATCAATGTAAATATTTCCCTCCCAATGGTAAAAACTCGACTTTTCAAAATAAACAAAAAAATTATTTTTAATTTTTTCAAGGGCATGAAAGGTAATTAAAACTTTTTTTTTGGGAAGAATTTTTTTTCAAAATGTTCATTAGGGTCACTAACACTTTTTTACTTGACCTCCCGATAAGGAACAATGCCAAATTTAGAATTTCTAACCCATACACCTTCAAAAGTGTTTGATATCCTCAGTTTGTTTGGAGAGTGTGCCTACCCTGGGTATTCACACACATACTCTTAATGTACAGTGCCCAATGCTTTTCCTAAATAGTGTAGAGGATATCCATCCTCTAAATTTGGTTTGGGGAAGAAAATTTACCTTCCCTTTCAAACACAGTGGGGTTTTTTTAGTGATTGTTGATTTTTTGGTTTGAATACTGGGTACCTATCCAAAAATTAGGGATTGAAAAAGCTCCCCATTTAATGGTATATTCTCCACTTAACTTTCACCTTTCATAAATCGAAAAAAATTTATTATTAAATTTAAGGGATGAAGTAATTAAAAACCTTTTTGGGAAGAAAGTTTTTTCAACAATTGTTCATGTACCCACCTAACAATTTTTTTACCCCTTTTGACCGTATAGTCAATGGCCAATTCCAGATTTATTCCCTTTAAACACACACCTTGAAGTGTTTTGAAAATATCCCTCCCCAAGTTTTTTGAGAATGTTTGCGCTACCCTGCATTCAACACCATACATTTGTACAGTTGGGTATTGGCTTTCACAACTTTTAGAGGGAATATATCACCCTCCCCTAAATTGGTGGGAGAAATTTTCCTTTCCTTTTAACAACATACAGTGCTTTTTTAGTTGGGGGGATTGAATTTTTTTTGGTTTTGAGCACTGTAACCAATTCAATATGGCATGAAAAAGCTCCTTTCCAATGTATTAAATTCCCCCCCCTCCCAAGTAAGATATCGCCTTCCATCAAACAAAAAATTAAAACTTTTTTATTTTTAAGGGATAAAGTACTTAAACTTTTTGGGGGAAGAGATTTTTTTTCCCAAATGTTTTTCATGCGTGTTCACTAAAAATTTTAACAAGAGAAACGATTGACTGTGACATTAGTAAATGCCCCATTTTAGAATTCTAACCAATACCACCGTTAAAAGTTGTTTGGGAATATCCCTCAAGTTTGAGATTGTTTTTGCCTACCCCTGCCCCAAATTTTCACACAACATACATAAATGGTACACGTGTAAAAATGCCTTTTCATAATTTTAGAATCGGAAATCAGTCCTTCTAATTTTGTGGTGGGAAAGTGAATTTTACCTTTCCCCTTCCACTCCACAGTGGTTTTAGTTGGATGATTTTTTTGTTGATACTTGGTACCCTATCAAGTAGGTGGATGGAAATTCCATTCAATGTATTAAGTTCCTTCCCCAATGTAAATCCGACCCTTCATACAGACCAAAAAAATTTGTTTTGGAAATTTTTTAGAGATTAAGTGTAATTATTAAACTTTTTGGGAAAACAGTATTTTTTCCTTAAATTGTTTTCCATAGTCACTAACATTTTTACTTGACTCATAATAAGTAGTGCAATTTTTAAGAATTCCTGCTGTAGCCATATAACCTTAGTGGTTGTTTGATTATCCCTCAGTTTGAGATTTGTGGCCTACCCCTGCACGCAAAATTTTTTCCCACCAACACATACATATGTCAGTGTATGCCTTCAAATAATTTAAGGAGAATCCCTACTAATTGTTGGGAAGAATTTTTTTACCCAGTTTCCTTCCACACAGTTTGGGTTTTAAGTGATGGTTTTTTGTTGATTAACTGGTAACCCTCACTAAGGGTAAAACAGATTGAAACGCCTCATTTAATTTTGTGTTTGTTGGGGGGGGGGGGGTGTGGGGTATAATATTCTCCAAGTAACTCCGACTTTCACCAAACCCCAAAAAAAATATTTTAATTTTAAGGATAATGGGAACAACTTTTTGGGGAAAAAGGTTTTTTTTTTTTCAAAATTTTCAAAATGTCACTAACCAACCATTTTTTTAACAATTGACCTCCGTACAAATGTCAAATTGCAATCTTTGTTTAGAATTCCGTTAACCATTACACCTTGAAGTGGTTGAAATTATCCACCTCCAGTTTTGAGATTTTGCCTTACCCTTGCCTGAGCATTCCACCACACATACTAGTATGGTTAAACGTTGGTTATGCTTCATAAATTTAAAGAGGATATCCCCTATCATATTTGTGGGTAGAACTATTTTCAACCTCTCCCCCTTCACACACAGTTGTTTTGTGAAGATTTTTTGTTTTGTTTGATACTTGACAGGGTAGAAAGTAAAAAACCAATCAATTGGGAATGAAAAATAGCTACCATTCCAATGTAATAGTTCTCCCCAATAACTCGACTTCATAAACAAAAAAATTTTTTGTTTTTTGAATTTTAAGAGTGGAGTCAATTATTCAATACACTTTTCTTGGGACAAAAAGGTTTTTGTAAATGTGTTCCATGGTTTCACTAACCTCTTTACTTTGAACCGGCTAAGGTAATGCAATTTTAGAATTTCTTCACCATACACTCTTTTCATGTGTTGATATCCAAAAAACTCCCAGTTTATTGAAGAATTTTTGCCCCTAACCGTCTGGGCAATTCACAACAAAACAATAATTATGTACAGTGGGGTTATGCTGTCATAATTTTTTTCGAGGATTATTCCCCTCTTAAATTTGTTTTTTTGGGAAGGAAATTTTAACCTTTTTCCTTTCACACACACAGTGGGGGGTTGTTGTGATGATTTTTGGGGTTGACACTGTACCTAATCAATGGGAATGAAAAGCTCCATGTCAATGTATCCGTTCTTCCCCCCCAAATAAATCGACCTTCATAAATACCAAAAATTTGGTGTTTTGGAATTTTTAAGAGATTGAAAGTAATTATTTAACACTTCTTTGGGGAAAAAACAGTTTTTTTCTCTAAGTTGTTTTTTTTTCCCCATAGTCCCCCTAACAAGTTTTTTTTAACCTTTGGACCGTATAAGACGGTAAATGCAATTTACGAATTCCTGACCAGAAACCACCTTTTCCCAAGTTGTTATGTTTTGATAATCCCCCTCAGTTTTGAAGGATTTTTGCCTAACCCTGCCATTCCACACACACATATATGTACAGTGTAATTCCCCCTTCCAAGAAATTTAGAAGTGCTATCCTCCCTAATTGTGGGTGAAGAATTTTACCTTTCCCCTTTTCACACACAAGTGTTCTTTTTAGTGATGATATTTTTTTGTTTGATACTGTGTACCCATCAAATAGGGGATGAAAATCAATGCTTCATTTAATTGGTATAATATTTTCCTCCAAGTAACTCGACGTTCCAACAAAACAAAAACAAATATTTTAATTTTAAGGGAGTAAACACCTTTTTTGGTGGAAAAAAAGTTTTTCAATGTTTGTTTTCATGTCCCCCCAACTTACAAATTTTAAACTTGACCCGTTACAAATACAAAAGTTAATGCCAATTAGGGGAAAAATTCCCAACCATAACATCTTTAAGTGTTTTTGAATTATCCCCTCCAGTTTTGAAGAAATTTTTGCCCTTACCCTTGTATTTCCCAAACAGCACATAACATTATGTACAGTTGGGTATGCTTTCATAAAATTGTAAAGAGATACCCCCCCCTCCCCCTAAATTTTGTGGGTGGGAAGAAATTTTCTACCTTCCCCATAACCACCAACAGTGGGTTGGGTGGAATGTTTTTGTTGGATACTGGGTAACCACATCAATGGTGGAAAAGTGGTAAAAGCTCCATTCCATTTTTGTTATTATACTCCCCACGTGATAGTCGACTTTTCATAAAAACAAAAAATGTGGTTTTGGAATTTTTTAAGAGATGAAGGTAATTATATTAAAAACTTACTGGGAAAAAATGTTTTTTTTTTCTAATGTGTTTTTCCATTGTCAAACTCAACATTTTTTTTTTTACTTTGACCGCAAAATAAGTCATGCAATTTTAGACATTCTAAAACCATAACACCTTTCCCGCCAAAGGTTTGGTGTTTGATTATCCCCTCCTCATTGTCTGAGATTTTGCCCTACCCTGCATTTTCCACACACATACCATAATGTACGTTGGGGGGGTTCAAAATGGCTTCCCATCACGTTTTTTAAGAGGATACCCCCTTCTTACTTGTTGGAAGTATTTAAAACCGTTCCGTTTTCTACAATCACCAGATGTGGTGGGTTAGTGATGATTTGTTTTTTGTTGAGACTGTAAAACCAATCACTAAGGGATGGAAAAAAGCTTCATTTCATGTATATTCCTCCAAAGTTCTCAAAAAACAAAACGACTTCCACAAAAACAACAAAATATTTAATTTTTTAAGGGATAAAAAAAAAACCTTTTTGGGAAAAATTTTTTTCCAAATGTTCATGTCACCCCCCTAACAAATTTTCACTTTGGACCGGTTAGACAAAATGGGTAAATGCAATTTAGAATTCCCTACCATAACACCTTTCAAGTTGTTTTTGATATCCTCCAATTGTTTTGAGATTTTTTGGCCCTACCCCCCCCCTGCCATTCACACACCATACATCATGTACAAGTGGTTTAAGTGGCTTCCAAATAATTTAGAGGTAAATACCCTCCTAATTTGGTGGGGAAGAATTTTACCTTCCTTCGACACCCAGTGGGTTTTTTTAGTGATGATTTTTTGTTTTGAAATAACTGTACCAATCAAGTGGTGAAAAAAAAAAATTGAAAAGTGTCATTTTCAATGTAATCATTTACTTCCCAGTAAATCGACTTCATAAACCAAAAATTTGTTTTGAAGTTTTAAGAGATGGAAAAGTAATTATTAAACTTCTGGGGACAAAAGGGTTTTTTTTTTTTTCTCAAAATGTTTTGGTCAAATGTCACTAACAATTTTTTATCTACTTGACCGTAATAAGTTTATAATGCATTTTTAGAATTCCCCTTACCATACTCCCTTTTCCAAGTGTTTTGAATTATCCCCTTCCAGTTTTTAAGAATTTTTGGCGCCTACCCTGCCATTCACACACAAATTTCATATGTAATACATAGTGTCATGTCCCTTCATAAATTTTTAGAGGATACCCCCTCCACCTAAATTTTGGGTTGGGAAAAGAATTTTACCTTCTCCTTCAACCACACTAGTGGGTTTTTTAGTTGGATGACTTTTTGTGTTTTTATACTGTGGGTTTTAACCACTTCAATGGGATTTAAAGCTTCCTTCCATGTCAATATGTCCCTCCCACGTAAAATTTCGTGACTTGCATAAACCAAAAATTGTGGTTCGAAAGTTTTTAAGAGATGGTAAGTATTTAATATTAACATTTTCCCACTTGATTAAGGTGTAACATGGTAAGAAAAATTATCTAAAATTGTGAGCCTCAACAGTTGTTTAACTTAATGCGGTTCCAAGTAAAAATTTGTGTGTTAGTGGGACCAATGGAACCATTTTAGAAAAACCGTTGTTCCCAGAAGTGGTAAAAGTAATTAACTTTCATCTCTTAAAATTCAAGAATCCATTTTTTGTTTTATGGAAGTTCCGATCTTACCCGTGGAGAAAAATCAATACTGTGAAATGAGGCCTTGTTTTTTCATGCCCAATTGATTTGTCAACCAGTAATCAACAAAATCCTCCAGCTAAACCACTGTGGTGGGGGAAGGAAGGTTAATATTCTTTCCCCCACAATTAGAGGGGTAAATCCCCTCCTACATTTAAAATGAAAGCATGACACTGGTACATAGTAATTGTTGTGGGGGTGGAATGCGGGTAAGTGCCCCAAAATCCTAACCTGAGGGAATATTCACACTTGAAGGTGTAAATGGTAGAAATTGTTTTTAAAATTGGCAATTTACTTATACTGTCACAAGTAAAATTGTTTTAGTGACATGAACATTTAAAAAGAAAAACTTTTTTTTTCCCGAAGGTTGAAATAATTATAACTTTTTACATCTCCTTTAAAAATTCAAACAATTTTCTTTTTTGTGTTCTGACAGGTTCCGATTTTTACTTGGAGAAATTATACATTGTGAGAAATGAACTTTTTCATCCCAATTGATTGGTAACAGTAATCAACAAAATCATGCATCTAAAACCCACTGGTGTTTGCTGAAGGGAAGGGTAAAATTCCTTCTCCCCCACAATTAGAGGGGTAAATACCTCTAAATTAATTGAAGCATACACTTTGTTTAAAAACCATTATGGTACAATGTTTTGTGTGTGAATGCAGGGGTAGTGCAAAATCTCAAACTGAGTGGGGTAAATTCAACACTTTTGGAAGGGCTGTAATGGGTAAAGAAATTTTTTCTAAATTTTGCAATGTTTCACTTTTTTTTACGGTCTCCCCCCCGTAAAAATTGGTTAGGGAAACATGAACATTTGGGAAAACTTTTTCTCCCAAAGGTTTTTTGTTTGTATCCCTTAAAAAATTAAAATGTTTTTTGTTGGTTTTTTGGTGAAGTCGAGTTTAAAACCTTGGGACAAATATTACAAATTCTAAATTGAAAAATCCCCCCTTTGTTTTTTTTTCCCACCCTCATTGATTTTGTGTGGTTTAACAGTACTCACACAAAATCAATCAACTAACACTGTGTTGGTGTAAAGGAAAAGGGGGGTAACATTCTTCCCACAATATAGAGGGGGTATCCCTCTAAAATTAAAATTTCTCAAGCATACACTGTTAAAACATATTGTTAAATGAGTTTTGTGGGTGAATTGGCAGGAGGTGGAGGCAAAAATCTCAAAACCCTAGGGAGGGATTTATTCACCCACCTTTGAAGGTGTGTTAATTGGGTAGAATTCTAAATTGGGGCAAAATTTACTTTGCCGGTCAAGTAAAATTGTTAGTGTAACCCATGAAAACATTTAGAAAAAACTTTTTTCCCATAAAGTGTTTTTAATAAATTTATCTCTCATCCTCTTTAATTCAAACAATTTTCTTTTTTATGTTTGATGAAATAGTCCGGATATTACTTGGAGAATGATTACATTGAAAAGGAGCGTTATTCCATCCCATTTGAATTTTGGGGTTACATTGATAATCAAACAAAACTCATACCCAACTAAAACACTGTTTGGGTGACAAAAGGAAGGTCATTCCCTTCCCACAACTAATTTAGAAGGTACACCCTCTTTAATTATAAAGCCGATCCACCCCTTGTTTAACATAAATGGTATGTGTTTGTGGAATACAGGGGTAAGGCAAAAAATTCCTCAAACTGAGGATAATCCAAACACCTAAAGATGTTGTGGGTGGAATTTCTAAAAATTGCATTAACTTTGTAACGGTCCCCAAGTAAAATTGTTAGTGGACTTTTATGAAACATTTGGAGAAAAACTTTTTTCCCCAAAAGTTTTTTTTATTCCCCTAAAATTAAAATATTTCTTTTTTGTGTTTTGGTGAAGTACGCAGTTAGCTTTGGAGTATATATCATTCAATGAGGCTTAGTTTCATCCCTAATTGAATTGGTAAAAAGTAATACACAAAAAAATCATCACTAAACACTTTGGTGTGGTTTGGAAGGAAGGTAAATTTCCTTCCCATCAAATTTAGAGGGATATCCTCTAATTAATGAAGGCATAATCACTGTACATAATGGTAATGTTTTGGTTGTGAATGCAAGGGTAGGGCAAAAATCCCTCAAACTGAGGATATCACACTTTGAAAGGTGTAAGCTGGTCGAATCCTAAAATTGCAATTTGTGAAACGGTGTATACGGTTCCAGAAGTAAAATTTGTTGTGGGGAACATGGAAAAACATTTTTAGAAAACTTTTTTTCCCAATAATGTTTTTTTTTTAATAATTAAAAACTTATTCATCTCCGTAAAAATTTCAAACAATTTTTTTGTTATGAAGGTCGATTTTTTATTTTGGAGAACTGATAACAATTGAATGAGCTTTTTCCACCCATTGGATTGGTACAGTTAAAATCAACCAAAATAATAACCTTCCACTATAAACACTGGTGGTTGTGAAAGGAAGGTAAATTTCCCTTCCCCCCACCCCCTAATGGTTAGAGTGAATATCCTCTAAATTTATGAATAAGCATACACCCCTGGTAAACAAATAATATGTTGGTGTGGAAAAAAATGCAGGGTACAGGCAAAATCCCCTCAAACTGACGGATATTCAGAACACTTGAACGGTGTATGTTAAGATAAATTCTAACTTGTCAATTTAACCTTAATACGGTTCCCCAATAAAAAAATTGTTTTTTTTTTTAGTGGAACCTATGAACCATTTTACCAAAATTATTTCCCAGAAGTTTTAATAATTAACTTCAAATTGCTCTTTAGGGATTAAAATTTCAAAACAATTTTTGGTGCGTGTTTATTAACAGTCGATTGTAATTTGGAGAATAATACACTTGAAATGCAGCCGTTTTTTTTTCATCCCATTGGATTGGGCTACAGTAAATCCAAACAAAAATCATCACTCAACCTGTTGTGTGGAAAGGGGAAGGTAAAATTTTTCCTTCCCACAATTTAGAATATGGTAAAACAATCTCCCCCCTAACAATTATGAAGCAAATACCCTCCCTGTAACATATGGTATTTGGTTGTTTGGGGTGAAAAAAATGCAGGGTTAGCCTAAAAAATCCTCAAAACTGGGGGAGGATTATCAACATCCTAAGGTGGGGGGTATGGTTAGAATTACCTTAAATTGGCATTTACTATTGTTAATACGGTCCCCAAAGTGTTTAAAATTGTTTAGTGAACCATGGAACATTTTTGAACAACTTTTTGTTCCCCCAAAAAGTTTTTCTCCCTTAAAAATTAAAATAATTTTTTTGTTTTTGCTGGAAAAAGATTCGAAGATTTTTTTGTGTTATACTGTGGGAGAATATACCATTAAATGAGCCTTTTTTTCATCCCCTATTGAATGTGTAAAACTAGTAAAATCAAACAAAATTCCATCACATTAAACGCACTGTGTGGTGTGAAGGAAGGTAAAATTCTTCCCCACCCCAATGTTAGAGGATAGATCCCCCTCTGAAATGTTATGAAGCCCAATAACACTGTACCTTATTGATTAAAATGGGGTTGTTGGTTTGAAAATGCAAGGGTAGGGCCCAAAATCTCAAACTGAAGGAAAATTTATGCAAAAGCACTAAAGGTATTATGGGTACGGCAAAAGAAATTTCTATAAAAAAATTGCAACTATACTTTAAGTATGGTCCAGTAAATCTTTGTTTAAGTGGGACAATTGAACATTTTCAGAAACCAAACTTTTTTTCACACAAAAGTTTTTTTTTAAATAAATTTTACTTCATCTCTTAAACTTTCAAACAATTGTTTTTTTTGTGGGTTATTTAAATGAAGTCGATTTACTTTGTTGGAGAATTATCACATTGAATTTTGAACTTTTTTTTCCCATCCCTATGTGATAGGTACAGTAAATCCACACAAAATCATCACTAACCACACTTGGGGGGGGGGTGGTGGGTTGTTGAAGGAAAGGTAAAATTCCCCCCCTTCCCACAAATTAGAGGGAATTAATCCCCCCCTCTAAATTTAATGAAGGCTCAATTTACCTGTAAAACCATACTGTAAATGTTTGTGTGGGTTGATGGCCAGGGTAGGCCAAAATCCTCAAACTGAGGATTATCAGACACTAAGGTGGTATGGGTCAGAATTACGTAAATTTGCATTTACTTTTATACAGTCCAAGTTAACCCATTTTTTTAGTGCACACGGAAAGTATTTTGAAAAAACTTCTTCCCAAAGTGTTTTTTATTACTTTCAAAAATCCCTTAAAAAATAAAAAAATTAATTTTTTGTTTTTATGAAAGTCCCGAGCATCTTACTTGGAGAAATAAATACATGTTGAAAAAAGGAGCCTTTTTTTTCATCCCTTTATTGAAATTTTGGGTACAACACAGGTATCCAAAAACAAAATCATCACCTAAAACCACTGGTAAAATTGTAAAGGGAATGAAAATTTCTTCCCCCAACAATTAAGTAGGGGATATCCTTCTAAATTTGTGGAGCCCATTACACTGTACTATAAATGTTTTGGTTTTTGTGGGCAAATGGGGGGGGGACACACAAGGGTAGCAACACATCCTCAAAACCCTGAGGATATCAAACACTAAGTGTTGTATGGGTTTCGAAAAATCTGAATTTGTGCTTTGACGTTATACGGTCCCAAGTAAAAATTGGGGGTTTTTTTTTTAAGGTGAAATCCCTTGGAACATTTGTGGGAAAAACATTCTGCAAAAAAAAAAAAAAAAAAAGTTGTTTTTTTAAATTACTTCCATCCCCCTTGTTAATTAAAAATAATTTTTTGAATTATGAAAGGGTGGATTTTGTTTTTTTTACTTTTGGGAGAAATACATTTAAATGGAAGGCCTTTTTTTTCATCCCCTTGATTTTTGATCGGTTACAGTATCCAACAAAATCCCATCACTAAACCTGTTTGGTGGGGTGGAATGGAAAGGTAAAAAGTTTTCTTGTACCCACAATACGAAAGGAAATGCCTCTAAATTATGAAGCAATGCAAACTGTTACATAAGGTTAATGGTTTGTGCATGGGGGAAAATCAGGGTTTAGGTGCCAAAATCTCCAAACTGGAATGGAAATTATCAACACCTTGAAGGTGTAATGGTAAGAATTTCCTACAACTTGCATTTAACTTAATACGGTCCAAGTAAAAATTTGTTTTAGTGACATGGAACCCACTTTGAAAAACTTCTTCCCACAAGTTTTTAATTACTTCAAATCCTTAAAAATTAAAAATAATTTTTTTTTTTATTGAAGTTCCACCCCCCCCCGATTTTGCTTGGGATAATAATAACATTTGAATTTGAAGGCTTTTTTTTGAAATCCCATTGATAGGTAACGGTGTATCCATCAAAAAAATCCATTCACTTAAACAACTGTTATGTGGAGGAAAGGGAAAATTTCCTTTGCCCACAATTAGAGGATAAGTCCCCTCCTAAATTTATGAATGCCTAACACCTGTACAATTATGTCATGTGTGGGTGGAATGACAGGTTGTGGCAAAAAATCTCACCTTGGAGGATAATCAAACCCCATAGGGGTAATAGTGAATTTTCCTAAATTTGCAATTGCTTTTTATACAGTCAAGTAAAAATTGTTTAGTTGGAACATGGAAAAACATTTTCCCAATACCTTTTTTCCGAAAAGTTTTTAGTTTCTTCAAATCCCGTTTTAAAATTTTAAAAATAAAATTTTGTGTTTTTATGAAGTTTTCCCCCCCGATTTTTACGTTGGAAGAAAAACCAATATTATATGAATGAAAAGCCTTTTTTCATCCCTATGGAAATTGGGTTAACAGTAATCAACAAAAATCATTCACTTTAACAAACTGTATGTGAAGGGGAAGGGGAAAATTTCTTCCCCACAGTTAGAGGAAATAATCCCTCCTAAATTGGGGTGGGAAAGCATAAAAAACCCCCCTGGTTTAAAACCGGTTTATGGTTTTATTTCTGTTGGTGGAAATGCAGGGGGTTAGGCCAAAAAATTTTCTCAAACTGAGGATTATCCCAACACTTAGTGTGTTTTATGTGGTTTAGGGAAAAAATTTCCTAAAATTGGCCCAGTTGTTGGACTTTTAACTACTTGGGGGTTTTTTCCCCAAAAGTTTTTAAAAATTTGGTTTAGGTTGGGGGAACAATGGGGAAAACCAGTGTGGAAAAAAAAACTTTTTTTTCCCTATTTAGGAATTTTTTTTACATAAATTTACTTTTTCCTCCTTAAAATTTTCCCAAACAATTTTAATTTTGTTTTTATGAAGTCCCCGATTTTTATTTGGAGAAATATACATTTGAATGAGCTTTTTCATCCCCTATTTGATCTTTTGGTACAAAGTAAAAGCACAATCACAAAATCCATTAACCTAAACACTTGTGTGAAGGAAAGGAGGTTAAATTGTCTTCCCACCCATTAGAGGATATTCCCTTTCCTAAATTAATGAAAGGCATACACTGTTCAATGCATGGTGTTTTGGGTGGGAAATGCCAGGGTAAAGGGCAAAAAGATCTCAAAACTGAGAGATCTCACACTAAGGTGGTAATGGTAGAAAAATTTTCTTAAATTTGGCCCATTGACTTCATACGGGTTGCCCCCCCCCAAGTAAACATTGTTTTTTTAGTGAACCCCATAGAATCCCGTTTTCCAATAAACCTTTTTTTTTCCCCATGTTGTGGGGTGGGGATACGGGGGGCAAAGATTTTGTTAGGGTGGGGAAAAAAACCCTTATTTTTCATGGGAAAAAATACTGTATTTGTTACTCTTTTTTCCCCCAAGAAGTTTTATTGCTAACTGTTTCACAGTGGATGAACAAAAAGGCATAGCTTAAAGGAATTTTTTTCCCAAAGGGGGTGGGGGGGGTCCGAAAAGCCCCACACAGAGAAGACTTTCAGGGCGCTACCGGAACCAGGGTTGGCCCAGAAAGCGCAAGAAAAATGTTGTGGCCCCTCAAAAGTCCTTCCCCAGATCGGCTGTAAAAAAATGGCAACTTTTCCCAAGGGCCTATTTTACAGCACAATAAAAAGGGGAAAAAAACACTATAGCCCAAATAGCCCGTATAGTGTTAAACCCTTACTATAAAAATTACCCCAAAAATTGGTGGTTTTGGGGATGGGTGCTGCCGGGCCCCCTGAAGTTGGGTTGATTATTTTTTATTTCCCAAATTTCCTATTTTTGTGAGAGTAAGAAATTCATCCTCACCTGATGGGAAACTTGTTAAGAAAATGTTTTTGAAAAATGGTGTTAAAGTGTTTCCTAACAGTTTTTTTTCCCTTTATTTTTTCTTCCGTGTTTTTTCTTTATTTTTTGCATGCTTCCCGTTTTGTTTTTTTCAGTTTCTTTTGCATTTTTTTTCCCCCAGGGGTGCCACCCCCCCCCCCCCCTCCTGGGTTTTTTACACCATGGTTTTTTTTAAATAACTTATTCGTTCCTTGACCCCTTTTTAGCACTTTCCCAAGAGTGAAATAACCATAAATCATTTATGTGGTGTGAAAATTGAATATGTACCATAGCCTAGATATGCTTTGCCACTAATTTAGAGGGATAAAACCCCCAAATTCTTTTATTTGTGGGGGTGAATGCATGGCAGGCTACAATCTAGAAACTGGAAAGGGATTAATGAACTGCAGTACTGTTATGGATGTGGGGAACTCAAAAGGTTGCTTTTTTTTTTTCCAAAACCCTTTTTAATTTACGATTCATTTCTGGTTGCAAATGAAATCCCCTAATTAAAATTGTTTTTTTGGTATTGTTTTTTTTGAACCTTTTCTGTGAATTTAATGGAGGTTTTTGAAACACTGTTTGTTGTTTTTTTCCCCCCCTCCCCCTGTTTCCATTGGTAAAAAGAAGGGAAAACTATTATTTAAATATTGTGGTTGTTTGAAGAAAACCGTTTCCCCATACTTTCCATAAATTCGAGTGATCTCCCCTTCACCCAATGATATGCCTATATGGTTTTGCAATGCAGGGCCAGTCCCCCCACGGTCACGCACCCTTAAAAAGGAGGGTGAATATATTTATGGCCAATAACCTTTGGGTTTGCAGTAAATTTTTAATTATTTTTTAAGTGACAATTACTGTTTGTAACCACTCTTTTGGTTTTGAAATCCAGTTTTTGTAAATTTATTACCACTCTTTACAACTTAAAATAAAGTTTTTTTAAATATAAAAAAAGTTGGGATTTTCACTTTTGGAAGACATGTGGTGTTTGAAACCGTAAATTTTCATCCCCTTTTCTTAAATGGGGAAAAAGACGCCAATAATAAATAACAACTAAAAAAAGTGTGGTGGGAAGGGAAAATAGGTGCCATTTTCCCCTTTCCCCCACCAAATTTTAGAGGAATTTAATCCTCTAAAAATTAATAAAGCCGTACCCTCCTTTGGGATACTGTACCCGTATGGCGTTTGAATTGCAGGGGGGGGTTTTTAAAAAAAAGGCCCATGCAAAATCCTCAAAAACTGAGGGGCATTCAACTGTGGAAGTGGTATTATGGTAGGAATTGTTTCCTTGTTAAAATTGCTTGTCTGGGGGTGGGTGGGGGTGGTGGAGGGGCCTGAGTAACTAAAAGGTTTTTTTTAATGTGGGTAACCTTGGGAAACATTAAGTACCCCACTTTGTTTTTCTTTCTATAGAGTGTTGTCCACCCCCCACTTTTACCCTCATCTGTTACAATTCAGAAACATTTTTTATTGTTTTCATAAAAACAATATTTTAGTTTACAAATTGAGAATAAATGTTTTTGGATTAAACTGGTTTTTCATCCGTTTTTCAGTAGGGGAGGGAAACATTACCCGGAAACACTGTTGTATGAAAAAGGTAGGATGTTTCCCCATTTCCCACAGTTTCAAATAGAGGATATCCCCCAAAACTAGAACCATACATGTATGGTGGGTGGTGGGGAATGCCCCACCTAAGGGGCCATGCCTCAAAATTTTAAAAGTGAGGAATACCCACCCCCGCTTTAAAGGTACATGGGGCTCAGAATTCCCCCCCTAATTTCCTTTGTACTTAACTATTGTTTTTTTGGCAGAGCCCATTAAATTGGGATTTTTTTTTAAAAGGAGGATCTTGTGACCCTAGGGTTTGTTTTTTCCTTCACTTGGTTTCCGCAAATAGTTAAAATCAAAATAACCCTCGCTTGTCCATAAAATTTGGGGAAACCCCTTTACTGAAAATGTAATTTGGAACAAGGTTTTTAACCCTCCTTTTTCTGACCCTTTCAGTAATAGGACAAAACAAACCTAACTTTCTTTAAATAGTGTGGGTGTGTTTGGGAAAAAGGAAGGGGTCCTCCAACTTTCCCAGCAAGTTAACAAGGATTCTTCCCCCTTTTCAACCCCCAATATTATTATATGGCCCCCAAATTTAGGCCTTATAAAAACCATGTTTGGTGGGAAAATGGCAGGGGCCCAGTCCCCCCACAAATTGGTCTTTAAACTGGAGGGGATCTTTATCACTATGTTTAACAAGAAAAATGTTAGAATTTCCAAAATTAGAACGTTGTTTTTTTTAAAGTAAAAACCCTGGTAATGCACTTTGCCAGGGTTGACAAATTTATTTGATTGTAATGGAAAAAAAAAATCTTTTTAAAATTGGGGGCCCTTTTTTTTCCCCTTATTCCCATTTTTTGGGCCCCAAAAAGGTCCATGTAAAGATTTTTCAAGTGACATTTGGAAACCCCCTTTTTTTTAAGGTGGGCAACCTTAAATTGTTTACTTCACTCAAATTGTTTCCTTTTGGGTTTGGTGGGTAAGCTACAAAAAAATTTCCCCGTCAAGGAAAGTGGGGAAGGGCCGGGTGGTTTCATAAGCAGGTAATTTTTTTTGCGAGGGAGCGAAAAGCGAAACCCAGGGGCGCTTGTGGCGTGGAGGAGGGGGGGTGTTGGAGGGGGGGTTAAGACTTTAGGGGATGTGGTTTTAATTAACTATCTTCTCCCCTTTCTTCAGTAAAGGGGAGGAAATTTAAACCTGTGTACTTTATTACTGTTAATGGTTGAAAAGGGTAAACACACGTCAGTACCCCCCCCCCAAATAGAAGTGGGATAATGTCCCTTGTTTAGTCCCCCCTCCCCCGCCCATCTCCAATTGGGTTCCCCTCCCATTTTCAAGTGGTGGTCCCGTCATGAGTCATTTTGAAATTACCCCCCCGTCTCATTTGGGTACCCTTTTAAACCCTAAAACAAGTACCATTAAACCCCTTCTCACCCAGGGAAAACTAAATTTGAAGCTTGAAGATAATACAGAAGGGGGGGCACCCCCCTAAATGAAATACGGTGGGGGAAACTTCATGAACCCGAACAAATAATTTAAAGGGACCCTAAATGGAAGAACCCCAAAAATATGGTCCCCATGGAAAATAATATTCACAAGAATGGGGGGCCCCCCTTTTTTCACAGGGTGGTTGTTTGGCATTGAATCCTCATGGGCCCCAATTGTTTTCCCACCAACGAATATTTTGGAGAAAAAAATAACGTTGAAAAGAAAGGTATGACCCGACGACATCCTGAAGAATTGTTTAATTATCGAAAAAACAAAATTCATTTTTAGTTTTGGTTTTATAAACTGACAGGGTCCACCTTCCCTTGTCCCAGGTAATAAACAAAAAGATTGACTTTAGTTACTGTGTTTTTTGCCTACCCATTGTGAAATATGGTAGACCACCCCTTGTTTTTATATTGCAGGCGCCCTCCCCTTTCACTTTTAGTCACTCTGTATATCCCTACCTAACTAAAGTAAAAGGTGCACATCAGTAAATGTAACACATTTGTGACTAAAAAAAAATTTGGTGTTTGTCCCTGGGTTTGCCCCCAATAGACGTCCACAGCTGTATTTTCATCCTTTGTTCCGAAATCCACCATAAAGGAAATTCTTTAAGACTTTCAATGTGGGGTTTCTCTGTTTCCATGTTGTCTTAAATAACCCTGTTGACGTGTTGTGGTGTTTCTTAGTTCCCCCCCCACCCAGAACCCTGCTTGTTTTTTTTGGACGGTTACATAAAGTGGTATGTTTTTTGTTTAGTGTGAAATAATTAGTCCCTTACAGGACAAATACAACTTACAATAAATTCCGACATGGTCTCTTTCTTTCACCTGTAAAACCCATTTTTAACACCACCCCTTCATTTAAGAGAAAATATCAGTTCCCAATTTTAGTGCTTTAACATTTCTTTTAAATTCATTTTTTAAAAGTTTTCCCATCGTGTAAACATGATAAGAAGAAAGACACGTTTTACAGAATTGATCCCCCCATGATTTAACAAGGGGCAAAAGGGTGTGTTCCACTAGTGACAACCTGAGGTGTCAACTAGATTTGAGGATTCTTGTTTTCACCTAGATTTGAGCGTTTTCACCTAGATTCATAGGTTTTTTGTTTTTCAACCTTGAACCAGAAGATATCCAAAGAGTTTTTTTTTCCTATTAACTTCTTTAAACTTAAGAACTTCCATACCCCCGCCACTATAACCATAATCCCCTTGCCCCACCCCCCTAAATCCTCCAAAAAAAGGGATAATTTTACCCCCTGTAAGCCTAAATCCCGGCCAAAACCCTTAGTCCCCCCTGGTTATCTAGCCCCGAGATAATGTTTCTATCCCTCTCCATAATAGGATTGGGTAATTTCCAGGAAAATGTTCCCCCTTATTTCAGGAAAACTTCAGAAGTGTTTTTGGGGACTGAAAGAAATTTCTCCAAAGGGACAATTTTCCATTTTGTTGCTATAGACAAAAAAGATTTTTCTCATAGTTATGGGGTCATGGCGACTGGGGTGGGAATTGGACAAAAGGGGTCCCGGTTTAAAAAAGTTTTTATGTTTTTTGGGGCCTTTGTGGTTTGTGTGAAATCTGTTTTTTTTATATAAAAAATTACATATACTGTATATTTTCTATCTGCATGGTATCACAAGCACTTGTGAAATAAAACATGAAAACGAGATAGCTAAATCTAATTGGTTTTTTTTGGCACCCTGGACCCCCTTCCGCTAGGATTGTGAAAAAAAGGCTTGTTATCTCAAAAGGGGAGTTTGATCCTCCTCCAGAACCCTTTGTTCCCCTTATTCCCGACCAGTCCATCACCCCCCCCCACCCTGGAATAACAAAACAGTTTTTTTTTTTCAGGAAAAACTGGGCAACCTCTACTTTTGCAAAACATACCTTTGCTATCCCGTCTAAATACTAACCTGAGGTAGATTTTTGTTCCCTAATCCCAAAGGGAATCTTTTTGGGTTTCCCCCCCCCCCCCTAGCAAAACCTTTCCCAGTCCCTAGTTGGGAACCTATTTTGGTTTTAGTTTTTGTGTATTCCCCCACTACAAACGGTCCCCATCCCCACCCCTGTTGGGCCCCCAGCCTGAAAGTGCCTTTCAATATCCTAGAACCCACCAGGCATTGGTGAATCTAGAAACTGGGGAATTTTTTTTAAGAGGGTGCCTTTTCCTTCCCCCCCTCTCCCCAATAAAAAAAAAGAAAAAAACCCTTTTCTCACATAATCCCACCTTTCTCTTCTTTATTTTTGTGGATTGTGGTTACCGTAAGCCAGCAATAGTGCTCAACATTTGTTTTGAATTTTATCTTACTTTAATTTTTTGGGTATTAACTTATTCTTTTTTGTGATCTTAGATATTACTTTTTCATCTCATTTGTTTCGTGAACTGTTGTTGGTTTGGGGTATAGCTCAAATGTAATCTTGTTCCCACCCCTGTGCACCGCCCGGCCGTGCCGTGGTGGTCCATTTGCGGTGGGTGGGTGGGGGTTTTTTTTGTGGTGGAGTCCCCACAGGCACTGGGCTCTCCACGGAAGGGCTGATGCGCTCCGTAAAATGTTGTGCATATTAAAAGAAAAGGGGCAAAAACTGGTTTTCTAGTTCTCCGTTTATGGGGAAATTTTGTCATTTGTATTTTTTCCACTGGAAGTGCATGGGTTAATTTGGCAGTTAGTACAGGATACTAAAAAGGTTCCACCCAGGTTGGAGATTCTAAAGGGTGAAAAATCTGAAGTTTTTTTTATTTCAAAGCCCTTGCTGGGCAGTTAAAGTAGGGAAAAATGGGTTTTAGGGAAAGGATAAATTTTAGTGAAATGATTTTTGTGCCATGAATTTGGAGTGTTTAATTTTTCCATTTAAAGTTTTTGTCCCGAGTATGGGGTTTTTGGGGCGAAAGGCAGTAAACTAACCCAAATGGCTTTTGTTGGGAAGCAAAAGGACCGAACGTTTTTCCCCCAAGTTTTTTTGCATTCAGGTAGCTGACCTTTTTGAGAACACCTGTCCAAATTTTTTCCCCTCACCAATGATTTTCCTGTCCCCACCCCCAGGGGAGATTTAATCCTGTTTATTAATGTATTTGTAATCCACTAGAGAACATATTTAGCTTCTTATATGTTTTTCTTTCCAAAACTAGTAGAAAGCGGAAAGAATTCCTTGTGTACAAGTTTGTTTAATATAAAGTTGCTCTTGCATAATCACACCTGTGAAGAAGAGCATTTTGCAACAGATTGACTGTTGAATGAAGCAAAAAGAAAGACGAGATGCCATTGAAGACAAAAATGGGAAAATTTTCTTTTTAAGTTTTCTAAAGGTGAAGGGGTGAAATATTAGGTAGGCTGTGAAAGACTTGTAAATGGAAAACAATTGAAGTGAGTCAATCAATCATCTCTGAAGACATTTCTCCCCACCTCCTGTTGGGATCTTCTGCTTAAACTCTTCAATTTAAAATTTTGATCGGAAACTGTTTGGCGTGCACTTGATCCCATACAATGTGTGTTGGTATTTTTGTTGCTAGTATTGTTTTGGCAAGAGGTTTGCTACAGAGGGATGAGCAGTGGCGGATCCAGGGGTGGGGTCGCCGACATCCGAACCCCCCCTCAAATTTCCCAATTTGCCCTTTTTCAAAATTGGCTTTTTTCACACTACCCTTAAAAAAAAAAAAAAAACAGTTTTACAGGTAATGACAGTTGTCCAATTCTGAGGAGATTTTGGTTACTCCCATCCAGTATCGATCAATCCACCCGTAAAAGTCTAGCCACGTATCGCAGAAACTTTCGGCAATATATTTGACTACGGTAGCCTATATTGCCCACCCCAAACATGACGAACAGTGCAATCGTTTTACAGAGAATGTGACTACAGTATGTCTTACTGCCTGCGTGACAGTCAGGCATTCTAATCACTTTTCGCTTGGAACCACGTGTGGCGTGCTTGGGCATTCAAAGTAGTACAAAAAACGCAGACATTACGTCATACTCACTAGCTAGCGCTTTGTGTAACGTATTACTATTGTGTTTTAATATTGATTCCAAAAGGTCACTGCTAGTCCTTTAGTCTTACAAAATAATGATCTGTTCATACTCCCTAAACGCTACATCTACGAAACCTTCCCTCTACCCGCTAGTATCCCTCCTCTCATGAACAAGAGAGAGTAGGTAAATACGTTTCGTTATTATATTGATAGTCTGGAATTACTCTCTAATTCATTTATAGTGTTGCCCTAGTGATGGGAATAAAAAGCCAATCTTAGGTTAAAGTCAAGAGTTGACCAGAATTCACAATAGACGAATCGGTGTTTGTTTGTTTCATTTTAAAATTACTATATAAAATCACCACCAGGTCAAATAACGCAATGGTCTTTTGACCGATGACCGGTCTGCTGTCGCAAATAAAAAGCAAACATTCGACTTCAGTCATCTGTTCTGACACAGTATTTTTGACAGTCGCGCCGCAACTATATAGGGAACACAACATACAGTATTTTAACCCCCTCCCCCAGTCGAGATAACGGTGAAGCCAGGTGAGGAAAGTGTTCATGCCCCCGCCCCCCGGTTGGGGAAGGCTGGCCCCCTATCGAGGAAGTTTTACAGTTTCGTCGGGGAGTCTTAGTCGAAAGTCTCCCGGACGGTTTACCTGTTTTTTTGCTCTCAATAGGATAGTTTCTCTAATAGGAACCCAAAATTTTCGGCACGCTACGCGCGCAGTTGAGTCACTCTATTTTCTTCAATAGTTCCATTCCACATAGCAGGATAGCACAAGTCCTGTCCACCTTATACCAAGCAACATATAGGCAGAGCACATAGTTTATGTAAAGGTCGTAACTTTCATCCCATATCGCAAAGCCTAGTTGGTGTTCTCTTGTGTGTGTCATGCGGTACAGCCAGTTGGTGAGCGACCTATACAGAGCAGTTTGGCTATTTCATCGTGTAGTCCAGGTGGTTTCGATCCAACGTATGTTACACCGGATACGGTCTACAAGTTCTTTTTTTTCGTTTCATCGTATGTTTTATGTGTAAGCTTATTAAAAATTTTCGCCCGCTTCAAGTTCGCGTGCTTTTCAATTTCAAGATCCAGATTCAAAGAACACTATCAGTGCGCAACTCGGATCTTGAAGTATTCAGTGATATAATGCAAAATATGCCCACAATGGCATAGGATAGTGAGGCTCCTCTATTTGCCCTTCTCATCATCCCTCGAAATGGCGAAACTTGGGGTAGCTGACATAGCCCGGCCCCCTGTTGGGAAAATTCTGCCGCCACCCATGGTCGGTTTACTATTTTGGCTTTCATAAGGGTAATTTCGGGGATAAAACCCAAAATTGTCGGTTTCCTTTGTCCACTCTTCCTCAGTTCTGTTATACTTATAGCTAAATAAAAGAATAAGCTTATAGCTTATAGCAAAAATGTTGTTCCTAACGAGTCTCTAAGACTCTTTGCCGATGACACGAATGGTTTTGTTCATGACAGTAACTGTACTATCCTTGTTCACAAAGCTCATTCCGTTCTGAAGCAACTTAAGACTTGGTTTGATGCTAATAGACTTACCTTACATCTTGGAAAAACCAATTTTTCTATTTTCCATGCCAATTGCCATATTCCCCATGCTTGTCCAGACCACTTTGTTATGAATGATGTTAGTATCCTTAAAACTAACTGCGTCAAATACCTAGGTCTATTGATCGATGATCAGTTATGCTTCAAGCAACATATCGATGATCTCTGTAACTACCTTGTAAAGTCTAATGGAATTTTTTATCGCCTTAGGGCCTCGCTTACTCCTGCTGTAGCAACCCAGTTATATTACTCACTTGTTTTCTCCAAATTATCGTATGGTGTGGAAATATATGGTATGACTAAACCCTTATTGCTCAAACCCCTGCAAGTTCTTCAGAACAGAATTTTAAAAACTTTTACTTTCAAAGACTGGCGTTATCCTACGAATACCCTGCATAGAGACCTAAGCATCCTTAAGATCAGCGATATTCATGTATTCAAAATGTGTTCTTTTATTTATAAGTATGCCAATAATTGTCTTCCATATGTATTTGGTAATATATTGTTCACCCTAACTTTTCTACCAATGCTCGTCCAAGTACTAGAAGTAATGCCCTCTTTACGGTTAGCAGGCACCATACTAGACACGGTAAATTATTGTTAAACAACTACTGTTATAAAATTTGGAATTCTCTCCCCAACGAAATTAAAAAGATTAGAACATATGCTACTTTTAAGCGTAAGGTAAAAAATT
The DNA here is from genome assembly GCA_029531755.1 of Holothuria leucospilota. Taxonomy (NCBI): domain Eukaryota; kingdom Metazoa; phylum Echinodermata; class Holothuroidea; order Aspidochirotida; family Holothuriidae; genus Holothuria; species Holothuria leucospilota. Next base: position 29,786,887 of record CM055972.1, on the reverse strand, counting down.
ACCTGATCGCTCAGTACACTGACTAAGTTTCCCTTTCTTTGTAGTTTTCTTAGTTGCGTCGTTGTTTGTTTGTTCTCTTTTTCTTCTCATTTTCTTTTCTTGTTATACTCTTTTTTGTATAGTCTCTTTCTGGGCACTAGCTCGTTAAACATTGTTTTTCTAGTGTCCTGTCCGTTTTTGTATTTCTGAATATATTTGTACGGACGAAATAAATGAATGAATGAATGAATGAATATAGTACAAACCCTTTCCACCTTTTCAAGTTAATATCTAGAATATGATGGATTAATGTAAATGTCGGGAATTGAATCGCATGTCGCTAAACCTGGTTAACGGTCACTTGTGTCTGTTGTATGGTACGGCTAGTGCCTCGAGGAGGGAAGTACAATAAAGTTATGCCTGATAGCGCCCAACTTTCTGGACAATTTTTCTATAAAAACTTTTAATTAGTACAAATTCTTATAAGTGTAGGCTTACCAACAAATTTTCGAGCGCTTTGCAATTTCACCGTTCAGATTCCAGATTTTGATTCCAGATTTTGATTCCAGTTTTTGCATGTCTCTTGGTTTATCCTTTCTTTGTCAATATGCGGTAAATTGTATAACCGCTGACGTTTATGGGGTCGAACCAAAATTTTAAAAATATGTATGTGCCCTATTTATGTTGGACCCCCCCCCTCAGAAAAGACCCTAGATCCGCCCCTGGGTGTTGTTCCGAGATAATACTTCCATGGTTAGAGTTATTGAGCTTGCAATGCTTGTTAGCAGACAGGTTGTATTTAAAGTCTAACAAGTGTCAGAAATGTACGTAGTTAGTGTTAGAGTCCTCTAGAAGTGAGGTCCCCACAGAGTCATTGGCCCAAAAAATATTCCGCCTTGTTATTGCCGTAATTATATATATATATATATATATATATATATATAATATATATATATATATATATATTATATATATATATATATATATATATATATTATATATATATATATTATATATATATATATATATATATATATATATATATATATATATGGTCATAAGATATAAGGCGCAAACCATGACGAATATAAGCGATAGTGGAAGTGCACTAAATTTGATACCAAAAATCATTTCTATGACAAACTTGTTGCATGCAGACTCTGCACCGAGACTATACCAATTTCACAAAATATTGTCTGCCAATTAGTATGTGAGTCTGCTACCTGAATGTATGGTCTTCTCAAGAGTAATTAAAGAAAGGTAAAAGAAATACCTTTCTTTACATGCTTACAATACTGTGCTCATCTGTAATCACATCTATGCTCACAAACAATTGGGTCAATTGTAGAATTCTGATAAATAATGCGAAAACACTTGAAGCCTTGTGGACTATATATGTGCAGCATCGAAGCTCAAAGTGTGCGGGGCGAGGGAAAATCTTGATAGATTGTGAACGATATGTGTAAATTTTGATAGCGTTCAATAATTTGTGAAAAAAATTAGAAAATGATTAAAATAAATTATCCATCATTCAGTTGAAAACTCACCTCTCCCTATCCCCTGCAGAAATCTATAGTTTAAACGCCTTTTGAGTTCATTTAAACAAAAATTGAAACTTTTGAAATTCGCTTGGAGGGGCACGCGTCCTCCAGCCCCTGTGCTCACATTACTGCACACCATAGCACGTCCCTTTGTTAGCCTGGTGTCTCTGATCATCCTACAAAGCATGTATGGCGTAAATTTGGCATCTTAATCCCCTTATATTGCAGAAAGTTTCACTCTTTAACACAAAGTTGTTACTACAGTTCATTGCAGCTAGCCATGTCCCCAGCGCATACATATTTTTTTTCATGTTCATAGATCTATTGACTAGCATCATTACTCAGCCGTTCACCTGTTTTCCCACATTTCAGCCCTCCTCTCATCCGTCAGCTACTCTAATGGCATGGGCATCCGCAGAAAAAAATTCAAGGGGGGGGCAAATTTTTTTAGGCGGCCCAACTTTTTTCATGGGAAATATTTTACTCCCAGGAAAGAGTTGAGATGCTACTTTTCACACAGTGTTGACAAAGGCGTGGCCAGGAATTTGTCAGGGGTGAGGGCGAAGCCCAAAGACAGACTCTCAGCGCTCCGCGCCACCATGAGTTGGCGCGGAGCGCAAGAAAACTTTGCCCAAAATGCTTCCCAGATCGCTGGAAATGACACTTCCAAGGCCTATTTACTGCATATAAAAAGGAGAAAAATAAGCAATATCGTAAATATAAACTTTAAAAAATACCAAAATATGCTCGGGGGGGGGGGGCTGCTGGGGCCTGAGTGTTGATATTTGTATTCAAGTCCTGTTTTGAGAGTAGAAATTCACACTGATTGAACTGTTAAGAAATGTTGATGTTATATTTTCTTCGTTTTTTTTCTATATTTTTTCTTCGTTTTTTCAAGTTTTTGATTTTCCAGGGGGGCAAGTGCCCCCCTTGCCCCCCTCCGGATGCCCATGTCTTATGGATATTTAATATTTTCAATTACTGTAGAAGCTCCACCCAACCCCACAGAAAAATGTATTTTGAATAGTGTTTTGAGACAATTTTTTAAATTTTTGCTCTTTTCTTCATCTTTTCTCTTCTGTTTCCCCTTTCTCTTTGGGAGCAAAAAGGGATCCCTCAGGCCCCCTTTTATCTGCACCTTAACTTCCTTATTAGGCTCAACTCTGATAATGTAAAAACTTTATGAAAATACCTTCAAATTTTTAAACCAAATCTTTTAAAAGTTGCAAGTCAAAATGTAAAATACTATTTACAATAGAGTAAATTGTGGGGAGACTGACATGTTCCAGTAAACCTTGCATCAATATATATGAGAATCAGGATAAGAATATTGAGTCAATTGTAAAACAATTCCCTTACAAAACTAGAAATTTGAATTTGCATGGCAAATCCGACGTAGCCTCTCCGAGAAAGAGGTGTGGGAGTTGTTTTTCAATCGGGAGAAAGGAGATGGAACATAAGGCATATTAATTAACCGCACGTCAGAGACATTTTAATTTTTATGAGCAAGCTCATGACAGTAGAGTTCATGAACTTATGGAGTTATTTTACGTAAAATGTCCTGAAAGTGCAGGTAGCTAAGCATGATAAAACAGTGGGTACCGAGGACTTAAAGATTATTATTAAAGATATTATTATTCAAGTGAATTGAATTTACTTTTATCAGTAGCTTCGCGGGCCAGACGAATTAGTGGTCTCGCGGGCCGGAGGCTAAACGAACCAACATGCCTGAGGTTCCTCACCCTTGCTGTATTGATCCACCGTACATACCCTAATGATCTAAGTGCTAGTGCCCCAGTAGGCTACTTACACATACCGCTGTGTTGTTTTAACGATGGACGTGAATTCATTCATTTTACATTGACGGCGGCAGCAAGGTCCCCATTTTTTCCTCCAAATCTCAAAGTCGTAACTTCTGGCAATTTAATAAACTAGAACGTCGGCATGCCTATTTATTATCTCAAAATTAAGCATATAGCCTAGTAAGTTTCAAGTTTCCCGACGAAAATCGCCCGCGTCTAAATACCTCGGTGCTAAATCAAACAGGCTTTCCACTGCCAACTTCCCGGCCGGATCCCCGGCCTGCTCCTACTGGAATTAGCGCTACTCGACTCGCCTTCTGCAACTCCAGCTGTCCAGCGACACTAATAGCTGGTAATACCTTTCTCAAAGTGCTGAAAAAAAATTTTCGTCTATATTCGGACGTGACAGAGAATCACTTCTTAACGATTGGTCATCATTTAAAATTCCCACTTGAGATTGGGTCAATTTAAAAATATTCAGACTATCCCGCATGCGCGGAGCTGCAAATCGAATATTTTTTTCAATATATCAGACAGTCTCTTCGATGCATTATTTTGGTATCGTAAGTTGTTTTTATAGATTCCCACCGTTCGTACGTTTCAAGAAGTCATTTGAGCATTTAAAATCCTTCAGTTTAAGTCTAGGGGTGACAATGAGAATACGAAAAACTTTGAGATTTGAAAATGAAGGATTATGGTCAACCAAAATTCAAAACGAACAACTCGTCTCGAAAGTAGATCCGTACATACTTTGGTCTATGCAGGTCATGAACAAGCGTGCGTTTGTCTGATGTGTCTTGTTAATTTTATATGTCAATGGTGCGTTACACAGTACGTGCTATAAAGGTAGACCTATAAAAATACAAGTAAGCCACTACATCCTAGGAAGCCATTTTCTAAGTCTCGTTGTCCGGCCCATAAGGGAGCCCAATCATGAATCTTTCGTCCAAACAAGCCACGTTCGACGTCTAATTGTGATTACTTTTGTAAAATATATGAGCAGTGCGAAAGTTTGCAAAGATTCTCATATTTCTTTGCTCTATTTCTGTAAATTCCTTAAATTTCTTCGAGTTATATACTGTTCGCACCTGAACATTTGGAAGCTGAGTGATCCTGGTAAAACATCGTCAGTGACGACTTAACGGAATACAGGATTCTTCCGCCTTTAATTCATACGCTCAATGGAGTTCGCGTAGTGAAATGGATTACTTTCTTTTGCGCAATGTAAAAAAATGGTCTATTTGGGAGTAGTTTGCCTTCCTAAATGATTAAGATATAGGGATCTGAAATACGATTCCGTACACGTAGCCTTAGAGGCTACGTAAAAATGTGTGTCAGTTGGTTCCAAATCCTCAGGTTTTCTCACATGTCTGCCATGGGTTTTCACAGGTTTTTGCAGGGAAACCTGTGAAATTGACACAGGTTTGCCAGTTGCCACACTTTGCCACAGGTTTGCCCCAGGTTTGACATATGCAAAACACGTGGCAATTAAAAATAGTATTGACAAAGAATTTTGAGTCAAAACCTGCGGCATAAAATTAAAAGCAAGAAAAGGTGTGTAAACCTGTGTCAAACCTTTGTCCAGAGGGTTGCAAAAACATAGGTTTGCCACCTAGGAACACGCGTGATTTCTTTTGCTTTTCACGTGTGATCACACGTGGTAACTGACACAGGTTGACACCGACACTATTTTTTGTAAGGATTGGAATTGGTTTTCAGTAAACACTAATTTACAGTGTATGCCTTTATTCTGCCCTGCTTTTGAGGGGCCCCGGATAAAATCTCGCTGAAAACACTCAAGCAATAGCTAGTGCAAAGTAAGGATCTTTCACCCCTCCCAACTTTGGGCAGGGGTGGCCTAAGGATTTTCCCGATGGGGGCCAAGCTCACTTATGGGGGTTCAGCAGCCAAAGCGACGATAAGAGTGACAGGTTGCTGACAGTATGTTGAAAGCAAAATATTAGATGCGCTCCTTGTGCCAACAAAAATTGGAGAAAATTTGAAAAGTACAGGATTACATTATAAAGAAAATATAAAAAGTTTGGGGTTTTAGTGCTGAAAATTAGAAATATTTTGGGGGGTCTTACAAAATTTTGCTTTTGTCTAGAGCAAAGTCATGTACATCGTTGACGTAATGTTGTCGTTGGTGACTTCATATTTTATAATACCCAGTACAGCAATTTTCCTGGGGGCAGTATTCCCTGATGGGGGACTTTGCCCTGCTCCCACTTAAACCCACCACTGCCTTGGAGAAGAGGTCAAATGACACTGGCGTCCTAGCTGTGAATTCGTTGAACACAAACTATGGAGTTTGGGAGGTTGTTTAACATTTTATGGGGCTAAGGCCTCCTTTGCCCTTCAGTTTTGAGGATGATTATATAACAGGAACCTTGTTCTAATACTTTACTTGACACTTATTTTCTTTGACAAAAAAAAAACGTGGTAGGTTTTGGTTGGATTGGTTTCTGTTTCTGTTTTTTCTTTGGAACCTAATGCTACAGTACATATGGCATCTGATCATGGCACTTCTGACTCATTTGTCCTTCAGTTGTTACTTTGACATGTTATGACATGATTATGTCACATTTTATGTTACTGTAAGTAATTGGGATGGGAATTTTTCCTTTACTACAGCCTGCAACCTAGACTGTTGTGATTTCTTACTGTAAGCATTCATGCAATGTTGTACACAGTTAAAAAATGAACAGTGGTTACTGGCTACTACACTATATATAGAAGTGGTTGCCAGTCTCATCAAATCGGTTTATCACACTAGCACCTGAAATACGTTTATGTAAAGTTTAGTCACAGATGCTGTCCCCTTTTCAATTACAACTGAATTAGCAGTAAAACTATTATTTAAGAGCATTAATGTTTCAGAGAAACTTTGCGTTTGCCACTACACAATATCTAGCCAGTTAGCTGGGTGGCTGGGTCATTTTAATTCAAACTTCCACTGGTGCTATGGACCTGCAACAGAGTGCATAGCTACAGTAGGTATATACTGTAGGCATGTAGTAATATAGGGTTGACAAAGGATTTACAGTAAAATACTCCCAACCAATTTTTACGGGCTTACAGAGTTTGACTTGCTACAAAGTCTACATTACTAGGAGGAACTGTGGAAAAGCGGAAGAAGCATGCAAAATTTTGGGGGGTTAGCCTACATTAAAAAGGAATCTGTACTTGTTTAAAGCTTGTATCTCAATTGTCCGGGCATTGTCCCGGCAGTTGGTCCCTAGCGGGCACAACTTACGTTGCACTTCTCTCCTCGAGCCACTAGCCGTACCGCGCGTACGGAAGACACAGTAGAACCTTAACTAAATTAGCGAAATAAGATGAAATTCCTGATATTTACATAAATACATGTATTTTACTTATTAACTTGAGTTACTTGAAAAGATGGTAAAGTTATGTACTTTATTAGCTGTAAGTACTGTAATGGAACTGAGGAAGAGTGGGCGTACCAAAAATTTTGGGTTTTATCGCAGAAATGACCCTTTGGAAAGCCAAAGTAAGTAAACTGACCATTGGTGGCGACAGAATTTTCCCGACAGGGGCGCTGGGTCATACCAGAGACCATGGGCGTCCGCAGAAAAAATTCCGGGGGGACAGAATTTTTTTAAGGGGTCCCAACTTTTTCTTGGGAAATATTTCACTCCCAGAAAAGAGTTTAGATGCTACTTTTCACACAGTGTTGACAAAGGCGTAGCCAGGAATTTGTCAAGGGGGGCGGGGCGAAGCACATAGACTCTCAGCGCTCAGTGCCACCATGGGTTGGCGCGGAGCACAAGAAAATTTTCGCCCAAAATCCTTTCCAGATCACTGGAAATGGCACTTCCAAGGCCTATTTACCGCATATAAAAAGGGAAACACTAGCAATATCGTAAATATAAACTTTAAAATATACCAAACATATGTGCTGGGGGGGGGGGCTGAGGCCTGAGTATTGATATTTTTATTCAATTCCTGTTTTGAGAGTAGAAATTCACACTGAGTGAATGTTGATGTTATATTTTCTTCGTTTTTCCTTTATTTTTTCTTCGTTTTTTCAAGTTTTTTATTTTCCAGGGGGCAAGTACATGCCCCCTTGCCCCCCGGATGCCCATGCCAGAGACCCTAAGTTCCGACAGCCCCTATGGGGGTTGGTGAGAAAGGGATATGAAGGAGCCTAAATATTCCATGCCATTGTAGGGTATATTTTGCACAATAGCACTTAATGCTTCAAAAGCCGAGTTGTGCCCTGATACTGTAGTGTGCTTTCGAGTCTAAAACCTGGAATTGCAAAGTGCACAAAAATTTTTGGTAGGCTTACACAGAAACATATTTAATCATTAAAAACAAAAAGAAAAAAAAACAACATAGAAAATTTAGGGGTTGTAGACTATATCGGGGATAACATACATTATGTCAAACCACATGGACTTCCCGATGAAATAGCCACACTTTGCTCCATGAGTCGATCACCAACTGACCTACCACATGACACACACAAGCTGGATAGCAACAATTAGGCTTTGTGTACATAACCTGTGTACTGTACCAACTGTTACTTGGTAAGGTTGACAGGACTTACACTGTCTAGCCATGTGGAATGAATTTTTTGGAGAAACTGGAGTGACTCTTTTGGGTTCTTATTAGAGAAACTGTTCTCTTGAGATCAGGTGCCCCCGGCCCCTTTCCATGGGACTGAACTTCTCATAATGCAGAATGCTGAGACATGTAGGTCCTAATCAAATAGAGCCATGCCACTACTCTTTTACAAAATGTTTGGGGGGGGGGGCATTTGATATTGCATCCCCGCCCATGATTACTACATATCTCAACTTCCACATGTCGTTAAGTCACATCTATTTTTAGCAGTTTGATTTCCAAAATTTTTGCAAGACAACCCCCTCATCCCCCCTCCCTCCATCTTGATTATTTCACTTGTGTACGAGCATTAGCTGTATTCCGAAACCGCCTCAGCCTATATAGTCATATTGCATTGTGCCAGTGATATATGAAAATAATGTTTGGTTACGCACTTATTTCTTTTCTAAATGCCAGGAAATTGTACCTTATAGCACTCAGTTTCAAAAAAATTCCCAGGCCTCTCATGTCTTAACCATCATAGCGATGTATGGTGGTTAGTCTGCTGGTAACTACTTCGAAATTGCGTGCATTGATCACACTGCATGGATACCTGTGATGCATGAACATGACGTTTGCTCATTTTATCTTAATTGCTAGATGCTAGGAAATACTAGTGAGCACAGTCTGACTTAAAAATTTCACCAAAGCTCTCCCCTATCATGGCTTTGTACATTTGAGGCTCATAAGTACGAACTTTGTCCTCACAAAGTTAGCAACACGCTTTTCTAAAATCCTGGATCTGCCCCTGATTGGACATTCAGGGACATTCAGAGGCCAAGAAATTTGACTCGAAACCATGAGTTTCCCAGTAAAACAGGAAGAGCCAGCAGGCAGGTCAGATGTAAAACACAATTAGTGGTGATCTGACACCAAAGTGTTTGTGATTTGGTGACTAATAATGGCTAGTTCAGTATAATTTTGGTTTAAATGTCATCCTATCAGGTTTCACTATATATTCAATCATTTAATTCACCTACCCTCTACACTTCTCTGTGCGGTCAAGATGGTAATACAATAATACATTTCATACTCAGGCTGTAGACACTACTTGAGGGCAGTATTGCAGTATCTCCTTATTCAAAACAATTTGCAGACTTCACACAGTTTGACACAGGTCATGGGTACAAAATCCCATACACACCAAAATTTGAGGATATCCTCAGATTATCAGTGAATTACCCATATCCTCGGATTGTGGTCCCCGTTAGTAAGGGGTGTGTGTGTGTGTGTGTGTCCAATTTTGTTTTCTTAATATCTCCAAAACGGTAAAGCCGATTTTCTTCAAATTTGGTGGGAAGGTAGGTAGAACCTCAGTTCTACATCGACTCCCGGAAGTAAAGGTCAAAGGTCAGAGGTCAAAGGTCAAATTATGTGAAAATCACTCTTTTTATAATAACTCCAAGAAAAAACATCCCATGAACCTGAAACTTCACACATATAATAATAGTGTCTGGCACTACAAAAATATATGGTTGCCATAGCAACCAAGGTCAAAAGTCACGCGATATTAACATTTTAAGCGAAAAAATGTGAAAAAAGTGTTCCATGAACTCCTCCTTGTGGGCCTGACCGATTCTTTTGAAATTTGGTGGGTAGGTACCCCAGAGAGAAAACTTGTGTCTAAGTGACTTTCGGCAGAAAAGGTCAAAGGTCAGAGGTCAAATTCAATTTTTGGGAAAATTCACGGTTTTTTAGTATTTTTAGTATAATTTCAGAAGGAAACGTTCCACATACATGAAACTTTGCACATATGATGAACGTGTCTAATGCTACCAAAATATATGGTTGCCATGGCAACCAAGGTCAAAGATCAATTTTTGGGAGAAATCACATTTTTTTAGTATTTTAAGTATAACTCCAGAAGAAAACATTCCACATACACAAAACTTCACACATATGATGAACGTGTCTAATGCGACCAAAATATATGGTTGCCATGGCAACCAGGGTCATAGATCAATTTTTGTGAGAAATCACATTTTTTTAGTATTTTAAGTATAACTCTAGAAGGAAACATTCCACATACACAAAACTTCACACATATGATGAACGTGTCTAATGCGACCAAAATATATGGTTGCCATGGCAACCAGGGTCAAAGAACAATTTTGTGAGAAATCACATTTTTTTTAGTATTTTAAGTATAACTCCAGAAGGGAACATCCCACATACATGAAATTTCGCACATATGATGAATGTGCCAAATAGTACCAAAATATATGATTACCATGGCAACCAAGGTCAAAGGTCACATGACAGGAAGTCAAAGGTCAATTTTGGCAAAAAATCACATTTTTTAGTATATTTAATATAATTTTAGAAGGAAACATTCCACACACATGAAACTTCACACATATGATAAACGTGTCTAATGCTACCAAAATATATGGTTCCCATGGTAACCAAGCTCGAAGATCAATTTTTGTGAGAAATCACATTTTTTTAGCGTCTCGGTACACAAAGACTTAACATTGATGATAGCAACGTAAATCAACAGTACACAGTGTAGACGCGCTTGTTACTAGTCCTGACCAAAGATATTATAAGCATAGATTCCAAACTGCTATACCTACACTGTTACGCTCAGTGACTCCTCCTGGAGACGCAAATATCGAAGTGTGAATTTGACATGCGCGCCGTTCTTTTCGGCGATGTGCGTAAGGAAATAAGAACGCGTACGTTACAGAAATTTCATTGTTAAAAGAGGTTAGCGTGCGTTCTTTTTAAAACGCGTTCTATACGCGCGTAATACATTTTTTCTCTGTGTATTATCCGAAATACTTACACACTTCTGCGCTCTTGGGAGGCAAACACACTAGTTGATTTCCCGTTGTGAGGGCGTAAGAAGTTAAACGCGCATATAAAAGTGCGTTACTTAAAGATATAGGAACTGACTAATGAGTGTAGGCGAATAAGTGTATGAACTTTAAACCAGTCATTGTGCGTTCATGTTCAAGTGTACTTATTTGTAATGCTGTCAGGAAGAATTAAACTTCTTGTAAGTAGAATTTAGTGTTGAGAAATGAATACTTCTTACCTTACAATGTTCCGAAATAGTATTAACACTTTTGTAAGACATTCATTTCCCTGCAGCCTGTGCTTTTTTTAAAACTGTTGAACAGTGATCAGCACTTCCGCCCCATATTTTGGGCTCCATGAGGAGTCAACACGCCATTCTAATTTTGGAATCTATGCTTGCGATATTTTTGGTACTGACTGTCCATTCCAATGATGTGCATGCTAACACGAGCAAGCATGCACATCGTATTATGTGCACATATTTTCTGTATAGCGCACTGAAGGCGTTCTTTTTGCACAACAACAAAAGGGCGCATAAAGGGAAACTAGTACGCGTGCAGACGCCTCAAACACGGTCACACTGATCTGTTTATATGTTTGTTGATCCTACCATAGATCAGTGCGCCAGGGGGCGGTCGCCCCCTCCCACAAAGCCTCCAGGGGGCGGTCTCCCCCTCCCACAAAGCCTCCAAAGGCCTCTGTCGGAAATTTCTAGTCTCTATCGGAAATTTTTACCACCTTAATTAAAAATTCTTACGACGGAAAATAGTAGCTAAAATTATATTCTTAGGGGTTTACTTACAACACAAGTATGCATATCATATTATGCGAACAGATTTTCTGTATAGCGCACTGAATTCGTCCTGCTTACACAGCAAAAGGGCGCATGGAGACGCAAATATCAGGGCGGAAGGGTGGATTTGACATACGCGCCTTTCTATGGAGGGATTTCATGTGACGTCACGCGCAATGGATTCCCAAGCACTGAAGGGCAAAACACGCACGCTGTGAGCGTATTTACAGCACACGCGCACGGCATAATCATAGACACTACTGTGACACAATGGACGCGTGCCCGTCAAAACAAAAAAGACGCGCGATCTTGCCCTTCAAAATTACGTCTAGTTGGTTAAAGTCACGTGACTGAAATCCCCCTATTCCGTGATGTGCGTATAATACTGTAGGCACGCATTACAGAAAATGCCATCGTTAGAACAGCGCAGCTTGCGTGAGCATTGTATACACGCAGAAAAAAGGTATAGCCCGTCTTTTTTATCTAGAATACTTCACGCGTACTTCTGCGTAATCATCGACGAACGCGCTGGTAGTTGCTTTCACTTTAATTGTGAGCGCGTGAAAAATTAAAGGATATAAAAGTGCGTAATTTGAAGTTACCATAGAAACTGACTTATGAATAGACCTTATGCATATGATGTCACAATGGAGAAAGTGCTCCCTCTTTTGGAGGAAGATGGCGGAAAAGCGCGTATCATTGCAAGTTACACCAATAAGTGCAGACAGCTGATTCGTCAACCAATCGTATACGCGCGTAAGTCTACTACACGTGGGGCGAAATCCACACCGTTCAAGCACGTGTGCTTCATTGTTTGCACCCAAAATGACGTCACTGTGATGTCAATGCATAAGGTCTATAGACTATGAGTTTCAGTCACGGACTTCAATACATGGACAGAGGATTGCGCAACCAATACGTTCGCCACCGTTCGAACAAATTTAGGCTTACCAAGATGGCCGCCGGGCTACTACCATTTACCCAATTTGACGATGAATCTGCAACATTTCAGACAAAATATCAGTATGAATCGAAGAACAATATCACAGTCCTGCATTCGATTTGATGAATTTGACCTGAGCTTGCATTCTTTCGAAAATATTACAAGTTTCTCACACAATCTATCGATACTGGCCACTTGAGCAAGTCCAAACTTCTACACACAAGACTACAGCAGGCAGCCATATTGGTAAGCCTACTCGTGTACGTACGGTGGCGACAATTTACGCATAGGACTCTAGTGCAATATGCTCTGTCCATGTATATAAGAAGTCCGTGGTTTCAGTTCAAACCACTCATTGTGCGTTCATATTCAAGTGCACATATTCGGAGACCGAGGAGCCAATTTTGAAGTGCGGGGGGCTAATCACTGAAGCCGCCCAATATGTTCAATAAGATAAATGCAGTTTCATTCGGCCCAAAATGCAGTTAAAGGCATATGAAAGAGTAACACGGCAGAAAAAGTGCGTCTCCGCGGTCCCTGCAGTTATGTGTAGGCCTTATGCCACAAGGAAGAGAAAAAGTTCTTCTTGTTAGTAAGTTACATGGCTCAATGCGTGTGCTAGCGATGAGATAAGCAACTCCGTGGATTGCCCTCTTGTTCTCCCTTTTTGAACGCCGTACGCCTATTTGAACACCTACAGTATTTGAACGCCTGACGCATCTAATGTTCAAATGCTGAACGCATAGTGTTCCAATTCTGAACGACAGGTTCTGCAGCTCCTGAAGTATTGTGGCATGACGGGAGGAATAGCTTGACACATTAAAATTATCAGGAATCTTTGCATTGGACAATGTATTATGAACCAAAATATACCTTTATAGCTTTGAGGTTTAAGCATATCTCTGGGTGAGAAATTAAGTCTCAGGATGGATATGTTTTGGTTCATAATGCATCATCAAATGCAAAGATCCCCCAATTTTAATGTATTAGGCTATTCTTCTCGTCAGGCCGCTATAGTTTTAAGCGGTTGGGATCCAGAAGCAGTGTTTTAGCTAGGACATTTTCTCAATGCCACGTTTACTGATCTGTGGCCTGGGAGAGGGTTATTTGGAAATTTTTGGAATTTGAAAGGTGCCTAGATCGCAAATGATGCAATATTTGAGTGGATTTCTGCCGTAATGAGGAACCTCAAAATTTACACCCGAGTAGAATTTTCTTGTCAGATTTTTTTGTGCGACATTTGTCGCCGTTTATGCAACATTGTCGCACAAACAGGGGCTGGCTAAAACACTGGGCCCGCCTTAGGGCCCCTGGTGGGGGTCCAGGGGGCTTCGCCCTCGGACGCTCTGAGGTTTTAGCATAATCTCTGGGTAAAAAATTAAGTCTCATGCAAGATAGGTATATTTGGTTCATAATACATTGTCCAATGCAAATATTCCTGATAATTTTAATGTGTCAGGCTATTCCTCCCGTCATGCCACAATACTTCAGGAGCTGCAGAACCTGTCGTTCAGAATTGGAACACTATGCGTTCAGCATTTGAACATTAGATGCGTCAGGCGTTCAAATACTGTAGGTGTTCAAATAGGCGTACGGCGTTCAAAAAGGGAGAAAAAGTGTTCAGAATCTTAACACAAACGTTAAAAATATGTTTTGAACGCCAGGATGGGTTCTGTATCTGTTTCATTTTGGTGTTCAAAAGTTAAAAGCCTGAGGCTGAAGTGAAGGGAAGACACGGGCGGCACGCATTATTTTTTCCCAGGATGTTTGTGGGTAAACCGGATCCTCAGGAGTTTGCAAAATGTGTTTGAAGTCAAGGTTAGGGTTAAGAAAACGGGCTAAAGATACCCTCTCCAAGGATGATCGGGTGTTGCTCCCCATGGTCATTATAAAAGTGAGGAATAATGTGCAGAAAGTGGTTTTTCAAGAATGTCTATAGACCCGAAATAGTGTGCCTATACGGAAGCCTTCAATTTCCTTTCTTTCCCCAATTTACCGACGGATTCAGTCACTCGTCCAATTACACCGACGGCCGTTGATACGGCCGTATACGGCCGCCAAGTGCAGTATCAATTTGTCGACGGGCCTTCAACTTGAATGGGCAAATTAGATGAAGAGACGAAAATCGCAATAGCCGATAACAGACTTGCCACGCGCTCCCATTCTCTCTTTCTCTTTTTTCTTTTCATTCTCCGTCTTTCCTTTCACTCCCTTCCTTTCCCTTTCCTTTCCCTTCTTCTCTCTTCTTTTCCTCCTCTCCTCTTTTCCATTTCCCTTTCCCTTTCCTTTTACTTTTTCCCTTTCCCTTCCCCTTTCCCTCTCCCCTTTTTTGCCGAAAGACCGAAAATTTGCCGACGGTGACCAAATATGGGGGGGGGGGGTGACACCCCCACACACACCCCGCTCGCTACGGCCCTGGTCTGCGTATAAGCTCATAGCGTCTTACGCCATTCGGGTCTGCTGCCAATAGTTCTTTCATAGTGACTAGCTGAACAAAAGCTTTGTTCGCTGCGCCTGTCAGGAGGTCATGTATCCGTTTGCACTTCGTAGCAGTTGTTATTTTGCTTGCTCTGGTCAGGTCAAATAGCAACTCGCTGCTCTGGTGCACAATTCTAGAATACTCAAATGACTCGTTACGCAATAAGTAAAGATCGCTTTTCAAAGGAAATCTACTTCACACAGACGCCGAGAAGTACGGTGGTGCGGGAGAGACTGACGTACTTCAACTATAATGTTGACAGCTTGGGGGAAAATTCGTTTTCAATCATCATTCCACAAACCCCTGGGGAACATTTCACAATTCAGTTTTGATTATATAGGGAATGGGAATCTCAGCCTGCTAGAACTGTAATCACCCCTCCCGCAGGTTACGGTCCCGTCGAAGCCTCAACGAAGCTAACAAAGGAATATAAAAGGCGGGGCAGTAAAGTCACGTTCGATCGGCTACCGTTTAACTGCTGCCAATGTCATTCAAGACAGCTTCGTCCCTAGTATAGCTGCAGTGCTGGTACGATGTCCAGTCTTTACAAACATCTGTGCAGTGTATAAAAATAATTTTGTGTACCACATTTAGTCTTTCAGTGCTTCAGGAGTTCAATAAATATTTGTTTCTTTAGGCCTACATACATATTTACATCTTTGTTTTTTACGTACTTATGGACAACTTGAGTTACTGACTCAACCGAAATATTGACTGTACACTTTTCCATGACCTAGGATAAGCTGAGCTGCGGCAACGTTGTTGCTCATGTTTATAGATTGTCTGATTAATCGTACTTGATTGTACCGTCTGATCCGTCTATAAGTTCGGCCCTATTTTCAGTACATATGGCTACACAGATTGAACGATCATCCGATCACATGCATTGCAAGTAGCCAGCCAGCGCGCAGGCGTTTTCATAACAGACTGCATCACTTCAACTTCGCGGCTTTCATGCTACTCTAAAACTGTCAATCCGCCATCTCCACAATTTAGTATGTGTGAAATTAAATGTAGTAAGTTTGCGGTTAGTAGTACCAGATGTTTTGCAGTAGCACTACGTGTGGATTTTCGGGACGTGGCCATGGCTACCCCAATTTTTTGGAAGCAAAAAAAAAAAAAAATGAAAACATAAAAATAGCCTTTTCCTGAAAAGAGAAGAAATAAATGGGGAGCGAGAAATCGTATGATAGGCCTGCAAACATACGGCAAGTCTTTCTTTGGGTGATTAGTGGTTGTGCCACCGATGGCACAGACACAACCAAAAATCAAGTCGAGTCCGGTCAGATCGAGTCAGACCTTAGATTGGATCTTATGACACTAAAAGCACAATTTCAGTCCAATCTAACCCAGCAAATCACCTTTGAAGATGTTATGCTATACCTTGATAGTCTATAATTGCAGAACGATCGTTAATGCCGAATGTTATTACACTAATAAAGTTAATATTAGTTATTCCTGCAACAAACGCAACAAGTGAACGCAGCTTTAGTGCTCTACGCAGAGTAAAAACCTACCTTGAGCCAGCCGCACACTGACCGACTTTGCACACCGCAACTCAACTCGATCGTCGGATCTCGAACAGTCGTATAGTGTGCATGAGTTTATGACTGCGACTGGAAGTTTTAGGACCAGTTTTAAGTCGGGCCGATTTCAGTCGGGAAGAACGAACATGTTGGTTCTTCCCGACTGCAGTCGGCGCGACTTAAAATTGATCTTAAAGCTGCCAATCGCAGTCTTAAACTCTTGCACAGCTCACGACTGTTGGCGATCCGACGATCGAGTTGGGTTGCGGTGTGCTAAGTCGTGTAGTGTACGGCTGGCTTAAGAGGCACTATGAAACAGATCGCTTATATTCTGTCATGCCACTTCATGTTCATAAAAACAAGACAGACAAATTGAACTTAGTTGAAGTCGCAATTGAGTTTGTCAGGGGAAAACCTGAACATCGATTGAAAGTGTTTGAGCCATTTTAAAGTTCAGACATTAGTAAACAAGCAATCAAGTGAGACATCACACATAGGTAAGATTAACGGATCGGCGATTCTCCCAAATTTAAAATTTTATACCATCGTTAAGCCTATCTTACGTACCTCTGTATATTGTGTAGAAAGAAGAATAAATTATATAGTACATAGGCTAAACTACCTCAACCGGCTTAATGTGAAAAAATGAAGTTATCAAACTGATATCCGCGTCAGTAACTACCGTAGGTGACTTATGGGCGACCAGTTTGTTGGTCCGACCAGTTTGATCTGCTGAATGTGAAACTGGTCATTCAGCACACTTCGAAGACTGAAAACATGGTTACGTTCTACCATGACACAAGAGCGACTTAATGCAGTAGCACTTGCTCATGTTCATCAGTCCACTCTAGATCAACTAGATACTCATGAGTTCTGCGCTAAGTTCGTCAACAAAAAGGAAACACGAGGAAACACAAATACGAGCAATGACTGTATGTCTTTCTACTGACTCCAGAATGACTTTAAGCAATAATTTGGTCCTGGGTAGGAGAGTTAGGTTTAAGTAAGTTGAGAGTAAATTTCCCAAGTTTTATCAGTTTGAACAGGTATTAATGGTCTATACCACGGGGCTGTCAACTCTCACGCATTCAGCGTGACAGTCACGCATTTCGGCGTAATCCCACGCTCTCACGATAAAGCATCAGTTTCTCGCGCAAATGTCTCAATATGGTGTAAAAAATTCCACTCATAACGCAAACGATGTGTCGGGTGTCGGTAAAACGCCAGCTATTTCGCTGAGTTCCTTCTCCAACTGATCATAGTCTGCAGTAAGCTGACGGTGTAGTATATTGCTAATAATAGTAACATAACCATAGTCACAGGAACGAATTATTCCCTCATTTATAATGATTTTCATTGGGTTTCGTTTCACCTCCATTATCAAAATACATTTATATTCGATTTTAGGCTGTCAGCAATACATGAATTTTTCGTAGGCCTATTAATAATGTGAACAAAATGTTTCCTTAAAAATTTCCAGGAATATGAAACATCTGAAAACTCGCAATTCTCAGAATTCCCAGGCTGGGCATGCAGCGCAGTAATGAGGCACGGCCGGAGGTGCCATTTCCTGCAATCTAAGGGTATTTTTGTCAAAAAGCCCCCCTGGCGCCAGCTATCTCTATCGCGCGAACCGATGGTCGCGCTCCCTGTCAGTAGTCTCCCAACGAATCTCACTCTCATCAGTCACTAGCCTCCCAGCAAATCTCACTCGCACCAAGTCACTAAAAGTTGACAGCCCTGTATAATACCATAAGAAAAGTTTTTTTTTGTCATTCATTGATTCCATTTCTCATTAGAATAAATTAAAATAATCCCACCATGGTATTAATCTTTTATGGTTACCCTTTCTAGGGCTCAGTGGTGTAGAGAGGGTGGGTGAGGTGAGAGGCGAACAAAAATAATATAATATAAATTCTCGAAAACTATTTTCACTTCCAAAGACAACAAATTTAACATCAGATCGCATTTATAAGGGCACTAAATACACCCCTCCCATACACCCATACACCACCTCATAGGACGCTTTTTTTCCAAAAGTCCCTTGACTCTCTGGCGAAGAGCCAAGGGCGAAAACCAAACAATACTCCCAAAGGAGTTCTGCTCCCTGAAGAAGTAACAACGTCCCCAAGGGACAAACTTTGACTTAACTGACACCTCCCGACAGTGGACGACGACCACATAATTTCCAGCATTTTTTAAATGCATAATCAGATTTTGGTTCGCTCGTCCCCTAAATATTAATGCGTGCAAACCGATGATCTATTTATGGAACGCTTAAATATTTAAGCAGCAACTCTAAGCCCTTTCCATAACACCCATTGGAAAATGGTGGAATATCTAGAAAAAACATAATTCTGTAATACTTAATTTTTCAAGGCGTCATTACAAATTGCACCATTTCGCACGTACTGCACTCAGGCCTTAATCTCACAGAAGAAAAGTAGAAAAAGCGTCATCCATATTCAATAGTTGTCTCATTTACGCATAT
Organism: Holothuria leucospilota; assembly: GCA_029531755.1. NCBI lineage: Eukaryota > Metazoa > Echinodermata > Holothuroidea > Aspidochirotida > Holothuriidae > Holothuria > Holothuria leucospilota. Next base: position 29,767,899 of record CM055972.1, on the reverse strand, counting down.
GTGAAAACTCCACTTAGACTTAACGTGGGACTTAGTAACGCACAAGTTAAAAGTACCGCCCACTTTTCGTATGAAATAACTTCAAAATCTGTATTTTATGTAAATTTTGCCTCATATATGAAAGCGAATCAAATAAAAACCATTACATAAAAATTATTACAGCAGAAAACACAAATGCTTGCAAATACAGGTTTAAGCCTCTTGTATGCAATGCGGGGCTTTGGGCGAGACCATTTTACTTTAGGAAAGTTTAATATCTGGCCTTTGGAAAAGTGTGAAATATTTAATTAAATGCGCTAGTCTTACAGATTTTTAAATCTGTTTAGTAAAAATATATTTCAAAACAAAACAAATAGTCATTTTATGTAAACCAAACGGCTTCTGGGGTGTTAATGTTTTGTGAGCTAGCTATTCCCCTTCTTAATAGTGGAGGAGTCAAATAATATGAATAAACGTATCACTGCTTCTTTATGTGGGCTTATTTAATCGAGGAAGTAGTGTAGAGAAAAGTGTTCAACGGATATTTTTGACCCATGAAAGATGTCATTTAGACATGGATTGACGACATTATGTGTGAACAAAGCATTGGCGTAGCCAGAGGGGGGAGGGGGGCAGGGGACCATGGCCCCCCGGTCGAGTTCTATTTTTTTTTTTTTTAAAAGTGTTCGGCTATCCAGAACTCGGTGACGTAACTGAAGTGATGATATATCGGGATACACAAGATACCGATAATGTATCCTAGAACCGTCAAATAACCATGTTATGGTAAATAAAATAGGAAATCAGGAAGCCAGGGATGTTTTAATGGTTTAGAGTGACCTTACTTGGTAGTAAACCATAGCTGGTATGCTATTGCTAGCCGCTTTTCGACCGTGAAAGATAAGTACCAGGTCTCATCAGTAGCGGTAGGGTAAAGTCGGCGATAGAATGCCAACGAGTTGTCACGTAGAAATTTGGTGAACAATCGTAAAATTTGTATTTTCATATTTTTCGATAAGCTGGTGCAAAGCTAGCAATAGATAAAAACAAATCGGTTGCATGATAACAACAAGACCCCTTCCCCAATGTATTACTTCAAATGGAATGATTTAAGAGTGTTACGATTCAATGCTTCTTTTAGGGTATTGTAGGTCGAGTTTGTGCCAGATGACGATTAGAAATATCACGGGTGAATGGATATTTACATGGCACAAAACTGCGTCTATGAATGGTTTACAAAGGATAATTGCGGTGAAAGAAGCAAGGGTGTAACTGGATGGAAAATTATTTTTTTCAAAATAAAGTAAAGCTAATTGGTAAGTAGGTGTGAAAAGTTTCCTGCATTTACAGAAGGATCCGTTTCTGTTTTAGGAAGTTTCTCGAGTGCAGATAAACCTTGATAGGTTTTCTCCCTGGGAAAGTGAGAGACATTCTTTTTGGGGTTTTATATCAGCTTTGATAATACAAATGTCTGATCGGTATGACCAGAGAGGCGAAAAATACTCATGATGTGAGTTTCTTCAGATAAACAAAGCACACCTCCGATACGACAGATGTTCCCATGAAAATAGAAAACGCCGTTATTCAGTGTATTTGTAGTTGGAAGAAATTTGGTAAAGCTGCTCTGACACTTAAATCAGGGGTGGAGAACCTCCGGCCCGCGGGCCGTATGCGGCCAGCGAATCCATTTTATCCAGCCCGCGGGGCAATTCATAAATGTAAATTCAGAATCACTTGAAAGGTAATTTATAATAATCTTTTAGCCCATGGTGCCAATCGTTTTTTCTCGCTTATACCACTTTCTCATATTTCACGTAAAAGTGCTCCGAAACACAACCAGTATATTACTAAAACACTAGTACCCATAGTGTATCATCCCCACTGTTTCGTTGGACACAAACCAGGTACAAGATCCTTACACATTTTGGTGTTATTGGCAGTTTTGCGTCGAAGGCTGCGTATACAGAAGTGCAGTAAAAGTTATATAGGCCTATTTATTACATTGAGTACTAAAATCGGTGGGCATCGTATTTATTCCGGTAGATTCGGGGGGGGGGGGGGAAAGAACTGTTCCTCCGAAGAGTGAAGTGAATGTTCAGCAAAAAGCGGAAAAAAGTTTTTGGCGCACTTTGCGCGCCCTTTTCGTATGTGCTAATTTATTATTACTACTAAGTCAAAAGGTCATATTTTGATACTTCTGGTCTGCGTAGCCTTTGTGATTCAATGTCATTTAAAGACAGTGAATGAGCATTCTACTACCTAGACATTTGTACAAACACCAGAACCTCTGGGGGTTTCGGCCCACGAGGGTCCGTTTAGGGACCCTGCTTAGCCTGCTTCTCATGGAAAAACTTGTAGCGCCCTCACTTCTGCGGCCCGCGAGCGAATTATGACTATCAAAATGGCCCCAAAGGAAAAAGGTTCCCCACCCCTGCTTTAAATGAATGATTGTTACAAACGGATAATACGATTAGTGTTCAGGTGGGTTGGAAGCGTCGTGCGCGTAAGGACTTACAATTTTCTGGTGTAAGAAGGTAAAAGCTTTAGCAATAGCACCATCGCCATAGCTTACTACTACAAATAGTCAACCAACTACATAAAACCATACACTGGTTTCCTGAAAATTTACTCCGACCTACACATCATGAGATATAGATTGATTATTTTTTATATCAAATTATTTCATCCCGAGATATCACTACTTTGGTCACGTCACTGAGTTCTGAAGAGCCGACCTTTTCTCTAATTACACCAGTGCTCTTCCCATGGCTTTATCAAAATTCTGCAGTCGACACTATTGGCCACGTTCAGTTATAACGCTAATGACTTTTGGTAATTTGTTTGACATTTTCTTATGACTGAGTTTCACCAACACCCTCGAAAAATTCTGGATAGGCTAGTTCCTATATCTCTCGGAAAACGCCTGACTACACGATTACACCAATGTACTGACAACCTTTGACTTGCTTAGCAAAATTTTTACTATGACAGTTCAGGGCGGGATCCAGGGTGCGTACGCCCCCCCCCCCCCCCCATTCTTTGCAGAGCAATTTATTTTTTGTAATGGAACAAAAAATTGACTTCAAGTGATGCTAAATGTTGCACCAGATTGCATCTGAGGGCACTTAAATGTTCAAAAATTTCTCAAAGGGAAGGGGGACACCCCTCTCCTTAGGCCCCTCCCCAGGCCGGCGATCAGGCCCTGCAGTTGGCCCCCTCCAATCAAAAATCCTGGCTACGCCAGTGGAGCAAAGTGGATACACTGTGACGCCATTGCTATGGAAACCTGAAAAGTTCGTTGTCATTAATTTGTTGTTGTTTAGAACAGAACATAAGCTGGTTGTTTAGGGGCCTGGTACTTTGGTTATTCAGTGGGTCTCGTATGGATAAGTTAACATTCAGGGGCTAAAGTATAATGAGGAATATATTAATACCTGAAAAAACTATGTTGATTTAAGTGATATCATAGTATTTTCGATTTCTGTGAAACCCCTGTGGCTAAACTGTATTAGTAAATCCACGATAAGTGAGAGCGCTCTCGAGATGAAACAAAACTGTGAAGATGCCAACGTAGACCACTAACTTGAGCTATTCGAGCAGATCAGATTCCGTATTCAGAAGCAAAAGGTTTCATACGCACATGCAAAGTCCCCTCCTTTAGAAACTTATGAGGCACAATCTCTCAAAATATCAGGGTTTTAGGTCTATGTATTACAGACCGTTAGGGGGCATTTCCGACGATCTTAGGGGTATCTCAATCCAAAATTTCTTTGCACGCCACGCGCCAACTCACAGTGGCGCTCCGCTTAGATAGTGTTACGGGCATGGTTGGTCGCCTCAATGTTTAGTACCTTGCTACGCCTCTGGTACCACGTGTTGTTTCCGTAGTACTACGAGTGAAATTAGACGCAGTTTATTTACATTTAATAGTACCACGTGTTGTTAGTCAGTAGCAGTACGTGCGAAATTAGACATGTAGTACATTTGCAATCGGTGCCGTGGTACCACGTAGGTGTTGTGTCAGTAGTACGTGTGCAATTAGGTGTACTTCATGTCCAGTTTACCTATTTCGGATTCCATACATTCCATTAACTGAAAGAGGACATTGGTCAGTCCGGGAGATAACTTAAACGTTTTCGGGTGAAAATTAATTTTCACCGGATCGGGGTCAAATCATGCTATGGGTGGCGCCATTTTCAAACTTTCCCATAATGTATTGCGAGCCCACTGCTCAAATTCAACGGAGACGACTGAACGTTTTGAATATCCTGGAAATTTTTGTCGATTCCAGGAAAAAGAAGTACTCGCATATTTAGACACTTGTAGCTAAAAGAACAAACACGTCGAGCCATGTTTGCTAGTTTTGAGATAATGAGCAATTTTGCTAAGCCCTTTGTCCTTAGCTTAATATAGAGACTCAACACAGACGCGAGTTGTGTGCACGGTTTTCCACACAAGGGTGTGCAAGTGGATCATGCCAGAGTACTTCTGTTCATTAACACACAGTGGAAGGTTCCTTGTGTTTCGCTCCATGGGCATGAACTATTATCTTATCCCTTAATTATGCACATGTTTTAAACAGATTGACGGCTGGGAAGAGGTAGACACTTAGTGATCATAAATATTCATGTTTTAGCCAGGCAAAATTTCCCCCGATCGATTAAATTTTTCACCCGAAAGCGGCTATCTCCCGAACTATTCTTAGTATATAAATCTGAAAACTCAGCCCCGGCCTAACAGGACACAAACCAGCGACCTCCCGCGCACCATGTAGAATGATTTCACCATTAAAGGTCTCTCATGCATATCAATAGACCTTATGCATTGACGTCACGAACGTCATCTTGGAAGCAAAACTATGACGCACATTGCACCCACAACGTACACTTCGCACGCGTACGTAGAACATTACGCGCATATCCGACTGGTACACAAATTAGTTGTCTGTATTTGTTAGTGTAAGTTGCAATGATACTCGCTTGCCTCCATCGGGGGCCGACTTTTTGATCTATGACGTCATATCATAAGGTCTATACGCACTACTCTGACGTAATAATGGAAAAGTTAACCGGACACTACTTATATTCAGTTGACCTAGTTCTTCCATATGTGCTCAACACCTTCTCCAGTGTGATTGACGGAGTACACTCAAACTCAAAAGAAAACAGAACGCGTGACAAATCTCGCTTTGAAGGGAGATTAAAGTTAAAATGCATATCATTGTGACGTAGTAAGAATGCAAAAAGATGATGACATAAAATGCAGACCCTTTACCGAATAGAAATGTGAGTTGCACAAAAAGAACATCAAAAATTATTGAGCAATCAACAATTTCAAAATAAAAGACTAAATTTTAACATTTCATATCACAGTATCGGGGTAAGCAATGAATATGGGAGTTGGATGGATGAGACACATTTTCCAAATATATTGATGTAATTCTAGCCTTAAGGTATATACACTAACTTTAAATGACCTCAAATGTATTCACGTTTGTTTATCTTTTGGAGTGAAAAATGTACGTGGAGTTATTGTTTTCTATAATGAATCACTGTCTGCAAAGAGAGGAGCTCTACGCTGTTACAATATTATCTCCTCTCTCCAATACCAGGGTGAACGTATAGCGTAGCTATTATAAAACGGTAGATTTCTCACATTAACAATTCAGGTAAAAACTGCCGCCAATGATCACAGAATTGACAGGACGTGGATAACGACAATTCTTTCCCCCTTCCTCCAAGGTTTTATAGGCACACATTTTATTCGGTTTGACTCTTTAAGGGCAAACATATATTTTAAGAAAACTAAGTGTATTTAGTATAGAGCCCGCCTGTCACGAAGTGATATGGAAATTTATAGCTACCGTAGTGTCAGTAAGCGAGTATGTTAGTGATTGATGGACTCTGTAAGTTTCCGTACTTTTGTATTTATGATTGAATACAATGATAGTGCACTGCACGTGGATGTTAAGCAGGCGAGGCCGAACGGCAAAATATAGAAAATCCGTTCTGACGCAGAAACTTTTCCTGCAAGTGTTTATTCTTCTTGGATGACAAATAATGATAAACGCGATTGTTCTTGAGAAAACTGTTTTTCGAAAATGATGGAATCCTCTGGAAGTCCATGGGCGTATACACATCAGTGTCTTTTAGTTCTTCCGAATGCAACATGTTTTGTTTTCATTAACAGTCAGACCATGGAAGTACTATCTGTCAGACAGGGGTAACATGTAATGTTTTGACAAAATTAAGCTCATTGGAATGTCATGACCACCCTAGTGTTAGACATGTTCTACACGGTACAACAGCTACTTTTGACGTAGTTGAAACATCAGTCCTCAAGAGGTAAATCTATTCTTGTTTTTATCCTTACAGTACTTTCTTTTAAAGAGTACTGACACCACCACCAACACCACCACAATAACATAACAATTACAATCACAATCACACTAACACTAACAATAGCAATAACACTAACACTAAAAACTAGCACCAGCATTAGCAATAACAATAACAATCACAATCAAAATAAACACATTTTGACTGGATGGGAAGAAGCCTACATGCATATCTGCCAGTCTTATTATCTTACATCATTGGAAACCATATACGCGCATGGAATTATTGACTAAGCAACTTCTCGCAATTAAACACAATTTCCAGACAAATGGCAACCGTTTCGCCAGAAGACACCCAATTTTCTGCAGCCCCCAGTCGCCCCATATGCTTATGCCAGTAACTTGTCAAGCGGACCTAGGCCTACATGATTTGATGATATGAAGCTTTATTTGTAACACAAACTTCATCATTCAATATTTTTGGGGTCTCTTTGCACTCAGCCTGTCTCCATTTTCCGGTTGGTTTACTTACACGGAATACACATTTCGAAAGATGCTTAGTTGTCCTCTTACCCCTTCTACCGCATTTTATACTACAACTCCTGAAACCTCCCCCCAAAATTTCTGAACTTATGAAGTGATTCTGTAGCAGCTAGCAGTTAGGGTAAATATAGCCTACCTTGTAGTATAACATTGGAGTAACCACGTTAAGGCGTCTGGGAATAAACAAGGCCGGGAGGATAAATTCAGGGTAACATTAAGTAATTTCACGGTGATATAGCTTGGAGTTTTCTATGGAAATAAAGACTTGCAAACACTCATATGGGCCTAACTGCCTACAGCTTTAAAAATTAGTACATTTATTAGCACCGAAAAAGACAATATACTCGTATGTCGTCCTCAGAGTATTGAAAACTCTTTCAATGAATGATTTTTAGTTTCGAAATCTTTCACACTTTGTGCTGTTGGCTGAAAATGTACGTGACCAGCTGTTGTGTCAATTCGAACTTCAAGCACTATCACCAGGGTACTTAAAATACAGTATGCTAATACCTAATAGAGGACCACGGACCATGAGGTACGCGCGAAGCGTGCCGAAACAAAATCATTGGCGGACAAAAGTTAAACAATTAGAGCCCTTTACAAGATGAGTAAGACCACAAATAAAATACATTTCATGAGATAAATGTGGCACATGGGCTTTCTGTCATTATAGGCAAGAGAATGTGTTAACTAAATAAGTGAAGACTATACCCGGGCAGAGCTAGAAATTCTGACATAGCAAAGCAACGGCACTCAACGAAGGGGGGGGGGGGTGTCAAAAATATTTTTTTTGCAACCACTAGTACCACTAGATAGTGCTAGGTCGTAGGAACCAGGAAGCTGCTATTTGAACAAAATAGCATCTCCATGGGATAACTGAAGAGGATAGTATCTAGTAAGTCAACCACATACTGCTTCAGGAAATCGATGTAACGTGTGCACATGCCCACGAAACATGAAAAACTTCCCTATTGGCAATTTCCCTACCTTTTACGATGATACAGTGTGGCAGAAAGTCTCCAGAAGTGAACGGAAGAACGCTGTAACGATCCTTCTCAAGCTCCACAAGCCTGAGCGCAGTAATTCCTGTACACGACGGAAAGTTCATCATCAATAATTTAGATGTTATGTATACATTTACCGTACTGAACGGTAACAACTCGAGAGATTTGACCATTTCGTTGGGATGACCTATCTTTACACTCAAAGATTATATAGTCTACTATGTGTTCCAAAACAATTGGTACGCTGTGTGCACTATTTAATTCTACAAATCAATTTTCCAGAAAAGAAAAAACAGTAGTACAGGTCTTAACTCTTCACATCAAGTAAGCAATTTGTGCAAATATGCTAAGTCATTGGACGATACAATATAAAAATTTTCTTACATCTCTCCTCGTCGACACCCATACCGGCCGCCTACACTAACTTATCCTCCTCATTCGAACTGTCATCTCCCTTCTGGCGAGGATGCCATACCCCCGTTCGGAAAATTCTGACGACATCACCAAGCACGGATCCAGGGGGCAACTGGGGCAGTTGTGATCAATCTGGCGCCCCCAATCCAAGAAATACCGCCCCCTGCATCCTAAGAAATTAAGTAAAACTACCACTTGCTTGTTTCCAATATTGTTATATTGATCTCACATTTCCTTGTCAGATTTACATCAAGCAACAACATTGTCATTTGTGTTACTCTGTGTGAAAGTACGTGCGTCCAGATGAGATACGTACTACACTACGTTGATGCTACACTCCCCGACAACAGTAAATGAAACATATGTCATCCTTCCCGCTTCCCCTTTCAATGGTGGCTACGAATTTGTGACGATCAGATAGGGTACAACACTGAAAGGGTGCAAGGGGGTTCCAAGTTTTTTTTTTTTTTTTTTTTTTTGTTACTGTTTCGTGGGCTATTTTGTTTCATTTGTTTTGTCGGGTATTGTAGGTTTCTTGTAGCGTGACACAAGATAACTGCATATGCAGACTATATAGAAGCGTGCCTCCAGCCTAATTTGTGTTCCCACTCAGTCACTCACAGGGTTATTCGATGTCGGTGAGTAGAAAATTTCTCACAATTTCTGACTTGACAAATTTCTTAAAAGTTGGCAAGGCTGGTCCGACTTTCTGTTACGGCACAAATTGTAAATGTAGGAAACATTTGGTTTCTCGCCAAAGGCTCAAGCAAGGATCCTATGCAATCATAATTGTACGCGTGTGTGATACCACCTAGTCAGACAAACTCAACTTCAATGAATCTCAAACTTGGTATTTAGGTTTATGATAATCAGGTGTTTTTTTTTTTTTAGTTTTCTTGATAGTACAGTAATATTTAATGTGTTACAAGATGAAGATAATACAAGATGACACAATATTAAAAGATAGACGGTAAATATTTACCTCGTAATCCCTCAGTGCTCTGTAAAGCTGCTGAACTGGTTAGACAACTCAGTTTAATTTAATATTTTGGTTTTGGTGAACTGCTGATATGTAATATAAAAATATTCCGTGATAAAATGGCATAAAATCAATCAGCGTTTTTTGTGTCAAGTAAAATACTAACTAAAATTTAACCCTGGATGGAGAGAGCAGCCAGCATTAAAACTGCTGTCCGTGCATGGGAAGAGTGCGGGAAATCATTGGAGAACATAAAAACACTTCTCCAGATGCTATGCACATTGCCAGTTACAACAATGGAGGCGGAAAGGTTGTTTTCTAAAGTCAAGAATAAATTAACGGCAGCACGGCCCACCATTATAGAAAACAGATTGGAAAGTCTCATTATGTTACAGGTCTACCGCAATATGCTGCCTACAACCGATAAGGTGCTAGAGCATTTCTCAAAAAAGATCGAAAAATGAGACTACTGCATACCACATAAGAACAGAGATGTTCCTATCAAGTTTTAGTCCTGTGGTATGTAATTGTTACATCTTTGCCTCTTCTCTAAACAATGTTCATTCGTCCCTCAATGATCTCATGCCATGACTGAGGAGAACCCCATATAGACTACACCTTATTATATCTTCAGCAGTTCAGAGGAACCTAATGGCATCAAGGATGCCATTTAATGGTCCTACACCTCTGAAAGGGCGCCCTTATTTGAGATAGTACTTTGTGTGATTTATTGTGTTAAAATAGACAACACACATTATTGTATTCTTCGGACATTCTGGCGCCCCCTCCCTTTTCAAACTGCCCCCATGAGCTAGAGGCTGGATCCGCCCTTGGACGTCACTTACACTAATATTGCACAGCTATCTAATAGAGTACCAAAGTGATGTCGTCACCTCCGCATAGTTGCCCATGGCAATGGTTCTTAACAAACTTCGACCTGATTAGCCTAACGTACTTAACGCAATACCTTCAAAAACTGTGATTTTCACGCGTATATATAAAACCACATGGCACAAAGTAGAGCTGAACATTTGTCACACTGGCACTCTTTCTACCTATGGAACAATACTATTTTACTTATTTGTTTGAAAATTCCTGCAACTGGTTAAAAAAATTTTAATTCAGTACTGCATAGGTTCCCCGTACAACGTGATAGGAACTTTCGGAGGCCTAGCCACTACACTTTTACGTGCAAACATAGTGAAGGATACGCATCATTTAAAACAATGTTCGAAATGCAGCCGTCGTTGACTAAGAAAATGCAACTTGGGCCAAGTAATAATTACCACGATGTTCCTGGACATGTGGCACCCTACATCATTCAGTGGCGTAGGAACAGGGGGCCAGGAGGCCATGGCCCCCCAGTGTGTTTTGACGGGGGCCAAATGTCATTTTGCCCCCCCCCCCTCAAATCGCGATAGTTTACAGTTTCGTTTTACCCGTTTTTTGCTCTCCCGAGAACAATTTCTCAAATAAGAACCCACAATTTTCGGCGCGCTACGAGCGCTATAGAGCGACCCTAGTTTCTTCAATAGTTCCATTCTACATAGCTAGATAGCGCAAGTCCTTTCCACCTTTCCAAGTAACATGTAGAGAAAGTAGTTTATTTAGAGGTCGTAAAAATTCATCTCATATCCCAAAGCCTAGTTACTATTCTCTTGTGTGTGTCATGCAGTAAGTCTGAGTTGGTGAGGGACTCACGGAGCAATGTTTGGCTACCGGTATTTCATCTGGTAGTCGGAATGGTTTCGATACAATGTAGATTATCTCCAATATGGTCTACAACCTTTCAACCCCTAGAGATTTTCTTTATTCTTTTTATTTTTAATGATTACAGATATTTTTTGTGAAAACCTACCAAAAATTTCGCGCGCTTTGCAATTTTTCACTTTAGATTCGGGGAAAAACGTTTAAAAAACGCGGAACTTTGCTTTTCTGGTTTACACAAATTTTATTCAATATATGCCCCGAATGACATGGTCTAGTACACAGGTTTCTTCAAATTCCACCTCATCAATACCCGACGGCACTGACGCTCTCGGAGCTTTGGGTCCCTGCCCCCCCCCCCCTTTCGAGCAAATCCTGGCGCCACCTTTACTCAACATGATAATAGACTCTGGCTGTGGAAAATCTCCAGTCCAATTAATCCACTAAAATCCATTGGGATAACCCCACTCTGAATAGCTTTGAATAAATTCGGATAGATTGTGACAAACTTAATGTGTTTTAGAATAAATTCAAATCAACCTTCACAAATTTTCTACAAAAATTGCACATCTTGATGGCTGCTATTAAGGCCGGCAAGTGCCATTTCCGGCGATCTGGGATGTATTAAAATCTCAAATTTTCTTGAAACGCTCCGCGCCAACCTATGGTAGCGCTCCGCTTAGATAGTAAACGAGGGCCAACGCAAACAACAATCCCCAGACCTTCAGAGCCACCAAAAAAAAAAAAAATATCTTAGCTACAGCACTGCTGATGTGCTGTTGTTGTTATTTCCTATTTCTTTAAATATACTACTTTGAGCAAATATGAAGTTGGAGTGTGGAAAGGGTCGGGGTTCCAGGACGAGAAATCACATCTTGTCTGCCCCCCCCCCCCCCAGTCATGTCAAACATCTTCCTACGCCGCTGTAATTGATTTCATTCTTGAAATGAGATTAACTTCAGTCTGTAAAAAAATGTCAATGGGTTCATAGCGCATTACTTCGTAAAGCCGCGGTCACACTACAACGAATTCGGATCGGATTCCGATCCGATTTTTGTGAGTTTTCATCAAAATCTTCTCCATTTCGGGTCAGAAAGAGCCCAAAATTTGCCAACCAGTGTAAATATATGATTTGCATCAAAGGTATGAAAATGAAATGTTAACTGATTTTTTCGTGACGTCACACCGACAGACAGCTTTTATCGGACACGCCGTAGTCCGATAAAAGCTGTCTGTCGGTGTCCGATAAAAGCTGTCTGTCGGTGTGACGTCACGAAATAATTCGTATAAATTTAATTTTCATAGTCCTCTGATAAAAATCATATAATTACACAGGTTGGCAAATTTTGGGTTCTTTCCGACCCGAAATGGAGAAGATTTTAACAAAAACTCACAAAAATCGGATCGGAATCCGATCCGAATTCGTTGTAGTGTGACCGCGGCTTAAGACACGCACTTTTGTGTAAATCTCCCGATACCAGATCTACGAAAGTAAACGGAATTTAATCTAACCTAGGGGTTTCTTTTTGTATGGAGCTAGTGGCTAAAATGACGTCACACTTCGGTACTCCAGACAGTTATGTGGAAATTCGGGATTGTTTGATTTGATTGATTTATTTACACAAGAAAACATACAAAAGACACAAGCATGTAGTGACCTCATTAGTGAAGCACTCCCCCTCTGCATTCAACTCAAGAACTGCCACACACAATTAGAACCTTCCAGTAACTTTAACAATAGAAGGTAAGTGCAAGTGTGGATAGAATGCAGCACCTGTAGAAATGTTAATTAGTCCTTATGCCACACGTGCTAGTGAGCAGTGTGTCCAAGATAGCACAAGCTGTAAGCTCACCACTGCAGCTCTGGACCACACCTAGAAAGGACTTACTAGCTATACCACACCACTAGCTCTACAGTGCCAACAGGAGGATATTACAGATTACAGGTACAGAATCACTATACTGTACTTAGCATACATTTATCAATTTATCATTTACTAAATATTCATATTGTAGTTATTTTAATGTGCCTTTCATAGGCGGATTTAGGGGGGGGGGGCCCAGGGGGCCCGGGCCCCCCCTTCCAAAAATTTTTGAAGTTTTTTTCAACGTCATAAAACAAATGACTAGGCCCTATTCCAATTAAAGAGGCCTTTGTGATGTGTCAGAATGAAATTCAAATTTTTTCATTAAATTTCTACCTCAGAAACCCAGTCTTATGTTAATAATTCTGTTACTGACCTCCGGCTGATAACATTTTGGCTTATATTGGTCACAATAACTTTTCCCGGGCATTGCAAGGGGTTACCAATGAGCGCAGCATTGGACTGCTATTCTATTACCGGCCGGGCCCACATCATTGGGAACACTGCTTCTACTTTCAAGGGAATTTCTTTAATATTTAGAGGAATATTTTCAAGAACCTCAGGCTTTTAACTATAACTTGCTGCAACATGAGCATCTTCTTTAAGCTCTGTAATTTACTTTAATGAAATGTACTTCGAATTTAGGGTAATATAAGGGAAAAGAAGACTTCAATTCGGGAAACTGCCATCATAATATGTGGACAAAAAAGGCTACTTACTCTCCTCTTTCAATCAACCAAAATTTAAATTTCACTAAATTATGAGCATTTTCCAGCCATATATGATCAGTCTCAAGAATATACTAAAAACATCACCATTTTGCATCTAAGCAATCTTAAATTAACAAAAATTTTCTCAAAGGGGAGGGGACACCCCTCCCCTTAGACCCCTCCGCAGAGAAGCATGTTTCACCCAACCAAAAATTTAAATTTCACTAAATTATGAGCATTTTCCAGCCATATATGATCAGTTTCAAAAATATACTAAAGACATCACCATTTTGCATCTAAGCAATCTTAAGTTAACAAAAATTTTCTTAAATGGGAGGGGACACCCCTCCCCTTAGACCCCTCCCCAGAAAAGTATCTTCCACCCAACCAAAAATTAAAATTGCCTCAATTATGAACACTTTCCAGCCTTGTATGATCAGTCCAAAAAATATACCAAAGACATCACCATTTTGCATCTGAGCAACCTTAAATTGACAAAAATTTCTCAAAGGGGAGGGGACACCCCTCCCCTTTGACCCCTCCCCCAGGACAGTGATCACTCATCACATACTTTACCTCCGATCAAAATACCCTAGCACCGCCCCTGGCGCACCGTCTCCCCCCCCCATTAGATCCCCCCTTAGATCCCTCCCCCAGATCGGACTATTATACAAACCACTATGACCTGGGCCCCCCCTTCTGCCAAATCCTGGATCCGCCACTGCCTTTTGAATACTTATAGCCCGCGCTTGCTTTTGTAGTTATGCACCCGCTATGTAATTAGCGAAGTGCACGGGAATAACTTCTTTAGTCTCACGCGAGGATAATTTGGCTCAGACATAGCCAACTCAATTTAAGGCACTTAACCTTATTACTTAAGAAATTGTTACAAGCTTACACCAAGACGTAGACCGAGCCTGGCGGCCTACAGATCGCCTGATACAACGAATCCGTCAATGCGACTGAGTGAGTTAATTGATATTGGCAACTTATCTGGTAGCATGCGTATTTCCTGCCATTACTTCAGGCGCACTACCGTTAACTTATTGCTGCTGTTAATTGCTGCATCGTAATATACTACTTATATACTCAAATCGCAGCACAGCATCCTACTGCCCTCATTATTACGTAGCCTACATATCACAGGCGCGGCAGTGAAGGGTTATAATTACAGTTGCCCTATTTACTCTGACAGCCCGCATAGGTCTCCTACAGACGGGCTGCGCGTCGATCTACGTGTAGGTTCTGCTCAAGGTACCGTAGCAGCCGTATGCTAATTTAGGTTTATTGTTATCTCTTTTCAGGACGCACATGGTGACTGGAGAGCTAGGACTGGTGCATGAGGATTACGAACGAATTGGAGAACAGGTAATGGCAAGCCACTACCTTGTTTCTCTAAAAGCAGATTTATTTCCATTGTGGTCCTGTACAAAAATACCAAACAGTAAAATAGCACAAAAAGAAACATCGAGACGAAGAGAAAAAATCTAAAACAAAAGAAAGCTAGAAATGACTCAGAAATAGATAAAATCATTGGATTCCTTGGCCTATAGAGTAAATCAAACCAGTACTTTTTCGATTTCCAATTAAAAGCATTAGGGCTAGTTATACTCTGAAGCTCAGTCGGGAGAGAATTCCATAACCTACTAGCTGTATGATGAAAAGTATACTGACCATAACTAGAGTAGCAATAATAAATTGGATAGAATGCGCGCTTCTTCTGGTGCTATGATTGTGCAATGACCTAGACATATTTGGAACTGAGTTATGAAACATAAAAACAATTTTAAGAAATGAACTTTGTGAACAACAGGAAGCCAGTTCAGAATTTTGAAGGGCTTGGGAAGAATAGTATTGCATACTTTTAAACGTAAAGTGAACCTAATCAATTTATTCTGAGACGTTTGCAATCTTAACTTAGATTTTTTAAAGAAATTGCTGTCCCATACTGGCAAAGCAACATGCAAAATCTATATGTCAATAAATAAGGGCTGTAGCCAGCAACTTCTTGACATGGAGAGTTGGGAACGGTTGCTTTCTTTGCAGATATTTGAATCGGCTATTATTTCTTCTTTCAAAGTACCATCACACATATTTTTCACCGGCAAGACAAGCTGACAAGCTCGGCATCAAGATACTTTTCATGATCAGAGGTCTAATTCTGTATCTGAATACCATTAGCAACCCTAACCCTAACCCATCAGTTGAAGGAAAAAGCAATGAATGAAGCATATTAGCCAGAGTGGCAACATTTTTAAGATAGAATACTGAAACAATGCTAAAAAGTATAAATGAGCGAATTCCGTCACATAAAATCTGTCAATTACGAAAACAGAAAAAAGAGGGTGCATATGAATGACTCGATTGCAAACAAGTTTAATCATAACCATCTGTGATGTACTAGACAGCTGTGTACTATACTCTGTTTACATTTTAGCATCTCCTTCAGAAATGTTGATTGCAGTGGAGAGATTCAAACACGTGAATTCTCCAACAAAGTGGTGTACCAAGCTATTCAGCTTTTACCAGCCAGTCACTCGCGTGATCATTGGCAACAGCCATGTGACTTTGCATTGTGTATAAGCTACGAACTCACAAAACATTTTTATGCACTTCTAAAAGGGAACAACAAGAGTACAACCAACGAAGTTGCATATAGCGTCCTTAGCACGTACACGCACTGAGCCATATAGCTAGAGGACGCACGTAAACTGAATCCGACCAAGGGACACTGAGGTACCGTACGTTAGCTTACTCAAGTCGATTCCGCTACTCTAAAAATGTTTATCCAACAGTTTTGTACTACTGAGGCAATGGCGTGCATCTAATGATCACTAGCACAACTTAGTTCCACTTCGGCCTCTTATGCGCTAACTAGCTCGCTGTAACGCGTAAGCATGCACATCATTGCGCTGAGGTAAAGTTGCCGTAGCAACGTAGCGAAAATACCTGTATCACAGTACAAGGGGCAAATGTGGTAACAATAATGTAAGACAAAAAGAAAGTACTCATAACTACGTGTAGCACCAATTTTACTTAGGGCCACGCCCCTGCCCTTTGAATGATGTGCCTATAAAAATTACAGAGTGGTCACACTGAATATGCTGGCTATATTACAGCCTCATAAAATGATCCTTTTTGTAATTGTTGTGGTTGCCAAATCTCGGAAATTAGCATCTAACTGTGTTTATTCCCATTTATTCCTGGGAAGACCACCAGCCCATACTTACTTCAGCCTATATACATTATACGCTGCGGCTACCATCAGAATGCCCAAGTGGGCATTCGTTTTTGGTTATTGACATGACGACTACTGTACTACCTGCAGGTACGCCCGGCTTTAACAATTCACACGAACTGGAAGATATCCCAAACAAAACAAATTGTCTAGGGTGTCATATGTTTTTGTCTAAAATTGCGTTGAACACCCGGCACATACTAATTTAACATTAGATGTTAATTATTTTCGATAAACATAGCTAGATTTATGTTAACCGCACCAGTATGGATTAGTTTGACTTGCTCATGAAAAGAGAATGTTCTTTCAATTCACACAAACCCTCCTTGGGTGAGGGGGGTTGCGGGCAATTTTTTTTTAAATGGTCACGGATGTTAAGAATAGTCATATGCATTAGGCATCTTCTACCTTCTCACAGTCACTACCTCTCATGGCACACAAATTATTTTTCAACGACGTCCCGGACTTGCCAAAACCATATTTCATGGATTTCTATACCGATGTCATGTGCAAAACTTATCTTCAATTTCCTGTTTAACAACAATAAAAACGAATAAAATAGAGGTGTCAGGTCAATCTCAACTTCTTTTTTTTTCCACTGCAAAATAAATTTGCGGAATAGAATGTGTCTGAATTGTTTGTTTTAGGGGAATGACAATTGCCAATTCATGAAGGATATTAAAGTCTAGCAATTACAAGGCCTGAAAAATGCCATTTCAGGTAATCTGCTAACGGTATTTTTCCAAAAGGTCTTAAAAAATTAAGCCACCGTCACTTGACTCACAACCCCTAAAGGTTGTCTTCAGCCCAACACCAAAATAGATTCCAAAGAAGTCTGGTGCTACTACATTTTCTTCCTTCACTCCACTACAGATCTAAAAAATGATCAGAGATTCCATTATTGGAGAATACCTTTAAGTTTGCAACTAGATGGTTTTCATTAAACGATCTTATGATCTTCAGTTGTGTTGGGGGCATCCTTCTTTAGCAAAAGCAGCTAATAGAACATCATTTTTGGTTTGGTCGAAAGCTTAAGTCAGATCAATGAAATAATATGAAGATCCATGTTCTGTTCTATCATCTGGCTTAGTTCAGTGAGAAGATAATATCAATGCTGGAACCGCTTGCTCTAAATCAACATTGTAAATCGGAGCATGGGCGTCAATCCTGGGGGGGGGGGGGACGGGGGGACAAGTCCCCCCCCACATTTCGATGGGTGGGGACACAATATCAAATGTCCCCCCCCCCACATTTGCGTAAAAGAGTAGTGCCGTGGCTCTATTTGATAGGCTTTTTGAGTGGTATGTAGGTTTGTTGGGCAATTGTTAAGTGTCTCGATGCAGATTCTGAATGCAGATTTCGTCAGGGAAATCTTATTTAATGAGAAAATTTCGGCGCGCTTCGCGCGCATGCGTCACGGTTTGCACTCTTTCTCATGACCATTAAAAAGGTAAATACATGGAACCATATTCTGATCACAACACTCTCCGAATACAGACATACATCTCCAAACATCTGAAGGGGCCTCTCATCAATGTGGGATCATTCAATCAGTGGTGTACGCAGAGGGGAGGGCCATTCGGCCATGCCCCCTCACTTATTCCGATTTTTTTTTTTAAGTTCCTAAAAATACGTAAATTTTTTAACACAAATTTTACTTCAAAAGGTAGCATATTTGGCACCAGATTGAATGTAAGGACACCTTATTTTTCAAAAATTTTCAAAGGGGGGAGGACACCCCTCCCCTTAGACCCCTCACCCAGGATGACACCTTTATATAGTGACAAAGGAAGGATCCCCACTGCTGTATACAAAAACGCAGAGAGCTCATAAACAAAGTGCAATTTACACGTCTCCACTCAGTTGAAAAAAACATCCAGCCAGTCGGAATTTGGGACAGTCACCGTCACACCCCAAAACATGTCACCCTAGCAACGGGCCTGGTCGGGTCCATGATCTCCGACAATGATCCACGCTGCGAAGCGTGGTTTCAGCTATTTTGGGACAAGGGTAAAATGTATTTCACCTGGCAGATCTCAATGATGATCATGTTAACTTTGAAATGATAATTCTTATTAGACTGGCTCGATCGAAAATAAAATTTTAGTACATGTAAACGGTGGCCCTGGTATGACACCAAGCGATTTGTAACCAAAAATGATCCCAAAAGGAGTTTAATAATGAACGTATTTTGTTCTCTGTAACATTTTTGTTCTAAAATCACAAAAATTTTCGCGTTACGCTCGCTGTCATCTTTAGTTACATATAGCTTTAACACCCGTTTCAGATATGTTGGCTTAATTTATAAATGTACAGGTTCCACAATTAGGCTATTGTTCTTTCGTGTAGGTGTGATTCCCGGAAAAAACACAAAACTGAATCTATAAAAAGTTCCATCCTCTTTCTCTTACGATCGGGAAGATTCTTAATTCAGACTCAACATCATGATAATCATTTTGTATGAAACGTGAAGTGTCTCAATGTCCAGGGGTGGTGGAAGGGGGCATCCCCTCGCGACCAGTCCCCCGGCGTCTTGGTTTTGTTCTTAAAGACAGACACTCATCACCCCAATCACATTTTGGTTGGGAGAAAGCAAAATTCTCAATTGGTCATAGGTGAATGCTCTTTGATTAACATCAAAGCTCACAACACACAGCATGCGCAGAGAATGTTCTGGTTACATATTATGGCCTTGTACGCCCAACAGGATATGCCCTTAAGCAATAAACTAGGTTTGTGTCTGCACAAGGAGGGGCTCAACACAGTTTTGGAAGGAGTAACTTAGTCGGGAGAATTGGAACTGCCTAGGACGAAGAGAAACCCAAATTTTCTACCTTCCCTTAATAAGAACCAAATATTTTTAATTTTTCTTCAACAGAACCCCAGATTTTTCGCCGGTCGCCCAAAATTTCGCGTTCAGTATCCAATCTGTAACCTATTGCTTCTGACGGGGCTTCGGGTTGCTGGACCTCTCAGGGGAGCTTGGTCCCTTCGTCGGGCTTATCTTACCACCACCCCTTGCTGAGTCTGTATGCAGGTTTTACCGTGGTAAATAATTTTCCTGCAAAATTTCGACGCGCTTCGCTCGCAATTCTCACAAGCGAAGTAATATCACCCACGAACATTATTAGTACAAAAATTCAAGTGAACTCTTCCAGCCAAAGCTAGGTGAAGTCTCAAAGTTAGATCCCAGATATCAAGAGGCTTTCATGTAGTAATCTAGTACCTTGAGTAACATTCGCTCCGCAACGACTATACGGTTTGAAGCTTAATTTACTCGTACCAAAAATTTATTACAAAATTTACTTTTTCTCATGTTTTTTTTTTCATGTAAAATTTCGTTCAATGTAGAAATACGATAATGACCATCCGAAGTGTAAACTGTGAAGACATTGGTGTGCTCTCACTGTCATTCAAAGTACTGCTCAAAGCTCCATGCTAGTGTTCCCATATTGTTAATTCGCCACATATTCGGGGAATTTCCCTTTGGGTCCTAAAAAAATCATACTGGATCACACCAAGCCTGCCTAATGGCAGCCCCTGGTCCCGCCTCGCCTTTCGTAAAGTACTTAACCGGCTTCACCTGCGCTTGCTGAGCTGAAGATATATCGTGATTATAGTGTTGTTCCCTTCACTTGTGGAGAATTTCTACGTCTCTGTATTGCAAGCGGAGGGAAAAATTTCCATCAGAAGAGTGAAATTTTCGCGCGCTTCGGCGCGCGTATGTGCACACGTAAAACCGATACCTTTATGCTATGTGTGGTAAGCTTGAGATATAATCCCCTGTAGTTCCGTCAAACTGTAATCCTGTGGTGTTACTACTGACAAGAAACATAATCTTCTTCGGTGCCCCTCTATGAGGTGTCGGTGCCCCCCTATATCAGAATTCCTGGCTACAGGCCTGTTACTAGAATAGGGCGTCAGTCATCATGGGGGGGGGAGGAGGGAAGAGCCTATAGGAAGATACCCCCTCTTCAAAACCAAAGGGATTGGTTTGTGCTAAGTCATGTATGTCCCCTGCCCCCCCCCCCCACATTTGAATACGGATTGACGCCCCTGAATCGGAGCACACTCTGTCAGCAATAGCTGTTAAGTGAAATTGAAAAATTCTTGACTCTTGCGAAAATATTGAGAAGAGGGAAACTTCTGTAGCTGCCTCAATTCTTTCTTGACCCTCTTCTGCTCAGGATAATGTTCTTGGAGTTACCCATGGATTGTGAGGGTGTAAACTGCATATCAGCATTTCAGAAGTAAATCATGTAAGGGTTATAAAATGTGGCCTTACATTATTTGATGACCTTCTGTTTAATATTGTCATCTTCTGGCGTTTTTCCTGGTAGTTTAAGTGTCCATGGCATTTTCAAGTTCTACTATTCTTATCCATCTCATTTAGTATTTCAAAAGTGGGAATTTGGTCAATAGTCGATGATTGTGAGATGGATTCATCATTAGAATACATTTCGTAGTAGTAGTAGTAGTAGTAGTAGTAGTAGTAGTAGTAGTATTAGTATTAATATTAATATTAGTAGTAGTAGTAGTATCTCTGGTGTCTGTATGTTGTTTCTAGCAATTGCTTGGTTTTGCATTGTGAGATAATTTAGGTCAGAGCTTTGCAGTGGTCATAAGTAACACATGGTTGTGTCACAGGCTGCACTATATACAGTATATGATACCCGCGGTTTATGTTGATGTTAATAACCCTACATTAACTATCTCTTAATTATTCATCAGATAATTTACAGTTTGGTAAGTGATACTAATATTTTTCAAGGACACAATTTTAACTTCTAAAATAAATCCCTTAGGACTTACTAATGTTACAACTGTCCCTGAAATGAAGGTTGGAAAAACAAAGGATAACATTATCCATATTTGTCCAGTCCCTCCCTCGACATCACAAATTTGCATACTGAGGTCATGTTCGTGTTTATATTCATGATAATTGTGTAACATAGAAATTACCTTGTAAAGTCACAGTGGTCAATTTTTAATAGATTTTGATGGGAATTATTGTTATTTTCTAAGTTTTTGATTCTTTTGCATCAAATATCCAATTATGTCGTTTTCAGGACACTAGACCTTAGGAATGTCTTTCTGATAAGAATATGGTAGATTTGATGCCTGTTTTTTTTACATAGAGTGACATCATGTCATTCTTGGTACTCAAGAAAATGCGTTTTTGATGCAAAGATGCATGGTGGTTTACACGAAGGTCAAGTAGTTTACGACTGCTGTCATTGATCTTGCCTACACCAAACTTTCTAATGTGAGGAGCTCAAAAGGGAAAGTCTGCCCCTAAATGGGCATTAAGGTCACCAAGGATGAGTAGATGATCTTTTATTGGAAGGGTCTTAACACCCTGAACTAATTGATCATGAAACATGCCCGTTACTTCAGCAGGTGCTTGCAATGTTCTAGTGTACACACTGTCTCATCCTCCCCTGGTTGGTATTGAGTTTGAGCCCAGTCATACGCTCATTGCTCTCCGGAGGGGGCATACAAAATGAAGCAGTGGTATTTTAACCGCTTAAGCAACTTCACGTTCCCGTTTTGTGACATCTTTTCCTCCTCTCCAGAAAAAGGTGTAGTGCTTTTCTGTGACGAACCCAAGTTCAAGAAGTCTTGTTTCCTGGTATGCCGCAATAGCAATTTTAAGTCGTTCTAATTCATGGTCAATAGTGCAGATTTTCTGAGCTCAATGTTCGCTGTCAGCGTGGTTGAAATCAAGGTCCACACATTCCATGATGTAATGAGAAGTTTTCTTGTAACAATTCCAGCAGCTGAAAATAGCTCAGAATGCTCTTCAGTGGAATAAAGTATGCTCTGTCCATCTCAAACAGGGCAAACCGTCCGTGGCGGTACAATACCTTACCGTCTGGATGAAGACAGTTCAGCTAAAGGCAGGCGGTAATTGATCAATGAGTTTAAAAACCTCCCCTTACGTTAGAAGTGACCCGTGAAGCCAGACTTTATGTCCATTCAGTCTAGATTTATAACTCGTAACTGTCACTTCCCGATCTTTTTTATATTTGGATGACGAAGAGATCTTTACGTTTTGTGTCACACGGGCATTAGTTAAAGGCCAGTGGGGTATCCAGAATATGTCACTGGTCCTTTCTCAGCCAACAATATCGAATGCAAAGACGTGCCGTGCAATACATTTGGAACAGGTAGGCTGCAGTTCCTTTTAAATAGTACGCGTCAAGGCAATTCTTATACCAGGTATTTACCACAGGTCTACTGCTAGCAAGTTGCAACCAATAGCCTGCTGCCGCTATCTTCACCGTGATCCTGTTTCGGGTCTGTTTCAGGAGCTAACCTCCCTCGCCAGTTTTTCCCATTTTTACTTTCTGTATGTACGACAATTTGGAACTTATGATCCAAAGTCTCAGAAAACCCTCTCCATCATTCATCCTTCCATTCAACATCAAGCCCTCTCCATCATGGCCGAACAAGCTGTTTTTCAGCCTGAACAAAGCTGTGATAGAAATAATATCAAAACGTGAATTTGTGAGTCAGTTTAATGACCACACAATATCATTCTAATGTCCACAATAAAAACACTCGAGCTTCATACATAACTTCATGTTGGTAGGTTTAAGTTATATTGGTGAAAGTCCCTGTGCAACCGCTTTCCCACTATCGATCTTACGACATCATGAAATCGACCCTGTTAGCCCGAATCGGGGTTTAAGAAAAACACATTGCAGATTTTATGGTCCTCTATGTGCATATTCAACGCTGTCTGCGTAGGTAGTTATATACTTCATTTTCAAGCCCACAGTACGTAAATACCCCAGAGCTTTTCGGGACTTTTTCCTGGGGATCTCCCTTCAAAGAAAACATGTTTACAGGTTTGAAGTTGATAGTAAAGTGAAAGAGACAGATTGAACGCGAGCTGACAATATATCAATTAGTCTGTGTCGGGATGTTGTGCCACGCACTGTTCACAAACAAGAAGGTGTTTCCTTCGTGTTAATGGTCTTTGGCGATAGTCACTTCGGTAGTCTTACTTTCTGTGAGGGATAGCAAAGAGAAACAAAATGCAAAGGGGGCGCTAGTATCTTTAAACAGCCAGAGCAATAGAGTTTATCACCGAAAGCAGCATCAAAATACGTGTAAAGTGGAAAATAAAAAATAATCAAAAGACTAGAATCACGTATTCATAGACGCTGGTCATCGAGAAACCCCACTGTGTCAAGTGTCTGAGTAACCCAATGCGCGCAGGCTATTTAGTCCGCTTCTGCTCACATCTGAAAGGACGCCCCCTGTAAGAGCTGAGCGATCCTTATCGTCATCGTGAACGACTCTAGTATGAGGCAAGCAGGGAGGGAGGAAACGACACGGCCCCTAGACCCTCAAAGTGTCGCACCACATACAGAGGCTTTAAGGCATGTACTACTCGTACTTAGTCTAGAGCACTGTAGTGATTTGATTATATAGTGTCATTCACAGACATATTGTGAACATATCACATAATTCTCTTTACCCAATTTTCACACGACGAAAAGAGATAGTATGCTTGCTTATATCATCTTTGCATTCCTTCAAATTTTCTTACACATCTCTGAGGTTTTTGAGTGAATTCGACCAAACAAATGTTGCTTTTACATAATTTTCTACAATTTGGGCAATAATTTTAGTTTCTGAAAGAAATGAGAGTGAAACGTCACTTTCTCCATGAAGAACTAGCCAATCACAAGCGCTTGTTCAGGTGTTTGCATACTGTTGTAAACAAACATATTGCTACCGTCAAGGTTCTTTGTTGAAAGAATTGCTGCTTCAATTCTTTTCGTAAGTTGTCATTAGTTGTGACCATATTGGATATACGTTAGACACACTCCTGTTGTTGTTTCAATATCACGGTTACTTTTAATGGATTATTCTGAAGAATATGTCAGAGACACATCGAATACTTCTCAAGTGTTGAAAAGTCCAGTACAGCCCTTTCTTGGACCAAGCAACTTGTGACGCTGTTTAGGGAGTCACGTAAGTTGACAGGTTTATTTAGGCCCGCGCCTACTACAGTAGTCGTAGGCTATCATAATGTACAGGGCTATTTCTTACTGTATAACTAGGCCTATGTAATCTACACACCGTGACGGAGCCCCTCCCCCCACAAAAAAGATAAAATATGTTAAAACATTCCCTTGCTGTTTTTCAGAGGGGCAATCTATTGCATGATGGGATAACTCCCGATGACAATTACTGTATAGTTCATCGTTAGTTCACATATATTGTGATCGCTGCTTGAATGAGAGAGAAGAGAACAGCTGGGCTGTATGCCTTGTCTGCACTAGATTTTCTTTAATTTAAGTGTACACCTATTATAAGTATTTGAGCGCGAAGTGCAGGCCAACCGTTTCTACTGATAATCATGATACATTGTTCATGAGTTGTTATGTAAACCTATGCAAGATCAATCTCTTTTCAATGCTGATATCCATTTGTGTTGTGAAACACCTTGAAAGATTCTTGTGAGGGAAATGGAATCAATCTACGTAGTGAATACATTTGCCATCATCACCTTGTATGCAATCACCGATTGCGTTGGTGCTAGGAATCCTTCGAACCAATTTTGTACTCCAACCCACGATTTTACTAGCCTTGCAGAATGTGTATTTCTAAACCAGTCTATATAACATGTAAACAACGTGGGAAGTTGCTTTTCTAT
Source organism: Holothuria leucospilota (assembly GCA_029531755.1). Taxonomy (NCBI): domain Eukaryota; kingdom Metazoa; phylum Echinodermata; class Holothuroidea; order Aspidochirotida; family Holothuriidae; genus Holothuria; species Holothuria leucospilota. Next base: position 29,742,449 of record CM055972.1, on the reverse strand, counting down.
CTGCAGACTTCTCCCAGCTGTACGTGAGATGGAAAAAATCGTTTAGTTTCGGTTGCTAGGCAATGAAGCGTTGAATATCTCTAGAAGAAAAAGAAACAAAAACTTGACCCAGCTCTCAATCTAAAGAGACCTACACATGATTGCCCATGAAAGAGAAGCTAATCCTTATTAACAATTTCGTGTATTGGGTTAGTGGTGGTCCATTGTTGCAGAGTTTCTGAATGACGGAGGTCCGGGTAAAGTGTTCTTAATCCTATTCATTAGGTCTAAGAAAGCATTGAAGAAAATATTCTTCGACTACCTGTAAACCTGTAGCACCTATGTCCTTTCCAAGTGACTGTGCAATGCAATCTTCAACTGTACGTATTGGGTAATCCAGTCCGACCACGTTCAATTTCCTAATGGCTTTTGAACGGCACAATACTGCACATTTGAGACTGGATAAAAGTCCTCAAACGAATTGTTTGAAGATTTAGGATAAAGTGTTGTTTGGATACCAACTTAACTGTTAGAAAAAGTAGCTGAGAAGTCAGGGAATTTATCTGTGTTTGAACTTTTGATCAGGAAGCGGGCAGCATCGACATACTCAAGATGTTTAAGGCGGTGGGGTGACTGGTTGTGGGACCAATATTGTGCAAGGAATGTGCAATCACACAATTTAAAGAGACTACGTCGTCATTTTTTCGTGGGAGGCGTACAAAAGATTAAATGCGCATGCTCGATTCTGTTGAAACTGATGACGTCTGTAATCGTCGGTGTTCAATTGTTGGTTGTGCTGAATATACCATGCCGGTATGTCCGTACGTAAACTGACGAACCGATCATGGGTTGTACTCTCCTCAGGGTAACCTTGAGAGGAGGGACATATTTTCTTTGGTATTTCACTTTTTCGACCGAAAGAAAACACGGCCTTAATTTAGTGCATTTAGTAATATTTAGTAATTACGATAACTACGGCACTTCGTTGGTAATAATAAATTAATACAATAGGCCTCTTCTACATCGACTTAAACGTTACTCACGAGAACGGTACGATGGTAAAGTCAGTATTGTTTAATACTATATGTGCTGACATATAACCCTTAGGGTGGGTTGAACAACCGTTGTGGAGTAGCTAGGTAGCCGGATACTCCCTGTCCCCTTCACAGGGAGGGGCTACTTTGGTATGAGGGGGTCTTCTTTGCTATGCAACAGTGAAGGATTGTTTGAATGTTCATATCACCCCATGTGGTATACCCAACCATATTCAATAACTAAGGTGCCAGTGCCATGTATGTTGCAACTTTGTACAAGTTGGCCCACCACCAAATTGGCTGTGCGTTAGCTGGCTAGTCCAACGAAACCCTACTTTGTGGTGGTCGGTACCAGGATTTGCCCAACGGAGGATGGGGGATGTGGAAAAGCTCCAGATGAGGGACGGGGCAGCACCTAGAGGCGGAACAACATGCAGTGACGGGTTAACAGGAGGGTGGCATAATCCAAATATCGGACTGGGAGTATATTGGAAAAACTTTATCTCAGCAAATTTTGTGGGTTTTATAAAAGAAAAGTTTGAGTTTTATTAAAGTTATTAAAGTAATTTTGAAAATATGGGTTGTTTTCTAAGATTAGAAGAGCAAAAAAGTATCCTGTTGGGGCAACTTCATACAGTCCTTCAGGCACTGCTACACTCACACCAAGGGTGCCTGATGTTGAAAGTGGGAAATTTCTCCGGTAAGAGGCCAAACTTCCCTGATGCCGGCATGGTCTCCCTTTCCCCTGCCTAACTCAATGTTACCCCTGGCTTTGTTACGTTTTGATGATAATTATCCACGAAGTAAATGCATGCAAGATGCCAGTAAGCATTATCACAGAACTCATTTCTAGCATATGGAAGGTTAGTTAGTTAGATGAAATTTAACGACACACCAACACAAACGTGATATATAGTGTGAGTAAAGTTTAAGTACTGTGCAAGTCCTCCCCTTTAGTCGCCTCTTACGACAGGCGGGGAATAACGTGGGCATATTCTACAAACCCCAGCCCACAGGGGGCAACACATGTTAAGTTTTATTGAGTGGTGCCCATTTGTCACTAACAAGTTGTGGAATGAAATGAAAGGGTGGATTTGTTGTTGGATAGGGATGCTTTCATTACTTATTTAAATTTCTGGTGGGACTGGTGGGTCATATATTTCTTAGGACATGACAAGCCAAATTAAGGAGTTGCGCATAAACAGCTGTAACTTAGGGATGAGAGGGAAAGGTGGTTAGACTGTGTGTTGAAAAATTCAGACAGCAACACTTCGTTTACTTTTTTATAGATTGTATGATATTTAAAAACTTCTAGTGTTATTCGCACAAAAATCGTTTTGTGAGTCACAGGCCTCACTTGAAAATATGTAGGGTATTTCTTCACAATTCATATTATATTTCCCACCTTCCCTTTTGCAAAGAATCATACTTCTTCCCTGCCCCACTAAGATAATTGCCATGAATTGCAGAACACAGTTGACTGTTCAATCAACCTAATATTTGCAAATATCATTACTGTAAGAATCACTCTCATGTTGTTATTTAAATGTATGTACACGTCGTTATGTTACACCTGTTAATTTCCATATTATGAACTTAAGTTACATGCACATTAAGTTAGGTTGAATACACAATGAGTCTGCACTTCGGCTGAGACGCACCAGACAGGCTCTCTCTCTCTCTTCCTTTCGTTTTCCTGTTTTTCTCAATAAGTTTAGCCGGCTCGCGCCTTTTACAGTGGTGGCAGCGGTGGGATGGTCCATTCAAGATAATGAGAACAATACCTAATGCTGGAAATGACATTCTTACCTATGAAATACAACATGTTAACGATACACGCAAGTCACTGGTCGTGCACCACAACCGACTAAAGAAATGTCCTCCAGGAATCGTAAGCCAGCCCATGTCGCCATTGCCATCATCACTAGGTGGGAAATACGCCAGTTCTTCGTCCCCTAATTCTTTATCCCCTAACAAAGCACAAACAAATATTCCAATGCATCAAAAACAGGGTGGTAATACACAAGGTACACAAGTTAGGTCAAGTTCGGGACGTGTGGTAAAAAGTACAGATCGTTACGGTGAATGGGAGTATTATTGATTATGATCTGTAAAATTTCCAACTCCAGTCATTATTTATTCCTTAGAGATGATTTATGTTTTTCAAGGAGGCAAAGGAGAAGTCATGGGAAAATGTGGATAGGCTTTATTAATATTTACAATCACCTTGCCGATTCATGTAAATACGAATCATGATCTGAATAAAGTTTTGTATCCATAAATATTTATAACTGATGAGAATTAAATAAATCATAACTGAAATGACATAACGTATTTGCGATATATCGATTTATACAGGTAAGACATATCTTGAAAACTTGAAGTGAGATTGTACTATTTACAGAAAAGAATTCAGTATATTTTTGTAGCATTTTTAACTTGAGGCCATTTCCCTTAATCGACATGTTGGTACAAGACTTATGTAGCAAGCTTTTGAATGTTTATATGTGTCTTTACGTATTACATTTATGCGTTACTGTTAGCTTAGGAAAAGTGCATTAGTTTGTCGTGAATATATTTTTGTGTATATAATGTTGCTTTATGGGTTTCTGTTAGAGTTAAAATTGAGGACAATTTTAATTCAAAGGGGGAAGGTATGTAAAAATCACTCTCATGTTGTTATTTAAATGTATGTACACGTCGTTATGTTACACCTGTTAATTTCCATATTATGAACTTAAGTTACATGCACAGTAAGTTAGGTTGAATACACAATGAGTCTGCACTTCGGCTGAGACGCACCAGACAGGCTCTCTCTCTCTCTTCCTTTCGTTTTCCTGTTTTTCCCAATAAGTTTAGCCGGCTCACGCCTTTTACATTACAAATGAATCTTTTCTGCTTTTGGACACTGTCTTTACCCTTTGTTGTTTGATTAACAATGCATTCATTCCATTCTGTGCGGAAAATTTTTGAAACCACCTTGCTGTGTCATGCCATGGATTGATACTACATTTGAAACAGACAAAATCCCAACCCCCTCAAGTTTCCCCGTCTTCTCAAGTAAAATAGACTACAGTTACTGTCAAACAAATCTCAATCAACAAGAAAACCAACACGATTTACTCTATTTAAAACATTGAAAATGCTTGTTCATTGCCTTCCTCGCAGTCCAAATCTTCCTACAGGAAATCTGAAGTGTCACATTGATGTTCAACCTCTTCTCTACACTGTGGTTATCCAGCAGAATACCAGAATTGTGTCGTTTGTACACAACATGACTTAAGAAAAACTTCCTAAAGTGACTGATACCGAAGCAACCTGTTTCTTAAATTGGCCTCTACAAATGAGTTCCACATAGAAGGTTTTTTCTCCTTGATTTAATATGTTGAACATGTTTGTACATTGCCATACTCTTAACCCCCCTTCCCCAACAGTTCCCTTGTTGTAACATATGATGGGCAGTTTCCTGTGTAGTCCTATCAATTTTGGCATTGATATGGGTGTGTGGCAATCCCAATGGGCAAACTAACGGGCAAAGTCTATGTACTATTGTCTTTAACCTTGAAGAAGAGTATAGTAGGGGGTTACGTCCCCCAATGGCTACCCATTGTGTTGAAAGTAAAAAAATTGTATACTGAAAGTCAACATGAGCCTAAATGTACTGGACAACATTTTGCAAAATTTCTCCCCATATGGGGAGGCTGGATGCTCACCTTCCCCCCATATGCCTTTGAATGTAAGCCTAATATAAATGCACTATTTACACATTTGAAAATGAACTTACATTCAGATTACTTATGTTCCAGAAATTCCTCTTTATATTCAGAATTGGGAGATGGTATAAGAAGTTCTGCAATAATCTGTGGTATCTGCAGCTATTTGCCTCAAGAGAGGGTATAAAGTATTACAGCTGCACTAATTTCAGCACCGGTGCTCTATTGGTTGACGTAAAATCGTGTCTCTCTTACATTTTGACCTTCTTTTTACCTTAGTCAAGGGGAAATGTAGCCGCCTCAAAGTAAACTTGCATCCCTGCAGTCCCTGAAATCCTAATTTCTGAATGGTTCTTTTAAATCATGTGTCAATATAAAGTAATCATCTCATTCATAAAGAATACACCCTTTATTTAATTTTACATGTTTACAGGTAGGGTGCAACAAAGGTAGTTCTGTAGCTACAGTAGTCCTGTGAGTTTTCTCCAGGTGCAAACATCTCCCAATGGCAAGGACAAGAAGTAAGCAACGATTTATTTTCTCCTCTCCAAAAAGGCTTAATTTTCCTTAACATATAATTTCAGTAAGAACAGAGCATGATTTTCTCTCATTAAGGGCTGTAAACATGTAGCAAAACCACGATATATCTTATCTAAAAGTTTTGCTAGGGCGATTAAGCGAGATTAGCTTCACTGCAATGTGGGGCCGGTGGGCAGTTACTTCATTGATTGAAGCAAGGAGTTACAACTCCCAGATTGAAGCAATTGCAGAGGACACAGCAAAACCTGTTCGCTGAGTGTAGTTGCGTTTCTTTTGTCTTTATGATTGAAGCTGGACTTGTGGGCAGTGTACCTAGTTTTGAAGGTGTTTTCTGTTAGACCAATTTATGATTCTTCTTTGTGGTTGTCATGGCGTGTTACGGTGGCCTGGTACACTATGCCCTTCACAAGTTGAGCACTCTACCATTGACTGGTAAACACTTAAACAATATATATATATATATATATATATATATATATATATATATATATATATATATATATATATATATAAATGTGTGTATATATATTATATATATATATAATATCCTCTTTCAGTATAAGGCAAGTGCCTTTGCTAGAGGAAATATGGCCTCATGTCCCTATGCGACAATTTAATACAGCGCTGATTGACACACACACACACACACACATATATATATATATATATATATATATATATATATATATATATATATATAATATATATATATATATATATATATATATATATATGAATGATGAAAATCAGTGATTAAAATTTAGACTTACGCCTTTTTTGGCTCATTTACATAGGGCAATAGTATTCTGCTGCGCGCACCTGATTGCTTGGTGGCAATAAACACTAGTTTTGTTTTCAAGTAAATTAATTTGCTCCTGACTGTGTGCAACTAGACATCAAAGCTTTGTTGCCTGTCAAGTCTCTTTTTAGGATGCAATTGGCAAGGATAAGTCCTCGTAGGTACCACACAAAGAGGCAAATAACGTTAAATGAATTTATCCCTGGTTATAGGATATTCCCCACGCGCTGAAGAGGATCAAATTGGATTATCATAAATTAAAAGTTTACATAAAGTCTACATAAATTTCACCTAGCCTGGTAACTTTTACTATTTTTACCAGTGGCGACGACACGTGGGAGGGGGAGATAGGGGCACGTGCCCCCAATTGGTTTCCGAAGAATTTCCCGAAAACTTTAAAACGAGCTTCAAAGGCGTTTAAGCTATAAATTTCTGTAGGGGTAGAGTAAGGTGTGTTTCTGACTGAATGATGAATCTATTTGAATCATTGTTTTTATCCACAAGTCGTTCTCAAACTATCAAAATTCCCTCAAATTCATCTCAAAGTTCCACAATTTTCGCGCGCTCCGCTCCCTTACAGCCTCACAACATAGCTGTGTTTAATATCAATACCCTCTCAAACATATTCACATTATTCAATGGTGAGGTTTTACAGTTAAGTCAATTTTTCTTGTGCATAGGAGTCATTAAGGGGGCGCACAGCATTGCAAGAATGGAAACTAGTGGAATTCAGGGAAAGACACATTTTATGAAATTGAAAGCTTATACGAATTGCTAGATAAAAGACCCGCCCTTGAATTGGCGGATGCATTTTGCTAGGAATTTACAGCGTCTCAATGCAAAGTCTGCATGCAACTTTTGTTATGGAAATGATTTCTAATGCAAAATTTCGGCCCGTTTTGTGCTCATTCGTCACGAAACACATTCCAAACCTTATAACTATTACTGGGCCAATAATACATTATTCTGGCTAAACACTTGTCCGAAAAAGGTATATCTCCGACCTACGTCCGAAAATCACGAGCCGTGATAGCTTTGTGGTTAAAGACGCTACCCGGAATTCAGCTGATGGCGGGTTCAAACCCTCGGTGCGGTTCAATTTTTCTCTCTGGAACTTTCTTTCAACCTTTCCTTCTTTGATAAGGGCTATGCTCTATCTTAGGATTGGTATAATTTAGATAGAAACTAATACTATTTACACCTTCGACCTACATATTCTGAATTAATATTTTAAGCAAAGACCAATATGGCTTCCGACCAGGGCATTCTACTGAATGAGCACTGGCAGCTGCAATTGACAAATTATGCACGAACCTTGAAAATACGAAAACCACGGTTGGTGTATTCCTCGGTCTCTCAAAGGCATAGGCAGGATTACGGGGGGCAAGCGGGGCACTGGCCCCCACTTTTTTCCAGAGCTTAAAAAATAAAAATAAAAAAAAATATGAACGAAAGTAAGCGACACCAGAAAAATTATAAGACAATTTTCAATAGCCTATTATGATTAAATTTTGCAGTGTTTAATGATCAAAAACCATAAAATTGCTAGGAAAATTTTTCTCGGCGCGCTTCGCGCGCACCTCCAGACAAAACTGACTAATACATTTGAAAGTTTTGTCTGGCACCGTAAAATTTCTTTTGTCCTACGCGCCACACTCTTGTGACTTGAAGCTCTGAAATAAGGGTCACTGAAAGTACTAATGCACGTCATAAACCGACCATGGTCCTTGCAAATAAAGTCCCAAACCCTACCCATGTATACGGAACCGCAATTCTCGAAAAAAGAAAAAAATCGAAGTGCTTTCAATGACGCTTATATAAATCGATGTCTCATTAGTACTACTGTACTGTTTTGCGTGGAAAACTTTGGTGGAATTGCCTCGTTATTACTTCCTGTAGGACAGCTTGACTAAATTACCATTTCCAAAACCCTCGCTACACCTCTCGCTCTTCACTTTCCTCACCAGCTACCACCATCCTCAGCAAATTGACTGACGATTATGATCATCATATAAAATCTATTTTATTAGCATTTGAAATTACACCTGGTGAAAGCAAGATCCTCTCAAGAAATGGTCCAGAATGGCCGCAAAAGCCGTCAAATTTAAGAAAGATTTATTGGGAAGGACCCTCAGTCCCCAGCCTTTGGCTTCGCGCTTTCGGCGATCGCGGTTATAGGCTTCGCCGGCCACAACTTCCCAAGATGCAGTCTCCAATAAAAAAATACTTCCCTGGCACTTAACTGCCGATGCCCTTAACAATGTCCATGTAAAAACTCCCCCCAAAGATTTCATTGACTTCTTTAAGCATCACATAGTCTATAACCTTCAAAATCGACACTACTTTATTTTTCACACTAATAAAATAGTTGTGGGGCACCTGTCCCAGACCATCGACAAAATGAAACATGGAAGAGAACCTCTACAGGAGCAGGACATAGGTTCCCATATCCTGCTCTGTGGAAAGAAAGCACCTGGAAAGTAGGAAACTTTTTATGCAATAAAAATACTGCATTTAAGACTAAAGAAAAAGCAATGGGCTACAATTAAATGTCTCAACGCTGTTTTCTTCTGCGCGCTTCGAGCGCACACGTTTTAAATATTGCTTCCGGGTTTCGGGGTTACTTCCTGTAGAACATACTGCTTGACATAGCTTCGTACAAACTCTTCTATTATCACTGAAACCACCAATGCCCCGCATTGGTGGCATTGGCCGTACGCAGCCTAGGGGAAGCTCCCCTCCCCCAGAATTTTCAAAGCAAAATTTTTATCACCATCGATCTGTGTACATTTACCGACTCTTTAAAGATTACTTAGATCAGTGGTTCCCAACCTTTTCTAGCTCATCGCCCCCTTTCGCCATATAGGAGTGGGCAAACGCCCCCTTCCATGTCCCTTCCAAGTACTACTATAAACAAAACGAACAAAGTTGAAGCACATGTTGAAATAAAGGTACGGATACAGCCTTTGCAGGTGTGGGCCTGGCCCAGGGTAGTACAAACAGATAAAAGCGGTACCGGGTCTTCCTTTGTGATGGCCAATCCAAACCTGCGATTAACAAGGGTGTGAAGCCTTCATTGGAGTCAAGGGTGAAGAAACGTTTGTACTAAAAGAGAGAAAGGTTTTGGGGATTACACAGAGTTGAAGTGTTCCCCATGGGCTGAGAGTCTAGAGACCCTCCTTAGCTGCCCCTGATGGGGCAATGTCCCAGTGGGGGACTAGGGGAGAAGCCCCCCTGAGGTTTTGCAGTATTTACGAAATTGTCAGCACGAGAACTAGCATTTTAAATCACTCTTTGACCATTTGTAGTTGAGTAGTAACTAATGGAAGGTTTCTTTGATTCTGCGGTTGGCTTGTCCTGTGGGGGAAAGAAGGATGATAGTGGCTGCATGAGGCTTTGGAAGACGTATGTTATTCAAGGGGTCCTACACAGGGTATTATTACAGATAGCCGAAATTCGCACGAAGAAACATAGCATTTTGGAATACATTTTAATACCTTACTTCCTTTTGCATTGCAAACGTTTGCTATTATTTTTCAATTATCTACAATTGCAAATGTCAGTATGTGCTGCTATGAACAGCAAGGCAAGAATTACACTTGAGATTAAAGTGGCCGGACAACTTTGATCTATGGAACCAATAGCCTCCCCCCACCACCACTGATGAAGGTATGGGGTTCCTCACAAAGAAAAGTTTGAAATGCAACACTGGGTGATGCGATTTCCTAAGAGCTAGCGGATAAGATAATTCACAACTTTGTAGTGAACTTTAAGAGGGAATGTTAGACCTACCCGACTTGTTAACTCGAGCCATTTTATTGCCTACTTATTGGAAAGTTCAGCTAGAGGAAAATACTTGGTATCTTTTTAGCCCCGTTTAAATTAAGCATGATCCAGTTGTTTTCAATGCCCCTTCTGCCGCCCCTTTGGCTCTCATCTCCCCTCCTTAGTTGCAAAAAGGCCTTCAAGGGCGACCCCCCCCCCCCCTGTTGGTAACAACTGAGTTGTGGGTACGGGTGCGAGTACAAAACTTCATAAATGAAGTTAACCTTTTACAATCCCTTTATCAAAATTTGTGCGATTATGTCTTCATTATACTTTTTAAATTGTGAAAAAAAAAACAGGACCAGGGAAGTATTTACGTAGCTGGGAATCATTAATGTAAAACAACTTGAAAAACAATCTTATGAATACTATTTCTAGAATCAGTGGTTAGGTTATCAGTAATACCATCCCTGTCTTTCCTGCTTTACTAATGAATGAAATAACAAAGTGATTATTTCAAAACATAATTAAAAAATTTTGCAGACTTTTTTAAGGGATTCAGATAATCTCTGATTATAAATTTGTTACACCCTCCAAGTCGTTTCCTGGAAGCTAATACACATGATTTATTTAACAGCTGTTTCACAAATCCACTTTGCCAAGTAAGGTGTATCGTGTCTTCAAGGAAAAGCATGGAGTTTAATAGTGCAGGTTTCCTCATTCTAAAGGTTAAAAAAGCAGAAGAAACATTTTAACATCTCTCCTCATTTCAATTTCTCCGACCCACAAAAAGCTTTCCATTCCACCAGGAGCAATCCCTCATGAGCGACACTCCTTAGCTGATCAGTCACTTCAAAAATGTTTTCTGGTCTTTAGCTCAAGTACTCAGCCGAGTTATTGTTATATGATGCACGGCTGCGAAACAAATGCTGCTTTAGCCCATGTGTATGTAACAACAATATTGTATTCCAAACCTCAATATCCAAGAGCGAAGACAGCCCTTTCGAGACCGGAACACCGCTTCATACACAGGGAACTTTTCAACAAGTTCTAATCGACTGTTAACACAATTAGTTGTACCATAGCTCCGTGTTCTGCAAACACACGCCGTCCGCAAATTCAAGTCTTTTGAAATGCAAGACTGTTAAATGCGATTTCCTGGCATCTAGTAGATAATTCACTAACTTCGTAGTGAACCTAAAGACGGAAAGTTAGACTTACTCGACTTGTTGACTCCTACTTATCTCCACTTTATTGAATACTTATTTGAAAGTTCAGCTAAAGGAAGATACTTGATATCTTTTAAAGCTTCGATTACATTTAGCATCTCATTTTTGCAAACGCCCCCCCCCCTGCCGCCCCCTTGGCTCTTATCGACCCCCTGAATTGCGAAAATGCCCCCAGAAAGGCGATAACCCCCGTTGAGAACCACTGGTTTAGATGCAAGTTTTCATGCACGGAAAGTGTCATTTCCGGTACCGTAATAAGGGACAGGCGTTAGCGAAGAGAGTGTGGGGCAAGAGCCCTCTCCTTCAGGATACTTTTCTTTCTTAGCATTTCTATAACTCATATCACTAAAAAGTATGAAAAATGAGATTTTTTCCAGCGCGCTTCGCGCGCACTCATTCTGAATGCTACCGTAAATCTCCCATTCTTAAAATTATTGTTCCAAAGGCCCGGGAAATCCTTACTTTCTCAAGCTCCTAGGTTATCGACTCCATCTGACTGTTAGTCACATGGAGTAAGAACAAAATTGAAAAAAAAGTCACAGGTCACCTTACGTCATTTGAAGTTGGAGCTAAAATGCATCATTTTAATGCCTACAATTCGTAAATACCCCAGAGCTTCCGGGGGCTTTGCCCCCTGGACCCCCACCGGGACTCTGCTCCTGGACCCCGCCAGGGGCCTTCAGGCGGGCCCCATGGACCCTTCGCCGTTAGGGGGAGCGCTTCGCGCTCCAGCGGCGCCTTCGGAGCCATTTGACAGTCCATCTGGCTTCGCCCTCCCACTTTCAGACATCAAATCCCGCCCCTGCTCAAAGGCATTCGACACTACTGATCATCATATTCTTCTACATAAACTAGAGTTCTATGGTATACGAGGAAATGCACTTAAATGGATTTATAGTTACCTCACTGGTAGGCTACAGTTTACATCTCTAAAGAGCACTGAATCTGAGTTTCGTGAAATTGTTGTATGGCGTACTACAAGGATCCATTTTAGGACCGCTTCTATTTATTATTTATATAAATGACCTCTGTCATGTCTCCTCTTCAGCTCATACCGTGCTGTTTGCTGATGATACCACTATTTTCTTTGAAAGTCATAATTTAAGTACTTTGTATTCTATTGCTTGCAAAGAACTTGACAAATGTTGCAGGTGGTTCGCTGCCAATCAGTTGTCTCTCAATGGCGATAAAAGTAATTATATTGTCTTTAGTTCTCAACGTACATTTAAGTGGAATCAACATCTCTAAATGAATGAGTCTAGCGAGCTCAGGTATTTGTAGCTAATTGTCTCGTCTGAAAATCACCAGCCGTGATAGCTTAGTAGTTAAAGACGCTTCCCGAAGGGCAGTGATTACGATTCAAACCCTCAGGGTGGTTCATTTTTTCTTTATGTTATTGTCTTTCAATCTTTCCATATTTGATAAGTGTTATGCTGTATCTTAGGATTGGTATAATTTAGATCGAAAATAATACTATTTACACCTTCGACAAACATATTCTAAATTCGATCTACCATACTCGACCTACTGAGCATTCATTCCAGTTTCGATACTACCATGGCAACAAAGAGAGAAAATTGAATTCAGCGAGGTATTAGTAGCCTGTTGTCTCGTCTGAAAACCACGATCTGTGATATTTTAGTGGCTAAAGACGCTGCCCTTAAAGATACTGATGGCGGGTTCAAACATTCAGTGCGGTTCAATTCTTCTATCTGGCATTTTCTTTCAACCATTCCTTCTTTGATAAGGGCAATGCTCTACATAGGATGAGTATAATTTAGATCGAAAGTAATACTTTTTACATTTTCGACCTACATATTCTAAATTCGATCTAACATACTCGACCTATTGAATATTCATTCCCTCTTCAGTATCACCATGGTAACAAGAAGAAATAAATGAGTCAAGCGACTCGTATTTGTAGCCTGTTGTCTCGCCTGAAAATCACGAGCTGTGATAGCATAGTGGTTAAAAACGCTGCCCGGAAAGCCTCTGATGGCGGGTTCAAACCCTAAGTAGGGTTACATTTTTCTCGAGCATACAATATTCATTCCCGCTTCGGGATCAACATGGTAACAAGGAGAGAAAATGGAGTCAAGCTGGGTATTTGCATCCTGTTGTGTCGGTTGAAAATCACGATCCGTGATAGCATAGTGGTTAAAAACGCTGCCCGGTGGGCATCTTATTACGGTTCAAACCCTCAGTGCGGTTCAATTTTTCTCTCTGGTATTCTATTTCAACCTTTCCTTCGTTGACTAAGGCAATGCTCTGTCTTAGGTTTGGTATTATTTAGATCGAAACTAAAGGCATGGTCTCACGCACCCCGTGTTTCCTGGGCTGTATTCGACATCCTGTTCTCGAACAGGGAACAGTGTTCTCGTACGAGTCGATCACGAAAAGACACGTTCGCGAACTGTTCTTGCACCCAAATCTCACACCACCTCGGCTGGTGGTGCAGCGATAACGAACATAATCAAAGATGGTGGAGATGTGTTCTCGCGGAAGAAATGCGAGGGAAGTTGCAGCACATTGCCATTCGAAAGTGTACTTTTGCCATTTTTGACAACAATTTACGCAGAGCATGAACCCGGCAGGAGTAAATGACCTAACAACAGACTTGCGGGCTTATTACGAAAAATAAAGGAAGTAAATAGTGAAAGTATGAAACAGTACGGCGGCACGGTAGGGACTATGTACGTAGTAGCATGTACGTAGCATGAATGAAGAGTGACGTCGACGTTACATAGGCTAAACAGTATTGTCAGTTTCGTATACCGCGCGCTGGTGTAGTTAGTACCGACATACCGGCAGGATGATTATGAATCATGCATGTACTCTGTTTGAGGTAACTGAAAATCAGGTGCTATGAAGTTTGGCTATAATTTCTAAGTGTACAGTCCGTGTATCCGTGGTAACTGTACCTTCACTGTAGGGTTCTTGTTCGACACTGCAGAACGAGTTCCCATGTTCTCGTCATGTTCCTGAACTGTCAAGAACATGGTGTCGAATACAGCCCTGGTGTTACCCCGTGTTTATACCAAGGCAAAACCGCAGGTTAACACCGTGATTTTTAGCGTGTGTCCTCATGTATCCCGGGTTCAGTTGATTGGGTTGTGACGGAAGTCAAAATGTGTCGCGGGATTTTTCTCTTGGTTATCTCTAAATTGTTAGCGAAGGTAAATCATTATTCACAGGCTACAGCGGGAAATGAAAACACCATTGACTGGTAGAAATAAGGCAACACTTACTCATGCCAACTCAAGGCACAAGCCTATGCTGTTACAATGCTGCTTTAACGACCTAGCCTAAGTGCAATATCTGAAATTTGCCCTCATCGTTTCAAACACTGTCGATGTACCCAGCTTCATCCAAATTGATCTTGGTCTTGCATTGCTCTTGCTTGCAAGCAACATCAATGCTACATACCATAAACTGCATTCCTTATTCGACGGTAGTTTCTTCAAGTCCAAAGTAGCTGTCTTTCAAGTTGTTTTGAGGCTCAGTTTACTTCTTCGAATTTGCGGCATCAAACAAAAGGCAAAAGTCGAAGGACATCACCCACTACATGATACTTACTTCCAAGTTGTAAGGATTTCCGCTGAAGCCTATAATTTTAAATATACCTTCACTAGCAATTTGGAAATAACCATGAGAAAAATTCCCGTAAAATTTCACAAATATGTCTTAGCCTATACTGTACGAAAGTTCAAGTCGAACTCGAACACTGTTATTTTCTTTCGACAAATATATCTTTTAGACAAGCCCTTAGCCAGGGGGGCATCGAGAGGCACGGGCGGAGCCCCTCTGAAAATTTTTCTCCCCCTAGAAAATTAAACATTACCATTGCCTTATAATGCATTTTAGTACATGTTCTCGGCCTCTAAGACATATTTCGCCATGACTGGAAATTATCTGGCCTTTTCAGTTCCTTGTCCGGCTATAGACCTGCATTTAGAAGTAGGTAGAAATTTATGAAAAATTCATCTAGAATAATTTGTCTTCTCCAAGGCAAATAGTAATGAATCTCAAACGAGTTTCACCACGGAGCAACTAGCAGAAGTTAATTTACTGCAGTACCGGTCTGTTTAGTGTGTACATCGCTCATGAGGAGTGGAGGTCACACCGCTCTGTACCTGTGATCTATGGCTGATTACACAAACACGGTGTTTGAAACGGCAGAACCCTCCGTTCAGAGGTGGATCGAAATTTTAACACCGACACCGAATAAGCCTGTGATCTCACGTTACTCGCGCTCAGGGTAACACGGTGTTACCCCGAGCGCGAGGTACGTGAGACCACACTATAATACTATTTACACCTTCGACTTACATATTCTAAATTCAGTCTACCATACTCGACCTATTAAATATTCATTCCCGCTTCGGGACCACCATCTTAACTAGGAGAGGTGTTGTCTCGTCTGAAAATCACGAGCCGTGATAGCTTAGGGGTTAAAGACGCTGCCCAGAAAGCATCTGATGGCGGGTTCAAACCCTCAGTGCGGTTTAATTTTTCTCTAAAGTATTTTCTTTCAACCTTTCCTTCTTTGATAAGGGCTATGCTCTACCATGGGTTGGTATAATTTAGATCAAAACTAATACTATTTACACCTTCGACCTACGTATTCTAAATTTGATCTACCATACTCGATCTATTGAATATTCATTCCCGTTACGGGACTACCGTGGTTACAAAGAGAGAAAATTGGGTCAAGGGAGCTATTACTAGGCTGTTGTCTCGTCTGAAAATCACGATCCGTGATAGCATGGAAGTACCACCTCCGAGGTGGTAGGCTACTTCCATGGTGATAGCTTAGTGGTTAAAGACGCTGAATGGAAACCAGCTGGATTCAGTCCTTCAGTGCGGTTCAATATTTCTCTCTGCAATTTTCTTTCAACCTTTCCTTCTTTGATAGTTATGCTGTATCTTAGGATTGATATAATCTAGATCAAAAGTTATACTATTAAGACCATCGACATCGGATCGGAAACTCGACACGACTATCTCGTGTCGAGGTTCGATCATGACCGCATAGCTGCCGAAAACCGTCTAATCATGAAACTTGGAACCCTGTCCCCACATTGACTGAACGTTAGACTTGAACTTACATAACTCATCAATTCCTACATTGATTTTACCTGTGGTAACCACTTAACACTGTCTGTTTTCCTAGCCGGTTTTACCGTGCCTATTTTATTGTGTGTTTTTTTTTTAAATTGTACGTTTGGCCGTGTCAACAATCAGTTGCATTTTTGCCACCTGATGAAGGATTTAAACCCGAAACGTCGTGGAATTGTTCACAAACTTTTAGCACTATTTACTACTTCTGTTTTACATATATATAACGCTAATTCGACCTGTTAGGCGAAATCGGTATACCGCCAATACAACCGGCGAAGAAAAAAACAATAAAATACATAAGATTATATTTCCCCTTTTGGTTCTGAGATATATGTGCACGTTATTTCAATGGCCCGTAAGTCCTTAGTGTTAACGGATACATGCACGTAAGTTGGTGTGCAGCAAAGTAATTGCATAAACATTATGTGATAAATCGGACTTGCGTATAGAGTTACGCATTCCTATATAAAACAGTGTGTAAAACGTTAAGGCGAAACGATTTTTTTTGCCTAAGGGTCGAGTTCTCCCAACAGTCGCGTTTTTTCATACGGTTTTTCGCCCAAATACGAAATTAGCAATATATATATATATATATATATATATATATATATTTATATGTATATATATATACATATATATATATAAAATTTCAAAATAATATTTCAATATAACATTTCAAAATACATTTTGTACCTTTTGTACTTCTGAAATCAACCAGTTATGCTCTTTATTGCATTCCTTTTTTATTTTATTATAACCTCGGAGTATTAGTGGAACTTTTTTTTACTATATATATATATATTTATATAAATAGCATGTAAAAGAAGACTTTTATGAAACAAATCTAGTTAAGTGTATATTCAATCACTCTATTGGATTTTTTTTTTTTTTTTTTTGCATCATTAGCTGTTGAAGCTATCACATTTCGTAACGAAAGTCAATTTGCTGTAAACAGAGAAAGCACCATAGCCACACATTGGTGCAGAAGTTTTAATATCTATTTACTAGACAGAATTTTTTAAACGATCTAATAAAAGTTATGTTTCTGAATACTCGAAAACTTTTGGTGCATACATTTTATGCATAATGTATTCATCTTCCTTACCACTGTAAAGCAACCAATAGGTGCGAGTAAAGTAAGGGGATTCACGGGTGATGACTTTTTAAGCCCCAGTGTTCCTGAAGGCACCAAGTTCTCGCTGGGGTTGTTATACCTGAGCGTATATTTTACGTAACACACCGCCGGAGGAATTGTGAGTGGTCCCCGAAGACATTACTTACTTCTTGGCCTCAGACTGAATCTTCTGGTTTGCTGTTAAAAGGAATTTCTGCTCAATCATCTGAACAAAGATTGACGCCTCTGGGTTACTTCTCTCAAGAGAGCTAAGTAAGATTTTTCTGTTACAGTGTAGGGGAGTTCACACACTTTGTAGTAATCCGAAAACAAAACGAGCCGGTTCTTAAATTCTTAGCCAGATGATAAAAAAAAGCACATAAGTATACAACAATGCTCAAAAGGAAAATACACAGAGTCACAGCTACCTGAAGTTTCATATTCTGTACTGACTTTTTCATTATAGGAACTTCTTAAGAGTCACACAAATTATGTAACAAAAAGGTGACTATTTCCTAAATCCTTAAAGAACAGGACGATTTAAGTAAAATGATATTTCTGAATATTTGATCACTAAAACAAATATGTCTAAGGACATGCTATTACACATAGGCCAATAGGCATGTTAAACACTATTATATAATGCCTACTAGTTATTACAGAAATGACTTATCACTTTCAACATTCAGTAAGAAAAGGTGATACAAATCATAAATTCTCCCTGTCAAGCAAAAAATTAATTAACAATGAGTAAACGTCTAATCAGTTGGCCCCATAGACGAAACGTATTATACGGTTTAAAACAACAAACAGAATGCGATAAATATGGACAAATTAACCGATACACTTAAAAATCACATATTACTTTTAGATATCACTTTTACATTACATCAAACTAATAATGATTACTTTACACCAAAGAGGAAAGGGTTGGTGTAAATTGGCTTTGTGTTTGCTTATTTATTTATTTTTTTAATTAATTTATTTATTTATTTTTTTAATTAATTTATTTATTTCTTTCTTTCTTTCTTTCTTTCTTTCTTTCTTTCTTTCTGTCTTTCTTTCTTTTTTCTTCCTTTCTTTCTTTTTCTTTCTTTTTCTTTCTTTTTTCTTTCTTTTTTCTTTCTTTCTTTCCCTCTCTCTATATCTCTTTCTTTCTTTCTTTCTCCCTCTATCTCTCTTTCTTTCTTTCTTTCTTTCTTTCTTTCTTTCTTTCTTTCTTTTCTTCTTCTTTCTTTCTTTCTTTCTTTCTTTCTTTCTTTCTTTCTTTTCTTTCTTCTTTCTTTCTTTCTTTCTTTCTTTCTTTCTTTCTTTCTTTCTTTCTTTCTTTCTTTCTTTCTTTTCTTTCTTTCTTTCTTTCTTTCTTTCTTTCTTTTCTTTCTTTCTTTCTTTCTTTCTTTCTTTTTCTTTCTTTCTTCTTTCTTTCTTTCTTTCTTTCTTTCTTTCTTTCTTTCTTTCTTTCTTTCTTTCTTCTTTCTTTTCTTCTTTTCTTTCTTTCTTTCTTTCTTTTTTTTCTTTCTTCCTTTCTTTCTTTCTTTCTTTCTTTCTTTCTTTCTTTCTTTCTTTCTTTCTTTCTTTCTTTCTTTCTTTCTTTCTTTCTTTCTTTATTTATTTATTTATTTATTTATTTATTTATTTATTTATTGTTATTTTTCGTTTCTTCTTCTTCTTCTTCTTGGAACAATTCTACTTTGCCATTAAAATGCAATGAAACGATAAATGTTAAGTCAAGCATGAACAAGAGCTGGATAGATATCACTTTTGAAGTACACCGCAAAGTACAATCGTAGATGATATTTTACTTTTTAATAGTCAAAACAAATGAGATCTAGCCCAAAAGCAGTGGATGTTTACCAAATTTACATTAGTCAAAAATACAAATGCAACCTAGTGTGGAATTATGCTCTGCACAAGGCACTGATTAGGAAATAAACAACGAATATTTCATTTCATTTATTTGTTCCTTCGTAACAAACAATACTAGCATTGTTTACCAATAATGTGACAAGTTATAAGTTGCAAGCAAGTCACGAAAGGAAGTACTCTAAACACAATGGTAGGCTTGTGGAGCAGATCACTCTCTATAAGTAATAGAAAAATAGATAAAAAGTTGACAGTTAACCTAAACGATATACAGTAAACATAAGAAATGTGAATTTTACATGAATTGCTAGTTGATCAATAGCTCTATACGCAATGCTTCAAACACTTGCTCTTGAAAAGGTAAGTAATGTAAATGTTGCATAATTTGCTAGTAGCTCAAAGTTTTTTTATGCAATGCTTCAAACACTTGCTTTTAAAACATGAAATTTATTTACAGCGCTGGATTTCATTAAGAAGCGTATTCAGGGAATAGGATGCTCTTACACGTAAAGTTAGCTTCAGAAACTTTGAGTTAAAACGTGGTGAGAGGAGGTATCTAGACTGCCTTGTGTTGTTGTTGTATGTGTCACGGTTAAATGAAAATATTTGTTGCAAGTACGGTGAGGCAAGATTATGTACAATGCGGTAAACAAATAGTTTCTTTGAAGTGGATTAAGTCGGTAAATTTCAACAAATTTCGGGGAAAAACGTTTACTAGTATGTTCAATTGAGTCTATAGAGCAAATATGCAGGATCGTCGTCTTTTGTAGTGTAACAAGTTTATTCTGGTGTGTCTTACTTGTTCCAGGCGCGTAGCTACAGGGGACCTGGCCCCCAGATGTTTGCCAGACCCCCCAAAAATTGTGCGTGTCCTAATAAAATGTGTAAGAATTAAGAACGGTGATCGATGCCGTGACCCCCCATTTGATACCTAGGCCCCCTAAAAATTTCATCCTAGCTACGCCCCTGACATGTTCCAGCCCATGCTGACAAGCAGTATGAAAGGTGTGGCAAGATGGGGGGGGGGGGACGAATGATATTCCTTGGTAAATAGTGCTTACGTTTGACAGAATTCCTAAACATTAAGCAATTATAACTCTTGCACAGTCAATATGTTGCTTCCAAGTTAAACCATCGTCAAGTAAAACCCCTGGAAATTTAGTACAATCAACCGTTTGTAAAAATTCACCATTCATGAAAATTCTGATATCATTTATGTTAGCTCTATTACTGTAATTGGTGTTTCTGAACAGCATAATATGTGTCTTCTTTACGTCTAGGGATAGCTTGTAAGCTGAAAAACATTCATGAAATTTTTTGAGTGCAATGCATGCGGTGTTTTCTAATTGATTTATATCATCTCCTATAAAGAAGATGCTAGCATCATCTGCAAAAAGAACAAGATTAAAAATATTTAAAACGTCAGCTACGTCATTTCCATAAATTATAAAAAGTAAAGGACCTAAAGTGGAACCTTGAGGAACACCACATGTTACGCTTAATGATTCAGAGTTGGTTCAGTTGTAAGACACAAATTGTTTCCTATTGGATAAGAAGCTTTTAATCTACTCTAATCCTAAACCCCTGATACCATAATGGGAAAGTTTTACAACCGAGTGACGTGGTCAATGGAATTGAGAGCCTTAGACTAGTCTAAAAATTCCGATTGGTGTTTTATTTTGATCTAGGGCTGCTTTAAATTGATTTACAGCGTGAGCGAGAACTCGCTCAGTGGATTAGTATGGCCGCAATCCATATTGTCCGTTGTACAAATCATTACATCTTGATAAAACGATGTCTCGTATGAGAATTTACTTTTCTTTTTTATGTATAGTATAGGCCTAGTTAATAACTTCCAAGGTGCGTTTAAGAACATTTTACAGCTATTACATTTTGAGGAAAGTTAATTTTTGTTAGCAAGACGAATTACATGACTTAACTTGTTGCGAAAAGTTGAAAACGCGTCCCGTCATCGGACGCATATTGGAAATATTTCTTGTAAGTTTTTTATGTTTAATTGACTGCAAGATACCAGCACTTACTCAAGGATATCGTTTCTTACGACTTTTTCCAGGACAATCATATGATATCGGAAAACAATTTTCCGTGATTACCAATCATTGGTGTAAGCGTCATTTACACCAACAATTTCATTGTCATTCCATTCAACATTACGCATAGTATTCACAAAGTAATTGACATTACTTTCAGAATAATGTCGAGCATAAAAACGACTATCATCTTTGTCTTGACATGGATGAGTTCTGAGAAAGATTGGGAAGTGATAGCTTATATCTGCAATAAAGACGCCAGACGTGTAATTACTGTTACACGCAGTATTTGTAAGAATATTATCAATTAGGGAAACACTTTGATCAGTAACACGAGTAGGCCAAGTAATAGTAGGAAGGAAATTGTTGCAGTAACGTACTTGCAAAAAATCAGTAGAACTGCTTTTGAGCAGGTCAATGTTGAAGTAACCCATGATATTACTCTGTAAATTTTCGTTTGAAATCTTATTTAAGATTTCACTCACATGCCCATTGGAACATTGAACTTGACCACGAGGAGGTCTGTAAATTACTCTAATAAGGAAAGGTGAATTGAAATTTTTCCCACCTGAAGCTTTTAATTTCCACAACTACGTTCTCTATTATCTCGTTGAAAACGGAAAACACATGTTTTCCCGCTTAACAAAGACTAGCTTGTTCGAAGCAAATAAACCCACACCGCCTCTTTTCTAATAGTTTAATGATTTACCTCAAATATATAATTCTCCATAGGAACATAGGAAGAAGTGGGGAGCTGTTATCTCCTAGCCAAGTTTCACTGAACCTAATCACCGAGAAATCATGGTCAAGAGGAGAAAGACAATCCAAAAGTGACTCCATTTTTTTTTTTTATTTAAGCTAAGGCTATTTGCATTCTTTTTCAAGTTACTTTAGGTTTCATTCCTTCGTCAGCATTATCAAACATCAATAACTCGGTTGGAATAAACAACATCAATATTTGTATCTGTATAGTATAAAAATATCTGCACACAAAATCTACTCCTAAATGTAGAAATCTGATGTATTATGCACTTAATGAGAGTCTTTATTATCATACTTACGATTTGGGGACTAACATACTTGTTTGCTAAATCTTCATTTCATGACATTGCCTCCCCTATTATGTCTCTTGAGGGCGTGTGAGTATTAATCTGGTATTTTGTTTCCCTAAAAATGTCTTGATTAAAATGTATGAGATAAGTCAAAGTATGAATACTTGAAGTAATTCAACGTTTGTTCGTATCCTATCTGAGAATCTTTCATTGGAAGCTAACCTTTCTTTTCTCGTCATCTAATTTACAAGTTTCATTTATCCTTAAAATTGCATAGTGAATTATGCAGCTCCATTTGTTAGCAGCAAACTTGATCCGAAGTATAGTATTTGCTTATGTTCTATGTGATTGTGGCCGTTTACTTTCAATTGCAACCTTAAGTGAGCTGGTTCTCAACTTAATTTGAAATAGTCATCTAGACTCTTAATTGCGGTTTCTTTGGAGACTTGGCTCCATTCGTCAGGTAGATCAGCAGGTTTATGCCCATAGGCATTTGCAAAGTAATCGTTATGTTCTACAAAAACCCACTGCCAATAGTCGAGTGGTTTGTCATCTCTAATAGGTGTCAAATCCCACTCTGGGTAGTCGGCCGTATAGTTTTGATAAGGTCTGTAATCCTTAAGATCGTTACTATAGTATGACGCGTTTGCGCTCACCAACATGGAACACGTCTCTGCGGTGAGCTTTCCTGATTTCTTCCAACGACGCCCTGCTATGCCTTGTGGATAGTGAAGGAGAGCCTTGTGCTTATGATTTTTCCCCTGCAAGTGACAATTTACTCGACAAAATGGGCAAACCTCGTTGCAGCTTTTTAGGTGATCTAGTACTTCTAATGCGATGTTTTTCTTTACTTGAGATTTTATATTAGTTGCAACAGTATCTTCGTTGCACTCCATAAGTTTGATTTTACTCATAACATCACGTTTAAGAAGAGTAGTGATTTTAAGCCTGAGGTTATCAGGAAAAAGAATGTAATCCATTAAGGGAAAATTGAATAGAAACAGTTTTGCAAAATAATCTTTAAATTCCGTTGTTGAGAAATGCTTGGATGACACTTTCTTCCAATGAGATAAGCTCACCTGTTGTCGTTTCATTTTACTTGTTTTCATGTCTTTTTCCATGTCTAATTTGGTGTTTACCAGCACTGTTTCCAACGTATCTGATAGCGTAACAATCTTTTCTGCAGCAATTTTTGCCACCCAAAACTCTGAATCGACCTTTCTTGACATCAGGTTTACAACCATTTTATCAAGCCATTCCTCAATAAAAGAGCTATTGTTGTTTATGAAATTGAAATAGTCTAAACCTTTGCTTTCAACTGAGAGTTCCTTCAGTATTGTTCCAATCATTATCTGTTTGTCAATGCAACAGTCTTCTGCACGCATCTGACTAAGTATTTGTATGTTAATGTGATTAATTACGAGTTCTTGAACTGCTTTGACTATATCCGTGTACGAACGTTCAATGGCCCTTTCAGTTTGTACGGTGTCATCGAAGTAGGCTAAAAAGTCTTCCTTCAAATTATCTTTTTCAGCGGTAAATAATTCATCAAGAGTATATCGTGCATTGTATTGTCTTTCTTGTTGCTTTAAAATTTCAGTAACAGTTGAATTTAATTTTACTAAAGTTTCAATCAGAAACACGTCTTTTATCCCTTGCGTTTTTAAAGTTTCAAATGCACTACTGAAAATATTCTTAACAAAGTTTGCGTCAAACGATTTGTCTGCTTGACGACTTTTTATTGCATTCACACTGTCTGAAAATGCTTTGTTTATCAATGTTTCTTGTCTACTTTTTTCATCTTCGTTGCCTAGTATGATGTCCAGACTAAGCAAACGTTTTGGCAACTTCTTTATTTTGAGTCTCCCATTACGCTCTTCTAAATGACACTGTTCCCGATCTTTCGTGTCATAAAATGTTTGTTTATTAGTTTTTAGAAAACTCTGGTCGATTAGTTCTGTAAGACAGTTTTCACAGGCCACTTCAATATCCAAGTCCGACCTTTTTCTATTAGAATACCTCACTTCTAATTCGCGTCTCTTCTCTTTCCAAATCCTTTCAAATACAATCAAGAGTTTGTCATGCCCCGATTCTAAGGTAATGTTTGGATGAGTTTCTCTAAGTTTTATGGCAGTCACCCTTGCGGAATTTCTGAGGTCACTTTGAGCCTCTTCAAGAAATTGCGGGAGGCTATCTAATGCTTCTTGTGTTTCAACCGTGTCTTTAAAGTAATTGGAAATGTTTTCAGTGATTTCCTTCCCAACTGCAATTGTATCGTTAATGAATTCAGTCTCCCGCCTCTTAACTTCCTCTTCTTTGTGGTTTTCCTCCACATAGGACTTGATTTTGGTGATTATATTTTCACACTGTTCGTTAATTTCTGATTTTAGTGTCTTTAAGCTATTTGTCAGATTGTTTTTGCAGATACCAACTTCGGTTTTAAGTTCCCAATCAACCATGTGTGTCCTCATATCAGCAACCCACTTATTGTGCTGCAAACGAAATCGTCGATAACTCATTGCATCAAAACTGTTTTGGAAAGAAAAAACGAAATCCTCTTCTTTCACTGCTTCCCACACATCAACCAATCTTTTTGTAAACATTTCCAAAGTACAGTTTCGGGAATTTTTGAATTTTTTGTCTACTGGGTCAAGTATATTGGTCCTCAATTTCTTTATTTTATCACTGTAACAGGAATTTGGGGGTGACATGAGTCCCATCCATAAACATGGAAAAAATTGAAGGTCTTCATTATCATTGATAAAAGGGAAAACATCTGCGAATTCTTTGATCGAATGAGATACATTCTCTTCTTCTGCAGCCGTTACTGTAGCTCTATCTAAAGCAAGTTTTATCTGTTCGAGATTAGATTTGTTGTTTCCTGCAGCGGCTATGTCACTTACCCTTTGTTGAATGATTCGGCAGTGTGAAACCAGTCTTACTTTCTTCATTCGTATTAATGCATGCACAGCTATTTGCAGAATTCCGATCATGGCAGCATCGATTGTCTCCTGAGCGACGTTTAGCAAACTCAAGTCTGCTATGCACATTGACAAAGTGGCAATGGAGTTATCAAATGTGTAATCATTCTTCACTGTCCTGTCTGGACATTGAAGTCCTTCGGTGTCAACGATTATGAGATACTGAAACCCACATTTTTCTTTAAAATTGTCATGAACTTTCAGCAATTGCATAAAAAGACCTCTAGTACAACGCCCAGCGCGCACCGGAAATCTCACACCAAACATACAGTTCAACAGGGTTGATTTTCCACTGCTTTGTATGCCAATTATAGACAGAGTAAACACTTTAGGGTTATGAAGGACTTTACACAAATGCTCCAGAACCCCCTTGATCCATTTAATTGGGACATATGTACTCTCTCCATCTAATAACTCGATAGAATATCCCTCCAAAAGTAGATTTACTGCAATCTGTGTTAGAAGTGTTTTGAATCGTTTGTTACTATTTTCGTCCTCACAAAGGGCTTCATACATGTGTCCAAACTCACGAATGAAATGTTCATAGCTTATGTGTTTCATGTTTAAAGTGTTGGTTGCGTCTTCAATAATCTTTTTATGTTCTAGAATCTTCTCCTCTATCCTTATCTTTTCGTTTGCATCAGAGCAATCTTTTAGCATTGTTTTCTCTTGATCTAACATTTGTGCAGTGGAATCAAGTTTTTGTATTAATGGAGGAATTTCTATACTTACAAGCCTTTCGATAAAACTTTGAAAATGGGACATGAAGTAATGGAGGAAATGTTGTTCCTGCTCGAGAAACATCTTTTGAAAACATTCAAGTAAAGTACTTATTCCTTTAGAAAATCCCTCCTTTAGTTGCCCCTGACGAATTTGCCTTTTCAGGTTATTTTTTTTGCCAATTTGTGAGGCAACTGTTTCTTCTTTGTTGTTGATTCTCATTTGATCTGCCTTCACCCATTCAAGCCACTTTGTGTGCAAAGTAAAGAAATTGTCTTTTACATATTGAATAGTGTGGGGATTGTGTGTCTTAAACACGCTCCTTAACAAATCCAGTGCTTTTTGGCAGTTTTCAGCGTGCTGATCCACCCTAATACGTGTTTCGTTTATTTCAGACCATTTTGCAATAGACTTGTAATCTTCTGGCTTGGTGACTTTGCAAATTTTGTGGACATGGGAACATATAATGTGACTAAGATCAATATTCTCTCCACGAGAAACATAATATTCCAAATGTTCCCGATATTTGTGAACTTTCATTACTCCGATATTATGTGTCTCATTCTTTCTTCTTTTTTTTGTGAGATATACAATGCATGACCTTTTGGCAGTTTCAGTCACAAAACTTACAGTGGGCTCATATTTCTCCTTAGCTTTGTAATCAATGAAAACAAATACAGCATTTGCTGTTTTGCAAAGGAAATCACGTTGAACAGGGAAGGAGTTTGAATCACCACGTAAATTCAAAAATAAGGTAACATGCGTGAGAATTTCGCCCTCTCGATCATGCATTGGAAGAAACCACTGAGCTTCAATAGACCCTGTTGCGTAGAGGGAATCCTTTTGATCTTCTTTTTCTGATATAAAATAACGGAAATATTCATTACATTGTGCACGCCCCAAAATGTTGTTAAGTATCAAAGACTTTGATAATGGTATTCTACCTATCCTTATAAATCCAACTGTGAACACAGGTTTATCAACAATAGGAGTCTCCGGTGCCAGGGATGTTTTCTCCTCTTTCCACTTTTTCACTACCCGACGCAAAGCCCAAATTAACAGCATAGGTTCTTGGTTTGGTTCGACAAAAGGTAGTAAGACGGTGACTGCTAATTGACAGGAAGCTAGTTTTTCCATGATGTGCTGCCTTAGATTATCGTCTGAACATTGTATCAAGGCATACAAAAAATCCCTTACGTTGACATTACAAGACAAATTTTCTGGAAGCATTACTCGGCTATCCAAGGAAGTCAATTTATTCAAAAACAAGAACGGCAAATCTTGTTTTTGTGTCGGATTTTGTTCATCGAGTAATTTTATTTCTGTTAAGTCTTTCATTGAAAGTTTACTCGGGTAGTATTGAGCCAACCCAACTTCTTTCAAGTAACGTAGAAAATTGTGTTTTCGGTCTTCAACATCTGACGAAGACTCTGTCAACGAAGAAAATATTTATCCCAAGTTACTCCATTGATGAATAACTACTGTGTAAGCTTATGTAGTGATGTAGTCCTTCCTGCAATGTTGAGAATTAAATGGCAGCTCGCCCCTGGGACAATTCAGTCCTGCTTGTAAAGCGAATTATGTTATTTAAGAAATGAAATAAGCATAAAAGAAAAGTATACAACAAAAGTAAAGAAATAGCACTTACATTGTAGGTAATTTTGCCATGTTCAATGGTGCGCGTCCTAAACCTACAACGTCTCAAATTGCTCAAATTTCGGCGCACTTCTACACTATAAAAATGTTTTCCATTTTTCTCATTTTTAACTCATGTTTAAGAGCTTGTCCAAGAGAAATTCCAGTTGAAGCCAGTTGGAAGTTTTACTGGTCCGAACAGTTTTCAACTGGTCCCAACTAGATTTGCACTGGTCCCAACTGTTCCAAGTGTTTCAAAAGGGTATGAAGCACTTTCAACTGGTCTTGTTGTGACCCAGTTTGAATTTCAAACAGGTCTCAACTGTTTCAAGTGTTTTTTTTTTCAACTGCAAATGAAACAGTTAATAGCTTGTTGTATTCCAGTTGACTCCTATTGAAAAAACCTAACTGATCCCAACTGTTGTAACTGCATTGTGGCAAAATTTCAACTGGTCCTATGGTAGCTTCTGTGTGAATTTATAGTTGGAGTTTTGAAGCGGTTTCGACTGTTTCTGACTCTTTTGGACTCACAAAAGAGACATTATCATACGAATCCTGCCCTCATGTGATGGTATATGCCCTATAAGAGTAAGACGAAGGAACGGGATGAAGGGAGGGGCGGTTAGTGCCCCCAGTCATAGGTGTGGGACGAGAGTAGGCTAAGGTCCTCCATTTAAAGATGTGGGGAAGGAAATATGCATCCATTTCCAGACTCCTATTCAACATTTAAAACAAAAATAAACACTTAATTGTTCCTGCTCTACAAAATGTAAAACCAACAGTAATTTTGCCAAATTCATTGCTCCAAATTACATCTAAGGATCCTCAAATATTCAGAATTGTCAAGAGGGAAGGGGAAACCGCCTCCCTTTTCCCCTCTCCAAAAGGATGACGGTCTAGAATATCCACCCAGCCGAGAACAGCTTCATATAGGCCTACGAATATGACTATAGTGACTTTTGCACTGACTATTTACACTGAAGAGGCTTAAGCTTGAGCAGTAATATCACTTCCACGTACTAGTGATTTTTACTTGTCAAGACCAAAGTCGTCAAACGAGTATGGCTAATGAGGATCCCCACTGCATCACATCACATCACATATACACTGAGCCACGTTTCAAATAAACTGTACTGTACCATGTCTTCCAAAAGACCCATCACATACATCCCTGTATAATTAACTCACAGTAACACAGTGAAAGTTCATTTCAATGTAGCGGAAGGAGTAGTTTTACAATATACCCACCGAGTAGAGGGAGCACATAGAGCGCCTAAGCGCCGACGGCGCTAGATACCTGACTTAGCTGGTTAACATGAAGCCGCACTGTATGAGATGAAATACGGCAAACGCGTCCTTTTAGTGACGTCATAATGTAGCATATGAGTAAAGTTTACAGTACGTGTGTTTGACATTGTTAAGTCTCGTCCGGTAAGATAACGAAATTTACAGAAAATTAGTTTACACCGAAGATATCGGAACCTAACCTTGTGTATGTCAAACATATAATTTACTTGCCACATTTGCTCACATAGTAGGCTTATTTAAAGTACACTAAATTTTGCTAAACATACCGTGAATAGCAAGGGCGTATCCAAGATTGTGTTTATGGGGGGCCAAAATATGCCCCGATAATATCTAAGCGGAGCGCCACCATGAGTTGACGCGGAGCGTACCGAGAAAATTTTTACAATAAATGCCTCCCACATTGCAGGAAATGGCACTTTTTACGTATTTTAAGTTGCATTTAAACATTCCAAATTTTGATATCTCATGTTTTAGAAATTTACAAGTGAGAAAATTCTATACTAAAAATTACCTTTTTAGAAAATAATTTGGATTTAAAATTACTTTTTATGAGCACTTTTTTGTATTTGTTTCAAAGGCGTAGGAAGCTGTTTTCTCGATTGGGTGGGAGTTGAACGTTGTTTCGGACCGCCGTCCTGGGGGAGGGTCTAAAGGGAGGGTGGGGTGCCCCCTCCCCTTTGGAAAATTTGTGAATATTTGAGGGTCCTTAGACGCAATTTGGTGTAATACTTTGCACATTTTAAGGATCTACTTTTGTTCTTTTCATTTTTGCGATGATCCCTCCTGCTATACATGTAAGCAGACAAGATGACTAACTTTTTCCATCTCGTTTCTTGTGTTTAATCAACTTGGAGAGAATGCACAAATTAATGGATGAATAGTTACGCGTTTGTCTCATAAATTAAGTCAAACAATTGTAAGCAATACAACTATCAATTGTCAGTTGTTAAAAGGAAATGTACAGTAACGAATCGTTGTCACTAACAATGCTCAGAACATATGATAGTGAACTGAAAAAAAATGACACATTAAACAAGGAAACAACTGTGTTTCCAAAATAAAGACTTTCTTACACTTGAAAGATGCAATCTAGCATCGTGGGATTACCGATATTATACCATAAAACACAGTGGCGCTGGCAGAGGTTGGTGATGGGGGCACTACAGAAAGTGATGCCTTAAGCTCATCCCACATAAACCCAGAAAGTCGGTGTTAATTGTGCATATTCGCTTTGGTGGCAGTTTGCATTCAGGCCAATCCTTCCTTTGTCACCTTGTGCAAGTCATGTACTAGGGGAGTTCTAAGGGAGGGGATGCCCCCTTTTTGTGAAATTTTTGTTCATTTTTGATAGCTTCGATGCAAAATAATGCTATTTTTGACGACTATTTAATTGGTTATGTATTGGAAGAAGCACAATTTAGTAAATTCTTATTTTTGCTTGACTGTAAAGGAAAGGTGTGTTGTCTTAGTGGAGGGCTAACAACTACTCCCCATGAAAAGTTCTTGTTTAGATAAGGTGGCTTAGATGCAAAAATGGTTTTACATTTGGCAAATCTTTCAATTAATTTCGTGCTTAGACATTATTAATGATAGTTTCTCATTCTTTAGTGTCATTTTGACTTTGACATTGCATATAAAAAGTGCAACGACGAATACATGCTACGAATGCAACCGCCTATGCTACTCATGATATTAGATTACTCTAAGATACTCTATTGATGCAGGGTCCCTACAGAGATCGGAGATGTACTTTTTCGAACAAGCATTTTGGTCAAAGTAATTTATTATTGCCCCAGTAATGCTTTCAAGATATTAAGTGTGTGCCGTAACGTGCGCGCGAAGGAGGCCGAAGTTTTACATTAGAAATCATTTTCATAACAAAAGTTGCGTGCAGACTTTGCACTGAAACGCTGTAAATTCCTTGCAAAGTGCATCCGCCAGTTAGATGGCAGCGAGCCTTCTGCCTAGTAATTCGTATAAGCTTTCAGTTTCATAAAATGTGTCTTCCCCTGAATTCCACTACGTTGCATTCTTGCAATGTTGTGTTCCTCCATAATGACTTCTATGCACAAGAACAATCCATGTAATTGTAGAACCCCACCATTGAATAATACGAATATGTTTGAGACGGCATTGATGGTAACACAGCCATGTGGTGAAGCTGTAAAGGCGCGGAGCGCGCGAAAATTGTAGTACTTTGAGAAGGATTTGCGAGAATTGTGACAGTTTGAAAACGACTTGTGGATAAAAAAAAGGATTAAAATAGATTCATCAGTGAGTCAGAAACAGACCTCAGCCTACCCCCTACAGAAATTTATAACTTAAACGCCTTTGTGGCTCACTTTGAACTATTCTGGAAAATTTTCGGAAATCAATTAGGTGCACGTCCCCCATGCCCCCCCCCCCCCCGTGCCGGCGCCACTGATGAAAAACAGTAAACGGTAACCGGGCTAGGTGAAACCAGAATGTTGCTATTTGAAACAAAGTCCCTGATGAGATCAGAGAGTTGGTATTAGCTGAAGATACATCGGAAAAACTTTGATCCACTTCAGCGCGTGGGGAATATCCTATAATCAGGGACCATTGCATTTCACCTTACTTACCTCTTTTTGTGTTACCTAGGCAATCTCACCCTTGCCTGCCACATGCATCCTTAGAAAAGAACTAAACAGGCAACAAAGCTTTCATGTCTAGTTGCCCACATTCAGGAGCAAATTAATGTACTTGAACACAAAACGACTGTTTATTGCCACCAAACAATCAGGAACGCGCAGCAGAACACTCCTGTTCTTCGCAAATGAGCTAAAAAGGTGTAAGTCCAAATTTTAAAAACTCATTTCGATCATAAATATATATATATATGTATATATATATATATATATATATATATATATATATATATATATATATATCTATATATATATATTATATATATATATATATATGAGAAGAAAAAGAGAAGCAAAAAACGATACTTTCATTTCCAACTTGAATTTAATGACTTGAACAAGTACAAAATATTTCGAGCGTATCTACTGCTCTTCTTCAGTTGCTAATGCAAAGTGACTACAAGACCTTATGTAGTACCAGGTGTGACTCTCGCTTGACTGCTCATAAAAGAGAGGTCTCTGTTAAGCCCGGTAATGTGGGTATTTAGTCGTATGATGGATTTCAACTCTTGCTTGATCCTTTCCTGGTGTTTTTAAACTTGCCATAGAGAATAATACATTTTAGGCCAGATATCTGGTGATTGGGGAGATTAAAATGCCCAGCAACTGGGAAGTCTGGACTATTAGTACGTATGCTCTGTTTGTGGTTATTAAACCGTAGTCTAAATCTGGTCCCGTTTCACCAATATAAGCAGCCCTGGGACATTTAGCACAATACAATAGATAGACTACATTGTCAGAGTCGCAATTAAAACATCCAGGCCTCAGAATGATGTTGGAGGCCTGGTGGAGGTAGGTAGGTGAAGGGTCAAGGTGTCCACAAACAAGACATCTTGGTTTTTTGCATGGAGCATTGCCACTAATTGACTGTAAATCGTTAGAAGGGAAGGAAGTACGAACTTCCCTCCCCTTTTTATCGTAGACTATTAAAGGTTAGAATCGTGCTATTATTTTTGAAGGAAAGATAAATTTAGAACGAAATTATTTAAGTTGCTTTAAACATAGTAGACTGAGAGTTTTTTACAGGAATATTGACGTCATTGCTTTTTTTACAAATTATGAATAAAACTTTTCCGCTCAGTGGAGTTCTGTTTACAATTATATATGCAGCCGGAATGGGGCTACGGCAGAGTGGGAAGAAAGGCTGGACATTAATCAGTTTTGTTGGAGACAGATTATTTTTGGGAACAATGAAATGTCGTAAACCTCAATGCTCTTGCCGAAATTTATGTTTTTGATTCCAAGGAAAGCATGTTCCTAAAGACGACATCCAAAACGTTTGGCCAACTTCACGGCACAAATAGATTTCCTTCGTTTTTCTTTCATAGTTACGTTTCATAGAGCTAGCAGCAACATCCCTCCTTAACAAGATACATGTAGGTAGCCTACTTAGTTTTTTCCACAATCATGGTACAATATCCTCTAATATTTATCTCACGATAAGCGTTTCAGGAGGTTTGTCTGGTACTGCAAGTGCTGGTCTATCTGGCAGGTTAACTCCGCTGGGCCTTAGCCTGCGGTCCCAACAGTTGTTTTATTTTTACTCTCAGTTAGTACAGATATTCTGAGTGCACTTAATTGTCTGAGAGAGGGAAGAGGGAGAATTCTACAAGTCTACTATTTTGCTCTAAACTGGTTACAGTTAGCATGTTTATAGTGCAATGATGCTAAGTCATGAAGTGGTCAAGGGCCAATCCAGGATTTTACAAAAGACCCCGGGTGCTACATACATGCAAGCCTACGGGCGTCAAATTTACGAAGCCTCAACAAAGAGAGTCTAAGGAAAAAAACTGACATTTAAATGGTAGGGCCTACTCGCTGGCATTTGGCAATCGTAAGTAGTAAGCATATTGTACAGCAGGTTTGGAATCTTCTCAAAAAGTGGTGCCAATAGGGGTCGGGATTGTGGCCGGAAAAGCCCCCCAGACCCGCCCCTGATGGCATTATGTAATTATTCCCTCCTCCTTGTCAATTAATTACAACCGGCCAGGCTATATCATAACACCAGACAATATTGAAAAAAGACCGTGTAAAAATTGATTAGCTGTTAATTCTTCTTCTTAGTGTATACTTCTCCATAGGTTGGGACTCACACTCTGACTCAGATTTGGATAATGGAAAGTAGCCCCGAATGCTTAGGACTAGTATTTCATGTCGATAAGTTAGAAAACGCTTAGTCTACGGCAAGATTTAAAAAACAGCTGCAAGAATAGTAATGCGGTTACTTGTACAATTCTCGTAACGACATTTTGTAGTTCATGTTGTTGTAGAGCCTTAATGTATACGGTACGTTGTCGTACTGGTATAAAACTGTGATTTAGTAACGGTGGACCGTTGCAGAGCTGCAATTGAAATGATATTATATTTGAATCACTTAAAGATATCTGACAATCTGTTTGCAATAACGATCTTTTTCACAGATTAAAGATATTTTAAGTTAATTACTTCAAGATATCTTTGACTTCTTAGAAACATTTTAATTCTATCCAAGATATCTTTAATTATTTTGAAGATATTTTCAAATATTTGACGGGTGCCCTTAACTCTGAAATGAAACCAAAACGGCTTCCCGTATTACTACCTGTCCCCTAATAATTTCATGTCTCACAAAATTAATCCATAACAACCTGATCCAAAGAAATACCACGAAGGTCATCAAATGAAGAAGTAAGTCAACTGCCTGGAGTACTTGTATAACATGTGCCGCCATCCAGAACTTGATCATGAAGAAGAGAAGACAATTCCTAATTTTCCATAGTTAATTAAGTTTTGCAAACTGGTTCAAAGATCAAAATCTACGTAGGCCTTACTATCGTATGTAAATGAATCCGCAATGGTGTTGTTGTTTTATGTTCCTTACGAAAACCAGGGCCAACTTCCATAAAAAATTACAATCGATCTGAAGTTTCATTTGCCATGCAATAGTCCTATTAAAATCAAACTTAAGATCGATCTTAAATCATTATGAGACAGGACTCAGGACTTATATCATAATTATTGCAACATTTCCCTATGTTTCACGGGTGAATTTTGTCCCAGAGATAGTCAAGGATTACAAATGTTGGCTCTCGAGGTATTTTTAAAAGGATGTGACAACATAGGATGAAACTTCTGACATCTAAAATGTTGTTAGTAAAAATGTAAGGAGTTTGACAGTCTCATAATTTGATAGTACAGTACCACGGTTCATGAACAACTTTCCAATGAACTATGCTTTAAAGTATTTAGTTTCAAAATAAAAATGTATAAATGCATCTTTTAAAACCTTGCTAGGGACATTTCTGTAAGTCTGGGAGGCATAACATGTTCTGAGTACATATTGTTAAATAGTAGCCCAGTTCTGTACCTAGGAACCTGTCAATTAACTAGCATTTTCTACTGTGACTACATGGAACATACTTCAGGGGTTTCCCTTAACTTCTTTTTTCACTCGCCAGGCGGACTAGTGATCCAAAATGCTGGGTAGTCCGCAAGCTATTTTAACTAGCCCGCCTATTTTCATGTTCAAAAAGCGAAATAATTATTTTATTCAATACTTCCTTATTTCCTTATGAAGATGCCTGTTAACATGTGTGTTATTGACTTCATTCAACTTGAGGCAATCACCTGGTGAGAGCTGTAGTGCTTCTACTTTCCCGTTTAATATGAGAAAGTTCAGGAAGTTGAACAACAATGACTATGGATGACAGGAACACGAAGGAAAATGCAATTAGCCTTTTGAATTAGTAAAATAAGGAGAATCTATTTCAGGGAATTCGGAAATGTAGAAACAGATAAGGTATGTTGAGAATGATGTCATATACATAGTCCGTCACACCTTCGCGTAAGGACTGGCAGTATCCTCAATGGGAAAATGAGTAGTAAATAAGGAAACTAATGGTGACAGCTGGTATGTATTTGAGCTGGAACTGAGATCATTTTTAGTGATAAACAGCCTGATTGTGTGTTGTAATAAATAATTTTAACTGTGGGTAGGAGGTAGTCAGAGTTTTTAACTCGCCAACCGGACTACAAGAGGAGGGTTTTCACACGCCCGCCGATGTTTTCAGTCGCAAGTGGCCAGCGGGCGAGTGCTAATTTCGAACCCTGTACTTTCATAACAATGTGGTTGTGACGTAGTTCATTATGTAGGTCGCAGTTCATATCATACGTAGTAATGTACTCGTCCTGTTAAGCACTTATGTGTAAAAAAAACAGTTTTCGAAATTTTCTGCTTCTTAAAATATATTTATATGACATTTCCAAAGAATAAGTGTGCATCGGGAAACGTTCAATTGACCGAGAACGGCCACAGTAACCGTAAATGGAGCGCACATTTGATAACAATTTGGCTTTGACGTAGTTCATAACTTAGGTCGAAGCTTGTGGGACAAAATTTAACAGTCAAACGCATTCATAGATTTTAACAGGCTTGTAATGGAGTACAAAATTGAGAGTACGAGTACATAGCCCAGAGTACGAGTATGAGTACGAGTACACGATACATGAGTACGAGTACGAGCACACAATTTCGTGAGGGCAAGAGTACGAGCACGAGTACAAAACACCGGAGTACAAGTACGGGTACGAGTACACAGCTCACAAGTACGAGTACAAGTACGAGTACAATTTCACAGACTGTTATTATGAATTGATCACAGCTTCATTATCACCGTATTGTTACATATGTGGAGCAACAAGGACTGTATGTACTCAAGGACTGCATGTACACACAGTGTTAGATGCCTCTGTTACAGGTAGGCCTTCACCTTAAACTCCGCAACCTCCAACGAGAGCACTGACCCAAATAATGATAGCAAAAATAGCCCGGAGATCGCAGAAACTGGTACAGTGAACACACATTTATCTGATTTGATGAATATCTTTTTGACTTGAGGCTGAAACTTTCCCGAAAGCACGGCGAAGGAATTGATCCACCCGCCAAGCCTGACCACCACAATAGCCTGCATGCTTTTGCTTGTTACCTTGAAAACTGGAAGCATTCTCTGAGTCAACCTCTGTTGAGAGGGAGGATTACCAGTTTGATAAGACTGAAGTAAATTGAATTGAATTGATTAAACCTGTTGAGAATAATAAATTGAAGTAAATTTATGATGGAATAATTGAAATAAAATGGAGCAGTTAACATGCAGGAGAATTATTGTATCGAGTACAAGTACAGACATGTCGAGTACGAGTACGAATTCGCGGTACCGGAGTACGAGTACGAGTTAAAGTACTGGGGCCAGGTACTTGAGTACGAGAAAAAGTACAGAAATTTGTACTCGAGTACGTACTCTAGTACCTACTCGAGTACTACAAGTCTGGATTTTAATGTCTATAATTTCACGCAGGCGCGGATCCAAGGAAAGGCGCAGAGGGGCACGTGCCTTAACCCCTATTTTTCAAATGTCCCAAAACTGTGAAACGTAAGCTGATGACGTTGTACTCAAAGTCCCATAGGGTAATATTGTGCTGATATTTATGAGTATAAGACGACTTTGCCTTCACTCTAAGATTGCAAAATGCTTTTATTCCAGGGAGCTCACTGCAAACGTTCTGCTTAAGTCATAGCTAGCAACTGTGAGACACTGCAAACTGATAAATGAATATACACACATGTGTACCTATACACTTATATTAACATACATGCATACATGTCTAAAGCGTCTGTGGTTTCCCCAAACATATTTAGGAACACCCCTATAGTTCTAAATACAATTGGTGACTACACTCTGATTAATATAAATTCAAACGGTAGCTTCACTCTGGTAGGTCAGGGTCTCATAGATGACTTTTACAGTCAGTTGTGTTTCCAGTTAAGCTCAAACACACACTGTTGCCATGATCTGGCCTTGAGCAGTTTGAACTTAGTGCAGGCTAAAGTTGCTTTGTCTGGGAGTTTCACTAAACAGGTACTCCTTTTGGAAATGGAGGATGGGCTGGAAGTGAACTTAGTTGGAAGAATTTTACTGTTTGGGGTGACATTTGTTGCCATTTTTAAGTTTGTTAAAAGGTCCTACCATTTGCTGACTTTTATGGGTAAAAGACGTTTTTCCTAATTTTTTTTTAATTTGACGGAAAGGTATTTCTGCTGCTCCCAGCTTTGCCTACTTCGAGGAAACTAAACATGGACACGGAGAATGCTACTCGTAGGCCCTTTACACATGGACGAATATGTAAAAATAACAAACTTTAACACGCGGGACTTGTTCAAGGAGTAAAGGCGTAATATTGTGCTTAGTGTTTAGAGTACAAGATGAATTCCAGTCCATTTAATGGTTACTAAAAAGGCATTTTCCACAGCTCTTTGCGCACCATTTTTACCACATACATGTAACATGAAAAAATCATACACGGGAAGAATATAATCTGAGGCATGTCATCAGTCGGCGAGCGGTTTACTTCTTTTTTTCTTTTAAAGAATGTGGGGCAGGCTTATCAATCGGAACGAAAAAAAAACTTGTTTTGGTCTCTTCCATGGCTGCGCTCCAGATAGCCCATAAAGAGCCCTTTTCTTTTTAAATAACTTTTCATTGTTCTCATAGTTTCGTTATTATATGTAAATAGTAACCCTCTGAGTAAGCGTTGTGAAAGGACTGACGGTTCGTGGCAGGGAAGATCTTTCTTTAAACGTCGGGAATCAGTAGTCAATCGGTAAGACTATCGGTAGCTGTTCTCTTGTCTTTTGTGATCGGTGGCCTACCTTTTACGAATTGGAAAAAAAAACTGGTGCGCAGTACAGACGGAGTGGTACGATACAAGTAAATGCATTTTGTATGTAATAGCCACCCCCATCCCCCCCGCAAAAAAAATTAAAAGATACATCAGAAAAACATATTTCCCCATGTATCTTTTAAAAATTCCCGCAGTGACCATGAATGAACCACATTCCAAACTGCTGTAGCCGCCCCTGTTAAGAAGTTAACCCCTTGATGTCACACATCTTGGCTGCAGTACCAGCCTAAGATCACACCCTACCAATGGTTCGCGCCTTCGGCGTCCACTGATTTAAGCACAGGGATCAGCACCTATCACCTACGATCCCAGAACAGACAATAGTACCAACTCTGCTCCAAAACGTTGAATATCCTGGCGTTGTAGCGCTTTTTACAAGTTTTCCACGGTGAAGAAGCAATTTATACGAAACCGTATGAAACCAATAACAAATATGCAAATTATAGTTACCTTCATCGGATGAACTTGTCAGCAATTTGTCTTGTTGAAACAAGTTTCCAAATTGATTTTCCTTTTTGTTGTTGTTTACATTTTTGTCTGCTTTGTTAGAAAAACAAAAACAAAAGAAGAATATTTTTTTATGAAATGACGCATACTGCATTATCTGTAGCTCAAAAGCAAAAGGTAGAATGAATTCATAAATATATTATAGTGCAATAGAATCCACAATGTGGTTGGTTTATTTTCGAACATAATTTCGCAGTGATAACCTTGTTAATAATATTGCATCGTTTTGAAATATGACGATCTCGGCAATATGAGGTAAACTGCATTTTTGACCGTGTTTGAGAGACGACAAAAGCAGCATCGCTTGGGACGGCATTGAAGAGTCCCCCTTTGCTTGTTCAGTTGCATAATAAAGATAACCTTTCAGTTAGAAGTGTCCCACAAAACAATTGTATTGCATGGTTGAAAAGTGCATCATGCATTACGTCTATAATGAAACGTCTGAAATATCTAAATGAGGCTGTCAAGGTGTAAGAACTTTAATTCATAATGCACAGGGATTTTTTAGGTTTTCAATGCTTTTAAATCCTGTTCGTATTTTGACTTTTTTCGACCTTTAGGTAATCGTTGACCTTCGCCAAAATAGACCAGTCTCCATGTATCGCGTGCACACACATCAAGGATAAAAACCAACATACCAAAGGAATTTCAACATATCACAAAAACGTCCTATGCACTATGAAACAAAGTCCTAGTAGTGTACGCTTCTCTTCCTTTCTCGAATCCAGATTGTCAAGTGACATTTTTTGTTTATTATATATCGTGGTTTGATGACATGGTCTCGTGCCTATGCTCAATCTTAGGCTCAAAATGTTAAATGTCCGTTGTCATTGATCGAATAGATTGATGGGATGACAACATCTGAATGAATCAGATACCCCCGCTACGTTTCACTTATGTGTTCCTTTCGCTTACTATAACTTTACTGAAACTGCGGGCTATAAGCACATACCAAATGCAATAAAGTTCCTTTATTCTGAAGGCAATCGCAGAACACTTCCTTGGCTTTATAATCATAATATCTACTTGAAGTCGTTGGCTTTCAGGTAATAGTCTGACTCAATAATCACAACACACACTACCATAGTATTTTTATGCATTAGCTAGTTGCATGAAGTAGTTTGGCCAATTTCTGGTAAAATGAACTGTCGGGGAGTTAACCGAAGCAATTACTTTCAAGAAAGTATAAATTTCAGGCAAGCAGTGCAGGCGTGCAGATTTTTGTGAAGGGATAGAAGGGATACATTCTTCCACAACAATCCTTTATCGATTTTCTGGCAGTTGCAAGCTTAGAAATCACCACAGGGTAACGTCTTTCGGCCACCAGTGGACTGTGAGCATCCATCCGCAAACTTATGAACACCACATTATACCAACAAATTACTTGCGTTTAATGGAGAATATTGGGTTAGGGTTAGATGAGGTTTTACGGCTCAGTTTCTAATTTGGTATAAGTCGGGCCGGCCACGGCCTTTTCCCAGTTGTGGCTCACTGGCTTGTTTTCCCTACTCCATTGCTTATGTTGAGCACCAAGCACAATGGCAGTAGGTTCCATTTTTAAAGTCTTTGGTATGACCCGGCCAGGAGTGGAACCCTAGACCTTCCCTCTGCAAGGAGGATGCTCTAACCATTTGACCATGCAGTCGGCGGGAGAATAGTGGGAAATAGGCTTTCGTATTCACTCAAACCAAAAAGGTTTTTCCCCAGTATGGGTCACTTACCCTGAATCTGAAATTCATCAGTCTCTCATAGATATCATGTTAAAAGCTTTTGGAAATGTACCCTTAGATCACCTCCAAAGACATTTGAGTTTTATCCAATTCAATCCATTAAGTCCATTTAAACATTTATTATGACGTTCATCGAAGCAAACAGTTTGACCTTTTATCACTTTTGAAAAGGTTTGATCTCCACCAAAGAGCTATTTGAGCTCATTGTGGTCATCAACATGCCAAGTATGGTACTCATCAAAGTTTCCCCTTGAAATAGACTGAGATTATTTAGGTCTGAAATCTTGTGATCTCAGAAGACCTTAAATCTTAGCCAAGCAATAATAGGTTTCTTGTTCTGAAAAGAATGTATCCATATGCAAGACTTGCAATCCATTAAGAATACCTTTCTTTGGGAGCGGTGGGCACTAGGTAACCACAATTAGATCCCTGGTTATGCTTAATGACTCCTTATAATTGCTAAAAGCAATGGCTTTTGTAGTTTAATTCCGGTATCTACTGTAAAATCTAAGACCCTCAAGGTGTCTCTTTCTGAGACACTGTGCACTTTTATACACTTTTATACAAGTCTGGCTTCTGTTAGGTCCACTTGACCTTTGCCCTCTAACCAAATAATATGCTTCTTCTCAAAATTGGACATCTACATTCCAGGTGAGGTATTGTTTCCACTATTTTGCCTCGGTTAAACCCATGACAAGTCCACACGACAAGTCCACACGACGTCCGACCCTAACCAATAACTAACGGTTTCTGTTACCTAAAATAAGTCATCTACATTACAGATATGTGGTCTCCAGGTTAATCCTTCCTGAAATATAGTGCATGTAAGGTTTTAAAAGCATAACCTCTCCTAACGCCAAGCTTTTCAAAATAGGGTATCTACATTTGAAGTATGAAAATTTGCATTATTACTCTTCGAGATGCCAAGTAGCTACTGTTTTTCTACAGCTTAACCCCTGATAACTCCATGTGACCTTTTACCTAGAACCGATGAGAAACGTTTTCTTTTACCCAAAATAACTCAATAAAATCCCTGGTAGCTGATATTTCAGGTTTACCCTTGCTGAGATACTATGCATACAAGGATTTAGAAGCGTGACCTCTCGTAACCCCAAATGAGCTTGGCCTTCAAACAATACTTTTCTTTTACTCCAAATGGGATGTTGAACTGCGAAGTATGACGTCGCTCAGGGTTAATTTTCGTGAAATCTGTTCACATGGTAAGCACGCTCTTACGCACAGTTGCTTGATGGCATGGGTTTCCCCTTTTTAACAATACCGAAAAGCTTACCATTCTTGACAGCTGGAACTCGTTGTATCTCGAGAACTTCAGACACGCCGGTTTCCTCTATTCCATTATTTCTTTTTGCTGTCGTATCTGTAAAAAGAATGTAACTGTTTGTAAAACACTTGAACTTACGTTGAGACGTCAAAGTACACTGGTAACATGATAAAAACATGCTGTTATTGAGATGTCTCTCAACAGAATAATGAAATGGTTTTTTACACGTGTAACGTGCTTGGACATTGCGAACATAAGCAAGAAGCTGCACGTACCCCCTCATAGAAATTTAGACACATACTGGTCACGCACTTTCGTACTTTTGACCTAAAAATTAGTTTAACGTCGAAGGTGCAAAATGCCAAAAAGCTTCAGAAAGTTGTGTGGGATGAGTGCAAGAAGTGTAACGGTTACTTGTTAAAGTTTTGGATCATTACAGGCATACGAAATGCATTCACTGACAGGCTTTCCTCACTTATCCTGCCCTAATTCCTAGTAAGCTCAACGGCTTACTTCATCTGCATTAAAACCCAGTGATGCCATCTGCTTGTATGCATGTCGAATGTGCCAGTTGATGCTTCAATTACATTGATTGCGTGCAAAGATGCGCTGTTTTGACTTATGTTATTTGCATGCGTACCAAAGAGTGCAATTTTCCTGATTATTTTGCTTGTACGCCAACAATTGTTTGCAATTTGGATCTTGGCCTTTCGTGCTTAAGGTACGTAGTGTTAGTGGAGTTTGGACGATATTTTGATGCAGTAGCGTAGTGCCGTAGCCAAACATTTTTCATTGGGTACTTCAGAAGGGCTCCACTCAGAGAACCTTTATACACTCTTAAAACACTGGGCAATGTTTTTGTTGGGCAAAAGTAATTGCTTATATGTTGGTCAAACTTTGCTCATAGAATGGTAAAAGTCTCCCTTCCATGTACGTGTATTGTACTATCCAATTACTGGTTATGCTGGCGACGAGCTTTTATTCAACGGTTGGGCATATTTTCGTTTTACCTACTTGTTGGACAATAATTGATAATTAGCGCATAATGTTTGCTTAAAGTTGGGTAAATTTTTGGCCGCAGCTTTTGCGTCGAATAATCACATGCTTGACTCAATTTTGTGTCACATTTCTTCTCATAATCAGAAATTGGTTCCAAAATCTGAAAATTCCTTGTAAAAGTTTTGACGTTGGGAAAAGAGGAAAACTCGTACATTACTTATGGGCATAAAACCGAGCTCTATTTCCATAAAATTGTTAAAATAGTACTACGAACTAGCATACATTTGAATCAATTTCGACAATTCGCACTTATCGCCAAACGGCTATCCAATGAGAATTCAGTCTTGGGTATTCTCTGTTACGTCCGAATGAGAGTTAATATAGCAGACTTATATATAATCAATATTTATCCATAATCATAACAGGGCGTGGAGAGGATCAGAAAGCCAGCATCAGCTATCCAGTGTCACAACTGTCAGCGCTTTGGCCACTACGCCGGGACCTGTCAACATTGAAATACGTGCCTTCGATGCGCCGGACACCACGCCCTTGCCGACCGGCCAACACTACGGGACCAGCAACGATGCTCCAACTACTCCAGAGGACACGTTGCCAGCTACAGAGGGTTTTCGAAGTTCATCCGTACCGCCGAAGAAGCCAACAAGAAGATCCAGACAGCCCCGAAGACCCAAAGGCCAACCCCACCCAGACCAAGTCTAACACAGTCTCTTCTTCTTCTCTTCCACAGCTCAATGAAGACCTCCGGAAGAAACAAGACGAAGCCATAGCAGCCATGGAGAAACGTCACCAGGAGCAACTTGAAGCCGTCCGGACCCAACACCAAATCACCATCGAAAGGATGTAAGAGTCGAATACGCGGCTTTTCCACCAACTGAGGGAAGACACTGTCGTCCATCTCAACGAGCTGAAGTGGAAGATCACTCACTTTGTGGGAGACGTCCTGACAACCCTCATCCCACAGAAAGGAGACACCTCACCGTAAGACTACAGGAAGGCCACCTTCATCAAGAAGGCATGGACACACCTTGTGATCGCCAGACATCAGCAGAATCAGAAAGGAGCTACGCAAGAAGTCACCGAAGGCCTAGAAGACGACGTCCCGGTAGAAGGTCTTCCATCCACTCCAGAAACATGCTTAAAAGATGTCTTCAGGCTCTGTAAACATGCTACCTCACCAAAGGGCAAACCCGGAAGAAGAATCACTGCCAAAGCATCCACACCCAGAGAAATTGCCACTGCTCCAACGAAACCAACAAACGGGTCCTGAAAAAGTGGGTGAAGACTCAACTAACTTACACATTCGACTCCAACCCAAACCTACGAATGACGATCACTTTGGACCGATGGCTTCTGACGGACTTAACATACTACACATTAACATTTTCTGCATAAGGAACAAACGTCAGGAACTTACCCACTACTTACATCATAACAACATACACATTGCCTTTTTCAACGAAACACTTCATATGGATTGCGCACCATACATTCAAGGGTATCACTTCATTCAATCAGACTCAAAAACCCTCTGACTGAGATGTACTTATTGCAATCAAGGACAACTTCCTTTTTTTCTGAACTCACGCTTACAAACCCAATTGGCGAAGCTGTAGGACTAAAGGTCACTCTTCAAACAGGTCAACACTTACACGTTGTTACTACATGTGAATCTCCGTCAAATGACTCTTTTCCGACTCAGTTTTACTCTCAACTAATTAGGACATACACAAACTTAGTTGTTGTAGGAGGCCGTAACGCCAAACATACAGATTTAGGGTTCCGCACTACAAACAATTACGGAATAGAACTCTGTCAATTACTAGACTCGAGTGAGGCTTTGTGCCTAAATGACGGTACTCCGACTTCTTTCCCAGCAAATGAGACATCTCCTGAACAATTGGACTTTTGCCTTATTTCTCCTTCACTCAATCAGCTTATCACGGATTTTAGAATAGGA
Source organism: Holothuria leucospilota (assembly GCA_029531755.1). Lineage (NCBI taxonomy): Eukaryota > Metazoa > Echinodermata > Holothuroidea > Aspidochirotida > Holothuriidae > Holothuria > Holothuria leucospilota. The sequence continues at coordinate 29,697,663 of CM055972.1, read as the reverse complement.
GAGGACTTAGGCTCTGACCAACCTCAACTACTCACTATTGCTACTACTGCCAAGCGGCTGACTAGACCACCGAGACCAAACCTGAAAAAAGCAACCCGACAAGTACTCAGGATATAGACGAAAGAGCGACCTCACTGACTCAGCTTATTACTACAGCGGCAAATTTGTCAATCCCGACTTCTACAGGACCACGGAGATGTCAACTCCCTCGACGCATACTTACAACTATACGACAAAAACGTGAAATGAGGAGAATTTACCAGACAACAAGGAACCTGTACGCACTCTGATCAACCAACTACAAAGGAAATCACTGAATTGATAAGGACTACTACTCAGCAGGAATTTTACAATAGGGTTAAGCGCCTGCAACAAACAACCGCAGGACTTCTGGAAGACTGTTATACGAATTTTGGGCAAGAAGACCAATACCTACACTCAGCTATAATGACAAAACAGTTTCTACAGACAAGGACAAGGCAGACTGTTATAGGGACTATTTCCAAACTGTACACATACTACCACAGGACCCAAAATTTGCAGACTGGTTACCTTCATTCAAAAAGGATACCCGGACACTTATTCTCCTAAACCGGACATTGACCCTGCCTTTTTCAATTTCCAATTTGGCTGAATTCCCAAAATGTGGAAACAAGACGCCACTATTCTGATTCCCAAACCTGGAAAATTTCACAACGATCCAAAAAATTACAGGCCAAATTGTCTTCTTCCAGTGCTTGGTCAACGCCTGGAAAAAAATATTGCCAAAAGGCTATCAAATTACTAAGAGAAACGAAAACTTCTCCCACCCTCTCAATCTTTTGGTTTTGTGCTCTGTCCGATGGTAAGGATTGGTATGTCTGACTCATTTTTACCGGCCCTTCGGGCCTTCTGAAACACCGTCGGGTGGAACAGTAAATACGAGTCGTTAAGATTAGATTAGCATAATCATAATGCTATCTTTACGCCTGTGTTTGAACGATACGGAACTGCTACAATCGTTCTCAGTCTGCAGACTTGTGTTTTAATGTTAATAGCATCATTTCACAGTCACTTTTAAACCTCATTGTTTTGGAAATATACGGAAGTCGGTGACATACCAAACAGATTAGGCCAAGTTATTTGAAATGTGCATCGAAATATAGGTGCATTTTTGTAATGTTTTCCAACGGCGGGTGTTATATTTTAATTGATTTTTCATAGTGTAAAATGAATGACACTAACTACCATATTGCTCAGACTTTCATGACCTAGTTTCCAGTGATAGGGGCCTAGATATAATGGGCCGATTTAAAGTGCACAATAAACATCCAAAGGTAAACTGCCTAGGAAATGGTTAATGTCTTTCCAATAAATAATACAGTTTCAACAACCGTTGTGAAGAAAGTTCACCCAGCTCTCCTGGGAAAGATATGTCCACCACGCAGGCATGCTAATCTGAAGTAAAGAGAGCACCAACTGTTAGGCAAAGATGGTTAACGTAACACCAATGGTTGGTCAATGCATTTGCCCAACAGCTTGATGAAAGCATACACTGCACAATGACTCCCGTGTCCCTTCTAAGCGCTGTGAGTTTAATTGTTATCGTTCCTGGTGACAATTGAACGGGAGGGGTAGAGTATTACGTAACAAACAAATCAGTAGGGTCCCAGTCACAGTGATATGGGTCAGTGGGGGGAGACGATTGCCTTAGGGGCCAGACCATACTTTCTTATTTTTACGCATAGTACGTATGAGCGATCACCTTTTCTTTTTACTGCAAAAGTTCACAAAATGTTTCAACATTGGTTAAGTGATGTCAGGGTGAAGAACCATATGACTAAAAATTATGCGAGGAAGTTCCTTTGGAGCGCCGGGTGTTGTCACATGACCTATATTTTTTGGAACGTCAATGCTGCAACTGTCCATTAAAAGGTATTCTAGCTTCACTGTTTCATGGGTCTTCAAACAGGGAATCGGCTTATATCTTTACTTTTAAATTATTCCAGGTATAGCTCATGCGGGCATGATACATGTGTGAAGCAGCTTGGACTCCCAAATCACCTCCTTTTGTAAACATATTGCCCACCACGCAAGTATTTCAACTCTGGGATTTGCCACTTTGAAAACATACAACCTGTGTGCCCTCACAAGGTTGCTAGCTAGTTCCCCCAACCCATGCAAGAAAGAAATTCAAACACTTTGCTGAAATATAGCTAATATACTCCCATTGGAAACTACTTTCCATGAATTTTTTTAAGAGTTTTCCATCCATCTTACACATGGGTCATCCACTTATGGATGTTAATTAAAATGATTATCTGATGCCATTCAAAATTAAAGTGTTATTATCTTTCACAATCATGCCACCTATGAAGTACATCGGACATACCATTTGGGAGTAAAATAAAGTTTCACGTAAAGCATCACCTACTCAGTATTTTACATGATACTACCAACAAAGTCACGAGGGCGTATATTTTTAATATGACCAACGCAGGCACAAAGAGTGACGCCCACCTGACCTTTTCTTTGATAATTTTGTTTTACAAAAAAAAAAAAGAAAAGAAAAAAAAAATAAAAAAAAATAAAACGTTTTAGATCATTTTGATTTAAGGATCTCCTACTCTTGAAAGATAGATAAAGAAGTTTTACCACATAAATTTAACCATCAGCCACAGATGCTTTCACACCATATATGAAATACATATCCTTTTGGGAGATACTGTCCTTGTCATATTAACCTCTCCTAGTTGTTGGTTTGCATAATTAAAAACAAGAATCACAAAAATACAAATTTGCAGTATGAGCAATGTACCTACAAAGTAGGGGATCACCTGAACTTTTCTTCCTTGAATGTGCACATCACCAAAGTTGTTTGACAATAACTTTAAATAACTCTCCTTACTCATGAATATTAGTTACAGTAGACAGCAGTTGTTTTCACTTTGTTTCTTTTACCTAATTATACACTCGTGCCTAACTTGAAAGAAATTTGTTATACCATTTTAGAGATATTCTTGTTTTCATCATTTGAAATAAAGCCCTAACACTAATGATTTTGCATGAAGCTGAAAACACACAAACAAGGATAGGATAGGATTATTAGGTCCATCCGTTTTATTTAGCATATTATTATGCATTATGCATTATTAAGCATGTAACTATGGCAAGGTTTCAAGGCTTAAGTGCAGAATATTGAATGTCAACAATATCTATCACATCTGATGTCCTCCTTAAGTGTCGTTCTGTGGGCTTTCTCGTTTTCAGATTTGCTTGAATCATTTCACCGTTTTTTCAGAAGCACCAACGACTATGCTAGTTTTTTGTACTGACGTACTTAGATAACTAGAATCTTTACCTTCACAAGCTCTTCTTACGTTTGCTGAGATGACATAAGTGTCTGACGCATGCCAGCTAGTGGAAAGTACTTCTTTACAGCATGGGCTCTAAACTGAAAAAATAACTTGCAATTTTTTTTCAGTTTATAATATCTTTTAAAATATTCTGGCATGTATCCGAAAAATTCTTTTTACAATAGCAACACACCACTTCGGTTCCGCATCCCCCTCTCGCACCACTTTAATGCACTTAAGTTTCTCAAACCAGATCACGGTATTTCTATAACAGGTTTAGCATTTAGTCACGTACCTGGAGCTCACAGTACTGTGGTCTTTGGAGAAGGGCTATACAGGTCCCCATGTGTATTCGATCGAATCCTGTAGCAACATTTCTTTGGCTGCTTCATGTATGCACTATGCATTTTGCGCATTAATTTGACCTACTGCGCTGCTGTATCACAGGTATGTGTATTTGAAAGGTCTGAGTTTAGATCAACCTCTTTTATAACCCTTAGAAGTAAATAACACGGTTGCCCAATGTCAGGCGCGGATCCAGACATTTTGAAGGTTGGGGCACAATGGGAAACCTTCAGTGCACCGAAGGTGCACCACGAACGTGAAGCACAAGCTTCCCCCCGGTTGGTTGTAGGGGTCCGCGTTAGGCCCCTGGCGAGATCCAGCGAACGGACCCTCGGAAACTTGCAATATTGTTTCTTAAGGGGGCAGAAATCAGCTCTAGTTACTTTGTCAAGGACATTTTTGATCATTTAATTTTTTGCGAAATTCGATAGTAATGGCTCATTAACACGTCGCTAAAAGGGCACCTGGTGAGGTGCATGGCGGTTCTGAGGTGGGCACTACCATTAAATGAACGGTAACAATTGGGGACTAAATTATTTGCAAAATGGCAAGTTTTGTGACCTCAACAACTATTTTACAAAGTAATGTTAAAAAATATAGGTAAAAAACACACCATTGGAGGCCATTTTGAAACATGCCGGCCATTGTTGTCACAAGACAAATCTGCAATGTCCCTTAAGGGATGCTCTTTCTTTGTGCCAAATTACATAGCCTATGCTGTGTGACAAGAGGAACAATTTCCCCCAGTAGTGAGTGCACCTAACTGCTGTACTTATAAAATGATATGGTTCTTTGATACAGAGTAGTGCCGTGGGGAGGGCATATTCATATAAGATTGTTTAACTCAAGTCACATATAAATCCAACTGGAGTGTAGAGATTATAACCTTGCGTATCGGATATATCCTCTGGTAGTACTGAGAGGTTGTAAGTTATTCCAGCACTGATGGATTTTCTTAACCGTACATTTCCACTTCTTAGACCTAGATCTGTCTCAAATTCTCACTTTTTTATGAAATGGCTTCCAAAACGCCACACTGTAGTCGTAAGTTTCAAAAATTCCATTGCATCCTATTAATCATACAGTTATTAACTACAGTTATTAGCTGTAACGGTAGTCAATCCTAACGTTAGTACGAACAGTACACAGTTTTAGGGTATCTTGCTGCTGCCAACTTCACTTTTTTAGACTTACTAGCCTGAAATGACATACTACGTGCCTTAGCCAAAAGCGAACGAGGTAACCCTAGACACAGAAGGGAGCTAAGTTTTCTGAAGTTCACACCAAACCCGGTCTACACTAGGAAAACTATTTTCTGTAGGACAAGTCTTAACGTCGATCTTTTATTTTGATAAAGCATTAGACTGCTGTGAATAGGTATGGTACCACCTTTTAAGTTTAGCCTACGTTTTATTCCTTTCAACGACTGCTTTTATTCCTCTTGTCTATTTTATTGTTCTATTGTTTAACCTTTGAATTTGCCAGATGTAGATCATCGTTTGTACCACGGATTTACTTTGTCAAAGTCAAAATGTGATGTAACAGAAACAGCATATCCGGAGCAGATTGTTCGTAGAAAGAGTCAAACTGAGTCTGCTTTAGAGCAGGGTTTTGTTACGTTACAGTGTGGCCATAAAATTCCACTTTTGTCAGCAGCAGGTAGTCCATCCATCGCAAATATTTTACACGTTAACACAGGATATGTAGGTTCAAAATGGTTAATGTTCTTCGTGATACAGATTGCACTGGAGTTGTAGTAAGGCCTAGATTAGCTTAGGAAGAACAGCATTCGGGGGAGGTAAGGACTTGTGTACTTATTGATGGTATAGCAAGGTTTCCTTTGGCAAAAACAATCAGTGTGGACATCCTACTAGACAGGAATGAAAAAAGCCATGTGTGTGACAAACCCAATAAATGGTCTTTTTATGGAAAATATACCTGGGGTAAAGGAGCGTAAAAATTTGAATGTGCTCATAGCGTAAAGAAAGTTGAAAAATGTTCACAAATCAACAGCATAATTCCCGTTACCATAGAGACAGAAACGGACAAGGTAGTAAAAAGCAAGAAGGACGGGGGTAGGAGGTGCAGTTGAAACCAGAAGTCAAGTTAAAGAGCGAAGTAAACCATTAAAACTCTTTTGAGTAAGTGAAGAAATAGGGGGGGGGGGGTAACGATGCAAACCTTAAGTAAAGCAACAGGAAGACTCTTCCCTCAAAAGGTGTTGGGAATATTCAAGAACTGAGCAAGGAGTAAAAGATAGAGCTAAATTTCAACAATTTGTGTTGAAAGATGGCATACTATTCACGGAGCTTTAAAGTCCAAATATTGAATTTGGGAACATGTTCCAACAAGTAGTTGTACCCATGAAATATAGGAATCAGGTGATTAAATTAGCACATGAGCCCGTTTAGAGGTGCATCAAAGGTCAACTAAAACAGTAAAGAAAGTACTCACAAACTTTTAATGGCCAGGAGTAAAAGCAGACATTTTCAGATGTTGGCGGTAGTGTGATCTGTGTCAAAAAACGGATAGTTAGCAAGGTACTCCAAGGGAAAATGCCTTTGATTGATGCGCCTTTTGAACAAATCGCAATAGATTTAGTAGGACCAATCCAATTCAACCTTGTTCAGAAGGACTTGATAGATATATTTTAGTTATGATGGACAATGCAACCTACCGCCCAGGCTACAGAAGTGACATCTGCTGATGCAGAATAAGTTGCCGAGAAATTTGTGGTAATGTCCACCCATTAAGGATATCAGTTTGTTTTAGGGGTAATGCAGGAGATACGCCGTTTGTTATCCATTCAGAGATTAATCGCAACGTCTTGTCATCCGGCCTGTAATGGCCTTGATGAATGTTTTAATGGGACCTTAAAGTTAAGGCTAAAGAAGTTTTGCGAAAACCCCAGAAACCAAACTTATTTTCCAATATGTTATCAACCTGAATGAAAGGCTAGTGCAAACTTGCCCAATCAGGGTTAACCACGAATTAAAAAAGAGGTACAGGAAACACTAGAAAAGGGAGGCAAACGATAGGAAGTTTTAAGTGGGGGATGAAGTGTTTCTTTTGCTCCCTTCAAACAAAAGAAAACTCTTATTGCTAGAATAGGTAATATGGACTACAAAATTTCTTTTGAAAGCGAGGAGAAAACGTTCCATGCAATTTTGTTTAAGCTGTATCATTCATAGGCGTAATGAAGGGGCAGCATTGACTGTGGATGTATACAGAAGTGTTTTTGATGTAGCTTGTGTGTCTGTAATTGACGAAGAGGAATCACAAGGAAAAGATAGTAAAGAAGACACTTAATATTAGGAGCAATTATCAAATGAAACGTTGATTCACGTACCTACTCTTAAGGCTGAAGAAACTTATAAAGACGAGAAGGTAGGAGATGGTCTAAACCAAATACCTCTTGCTCTTAGAGCCAAAGTAAAGGAAGACTATTTTTTAACTATTTGGCAATACCAAGTCGGTGAACCGATGCATCTTTTAGGGAATGACACCCTATCATGTTGTAACATGATATAACCAAAAGCTTAAAATTGTACTATTTTTGAAGTAATATGAGTCGTTCTCAAACTGACATTTGGGTGGTTTCAGAAAAACAACTACACCGATTCCTGTTCTCTTGTTATATAAGGCGGAACTTAATCACTAATGGCCGTTTACACAGCGGCGGGAGTTGTCTTGGGGGTTATAATGTAGCTAAAATGCATTTTACAAAATACCGTGACGGTCGTACCTCTTCCCTGTTTCATCCGACTCCTGGTCTGGGGGAAACCGTTATTTAACAAGTAAATCTTGAACATTTTGGTGCCCTTTCATACGCAATTATAGGATGATTGGGAAAGAGACGGGACAGTTGTTGGTCACCTGGAAATAGATCCCAGTGCTTTATTAAAGCTTGCTTTAGGTAACTTGTTTTGATATGAGGGGTGTAGGTCGTTTTGAAAACTGTTGCTGTATTCTTAGTCGGGAAGAGATTCGTTCTTTGTTTTTAATCAATGCTATTGGTGGCTAAGGCGATCTCTTTAGGCGAATAGTTCCTAGTCAGAAGTTTCTCTCTACAGGACTTTTTTCTCTAAAAAAAATTAAAAGCAAATTATTCTCGTCACTGCAAAGCCTGGCGTATCTTAGTACTTCACCCTTTATGAGATCTTTGAAAGTGGCAAGTGGGTGTGCAGAATTACGGTCGAGGTACTGAAAAGTTTCAGTAGACTTAGTATAGATTTGGGTGTCAAGGAGGCCGCTGGATTGAAACTTATTACCTTTTAAGATTTTTAGATCTAGGTAGGTGACCTCAGTATCAGAGATTGCTATGGTGAATTTCAGAGAAGAATGAATTTTATTCATATTGGCCACTAAACTTGTCATCCATGTTCAAGGTAATCGGAACTTAGACAAAAGTCCTCCATCTTTGTTTTGAAAAGTGTAGCGGAGTCTCATTTTGGTCTTAAAGTCTTTCATTGACTTAAGGAACTCACTATGTTTCGGTTTTTCAGGCGTTATTATGAACTTAAAGCCTTTTCCCAATGCAACTGTTTGAATTTCTGACAGGGGTGTGCCGGAAAGGTTTTAAACGTATTTTTGGAGTGTCTTTGCTTCGTGTAGAATAGCTTAACCTCCTGACTGGCTCCTTTTTGCCGAACACTCCCTTTGTCGCTGGCGAGATCTTTGTTACCTTTTTGTAGCTTTAATTAATCGGTTAAACTTGCGTTTTTTAGTTAGCGGGTTGGGAGTGATAGAATTAGGCTCTGACTTAGAGGAAAACACAGAATACTTTTTAAGCATATATATATATATATATATATATATATATATATATATATATATATATATATATATATATATATATAGTCTCGTTATTTGTTGAGTGCTGGATTTTTCATGCTTATCTATCTATCTATCTATCTGTTTGTCTGTCTGTCTGTCTATATATATATATATATATATATATATATATATATTTCCCTAAATGGTCACTTTAGGCGACATATCGGGTGAAAAAATGGTACTTTTAGGCGACATTGACATTAGGTGTACATATACGTGTCGCCTAAATGTTTACAACGTTATAACAACCATTCCCTGCATGTTATTTCAAAAGTTTTGAAATATATCAAAGTATCCTAGCGCCCTCTGTTTGGGGTTACTATAGGTAAGTTGCACTAGAATCCCATTATGTATTAATTTACTATTGAAATTTGGGGGTGTATATCATGCATGTAAAAAATTGGTATGTTAGGTGTACACACCCTTATTGCGCAATACCAATTTATTTCTCTTTTATTTAATAAAACGTTGTGCGTACGTCACACAGATAATTGGACATATATTCAACTTGAGGGCGTTCCTGAAGATCATTAAGGTATTTTTTGTCTAATTTTTACTTGCATGAATATGCAAATATATTTAATTAACTGGTTGTCGCCCAAAGTGACCATTTTTTACCGTGTCGCCCAAAGTGACCATTTAGGGTTATATATATATATATATATATATATATATATATATATATATATTTTATATATATATATATATATATATATATATATATATATAGGTCGGTAAAGGTGTTAATAAGTGCTAGAAAGTTTGCAGAAAATTTCACGACGTTTCGGGTATAAACCCTTCATCGGGTGGCCAAAATGCAACTGAACAAATGCAGAGAAAATACACGTCAAATGAAGGCACGGAAAAACCGGTTGTAAAAAGAACACGGTGGAAAAACTACGATATGGGGGCTGAGTAAAACTGGTAAAAGGAAATTTCAAAAGGGGGAGTTAGAAAAGGCCCACTCTAATGTTAAGACCGTGCGAAGGTCAGATAAAGTCTCTATAAAAGTCGAATGTTCCCAGATGACAATCCCTCTAGTTTAATGAAGGAACCATGTTAATAATACTAGAACCGGTACAAATCCCATAATGAGAGTGTAAATAGTAAAAGTCGTGTTAGAAGTTATGGGCAACAGGGAGGAATTGTTTTACCTAGACTCCACAGTGCAACATATCACAAAACACGCTCAAGCTTTTATCCGTTATTATCTCATCGCTCCGTGTTTGTGTGGGTGTGGGTGTCCAATTTAGCCCCAACGGTTCTAAACGAATTTTCTTCAAACGCGGTTGGGAGGCACCCTATGTGGAACACTTGTGCACGTTCACTACCGGAAGTAAAGTTCAAAGGGCAAATTTTATGAAAATCAGGCTTTACTTTATTTCTTAAAAGGAACACCTCACTGACTTAATGCTTCACACATATGATAAAGATTTCTAGTACTACTGAAATATGTGGTTACCAGGCAATGGAGGTCGAGTCACGTGTAAAAGGTTACATGCATAAGTTGATATGAAAATGTTTGTCACGAAATTCTCCTAGTCGGCTGGACTGATTCTCTACATCATGTATTAGGTTCATTAGTGATGTGAGTCGATAATCGTTACTGTTATCACATTGAATGACGTGTGCTAACGCAGAGATAAGAAACTAGACGTTGATTGCCCTCTTTGTTTGGGGGATTGCATATGAAAGAACATAGCCCTCTCCACCCAGATAAATGTATTTGTTCAACTGATCGCTGTGAAGAATAAAGTAACTTCCGCAAGATTTCGACCCTACAAACTTATTTCATTTCCCACCGTTAACTTCACATTATCAAAACTCACGTGAACTTCAGTTTTCAGTACTTCTATTACACGTTTATACCATCGCGTGGCGCTACGGAATTGATCTTTACTACTCGTTCCTGGGCGATAGATGAAATAACGCTCTCCTATTAACATCAACTTTAACAGCCCCCAGTCTCTGTAAACAAAGTTCAGTGAGGCATGCATTTGGGACAGCCCGGCGTCCCAAACTGCGTACCATATAATATAAAATAAAATTACTAACACATGCCCCAGAAATGTTCTCTTTCTCGTTAAATTGACATAATCAAGTCTCACCTCAAGTCCTTAAGAAAAGTAGGATGAAAGCAACTTATTTCCTAAACCCTCCTTTGAAACAATTAGTTTTGCTATAGAGCCATAGAGTCACCGCAAGTAGATATCGAGTTCCCCGATCACAATCTTTATGGCATTGATACCAACGTATGATAAATTTTGTCCACGGTTAAACGACGATTTAAAGGATTATTGGGAACGGAAAGAATGTTAAATAAACGATTTGAAAGATGGCAAAAGCTGTATCCTTTGCTGTCAATCTTGAGTGGCCTACCCATGGACCAAAATATTATCATCCTAGCCGGAAATGGTATTTAAGATACATTCATAAAAATTTCAATGTCTGCTTTCTTTTTCAATCTTATACGCCTTCTAAAAATTAGTTGGAGTGAGTATAATCTAGGCAACTACACTGACTTAATTATAATCGAATGCAAGGTATTTTCAAATAACCCGATAACTGCCTGTAAAATGATGGCAAAAGAGATCACTTTTGAGAACAACTCAAAGTTTTGTAAAATAGTTTCTGATGATGTTTCTGATGATACCTTTCTCGACTCCCTATTAAAGGTGATCGAGCGAGACAATGATATTAAAAACTTATGAATATCCCTCACCTACGAAATGTGAAAAGTTGCTACTGATGAAACTCCGCTGTAATAACGCATGAGAGCAGAAACCGGTCTAGCTTTGATCATAAGAATCAAACTAATTTCATAACCCCGCTACCCCTACAAGGGGAAATAAAGCGTTTGAACTTCCACAAGTCCCAAAGAGCTATAGTGGAAATATTTTGTCTAACAACCCCGGCCAAATTCATAAAGCTTATATTTCTTTCGCGTGAGTCGGCATAGATAGACTCGGGCGTTTTCTAAAAAAAAAATGTGCGGTTCGACGACTGTCAAGTGACGTCAGATGGTGGCACCACCTACCCTTAGTTTGCAGGAATCAACATAATACGACTGTCAAATATTTGGTGCTTCTATTAAAGAATGGGTCGCTCCAAAGATGTTTTAAATGGTAGACTATAACTTTTTGCTTCTAGGGTTAAAGCATGTTCTGCTGCAGTTCCACGGACTACAGCTACGCTACATAATTGTACCTGCAAAGTGTTGTTTTTTTAAGAAAGTTAAATATCACACTAGTGGAATAGAGCATTAACACCTTATGATATTGTCGAAGTCAAGTCTAAGCGTGTATGCTGGTCACATTGCCTTTGTCACAAAGCTTCCAGAAGACAGAAGCAAACAAACAAACAAAAAAGGAAACAAAATGGATCATTTCCGCATTTTTTGTGCTTCGTTGATATTTCTACCAACTAGACATTTCTGTACCTACAGGCAAGTACATATCGAAGTCTCTTGAAGATAACAAAGCTTAGACGTGTAAAATTGTTACTAAATGATGGTTGATACAAATGTTGATACTGCTGTCTGTGACCAGTCGTGATGTAGCCTGCTGTTAAGCTAGGCTACTGTCAAACGCTGTAAGCTAGACCCTGACTTTACTAGACAAGTAGGCCTATCCTGGACCTACTGTGATTATCTAAAGGCTACTGTGATTATCATAAAATGTGGGAAATCCACTGCCTTTCACATCCTTAAGTTTTAGTTGCAAATAGTCGACGTTTAGTTTGTTGCTTGAATACTTTTCTTAACGTGTACCTTCGTTTCCAGCTGTCGTCTTTGTTTGCTTTGCACAGAATGCTATGCACAGTAATTCCACAACTTAAACAAAGACTTGTCCAAACAGTCAAAATTTTTTTCTGCAAAGCAACCATTATTTACTAGAACTGTTGCTGGTTATTTTCTCATAAGCACATGTTAATAAGATGGAACGAAAATCTTCTACAATTACAATTACAATTTTTCCTTAAAACAAAAAACGAAATTTCTTAAATGTTAAACTGCGGTTTTAAACAATTCGGACACAAGTGAAAACACTGTTTTCCCTTAAATTACACCTTCGTCCATTAAACCTATGGTACAGTACGATTAACATTTAATGCACGGATTGCAATGATAATCCGTAATACCTTAGCGCAACTGCAACAGGGTATGTGCTAATTATTGCTATACATATCCACGGGAGTTGTACCCTTTGCTGACTCAGCGGAAGAGGACAACAATTTGGACTTTCGCAATGCGCGACAGCTGGCAGTTCTATTCAATACACACAAATGGTTAAGTGTGGTTCAATTTGAGATTCATAAGTTATATGACCAGTTACGGAAGGAATTTGAGCAGGAAAGTAGAGCAATCCCTACAATGGGAGTTGTGGCTTCGATTAATTACTCTTTTCTGTATTTTGTTTCACTGGAAGGGGTATCTCCATCGTGATATCATAGGACAATGTTTTATTGCAATACCTAGCTTTCAACATTTTTGAAGAGTGGAAATGTCAATAAGATTCATTGTATGCTAAGTTGTACTCACAACCAGTATCAACGTTTGTACCGTCTTCCTCTATCTCTTCCGTTACGTGGGAATTCGATGATTCTAAAACACAAACAAATTATCCAAAATTTTAAAGCAAAAAGTACATAAAGTAGGAAGTATAGAAAGTGGTATATCTCTGAGTGACTAAATGGTATCTCAAGCTGACGAAGAGGACTCAGTCCAACGGAAACGTGCGAGGTCGGAAGGAGAGATATCTAAGTTTGTCGGTGTCCCATCAGTACTCGTATGTAACAACGTTTCGAGACGCCTACCCTAAGGATATGTATGGTGAAGGGAAGCGTTCTTCACGTCCAACGAAACATCTCGAATTCCCCTTCCGAGGGGTAGGAAGGATGACTAAAAATGTTTCCGTGCAAATTTGGGTTAATGTAGATGGGTTTTGCTCAGTAAATTGAGGTTGCGAATCGTGATCAGTTTCATGCCTAAGCGTACTAAAATGAGAAAGTAATGGATACCCTTTTTTGAAGTGGCACCAATTTGGAAATCGGTAAGGCCACCACAATTTACTCATGAAGTTATTCGTTTATGGATAAGTAGTTTTTAATAAGACAGAAACTTAAGACTTAATTTTTCGTTTTATCTGCTTTGAAAACAAACTCTCTACCATGAAAAGGTTAAGGTGACGTCATATATCTATTATAATAGCAGCCTTTATTAATTTAAGATGACCGTCATGTATAAGAACGTAGCTTGTATGTGCAGGATTCGAAAAACTCGAATATTCAGAAAAATGCAATAAATTAATCTAGACAATCTCAAAATGGCACCGACCCCTTTAATTAGTAGCTATAGGTAACTTCCCTGACCCAGAAGACGAGGAATGACACCTCCTATCACAATAGTCCCGAATAAGATCACCGATAAGGTCACCGATCAGTTAACCAACCAATATCCATATCTATGTTACGCAATCTACTTGCTACCACACTGTCTCGAATTTCTCATATGCATAGGACATCCAGACTGGCTTTTCTGAAATGCCAGGCGCGTAGCTACGGGGGGGGGGGTGTCCTAGAAAAATGTGCAGGAATTAAGGACGGCGATCGATGCCTTGACCCCCCATTTGATACCTAGGCCCCCCAAATATTTCATCCTAGCTACGCTCCTATGAAATGCACGAAACATGCATGATATTCAAATGTGATCATGTTTTCGTGTTTTTGAATGCGTTGTGAAAGAAAACTATAACGTTCAAAATAAACGCTTGCTCTTGGAGTGGATCCAGGATGCTTCCACTGGGGTATTTCTTAAAGAGTAGCACTATTAGGGAATACTCATAGCTGAGGCTGCGGTAAGAACGCGTGAATAGCAGGCTTTACATATTAAATGTGGAAATACGAAATGTACAGGAAAGAGAAACGTTGATATCTCTCAGTCTCTGAGATAAAAGTTTAAGTTTCTAGCTCAATTTCGTCTCGCTGAAGCACTCGCTGAAATTCATCTCTTAGCGTCTCGACGGTATACGCAAAATCCCGACCATGCCCAGTTGATGTTACACCGCGCAACCGAGAGATCGACGAGACCCCAAACCCCTGGAATTAAAATAACGTCCCCAAGTATACATATACCAGTTGGTATAATACAGTAGTTCATATTTCCTTGTTTCCGTTTTAACACAGTAATTAATGAGCTTTTGTCAGAATTACATTTTTAACACTTTGGCTCAGTTTTTGAGTGTTTTCGTTTCCTCTTATTTTTCCTTTAAAAATATTCTTTGGCCAATTTTTAATTATTTTGTACTCCTTGTGCAACACATAACCATTCTTTTGGCAAAATAAACAAACTGCTTTTAATCTGCATAACCGGAAAGCAAAAACGCTCGTTCATTCCACTTGAATATGCTCTTAGCTTTTCAAATTAGCAAAGTTTCATTGTGAAGCTAAGTTATTAGGCGTATAAATTCTAAGAGCCGACGGATTCAGTTCAAGATCAGACTGACTAGACAAAGTTTACGATCAGACAGATTGATATTATGTTAACATAATTGTACATCATCTTCTAGCTTTAAATTTCGGACTTTAAATGTCAGACCTAAGACCCAAGCATGTAACATACATGACAAATCATGGTTTCAAGATTTACACTGGTTGACCTATTGTGACTGCAAATAACCTTTGCCCTTCATGAAAAACAATAGTGTTTCATGTAGAGCACCTACATGCCAAGCATTGGGTTCATACATGTTTTTTCCCTTGACATATCATGTTTACAACTTTTTCACGGCTTGGCCTCTGGTGACCCTAACAACCTTTTTCCTTCAATCAAATTTACAGACAAACTCTATATTGGACACTCGCACTACACATATGAGATTCATAGACATTTTCCTCCTTGAGATATTATATTTACAAATTGTTTACCACCTTGACCTCTGATGACCTCAAATGACTTTTGACCTCCACAAATAATGCCGATAATGTACTTAATAAGGGGTATCCGCATGCTAGAATGAGACCCTTAATAGTTACGTAGTTTGTGATATTGTGTTTACAAGATTTTCACATTTTGACCTTTGGTGACCCCAAATGGCATTTGACCTTTATTAAAGAAAATAGGTATTATTTACTAAATAAGGGCTATCAGCAGGCAGAGTATGAGACACCATACCAGAGTGTGAGGTTCCCCAACTTGATAAAACGTGTTTACAATGTTTTCACAATTGTGTAGCAATGTGACCCCAAATGATCTTGAACTCTACCTTAACAATAAGGATTATTCACTCAATGAGAGATATCCACATGCAAAGTATGAGATCCCAATTGTTACCCATTTTGGGACAACGGGTTTACATATTTTTCAAAGTTTGACATCCGGTGACCGCAACAGACTTTTGACCTCCCCGCCCCTAAAAAAACAGGTATAGATTATCTACTCAATAACAGTTATCCACCTACCAAATATGGAATCCGCCAAGATTGCTTGAGATATTGTGTTTAAAATCAGTTGTCAAGGTCTACACTATTTGCCATCTGATGACCACAAATGACATTTGACTTACTCAAAAATTATTATGTATCATCTACTTGATAAGAGGCATCTACAAGCCAACTATGAGATTCACCTACATTTTCAGGCTTCTAGTAATATCTTATTTACAGGATTTGCACATTTTCACCTCCAGTGACCTCAATGGACATGTGAGCTTGACCAAAATTAATAATCACCATGTGTAGAATGTGAACTATTACATGAGTAGTATAAAATTTACTTGAGTTTGCAACCCAGCTGAAAATTCCAGTTGAATCTACTTCAAATTTGAACTGGACTTGAACTGGGCTCGCCCATATTTGAACCGGACCCAACGGGACTCAAAGGGAGTTTGAACTGATCAAAATAAAGTCCTGTTGGACTGGTCCAGTAAAGTCCAGTTGAAGTGATCACAATATTTAAAGTCTAATTGAACTGGTCCAGCAAAGTCCAGTAGAACTAGACACAATAAAGTCCTTTTGAAATGGTCCAGTAAAGTCCAGTCGAACTAACCACAATAAAATCTTAGTGACTGGGCCATTAATTCCAGTTGAAGTAACCACAATTAAGTCCTATTGATCTGGTCCAATAAAGTCCAGTTGAACTGGTCACAATATTTAAAGTCCTTTTGAACTGGTCCAGTAAAGTTCAATTGAACTGATCACAATAAAATCCAAATGAACTACATGGTCCGGGAAAGTCCGGGCGAACGGGTCCAAGAAGGTCCTTTTGACCTAGTGAAGTGAAGTTCATTGAGCCAGTCAGTGAAGTTTAATTGAACCAGCCAGTGGAGCCTAATAAAATTGAACCACCAAACTCCACTTGGTCTGGTCTACGAAGTCCAATTTAGCTGGTCCATACAATTCTTACTGAACTGGCCCAGGAAAGTCCAATTGAACTGGATCAGGATGTCTACTTGAACTAGTCCACAAAAGTCTAGTTGAACTGGTCCAGTTAAGCCCAGTTGAACCCGTCCAGTTAAGCCCAGTTGAACTGGTCCCGTTAAGACTAGTTGAAACCATTCAAGAAAGTCCTATTGAATTCAACTGGTTTTATCTGATTTGCATAATCAAGCTAAAATGCATTTCATCAGGTCAGACCTTTTGACACGGTTTCTTTTTTTTCAAATTTATTCCCCATATGTGCAATTCACACACTCAAACAGTTTACAACAAGATAAAGCCTTCATTGAATTGTTTTTAACATTTGTTCTTTGTTTACTTTTTCAAGTTTCTAAAAGAGCATATATATATATATATATATATATAAAGACGAAAACCAGAAGACACCAGACACTCGAAATATTAAAATAATCCATAAACGTTCAATAAAACTCGAGCAGAGAAAATGGATTATCAAATCTTCAGGCAAACTTGGTGATAAAACTGGTATAACGTTAAAAAGTTAAAAGTGTAAAAATGTACAACGTTTCGGAAAGGTATACTTTCCTTGATCACGTACTAGAGCAAACTGATAGAAAATCGGACAAGAACGGCTAAAAAGAGTGACAGCTGGAGAAAGACTACAAGCCACTCGTCGCGTCTTTTACATTCAAGCCTACTGGTGCAAAACTATTAAGCCGATAAATCCATTTTAACTCTACTGCTTATCTTACTATTGTTGTGGACCTTTTCTATACCTATAAGCTCGAAATTGCTACAGCTTTGAAAATGTTTGCCCAAGGGTGTGTTCGCTTTTCAAAATTCTTGCCTATGACCACGGTGTCTGATCCTAAGCTCCCCTCCTGTCTCACCCACGTACTGCTTTTTACAATCCAGGCAGTTAACCAAATACACCACGCCTTGAGGACAGCAAATGATGGAATGGAATATATTGAATTTTTGGCCGGTAGAAAAGCTACGAACCCATTTGGTTTCTTTTAGCGAAGCACATGTGACACACCGAGCGGAATGTGTCTTGAAACACCTCTTAATCTCACCTACTGAATGATTAGGTGACTTTGCTCTGACTAGCAGGGACCTCCGGTTGGGGGGGGGGGGCTGTCTAAAAATGATGGCGGGGGACTAGGGAGCTTGTCACGAAAGGTTTCAGACCTCCTCAAAATAGAAAAATGCTTTTTAATGATTTAGGCCAAAGGAGGCAGTCGTGGGTTACCAGTGGTAACAAACGGAGCAACAATCTGCCTTTGCTTTTTCACCTCAGTTCTAGGATGAAGCAATTTGTCACGATGGACATTCTTAGCTTTACTTATATATATATATATATATATATATATATCTATATATATATATATATATATATATATATATATATATATATAACGCTAATTCCCACCTTAAGGGGAAATTGTTATATCTGCTTGTACATAGGGCGAAAAAAAGATAATAAAATACATAAGAAATAAATTCGCCCTAACGTCTAAAAATATAATTAACGTTATTTCAATGGGCAGCCATCCGTTCGTGTTAACAGCTAGGTGTCCGTAAATTTGACAACTTTGAAGTAATGGCATCTAGTTTGTAAATCTAAGAGGGCGCCCTTGTAAGTTTACGTATTCCTATAGAAAAAGTGTGTGGAAACGTTAAGGCGAAACTTATATTTCACCCGAAATTTTTTTTCCCCTTAAGGTCGACTTTTCAACAACAACTTTCCCCCTAAGTGCCGAATTAGAGAAATATATATATATATTATATAAATGTGTATATATATATGTATATATATGTATATATATATATATATATATATATATATATATATATATATATATATATATATATATATATATATATATATATATATATATATATATATATATATTTATATATATATATATATATATATACAAGCCCCTCGTTTAGAGGCCAACTGCTTGACCGCTCATGAAAGCCAAATCCCTATTTAAACCCGTCCTGTGAGTATTTAGAGAGATGATCGTATTTAGTTCTCGGTTGCATCTCTCCTGCGCGCTTTTAAAATTTCCGTACAACAAAACACATTTTTAAATGGGACAAACTATGCTCAGGAAGATTAAAATGCTCGGCAACGGGGAATCCAGGGCTGTTATTTCTTATGCTAAGTTTATGATTGTTAAATCGAAGTCTAAATTTGGTGCTTGTTTCTCCTATATATGTAAGGTGGGGGCACTTCGAGCAGAAAAGTAGATAGACAACATTACTAGTACCACAATTTAAATTACCTGCTTTTAGAGTCTTCCTGAAGCTGCGTGAAATATGGTGGGAGAAAGTTCCATGTGTTTACAAACCTGGCAATGAGGTTTGTTGCAACTCCTGTTGCCCGTGTTTAGGTCTTCCGCAACAGTCAGGGTTGCGCGGACAAGCATAGATCTTAAATTGCGTTGTTGTTTGTAGGCAACCATTGGGGGTTGTTCAAAAATTTCATGGATGGATGGGTCACCTTTGAGTATCTCCCAGGATTTCTTAATGCTATTTGTTAGGGGTCGGTTGAATGGTAAGTGATAACTAAGGGTATACGATCGCAGCTGGATTTCTGGCGGTACCGAAGGAGATTTTTCTTATATATATATATATATATATATATATATATATATATATATATATATATATATATATATATATATATATATATATATATATATATATATATATATATATCCCTAAATGGTCACTTTAGGCGACACATCGGGTGAAAAAATGGTACTTTTAAGCGACATTGACATTAGGGGTACATATACGTGTAGCCGAAATGTTTACAATGTTATAACAACCATTCCCTGCATGTTATTTCAAAAGTTTTGAAATATATAAAAGTATCCTAGTGCCCTCTGTTTGGGGTTACTATAGGTAAGTTGCACTAGAATCCCATTGTGTATTAATTTACTATTGAAATTTGGGGGTGTATATCATGCATGTAAAAAATTGGTAAGTTAGGTGGACACACCCTTATTGCGCAATACCAAATTATTTTTTTATTTAATTAAATGTTGTGCATACGTCACACAGGTAATTGAACATATATTCAACTTGGGGGCGTTCCTGAAGATCATTAAGGTATTTTTTTGTCCAATTTTTACCTGCATGAATATGCAAATATATTTAATTAACTGGTTGTCGCCCAAAGTTACCATTTGTTACCGTGTCGCCCAAAGTGACCATTTAGGGTTATATATATATATATATATATATATATATATATATATTTCTCTAATTCGGCACTTAGGGGGAAAGTTGTTGTTGAAAAGTCGACCTTAAGGGGAAAAAAAAAATTCGGGTGAAATATAAGTTTCGCCTTAACGTTTCCACACACTTTTTCTATAGGAAAACGTAAACTTACAAGGGCGCCCTCTTAGATTTACAAACTAGATGCCATTACTTCAAAGTTGTCAAATTTACGGACACCTAGCTGTTAACACGAACGGATGGCTGCCCATTGAAATAACGTTAATTATATTTTTAGACGTTAAGGCGAATTTATTTCTTTTGTATTTTATTATCTTTTTTTCGCCCTATGTACAAGCAGATATAACAATTTCCCCTTAAGGTGGGAATTAGCGTTATATATATATATATATATATATATATATATATATATATATATATATATATATATATATATATATATATATATATATGCCTAATTTTCACCTTGGGGGGAAAACTCCTGTGAAAAGAAACCTACATTAGGGGGAAAATGTACATGCGGGGAAAAAAATCGTTTCCCCTAACCGTTTTCACACACTTTTTATATACAAATACATAAATGCATGGTAATGTGCTTTCAACCACACAATCTATATACTATTACTTCTATGTCGACGAATTTACGGACACCTATCCGTTAACACTAACGGATGGCGAGCCATTGAAAAAACGTTGATTATGTCATTGAACAGTTTATTTTACCTTAGGGGAAATATATGTTTATGTATTTTATTGTTTCATTTTCGCCTTAACGAAAACGCGGTATCGCGATTTCCCCCAACCCGTCGAATTTGTGATATATATATATATATATATATATATATATATATATATATATATATATATATATATATATATCTGGATCCCACCTTTGGTAGACATTCCTTGCTATAAAAATGTACCTTAGGTCGACATTTACAATAGGTTGACATTTTTGTGTCAACTTAATGTTTGAGCCAATTTTTTAAAAAAATCCTGTATATATATCCAGTACAATAAAGCCATATATAATACCTTCATTGCGCCCTCTGTATTGTGTCTTTATATAGGCGTAGTAAACACAACGTATGGTATATACATTTGTACGTGCAAAATATATCTTGCGTAGTTCAAATATGTTTATTAAGTAAACGCATAATTGTTCCGCAAAACCCTTAATACTTTGTTAATTTTATTATTACTTGTTCATACGTCATATTATTAAAGATACTATATATATATATATATATATATATATATATATATATATATATACATATATATATATATATATATATTATTGTTTGCGCCGTTGAAGTTTATGATATTGTATTTGAATTTTCTAGTGTATATTTATATATTTGTGTGTGTGTGTGTGTGTCTTGGCACGTTACTGATATGCCGACATCACACCCCATGCAAGAAAATTACTCAGGCGGACAACGGCTAAAGACGGACACAATGAAAAGGGTTAAAAACGGACACGACTGACTCGAAAATCATTATTCATGTAGACCTCCTGTTGAACTCATTCGCGTGGAACTCTGGATAGAGGTTTTTGCTTTTACACCATAACTAATTAACTAAACATATATATATATATATATATATATATATATATATATATATATATATATATATATATATATATATATATATATATATATATATATAGGTCGAAAGGTAAATAGTAGTACATTCGATCTTGAATTTTTATACCAATCCTAGATAGAGCATAGCCCTTATCAAAGCAGGAAAGGTTTTATATATATATATATATATATGGATTTTAAGTTTAAGTCTTTTATTTTGTCAGAGGGTGAACAGAAGCCTTTTATACGGCGTTACGCATCACTCAATTTTTAGGATTTTAGGTGTTTGGGTCGAATTTGTTTTCAATCTCTAACGCACATATATAAGGATTTTAATGCTTGCTTCATCATACACGCTGAAGAGGTCTGAAATAAAAGACTAAAGCTCCGTGTTGAGATGCTTTTTACAACTTTTAGACGAGCAGTTTGCTCCTTTTTAGTGTGTCTTTTTAGTGTGTTTTTAGTGTTGAGTCTATTGAATCCATAGGCCTACGGATCCTGTAAGTCTTTTGAGGAATATTGTTGCTACCAGCCTCTTCATTATATATATATATATATATATATATATATATATATATATATATATATATATATATATATATATATATATATATATATATATATATATATAAATATATATATATATATATATATGCATATTGTGTAGCATTTATCACTTCTTACATAGCGCATTCCATACCTGAGCATAATCCTTACCTATCACATGCTTTGTTGCTTGTTGGTCGTTGGGTTTAGAATGGTCTTCCATCAATTTTCTCACATCATCTCCTGTTCCATCTAATAAATTCAAATAACAAGAATCATAACATTTTGCTAATCACATTTTAAAATTCTTAACTATTGGACTGTAAGTGTGCTTGAAAGAGCAGTCCAGTCTGAGGATGTAAAATTCATTGAGATTCCAACAGCAACTTACTACATATAAGACTAATGTGTGCTCTCTAAGAGCAGCTGGATGTCCAGCTAATGCAGAATTGTGTGTCTAATGCGCGTTTTTATTTGTGGACATCTCGAAGATCCACAGGTTGAGATTATGTACTGATGGCCAGTGTCTAGTCGCAACCTTCAAAGGTATTTCAGCAATTGTGGGAACGGCTTAAAAGCGAAGGGTGAAATCATATGACTTCACATTATTTCGTTGCTCAATTGTGCATTAAGGTATAGATTAAGAATTTCTATTGTTGCTGAAAGCTGCTGGGGGCTTTCAATGAAATAAAGGCTGTTCCAATAGCTATAACGTATTTGGTAATGCCTTACAGTATTTCCAGTTTTAGTTTCAATTATTCACCCCCAATGGTAGACCATTTACGTTCATTTTAAAAAAATGCACCTACAACTAGGTTCAGGCTTTACACTCAAAAATGGTCAGTTTGGCGGAAACCTGGTTGACGGCATTGTAATTATCTTGGTTAAAGTAAAGTGACTGTCACTCAAAAAGTACCATGGTCAAATTACGATTAGTACTTTCTAGTAAATTCAAAATCTTCGAATCAATTTATTGATTTAAAGAGAGTGTCTGGTTATCTCACACAGCGTCGTCCTCTTCAGCACTTTGCTGAGCAAAGATGCAGAACAGTGGTGCTGAACAACGATCCAACATTTGAGAAAGTAGCACCATAGATCTTGTAGGTGATAAGTATTTTCCAAATACGTTTTGCAATTTTTAAGTTGCAACAGGCAATCAATTTTACTATTACATTGATGAATTTATCTTAAAGACGTATCCAATTTACAACTAATGAGCAGAAACTTCACTTGCGATAACACCGTTTCTTCATTTTTTGTGGATCACCTCAATTAATTTCACCCCCTGTGTTGAAAAGGGACAAGCTGAGGATGCCTGAATATAAAATGCTATAAACGCTTGGCAACATCTTTGTTTAGCTTATACATTTATGTGTACAGTGCAATAATGCAAACGGATGGGAAGTAGAGATGATGATGTCAATTACATCGGTTGGTCGATGGGCCCCTGTAGTTTCCTGTAGCTTTGAAAGGATGCAGAGAATCCGATTTGCTTTTAAAAGCTTATAAAAGCAACCAGTGAGGTTTATCCTAGCTCAGAACGCACAGGAGCACACGCGGTTAGGAAAAGAAGGTCACCGTAGATCAGGTTTTATTTATAGCAGATTCTGCGTAAGTAGATTCATCGCTCTATTGGACGTACGTTGTGATTTTAAACCCGATCGTGCTCTTCGCGACTACTCTGTAGTAAGTTGTATGTTTTAGTGCGCTTATGTCGTAAACTGTAGACACGAGACAGACCAAGAGTTACAAAGATCTAACCACAATCCAAAAATACCCATTTGTTCCATAACACGAAGAATTGCTTCCGAAGATATGAAATTGCAAAGAAATACGAACTGGAAGATTCCTAAAATATTTTTTCCTTCCATGTTCGCTGGACTTTGTTAAGCTGTTTTCATCTTTTTATTTTATATAAGATTTCAGCGTCCTTTCTAGGTGCTTTTCCACTCAAATTTCCGCTTTATGGCAGATTTACTCTACAGTAGGGTGCTGTAAAACTGAAAGTTGAACAATGTCCAAGCAATTAAACTCTGAGTCATGTTTTTGAATGGCCTGCAAGATCAGGGAATGGACATGTATGGTTATTATAGCGTTAGGAGCCTGACAATTTGGAACTCGGAGAATTGCAACAGAGGAAGTATGAATCGGTGCTGTGGCCGAGTGAACAGAGGCGGTGGCATTTGCAGCAATGAAGCTTGGCAATCGGGAGGTTCGGGGTTCGATCCCTGACCGGGTCAAAGTAAGATGGGTTTTTCATCCAAGAGCAATCTACGGTTTTTCCATATTGACGTAGCTTTTCAAAAAGATAAATTTGATCTAAATTGTTGAGTTGGTTAGCCACCTGACGTGAAGTTGTAATTCATGAGCCATATAAGCTTCTCCCACATTTGTGGTCGTTTAGCGTTGTGAAAAGAACTGCCCTTCAAGGCCTGAATTATAACCGTCCTTTAAGCGAGAAAAATACACTATGAATTTGAAATAAGAAACTGCAACGCAAAAGTTATAGGTTTCCAAGCAAAACCTATTTCTTATACAGATGTTTGGAGACTTGGGGCAGTATCGGAAGCTTTAAAAGTGCATTCAAGACCACACGATCTTTTCCCATAATTTGACATTTTTAGAAAAATGTTCAGATCACAAGATAATATCTTCACAGAAAACAGAAGAATGATAAATTGTCTACTTCGAAAGGTCTTGTGATTGCAACAATTTTGATGATTTTTGAATGATGAATTGGCTGTTTTCACGATCTTGTGATCTCAACAATTTTCTGCAAAATGTTTATTTTCTAACTTCTTTTAAAATGAACAGTTCAACAATTTCTGCAACATGATTAAATGAAGACTTATCAGATGTCGTGATTCCAACAATTTCCTGCAAACTGTTGAATTACCGACTGCTTTCCATGTGAGCAATTCAACATATTTCTGAAAAATGATGAACTGATGGATTCCAAGATCTCATGATTTCAACAATTTGTTGCCAAATATTTCATTGCTAACTTCTTTTTAACTAAACAATTTAACAATTTTCGCAAAATGATCGAATTATAACTTATAAGATGTCGTTATTTCAACAATTTTCTGGAAATTGATGAAATGACGAATTATTACATTTCGTGATATCAACAATTTTATGCAATATCTACCAGGTATCGTCTTTGATCAATTTTTCTACGGTGGTTCTGAAAGGACATGCTTGTTTTCTTTCTTCAAGACAACTTAGAAAACGCGACCAACTTGATTGTCGTCAAATTGTGCAAGCCTCGCAAACACGATATCTCCAAAAGGGTTACTGTGAGGAATCTTGTACTTAGCATAAAGATGCTTTAAACTGAGCCTAGAGGATCGTTGTTTTTGGCGGCGGTCAAAGGTCATTTGAAGTAAACAAACTAAAAAAAACTGTGGAAACCTTGTAAACACAAGCCGACAAGGGAAGCTTTGATGACTATCATCCTTGACATCTAAATACCAGTGTTGTAGTACCCGTCCCCGTACTCGTACCAGTACTCGAGTACGAGTTTCTGTAATCGTTCCCGTACCCGTACTCTTACTCATGCCATGGTACCCATACTCATGGTCCTTTGCTTATATACTCGCTGTGCAAATAATATATACTCAAACTTCAACTCAGACTTCAAAGGCATGTTGAAGTCTTACTGCTTGACTGTACCATGTCCCTTAGCAGGTAAGTACTGGAACCTTCACGATTACGTCACTACAAGTCATGTGATAGCACCGATTGGCAAAATAACTGATAATACGCTGTTCATGCCTACGAGGTACAATACAGTACATGTAGGTACTCATATTTTACATTGAATAGAGTGGCTCCGTACTCTACCTCAAAATGTCAACTTTTTTGCTGTGCTATCAGATGTGTTGGCAGGTTGTCTTGGGAAGAGTATGGTATAGAATCCCAGAAGATAAAAAACTCTGTCCCTTTTGGCAATTCACTGAAAACACTGGGAGCCCAAAGCATGTATGCACGATAGGGTCTGTAGACGCCACTTCACGAATGGAATGCGGCAATGCTGTGCTGTACTATGTATGCCATACTGCATAAACTGTTAGCATGATGACATGAGCCTGTTAAATTCCCTGTGGATCGAGCCATATTATATATCAGTGGTTCCCAATCTATTTTTAGCTCCTCACCGAATGGAGTTGGGCAACCCCCCATGTCTATAACATAGCATAACTATGTCTATAGTACCATGCTACCATGCCCCCTATGTTAATAACACAGTATTACCATGAACGACTCGAAGACTTGGCTAATTGCACGTGTACGTAATAAAGGATACACATACATTGTTTTGAGTTGTAGGCCCTGCCCAGGGTAGTACAAAAGTGGTAGGGGGATTCCTTTTGTGACTAAACCCGAGATTAAAGAAGGCGTGAAACCTTGATCGTGGTCAACTCGAGCGGCGCAACGTGTTTGGAAGTGGGGTAGATAGATGGCCGAGGTTCCACGGGTGTGCGAAACATTTCTCTTAGGACATGGTACTTAGGGCCTGTCCTAGGGCGCCTAATGGACAGCCAGAGGCAACGTCCCCGGTGGGGATCCAGGGGGAGAAGCCTATGGAAGGCCTGGGATATTTACGAAATTGTTGGCACAACAATGAAGCATTCAAAGCATTTGACTATCTTCTAATTATTTAATAGCCTTGATTGCGCACTAAACAGCTTGCAAAAATCACCTTTTCACCATTTTGTGTTACAGTGGTAACAAATGACCAGTCCCTTACATGCTGCAGGGGGCGCTTCTCTTGTGGGTGGGAAGGAGGAAGGGTTTTAGCTCGGGTCTGCATCATGAAACTTATGCCACTCAGAGGTTGTCCTACAATGGTGGTAATAATGGGAAAGCCGAAATTCGCGTATCGAAAAATATAATTTTTGAAACATTTTAATGTTTTGCTTCATTTTAAGCCTCACTCACACGATACGACAAGATCGCGTGCGATTTTGGTTGCGTGCGACTTGTCGTATGCAACCTTGTTGTTGCGTGTGAATGAATGTTTTTAGTAGAATGAAAATTATCGCACGCAACAAGGTTGCGTGCGATTCTCTGAAAAAGTTGTGCGCGATCTTGTCGTTGCGTGTGAATGGATTTTTGCTTAACTTTTGTCGTGCGCGACCTTGTCGTTGAAAGTTAAACACTGTTGAACTTATTGCATGCGATTTTGGGGCAGCACGTAAAGTAGCTAAACAAAATGACAGACGTCGGTCAAAGTGAGAGTGGAGAGAAGAAAGAATGGGACGAAAAAGATATGAGATCTATATACGTTAAGTAGAAACTAATGTTACGTTGGAAGTGTGTTCATGTTGACTTAATGTGGTAAAAAGTTAGTCGTTTCTCATTCCCCAAGGGATAAACCACTCGCGTAGTGTGCAAGCATATATGTATGCACTGCGGACGCGAGTGCATGACTCTTGAACCTGATGAAATTAGGCAAGAGAGGAGCAGTAATTTTGCCCTGCTATGACAAGTTTCAAGGCTCTAATTTAGAATCGGTGCCCACAAGTCAAGGGTAGTGATGATGGTTAGGGTTGAGTTTTTGGTGAGAATTTGCCAAAGTTGGGTTTTGTAAAGCCATTTAGGCCTACCTAGAATAAAGTGACCCAAAATAATGGTTGAAATTGAGAGTTAGGGTTAAGTCTAGGGTGACATTAGGCCAAACTTACGATTTTATGAAGACTTAGGTCACTTCCGGGCATTGTTTCTAAATTAGTACCACATTTGAATTGGTTCAATTGGTTATTTACTATAAAGCAATGGTGTTTGAACCAGTTCCCCATTTTCAATCTGAGCCGGCCTTTAAAATTTATTTCCCTTTTTCAAAATATAACAAAAAGGATCGCTAAAATTGATTTTGACTGCAGTTCCCATCAGGTGCAAGTCCAGGGTTTTAAACAGGGGGAGGGGCTCAAAGTTTAAGGGCGGAGTCTTTCTTGCCAGCGTGAAAGGCTCGAAGTTTCGACAGGAGGTGCACTTGGGCCCTTTTCAGGAAATATTTAAGGAAGGATTTAAGCAAAAAATTAATTTTCATATGTGAAAGAGGAACTAAGTCTACGCAATTTGGTAAAACCGGACGTGTATTACTCGAGATATCAGCAAATGAAGTTACTACATTTGAGACCTAACGTGAGCTTGAAGCAAGCAAGGGTTATATAATTTCCTCACATTGATAATGAATGCTTTGTTTTCTTTGTTTTTTTTCAGTCTTTTGTGTTGACCTTGAAGTTAACTGGGATAGGACCTCCCCATGGCGAATGTGAAGTTTGTAATTTTCCCATGCCTCTCATGCAATCATATTCCCATAACATGGGATTGTTGACGAGAAAATTGGTTGCAAAGTTTAAAGAAAAACAAAGGACTGCTCTGCTCATTAATGTGAGGCTAGACCTATAAATGCACTCGCTCATACGACGACTTTTTCGTCATCCATTGCATCACATTGAATAAACGCGCACCTTTGTCGTATCGTTTGAACGCAGAAATGATGAACTTGCAACGATCTTGAAATACTTACACAGTCGCACGCAACCAAAGACAAGTCATTCACACGCAACAACTTTTGCAGGCCACCACGTTTGCTTAACTTAGCGCGACAAGTCGTGCGCGACCAAAAGTTGCGTGAAAATCCATTCACACGAAACGATTTGTTGCACGCGATGGTTGCGTACGACAGATCGCGTGAAAAAATCGTATCGTGTGAATGAGGCCTTACATTGTGAAAACTTTCTATTATATTACAATTATCTACAACTGACTTTTTTGTAGTATATGTTGTCTATGTCATTCGACGTAAAAGTTGTTCCATGACCCCTTCCTGAAATTAAACACTGTTAGATGTAATTTCCTGGCAATTGACGATTAAGATCATAAAACTAGGAAGATATTCAAGATTGGGGTGATTGAACGAGATTGAAAGGATATGCGACACTATCTAAACAAAGCGCCACCATCAGTTGGCGCGTAGAGTGCCAAGAAAATGTTTGCCCAAAAATACCTCCCAAATTGCAGGAAAGGACACTTCCCAGGCCTTGTATGTTGCAACTGAACTTATATTATTTGTAGAAATTTATGCCACCAGAAAACAAAATGAGGTAAAATATACTAAAATCACTTTTGAATTGGGATAATTTAACTGGATGATACTTATAAACTTTTATAAACGTGATACAATTCAATTAAGGGCAGACAGGTGTTTGATTTAGGAAAGGTGATCCATGACTGATGTCATAGGCGGGATTACGGGGGGGGGAGCGGGGACACTTGCCCCCCCCCCCACTTTTTTCCAGAGCTTAAAAACTAAAAATATTTACAAAAAATGAGCGAAAGGAAGCGAGACCGGAGAAATTATAAGAGAATTTTCAAAAGCCTATCATGATTAAATTTTGCAATTTAATGAAGGAAAATATTAAAATCAAAAATCATAAAATTGCTAGGATAATTTTTCTTTACGCCCTTTGCCCGCACCTCCAGACAAAACTGACTAATACAGTTGAACAATTTGTCGGACACCGTAAAATTTCTTTCCTCCTACCCGCCACACTATTGTGACTTGAAGCTCTGAATTAAGGGTCACTGAAAGTACTAATGTACGTCAAAAAATGCACCATGGTTCTTGCAAACAAAGTCCCAAACCCTACCCGTGTAGAGGGAACCGTAATTCTCGAAAAAAAAAAAATCTCTCGGCGTGCTTCGCATGAAGCCTGATATAAATCGATGTCTCATTAGTACTGCTGTGAGTAGGAAAACTTTGGTGGAATTGCCTTGTTATTATTTCCTGTAGGACATCTTGAATAAATTACCATTTCCAAAACCCTCGCTACACCTCTCACTGTTCACTTTCCTCACCAACTACCAACATCTTCAGCAAATTGACTGCCGGTTACTATCTTAAAGTTGCGACCATTATATGAAGGCTATTTCATTAGCATTTCAAATTACATTCAGGGAAGTAGAATTTACCCAAGAAAAGGTCCGGAATGGCCGCAAAAGCCGTCAAATTTAAAGAAGATTTCTCTGGGAGGACCCTCAGCCCCCAGCCTCCGGCTTCGCGCCTTCTGGGATCGCGGTTAAACTCTTCGCCGGCCACAACTTCCCAAGTTGCAGCCCCCAATAAAAATTACTTCTCTGGCACTTTAACTGTCGACGCCCTTGACAATGTCCATTTGCAAAACTACCATACAAAAGATCTCATTGACTTCTTTAAGTATCACATAGTCTAAAACCTTCAAAATCGACACTATCCTTATTTTTCACACTAATAAAAAAAGTAGAGTAGAGAGGAAGTAGAGTAGAGAGGAAGACCATCGACAAAATGAAACATGGAAGAGAGCCTCCATAGAGCAGGACAGAGGTTCCCATATCCTGCTCTATAGAACAGGCACCTGGAGAAAGAAGGAAAAAGTTTTATGCAATAAAACTAAAGAAAAACAACAGGCTACAATTAAATGCCTCCACGCTGTTTTCTTCTGCGCGCTTCGCGCACCCGTTTCAAATTTTCGGGGTTACTTCCTGTAGAACCTCCTGCTTGTCACAGCTTCTTACAACAAAAAAGTATGAAAAATGCAATTTTTCAGCGCGCTTCGCGAGCACCCATTCTGAATGCTAGATCTCCCATTCTTAAAAGTATTGTTCCAAATCCCCGGGAAACCCTCAAAATAATCCTTTTTCCCTTACTTCCTCAAGCCCTCATCATTACCGATCCCGGTCAACTGTTAGTCTCATGGAGTAAGATTACAACTGAAAAAAGTCCAGTTGTGATTTTTGTGGTATGTTAATTGTCACCTTATGTCATTGTAAGTTGAAGCTAAAATGCATCATTTTAATACCTTCAATTTCGTAAATACCCCAGAGCTTCCGGGGGCTTTGCCCCTGGACCCCACCAGGACTCTGCCCCTGGACCCCCTCAGGCGGCCCCCTGGACCCCACGCCGTTAGGGGGAGCGCTCCTTCGGCGCCGTTTGACAGTCCACTCGGCTTTGCCCCCCAACACTTTCAGATATCAAATCCCGCCCCTGACAGATGTGTACATTTCATAGGCATAGGAAGCTGTTCTCAGCATGGAAAAGCTAAACGTTGTTTCAGACTGCCGTCCTGGGGAAGAGTGTAAGGGGAAGGGTTGTCCCCCCTTCTGGGAAATTTTTGGATATTTTAGGGTCCTTAGATGCAATTTGGTGCGACGTGTTGTGGAAATTTTAAGGAAAACTACTGAAAATTTTTGACATTTCTAACAGGGGTCACAAAAATAACTTTTTTTCGTCCTTGAACAGTGGATGGAGTGGAAGCATACATACTTCCACTCCACCACATTTTTGACCCGCTTATGGTACATTTGTAAATTTGTGGCCTGGGGAGGGGTATAATATTTAGGAATTCTGATGATAGTTACATGCTAAAATGGTGGCATTTGCATAGGAATTTGACCCACATAATTGGTCTAATTTTTTTCAGATTTTTTCATATGTTACACTGAATTTTATTGGAAGATACGGTAGCCTATTTCCATGTTAAGTGCCTTCTACAATTTTCTTAAACGTGTTTGCTAAAATATTGCTGAAATATGTTTTAAGGGAAACAAACTCACATATAAAGAATAATGGCAGCACTCCATTGTTTCATCAGAGGTCAAAGTCTCGAATTTGATAATTGCAGTGGTGCACCTAGGACAGTTGACACCTGGGGTTGGCATCCTGGAGAAGGGGTTGGCTACAACCCCTTTTTTCAAGAAAGTTTCGCTCATTTAAGGTAACTTAGATGTAAAATGGCGATATCTTTGGGAAACCTTTAAACTGATTATAGGTCCGGAAATTCTCATCGTTAAGAGAATTTCTTAGCTGTGACATTGCACTCACCAAGGCTGTTATGTGGGTTGAACTGCTCCCCTTAGTACGTCACTGGGCAGGGGCGTAGATTTCTTTTCAACTTTTGGGGGATGGGGTGAACTATCGCAAATGTGGAAAATGTGCACGCGAAGCGTGCACGGGGAGCGCGAAGTGCGAGCCCATGACGGGTGGGGTCCAGAGGCCCGCCTTAGGGCCCCTGGTGGGGTCCAGGGACAAAACCCCGGTGGGGGTCCAGGGGGCGAAGCCCCCGGAAGCTCCTGGGTTTTAATGTCTCAGAAGTGCCAGGAAGACTGTTTTAAGGGGTTATTTTCAGTGGTAATGTTCTTTGGTAGGCTGTTGGGATATTCATGCATTTAGGAAATAGTCTACTATTTTGAGCACAAAACTCGTTGATAAGCTGCACTGGATTGAAATTGTACAAGAGCAACAATGTCCTGTTAAGCTTAAAAGGCAGGGATCAACATATAGGGTCATACCAGACAACTGGATTTTGAATTCGGAGATAATTGCAAGACCTGCAAGTTGGCTTGAGATCAGTGGCGTTGCCAGATTTTTTGTGATTGAGGGCCCATAGATGACGTCGTGATAATACCTCAGTTCCCCCAAGTCTGCTTAAATTACACCTTTATTTTTCATGCGTTCCTGCATTTGCATGCAGCAGTTTTGATCTTTCGTTTGTCAATACATAAAGGTGTCATCCTGGGGAAGGGGTTTCCCCTCCCCTTTAAGAATTTTTGTATTAATTTAAGGTCTTTTAGATGCAAAATGGTGCTATCTTTGGGATGTTTTTGGAACTGATCATATATGGCCGGAAAATGTCCATGATTTAGTGAATGTTAATTTTTGGAAAGGTAAAAGAGGAGAATCTGTTGTCTTTTAAGAGACAGATACGCTGTCAACAAATCTCCTGAAGCCCACTCCCTTCTGTCTATTTTACTGCCTTCTATTTCGGGAAAGTTTTTACACAAAAATATGTGCGTGGAGTCCACAGAAACATTCTTGAGTTATTACGAAATATGTCCTTTCCTTCATTGTGCATTGTGAAAGGGCATCTAAGGCTAGCAGATACCTGAATAGGACCTCCTGAAAGCTCTGCATTAATCATATTAATGGGGGGTGGGGCCCAATTCAATAATGCGTATACTACCTGACATCCAAATGATAATGTAGAGTACGACGCCGAGCACTTTACAACTATCGTATTTTTACTACTTTTGAACTAAAATCCGGACAAACAGCTGCCAGCAATGGAAAATGAGAGGGAGGGAGAGTATAGGTGCAGGGAGGTGATATTAGACCTCCCTGACAGGTGTAGTAAAAGGGGAGAAGGACTAATAAGAGCGTCACAGAGTGCTGTTTTCGTCATAAGTGTATTAACAATCACCATCTATACCGATAATTGCTCAGCGCGAACTGGCGAAGCTCTAGTAAAAATTTTTGAAAAATGTATAACAGCAGATACGTACTTCCAACCTTCTACATCATGCTATATATTAGATTGAAATATCCCACATTGGTGCGAGGTCCCCCACAGATGTTTGGAGATGTATATCTGTTCTTCGGAAAGTGTCGTGATCAGAACAGTTTCGTGTATTATTACCTGGTCATGACATGGAGTGTAAACAGTGACGAATAATATTTCCATTACAAAACCTGCATTCAGACTCTACATCGAGACACTTTCAATTGCCCAACAAACCTACATGCCCCTGCCATAAGCCAGTCTTTTACCTATTAAATTCGTAAACTTTCAACATTTTGCTGCTGTGCTTCTCCGAAAGTTGCTATCGGAAGATATTGATAATATGAGTGACACTGACGTAAGGTTGGAAGCGCGCAAAGCGCGCGAAAATTTTGATAGATTGCCAACGATTTGCTAAAATTCTGATAGTTTGAGAAACATTTGTCATAGAAAGTGAAGCGAGATTGAAAAAAATTCTTACGAAAATGAAGAATAAAATATACTTTCCATCATACACTTATCTGTAGACTGAAACATTGGGGGGGGGGGGGGTGATTACATGGGCCATCCCCCCTAGTCAAATGTTGGGGAATATATCCCCCCATCCCCCCCCATCCCCCATCCCCCCCCCACCCCCATCCCCCCCCATCCCCCATCCCCCCCGGGATTTACGCCCATGGTCACTGGGTAGACAAAACAAATAATTGTGTTTATCGAATGGTAGCCTACAGTTAATGATATGGGAAAAGCACACGAAGGGCAGATGGGCGGATAGGGTGCAATGCATGTTGTCCCCTTTAGAGCAGGGAGGTGTTATTAGCACCTCCCTGGTATAGCGAGGGGGCAGCGGGATGGAGAAGGGTGCGGGGACACGAGGAGTCGGGGATAGGAGGAAGAAACCTTGTATACACTACCACTCCATATAGCAAATTTTGCACAAGACACAAGCTTTACGTACCGAGTTAGTGCTGGTTAAGTATTTTGCTTGTAAATGTGACCCGGAGAGTTACACAATGCGGGGACCGGGCTAAAATTTATGAGAATATCATGAAGAATCTGCTCTCATTGAGAGTCAAAATAGATCGACTTCAAGTCGGTGGCTGACTTCTAAAGGAATAACACCTCCCTGGCTATACTTTGGGGCTCAGATTGCTGGTCACCTTCGAGGAGTGTCCTCACCTCCCATCAAGTAATGCTGGTGCCACACGCCACACCTGTCGCATCCATTTAAGACGCAAAATGTAGTAACAAATTTGTGCGATTTCCTGCATTCTAGGGCTTGGGATGCCAACTTTATTCCCATACTATCGACATACACATAGAAGAGGGGGATCTGTGGAGTGACATTTTGTTTCATAGAGTGAGGTTTCCTGCAATGTAGGGAGCCTGAAAAATTCTTGGATCTGCCTCTACATAGGTATAATTTTTTGTAACGCTTGCTCTCTTCAAGGTTGATAAGAAGTGCATCTGTTGGTAGAGTAAAATTTTTGATGAAGACTCATTTGAGTTTTGATAAACATTTCCTAGCCAGGCAGTGACAACTACACAAGTAGCAACTCTCGGTTGTAACCGTCACGTTAACGTAATGGTCGATTCATTGTAGGTGATTGTATATTCCGTGGATTTCAGAAAGGCATAACCAGGAAGGTTACTTGGGTTCGGGCGGCGTGATGTTTTTCCCAGGACGAATAGGAGCAATTTCATTTTTTTTTACCTTAACCTATGAGTTTCGTGATTGCAATGGACATTTCCGAAAATCACCGCTATTCGTGTTGGGGGAAATAATTCCCCGTTCGGGCGAACACCCTTTCCAGCAAACTCCCTTTTCTCTTAAACAACCTCCGTTCACACCTGTCAAATGCTATACTACGGTGTTCTCACCAGAAGAATAGTTTACATGAACTGTCCCCAAGTTAGAAGAGATATACAAAATGTTTAATAGGCATACATCTACGATGGGCAATAAACTTTAGTTACTTGCACAGTAAGCAAAAATAAACTTCCTCAATAAAAAAGACCATGCACCGAAATGTAAACAGCCAGCCGTGAAATGATGGTACATCCCTGTCCAAATCTTCATGAGCTAGAACCCCCTTTCCAGTCTTAAAAAAATGCATGTATCGGATGGGAGTTCAAGGTTTGGGGAACTACTTTCTGGCACCTAGTTGTCACTTGAGCGACGCCCCAGCCTATCAACCTTATTTAACTTTTCTGGAAATACATAAACTTCCCCTACCGAAAGTCGGTTAGAGGGGTAATAACATGTTGACGCGTAGTGAGTAATTTGAACAAGGAATTCCCCAAAACTTGCTCCGAAACTCATCATATTAAAGTCCAAATACCAAAACCAGATGCAAATTCGTCCACTCCCTTTTAAACTTCCAGAAGGACAGATCCTTTAGAAGTCTCATGGTCGGGGACCGGGACATAGTACCCCCGTTGGGGACCACTTTCCCTCCATAGCCACCTCTATAGTTCACCTGTGTTGCTCTTTATGAGGTCAGATTTTTCAATATGATCCAAAATTTTCGGCCAGGTTTTCACGTTGTAGAGCTGTACTGTACTTCTTTTATAGTTTCGCTTTTTTTGTTAGCTATACAATACGATTTCTGTTTACATTAGGGCCGCAGAGAGGATGGAGGAGTACCAATGTCCTGGGCCCGTGGTGTTGTTTTGCTCCTCAAAGAGAAAATCTCTCAGTACAATACCAAAATGTTCAGAGCGCTTTCCATGAATTGTTTGGTTTCATATAGAAAATTATAACAATCCCACCCTCCCATTATCAAATAATTTAGAAAACAGTAGCTATACGTTTTTCTGTCAAGACCGGTAAGATAAAGGGAAAATAAATTTTGCTTTCTTGGTAGATATATATATATATATATATATATATATATATATATATATATATATATATATATATATATATATATATATATATAATAAGAGAAAATCCACGTATGCTCCATGAAACATAAAAATAATAATAAGTAGAACACACCACAAAGATGACAATACGAGAGCACAGATACGGTAACAGAATAGCGTATATTTCGGACACTCCTGTGTCCTTCTTCAGCGCAAAATGTGAAGTGAAGTTTAATTTACAAATAACAGACACAGCAATGAGGTTAAACCTCATTGCTGTGTCTGTTATTTGTAAATTAAACTTCTCTTCACATTTTGCGCTGAAGAAGGACACAGGAGTGTCCGAAATATACGCTATTCTGTTACCGTATCTGTGCTCTCGTATTGTCATCTTTGTGGTGTGTTCTACTTATTATTATTTTTATATATATATATATATATAGTAGGTAGAGTGACGTAGCGACTTTATATAAATGAGTCGAATCAACGCTATATTAAATAGTCGCACAGAGACCTTAGGCCATATATATATACGATATGCATATATATATATATATATATATATATATTATATATATATATATATATATATATATGACCTCTTATGGCTGTTGTTTTTACCAAATTTCTAGCCTCTACAGCTGTCACGTATCTCCTTTGAGATCCAGCCATTCATTTCTGTAACACTGTTGTGATACAGTATTTCCGTTAACATATATATATATATATATATATATATATATATATATATATATATATATATATATTAGGATGCGTGTGTTGGAAAAGCAAATGTATGAAAACAAAAAACGAAGCAAAAAACGACATTTTCATTTCCAACTAGAATTTATGACTTGAACAAGTACCGTACAAAATATTTCGAGCGTAACTACTGTTCTTCAGTTGCTAATGCAAAGTGGCTACAAGACCTTGTGTAGTACTCTCGCTTGTCTGCTCATACAAGCGAGGTCCCTGTTAAGCCCGGTGATGTAGGTATTGAGTCGCATGATGGGTTTCAACTCTTGCTTGATCCTTTCCTGCGTGTTTTTAAACTTGCCATAGAGAATAACACATTTTAGGTCAGATGTCTGGTGATTGGGGAGATTAAAATGCTCAGCAACTGGGAAGCCTGGACTATTGGTCTTGTAGCCACTTTGCACTAGCAACTGAAGAAGAGCAGTAGTTACGCTCGAAATATTTTGTACTTGTTCAAGTCATTAAATTCAAGTTGGAAATGAAAGTATCGTTTTTTGCTTCGCTTTTTGTTTTCATATATATATATATATATATATATATATATATATATATATATATATATAACAAATAATAAAACACATTCCAAAGATGACATAATAAGAGCACAGATACGATAAAAACAGCGTATATTTCGGACACTCCTGTGTCCTTCCTCAGCGCAAAATGGAAAGTGAAAAATTACAGCATTTTTCAAACTTAACGGTAAAACAAGTACAAACCAAAACAAATGATGGACAAGCAGGTTTAGTTAACCTTGGCAGCTTGGGAAGGGTTATTAATTACAAAGGGGAATTCACTTAGGATGCCAAGGTCCTTGTTCAGGCCCCTAATATGAGTTGACAGTTTAACGACCCACTTGCTCTCAGATTTGAGGCGTTCGTTGACAGATTGGTAATTTGAACCGAGAAAAATACACTTTAGATTTGAAATGGAATGATTCGGTTCACCACAGAAATGTTTAGCAACGGGGAAATTAACAGATTTATCCTGAATAGTCTTCTTATGGTTGTTGAATCTAAATCTGAATTTATTGCTTGTCTGCCCGACATAGTTGCCTTTGTCGCATATATTACAAAAGAGTAAGTAAACCACATTGGGTGTATCGCAGTCAAGGGGAGGAGGACGAACAATGCACTTTGTGCCAGGAGGGGTAAATTCTTTGTCTGTGATAATAAAATGACAGACCTGACACCTCGGTTTGCTACATTTTGCGTTGCCTATGTTACGGGCACCAAGCAGTCGGGAAGATGTGAGTAATGTTTTGAGACTGGGGGGTTGACGTCTGGCAGTTAAAGGGGGGTCATTGAATAACTCAGATATAGAAGAATCAGACTTAAGAATACTGTAATCTGAACGTATGGTTTTATGTAGCCGTTCAGTTTTGGGAGAATAATCAAAGACAAGGGGGATTCGAGAATTTTCAACCTTTGGTTTATAAGTCAGAAGTTTGTCACGTGGGTAAACAGAGGCCTTACATATTCCTTCCTTGATAATGAAAAGGGGATAATTGTTGTTAAGAAAATATCCAACAAGATTGCATATTAGGCCGTGGGCCAGAGTGGAATATAAGGCCTAAAAATTGGATTTCGTGCTACAAAATCTGGCACAACTCAAAAACACATTAGAGTTATAGTAAAGGCCCTTCTGCATCAGAAACCATCGATCCACACGCCTGAATCCGGTACGTTGGAAGTCTGTGTGCCGTTGAACATCATGTGTCATATTATGCTAATTCAACAGTTTGTGCTGTTTTACCATATACTCTGCGTAGGTTGAAGTGCTCGATTGTCATTCAACTTATTAATCTCTCCT
The DNA here is from genome assembly GCA_029531755.1 of Holothuria leucospilota. Classification (NCBI taxonomy): domain Eukaryota; kingdom Metazoa; phylum Echinodermata; class Holothuroidea; order Aspidochirotida; family Holothuriidae; genus Holothuria; species Holothuria leucospilota. The sequence continues at coordinate 29,658,600 of CM055972.1, read as the reverse complement.
TAGTAATCATTTTGTTTTATAATTGGGAGTTATAAATGCTGAATGGATTCAGATTCCAGTTCATTTCAATAAATTACAGTCTAATATGAGCTGTGCTACCCTTCGCATAGGCTTCGACCATTCTTCGGAAATCCCGATGATAAAAATCCCCCCTTGATGGTAATGAAGTGATCCCGCTTATGGCGGGCAGGGCAATATGCGCGCTGCAGGATTTAAGGTCCCTACGCTCCGACGTTATAAATAAGTTATCAATAACGAAGTTGCAAGAGTTTTCTTGGGTTAGAACGACTGGATATTTATTGATGATGAACTTCAACAGAACACAATAAACCTAATATACAATATTTAAAACAAGGTATCACGACACGTGACAATATGTTTGGCATATCTTGTACCTATTCTTACACAAGAGGAAATCTCTTTTCTTGAAAACATGCATAAATGTTACTGCAAATTCTCATTTCTCTAATAATACATTACATAACATCTGCGACTAATTTCTCTTTAATACCAATGCCATATGCTTCTCACTATTAAAACTTCCATACAGTACCTACCCACTAAAGACACAACCCATGTAGTCATTTTGAACATGTAAATACTCTTCAATAAAATTTTACAATACACCTCATAAAATACCAGTGTACACAACTGACTCGCATTCAGTATGAAATGTAGTGTAGAATGCAAATCCTCTATGGCATCTCACTGTACTCTAAAGTTAACATTCCATTACAGAAGTCATGATAAAAGTGATGACATACCCTAGCTAAAGGCACTCTACATGTGAGGATTTTCCACCCACAAAGTCTGGGAACTCCTGTCAACTATGTAGGATTTCAACTTATATTCCCCGATGTAAGGATCTCATGCTAGTCAAACCAAGGAATACTACATTCATCTCATTAAAACCACAATAGCAGATTAACATACATTAACCTACTCACATTAAAACCCATAAAATGACTAAATACTCTTCTCCTATGACATAACATACAATGATAACCACATTTACTACTCAACACTCAGCTTCCAGTAATCTATACACAGACTTAAAAACTAATGAAACTCAAGTGCAGGGTTTCCCCTAGCATTCCTTTTTGTGAGGCAGCCACCTCATAGTTTTTTGGCCACCACCTCACATAAATTTGCTGTAATTGCCACCTGTACTGATACTTCACTGTACTAGCTATTGAAGTATTGATATTCTCCCTCACCACAGTGCCAAAGCTGGCACCATATTACCCACATGGACTCATACCACCTCACACTCTCTAAAGCCCAGGGGAAACCCTGCAAGTGCATCCATTCTGCAGCTTGTTAACTATTCTCTTGACACCCTTGGTCTTTGGCCAGGCTAAAAAGATACACCTCATGACTCATGTGCCTTCAATGAGGATCCTTTTTCCTTCGAAGCATGATTTCAGTAAAAAACAACTACTACAATCTGTATATAGTTAGATGAGGTTTTACGGCTCAGTTTCTAACCAAATGGTTTAAGTTGGGCCGGCCATGGCCTTTTTTTCCAGTTGTGGCTCACTGGCTTGTTCTCTCTACTCCACTGCTTATGCTGAGCACCAAGCACAATGGCAGTAGGTTCCATTTTTAAAGTCTTTGGTATGAATATAAACCACTAAGAATAATGCTGAACTCTCACATAGCTCTTTCACTGTAAACAATAAACAATAGCCTTCATTCATTATCCCAATGACTCATCACTGAACAGCTGACATTACCTAAGCAACATAGCACCCTCCATGGACCAAGGGTGGCACCAGCAGGGGGCCATGGCCCCCGTCCGGGAAGGCTGCCCCCCATCGGGGAAATTTTCCAATTTTGTCAGGGAGCCATAATTAGTACAATGAAATTTGTAATCCCAATGACCGTCCACCCCAACGATCTGCTTGATTTTGCTCATAGGAGGGGCATATTCTTCAATAAAGACCCCAAATAATCCAATTTTCCTTATAAAGAACCCAATTTCTCAAATTTTTTTCCAGAAAAATCCAAACTTTTCAAAACTTCTTCAATAAAACTCCCAAAGTTTCAAAATTTTGTAAAAAAAGCCAAATATGTTTCCGCACGCTTCATGACCCCAAATTTTGTATTCCTCACCCTATTGTCAACTCATTGCCTTTGTTGGCTTGGCCCCCCTGTCAGGCAAATCATGGCACACTGCTGCCATAGACCACATGGCCCTAAACAATGAAATCCCTTTGTTCTCAACCCTTGCCCTAAATTGGCTCAATTCTCTCAAGCACTTATTCATGAGAACAAAATATAAACATCACATGTCTAAAAATACTTCACACAACATTATGATTACATTTCCTGTTCATATGCACTTTAATTACTCCAAATATTCTTCTGAATTCCCTGTTACCCCATGCCAACAGCCTAATATACACAGGATGTGATAACTGAGTGTAACTAGGGCCTACAATCTTGGACAAAACTTGTTGGAACACCCCCTGCACCCCTGTACAATGTTGGAGATAACAATGTCATTTGGACAAGAACAGTGTACTCGGGGGATGAGGTTTTCGTAAATCGTACACAACATCATATAGTACATGGTACAATGGTGGGAGGTGTTCCAACAGTTTTGGTCAAGATTGTAGCCTTAACTGGGGCCACACTACAACTTCAATACAATCTTTCATTACAAATCTAGGACAAATTGTTTCTTATTTACTTAAAATCACTTTAAGCGGTATCTTCTGTTCCTGGTAGACTTGCTTGTGGCTTTAACTCATAATGCATGGGGCGGACATCTCAAAGATTGGTCGCAATACGTGAAATGATCAAAGGTCTCCAGCATCTCACAACAGGTTCTAAAACATCTTTCATGACAGGTAAGGCTGGCAACAGCCTTACAGGATACAGATCCCTTCAGAGTCCAGTGGCAGCATTGCAACTCAAAAGTTGCCAACAGGATACAATCCAAAACTACCTAGGTCCATGAAAAATAATGCCGACATCAACAGTACCTAGTAACCATCTTTACGGATATTTCATGACGGGATACGGGGCATCTTTTAGGTAAAAAAGCTGATTTTTATGAGCCCAAACTAGAAGTAATCTCCAGTCAAAAGCTAAACAGTGTGGCTGCCAGAAGAAGACTGAGGCAGTCACACTACATATTCTTGTAGCATACATGCAAATTATCATTCAACAGTTACATAATCACTATGGTACGCCAAAACAGTCAAAATTCCACTTCCTTACAGTAACCTCTTCAGATGGTTAGAACATAGTCTGATTCAGCCTGCAGCAAGATCGTAGAAAACAGCAAGGAAGGATATTCTGAGACCTCTCAGTGGGATGAAAGCACCTGAAAGAACAAAAGTTATGATGTATAAAAACAATTGATGGCTCAGCTCCTTTTCAAGGACTGCTCAGAGTATGAGGCAAGGCAGGCTTGCAACCTCTATCTCACCCTGCTTCCTGGACTGTATTTGTTCAAGTCAACACACCATGGATATATAAATGAAACTACTAGCCTTTTACCTGATTTGTTAATTTTAGAGCAGTGGGAGCAGACTATCCATCACCATGAATTTTTCAGTCTGAAATTTGCCACAGTTAAAGAAATTTTGGAGATCCCGAGACCAAAATGTGAAGTCACTCACAAATTCTATACTAAAACAAAATTTTTCCTGAGGCTACAACTCACAAGCAAGTAATAAAGGAGTCACCTTCATAAGGGCACCAAATACTCAAGTTCCTGATGTTTTCAGATGTTTTGATGTTATTCCTATCAAATGGGTGAAGGTGATCTTGAGTGTGGCAGCATCGCATTCAGCAGAATTCAACAGGGAGGGCTACTTCCCAAACAATCAGTGGAACATACCTGAAAGAACAAGAGTTACTCTGAATAAACACCACCAATGGCTCACTTCTCCACCAGCGAACACAGCTAGCAAGGCTATATATAAATATAAATATATTACCAAGGTCAGCTTTTAGCCTAAATTTGGATCACAGTGGTAGAAAACTGTTCAGTATCACTACAGAGTAGTATGAGCCCAACCAATGTACTCATTTCCCTCACTGCAGTACAGCTCCTAGATTCCCAAGAAATTCATTTCAATGCATCTATGTAGATGGGCCATCTTAAAGTGGGTATGACACGGCCAAAGTAAGTTTCTCAGTAAATATTCTTTGGGCACATCTTGAAATAAAGCGAATGTTTTACTGTCTAAACTACGTCCATATACACCGGAATATGACCTTGTGAATTTCTCAAAATAGGCCACACTCAGTCCACCTGAAATCCGAAAGCGAAAAAAACGTAGTGAGCCCGTCTCAAGACTTGACGTCATTGGCGGCACGGTCAGTATCACTTCTGTGCATGTACGAGGCAGCTCATCTATCGTTTCCACACACCAAATCATAGGCATGGTAACGTGCGTTAGTAGGTACATCATCTCAACTAACATGTGCTATCGTGATCATACTTGAGTAGCGCGTGCTTAGCATTCGCAATAACACTGCCACTGAACAGCCTATAACAAGCCCTTGTTATGGACTGATCATATCGTACATCTGCATAGCTGTTCTGTACAGCGCGTGCGGCCATACCGCGTCCTTTTTTCACAGAAACTGAGCTGAGGTTTATGTATGTAGGAAAACTAAAACACGCGCGCTCATATGCACGCGTTCATACTGGCCAATGATGTGCTTCCACGCCCCCGACATGGTCCGCAATGATGTGTATGCACTCGCGCAAACTCGTCGTAGCGCACGTGCTCACATGCCTTAGCATGCACATCATTGGTTCGCACTTTGTGTTCTGTATTGTGATGTAAGCATTTTCATGAAGTTGCTAAGATATGAAACTTTCCCAAAGCATTGTATTAGTTCCACATCTAGATACGCGTCCTTACATAGCGCAGTGCGGGGTGCTGCCAATTGCATCATAAAGGTCAGGTGACCTGTTGCGGCATTTTTCGAAATTGGATTTCTGGACGTTTTTCTTCAAATTCTATTTGAGCTGAACTGATACTTTTACAATACTGTACCCAATCTTGCAATACACAAAACTTATTTTGGCCGTGTCATGCCCATTTAAAGGACAATATTCAACATGCGGGTGAAAAAAAAAACCATTCACTCACAAGAACTGAGAATACAACTAGGCACTAGATTAAAAACAGAACATAGGAGTTACTGTACCTTAATATTGTCAGGTATCCCAACATATCATGTTCCAAGACTGGATGTTGTAATCCGTGTCAGCACAATTCGCAGAATCCACTTCAGAGGGCTACTTTCCAAGCTCTTAGTTGAATTAGTACCTAGAAGAACAAGTATAATAATTTTCATTCTTATCTGAACAGTGGACTGTGGCAAGGCAGTTGTGTAACTTTCAAAATATCATTCTGCTTGGTTGGCTATGTATTGGTTATTTTGCTGTGTGGAACACTGTATCAAGTTCCACATATGATAAAAAATTTCCCATTTTTCATCCTCCCTCCTAATCACTGATGAGAGAGATACTGTAGCTTCAAAGTGTCTATCACCACTGCATATAACCATGAACTTTTTTCCTGGCCAATTTTGTTTCCATATTGCACCAAAATCAGCAATTGTGTTACAGCTGTTGATTAGTCCAGTAAATACGAACTGCCCACAATTTAAAATAGCTTCACTTCAGCAAATCAGGTATAAGGTAGAATTCAATTAACCTTCAATATTCTGCTGGAAATAAAAATCTTTGTCAGAGCCTACAAATTACAAGCAAAGATGTTACTGCTCCTTATACTTTATAACCAGGATCTGAAGATACTGACCACCACTGATCCATTCACATCATGTTAGTGTGATGTGTATCCTCTTGCCTATCTAGTTGTCTCGTTTGTTTCTTTTTTCCAGTGTGGCACAGTAATCAACTATCAGGAAACGTGATGCCTACCCATGATTTGGGAGTTGAATTTGTATGAATGCTTTCAGACCTGAAAACTCCTTTCCTACAGTACTTGGCTCTTGGAGAGCCAAGTATGGTAGGAAAGGAGTTTTCTCCTGTACATGTTGTTTCATCCTCCCTGTTATTACCTAAATTCTCTTCTGTTGTTTTGAGAAGGAAAAAATGACAAAAAACCTAGTCTAAGTTTTCCATGTCTGGCACTGAAATAGTACTACCCTAAAACTATCTCCATTATCTGTTAGATAACCCACAATGTAAAATAAACTTGTAGTTTATTAAGCTTTGCTGAATAATCAATGTGGGTGTAGAAAAAAGACTATTATTTTGGTGCAGAGATTCACCCAAATTCAACGCTAGATATGCATCCCCATACTACCACTGAATTTTCAAGATGGCAAGAATTCCCCAGCATAAACTTGTTCACCACCTTTCTTGCCATATATTCAACAGCATGTAAAATTTTATTTGGGCTTGCACATCTGTGACATTTAAGCATACATTTTTGAAACAATTCAATAAGCTTGCACAACTGTGACAATTTGATAAGTTTGCATATCTGTGACATTTTGCTCTCTGACCACCTTCAATAGTAATTCAACAACAGCTAAGTTTCCACTGGGAAAGGCATTGGCTTGACTACCATAATCTGGTATATTATGCCGTAAATAACACTGGAAGATACCATGGCAATGTATTCTCACCTATCCATACATGGGCTAGTATGTTGTAGGCCTACTAAAGATCTAGCTAGGCCCTACATACATCGCAGCATGACAATCAAGCGCATAGAGGGCTGATTACACAGATCCTTGGTGATAATGAAAAATGACACACAATTTGTACAGGACTGCTGTTTTTGGAAGTGTAAACCAAATATTTCAACTTTTCACAAAATGCTGTCCAGTCAGCTAATGAAGATTACTGAACACTGTATGTGTAGTGTTACTTCTGATCTGCTTTTGAGTTTCTGATTTTAGAGATGACAATATTACGATCATTAAAATATATGGGACAGGCCTTTTTGTTTGTCTTGGATCCAGATGGAATTCACTCCAGAACACCCCACCACTCCAGTGTTCAATACAATGTCCCTGCCTACAATGGGAGTGCAGCCTACTTGGTTGTGCTCTACTTGGTTGCAGTGCTTAACACACTGTGTCATTGATCACATCGAATCAATAAAGAGCACTGGCTAGGCTAGGCCTAGGCCTATCCTTGAATTGTCAACCTGGCCTAGTGCACAGCCACTTGTAACGTTATGCTAGCCTGTTGTACTATAAAATACTGTTTTCAACTGTTTGTTTAGTACAGTAGGCTAGCATAACATTACAAGTGCCTGTGGCCTTGGTCTAACATTAGGCCCTAACTTAATTAGACGGTGCTAGAATTATTGGTTGGTGGCTCACCATGGTTCTTAACAGATTTTGCCAAGGCCTTTTTCTTCCTGGTAATTTTCTATGAATCACAGAACCTCTTGTAACGGTCAACGTCATATATCCTAGCTGAAGTCCGACGTTACTTGTTGCATCAATGGGCACTTCGCCTAACGTTAGGATCTTCGTTCATTTTTCTTCAGTGTTTCGTTAGCTGCTCCTCTTTCTTTCGATTTGCATTTCAGCCATTTGACGGCACATCGTGTAAATATATTCCATGTGTCTTCTGTGAAGGTTTTAAATTAACTTTTCGTCCATAGAACGATGTGCATGGAACAAAATTCTGGCCACTCCTGACGTTCTGCGTCGACGACATGGAGGTCGCCATATTGGAGTAGTATACCTAATTTAACGAACCCTCTGATTGGCTGAAAGTCATCAATGGGTCTTTTGCTCTCACTATTCTCATCACTGATTGGCTGAATTTCGTAAGAAAATCATGTTAAAATTTGCCATCTTTCTCCTATTTTTTCACCAAAATACCAATTTCGCACGTGTGGATCGATGATTCCTGGATCTATATATGTTTTGGCACCTAGCTATGAAGGAATTGTGTTGTGCCGGATTCTGTTGCACGAAACAGCAGAAAAATCGCTGTTGGCCCACGGCCTATATGTGCTTGTCGTATTCAGATTGAGAAGAGCAGATACGTCTTATTCTTAGACATTGTGAAAAAACAATAGCGCGTTTAACGCTAATATGATGGGAGCTGAAAATATATATATATATATATATATATATATATATATATATATATATATATATATATATATATATATATATATATATATATATATATATATATATATATATATATATATATATATATATGGCAAAGCAACAAATTATAAACAAGAAGGAGCAAACAACTTTGTTGTATCTTGTTCCAGTCTAGGGATATGGCTATTTATTGCAATGACAAGTTGCCACCATAAATGACTTGAAGCAAGTCTGTAATGTCCTATCAGAGCCACATTAGGACAAATCTTGAATGTATATCTTTGTTTTCTTTGGACTGTTTTTTTTTATTTTTGGAAATGAAATACAAAATTTTGTGCATCCTTTCTAAAATTTTGCAGCCTGGGGAATACATAGTTTAGACAGAAACTTATCAGTCCGGCTGGTATCAAAGAAGTTATTGAGAAAGATTATAAAGGACAACATAGCCAGTTCATAATTCAAGTTTTGTGGCTCTGTGACATCATAACAGACTTGGTTCTAGTCATTTATGGTGGCACCCTGTCATTGCAATAAATAGCCATATCTCTAGAACGGGACAAGGTACAGTAAAGCTGTTTACTGCTACTTGTTTATAATTTGTTGCTTTATCATATGTACCTACTTAGAAAGCAGAATTTCTTTCCCCTTTAATTTCTTCTCTCTATTTCTTCTCCTGTGTCTGTTGGTGGTTGTAGGTATGGGAAACGAGTCTGGGGGTCTGACCATTTCGACTGGCAGATGGGGTGGATAAATTAAAATCTGTGATACTCCAGAATAGGGTAAGCTCTTTTCTGCCCTTTATGAGCACAGATTCTTCCACGCGTCAGTAACAGTGTTTGGGGTGCTTCGCGTGCTGTTTAATGACATTCAAAAGGAAAAGTGAGCTTCATTCTGATGCCAGCAAAATTGTAAATAGCCAAAGCTTACACGGCTTTGCTCTCTGCTTTATCACGGGACCTCCAAAGGGGACCAATATGGTAGTCTTAATGACCCCAAACTTCGAGTACAGCTCGAGTTGCAGAGTCTTTGTTTGGCACCGTTCGGTGATTCCAGCCTGATCTAACCAGGGAGTTGTACATATTGTCATATTGTCTGACGGATTTGTCTGTTGTATCTCCTTCCTAACAACTCCCTGATCTAACATGCCCAGTAGCTATGGGCTTAATGCCAGTTAATTTCTATATGCTCACACGATTCATGACTTTGACCCTGACTTGATATTCACAGGAAAGCAAGAGCTTTTGCCCAATTGGACATATCTCTCCAAATACGTCACTGAATGCGGGTAGGCCTATTCATGCCTTATGGACATTTGGCCTACCTTACGCTTTTCTTTGTTATTCGAGGCCCTCCTCATCCTTCAGTCAACCGAAGGGGCCAGTGTTTAATTTTCTTTCCCACACCCGGATCGGCTCTCGGTGGGTCTGTCTTGGTATTCTTAAGTGTATTATTTTCGGCGCGCTTGTCGCGCCGAGGAGTCTGCTCAGCCACACCCTTTAGTAACCTGTGCCTAACTTAGCCTAAGCAATATTCTACAATGCTCGGCCAGAACTGATCAATCCATAGTTGTTCACATTTAATTATCGTAAACAGTGTTCGTTGAAAGACTATTAGCCTAATGGATGAACCACTTTGTCGGGGGCACAGTTGGTTATGACACAATGCGTGTTATCCCGGATATGGGCCAGCCGCCCGCCCGACAGGTGTGAGGAATGTGATTGTTAGGTCATTTTGGCTTGTGACAAATGCAATTTTATCCCAAATCTGTATATCTCAACATTAAAATAGAAATGAAAATGTGATATATTTTATTTTCTACAACTGAAAACTAATAAATGATCAATCAGGCGTAAAATAATAAAATTGTGGCGAAAAATAGAAGCTAGAACAGGAAAATCTCCTCCCAATCTAGATCCGCTCCTGATCTGTAGGGAAAGGTCTGTTCCTAGTATGTCCAATGCACACACCTATATGTTAGGAAATTAAATATAGGACCTAGAATCCTGCTTAAGGACATGTTTGCCGAAATGCATTGTGGATTGATTGGGTCTCGTTTTGTTCATCGATCAACAAGAAGCCTTTCAGCAGATAAAATTCTTATGGAAAAAGGAGAAAAAAGAGAGTGGGCAGACGATCTACAGCCACGACCCTGTAAAAGTGGGACGTTTTTCACATTGGTGACGAGGCAGTGCCAGTTGTCGAACACTAAACCTACTTCAAACGTTGCCATAAAATCTGCGTTTTTTAAGAAGGAAAGAGATCTATGTGCAGATTGTCTTGTATGAAAAAGAGTTGAGGTCGAAGGTGTAAAACGAAACAAAAACACTTGAAGACAATTTATATGTTTATTTACTACGATTCCTTCCTCAATAAAAATGTGTAAAGGTTCGACTTAGAAGACAACTTCGAAACTGTCTATCCTTAACTTATAAACAAACCGCGTTTTATGTAGAATTTATCCTATTTACATTAAAACTTCCCCGAGTTTAGTTTTTATCGTATTACGAATGAACGTTTGTAACCTAAAAATATTTCTAACTCCTTCAGAAGTTTTCATAAAGTATTTTTAAAAGAGCTATTGAAGCCAATTGAGAAGGCTGTATTTTATGTATTCTCAAGCAAATATCGAGCAATGGGGAACATGCTTGACTATCTAAACAACAGGTAGCTTGGCACGCAATCATGAGTGCACGATCAGTGACAAATGGATTAATGAATGTCCGTCTTGATGTTATATGTAAAAGATTGTGAGTTTTCTGCAAAAATGCTATATATTCTGCAAATAAAAATGTTCTTATTTAGTATTTCCTAAAGTTTTTTGTGGCAAAACAGAAGAGTGCACATTCCATAGAGCTATACATATGCGGGGCAGCCAGCGTTTTCTTGGTTGGGTGGAGGGTGGATGTAACATAACGAATATATTTCAGGCAAGGATCCAAGCTAGGGGCACAGACGGGCACGTGTCCCCCCTTTTCGCCGGCCAAAATGGTGACATGTAAGCGTATCACGCTGTACCACACAAATTAAAATAACACTTTATATTTTGTTAAGAAATTTCCTTATAACTGGTAATGTAAGCCTATAGGCCTACTGAGAGTATGAGACACTTTACAGGTAACAAAAGGCTATTTTCGGGCGCCCTTCGCGAGCACCTTTTCACTGCATTCGTGCATGGTAACCTTTCATTATTGCTACAAAAAGAAATCGGGGCGCGGTTCGCGCGCTCTAGTTTCATGGTTTATTCATACTTTGGTTTCATATACATATATAGTAACCCCTGACCAATTGGCCTACCTAGACATCTATAGGGAGCGCATTTTTCTGGAAAGGGTGGGAATTCCATCCTCAGTCGCATAGCTCGTCCCCGTCTTGGCGTACTGACGAATAGCCCAAACCTTGAAATTTGAAGAGTGACAAATGTGATTGTCTGGTCATTTTGGCGTGGTGACGAGTGCAATTTTAGTCCGAACCTGTTTGTATCAACATTAAAAATTGGAATGAAAAGGTAATTTATTTAAATTTGTACAATTAAAAACTAAGAAACGATTAACCTGGCAAAGGATCTCTAATTCAGAGAACATTCGTCACTATGTAAATTTGGAAATAGAAACGAATTCGTCACTACACCAAAATCGGGTTTTGCCAATCCGTCAGTACGCCAAAAAGGGGACGAGGTGTTCTCTTGTATTTGTCGAGCGGTAGCCTACAGTGGTCTACCCGGGAAACCAACAGGACATAGCCTAGGCGTGGGCAAGATGCAAGACGTGTTATTCGTGGGGTGGCGCAAGGTTGAAACAGGGAATCATGGTCCCTGAGTCTCGAAATTTTCCAGCTGCGTCGAGGATCCTTAACGAAGTATATAATCCCTGACGTGTCATCAGTCACCCCAACGGTGTACCTATTTTTGCTCTCAAGAAGGGCAGATTCATGGAACCCAAATTTTCGCCTTTGCGCCCAGTAGAGTCTCATGTTGCTCCAGTTTCTTCCATTGTTAGGTTTCCATATAGCCTATATAGTGCACGCTCCCCCGCCCAAAGTTACCAAGTACCCTTTAGGTATAGCCTACACAGTTTTCTTTAAAAGACTGGGAACTTCATCGTTATTCGTATAGTTGTTCCTTAATTTTTTTATGGTATAAGGCATAAGCGTAGAAAGGGGGGCTGGGGGCTTTAACCCTCCCCCAGTAAAATGTGGTGGGCGGAGTATGGCTTCCGCCACATCTATCCGAGGACAAAAACCTCTTATTTGTTCCCTCTGTTAAATATTTCAAAAATTTCTAGTTATTTTCCTCAGAATTTGCACAATATTTCGCACCAAATTGCATCTGAGGACCCCCAAATATCCAAATATTTTCAAAAGGGGAGGGTGACTCCCCCTTAGACTCCTCTCCAAGACCGCTGTCCGAAACAACGTTCTGTCCCGCTCCACATTTGAGAAGAGCTTCCTACGCATATGGTTTACGGTAAAAGAATGGCGGTGGGACGTTAGGCTAAATAGCCCGGTTACAATACGTGTTATCCCCGATAATAGGTATATATTAGATTCTTTCATCTGTGCTTACAAATGTACAAAACGACCCCAAAATTACAACCATAAAATTTTTCGCGAGCATTTCTAGAGCTGTAGAGATCACTTGTTTTTCTTCATAGTTTGACTTCATAACCCGATAAAAAGAACCCCCAACGAGTGGCTTAACAAAACCAACGGTATGTAGCTTGAATAGTTTTCTACAAATGTAGGAGATTCTCTATCCCCAATCACGTAGCTTTCTTTTGCATTTATCGATCGGCAGCCTACAGTAAATTTCTCGGGAAATCTATTTGTAGGACAGAAGGGTAGATACCATACAGTTCATGATACACTCTAAGAAAGGTCTGGTCAAATTTGAACAAAATCTGATCGGAGGGGCACCGAACAGGAATCCGATCAATTATTTGACTAGATTTGGCTCAGAAATGGTCAGAATTGGTTCATTTTTTAACCGGATCTAGTCAAATTTTTTACCAGATTTCTGTTCGGTGCCCCTCTGATCAGACCTTTTTTTAGAGTGAATGTGACATGCAGGGGCGTATATTCTTGAATTTGCAGGGGGTGTGAACTTTTGGGACCGACTACATTTCTGTGAGACCGACTCCCATTGCCATAGTTGTACGATTCGAAATTCTGTAGACCTTTTTTTTTTTTTTTTGCTTTTCGGGCAATTTGGGAACGACTTTTGATTTTCACGTTGACAAAGTAATAGTAGTACGATCCGAATTTTTGAAGACCTTTCTTTCGGGCAAACTTTTCACTTCAACTGTTGTTCATGTCTGGTCTACTGTTACAACGGCATACTGAACTGGCTTTGAGACCGACTTTTTGAAGCTCAGAGACCGACTTTTGATTTTCACGGGGGGTGTCACACCCTCACCCCCCACCCCGTATTTACGCCCCTGGTGACATGTGGTTCATTTATTTTGGCTCTTAATGAGGATAAATTCTCCTATCTATCCCTCAGAATTTGAGAGCGAATCGCGCACTATGCAACTTTTTTAATAGGGTTTTCCGACAAGACACTACATCAGCACTAAACTCGGTACAGCAAGCAGTGTTGTAATCGAGTCACTGAAGTTCGAGTCTCGAGTCGAGTCGAGTCGAGTCTTCCACAAGTCGAGTCAGAGTCGATTCAGAGTCTTTCACTTGTCATGTCGAGTCGAGTCCCCAACCACACTCGAGTCAAGTCGAGTCCAGTCACTCTGTCTACTCGAGTCATCTCGAGTCACTTGAGCATATTGACCTACAATTGACCTACAATACTAGATCAGACAAGCAAGCTATTTACACAAGTGCTAAACATGCTGTCTTGGTCACTCCGGATCCTGAAACCGGTGTGTGTGGGGGGGGGGGGATTGTGCCTCCTCCATGGGCGGATTCAGGGGAGATGTCACTGGATAGACTGGAATAAGCATCTTATAATTAAAATTCAAGGGTGGGAATGACCAAATGAATCTTAATGACAATAAATGTACTGTATTCTACACCCAAAAATGACTACAGTCACCTCAGGTCGACAGTAACTTTGGATTACACACTAAATTTTTACAAATTCGTACCCTCACCATGACCTTACCCTAACCAAAGCTTTTAAATGTACGTTTTAGAGAACGGAGAACATTATAAATCTATTACCCACGTGAAAAGGTTTCTTAAAATGGTAGTAAGAACAATAGGTCGACAGTGAAATGAAAACCTTATGTACACTGTCGACCAAATGTACACTTTTATAGCAAATAGTGTCCTCGAGGTATAGAAAGATATGCATGTAAACACGTTACCGGCAGGTGAAACGGCTGTCAGTTCATACTTTCTCGGCGAGTTGTTAAGTTACTCACTTAGAAAGCAGTCAATAGTCAATCAATTGCAGGAAATTGTTGATATCACGACATTTGATTAGTTGACATTTAATCATTTGGCAGAATATTAATGAATTGTTCAGTCGGAAAGAAGTTAGCAATTAAATATTTTGCAGAAAACTGACGAAATCACGAGATCGTGGAAACAGTCAAATCATCATTTTGAAGAAAACTGTTGAAATCACCTGATCTTTCGAAGTAAGAAATTCATCGTTTTTCTTTTTTTGTGAAGATATTTTCTTGTGATCTGAAAATTTTTTTTCGAAAATATCAACTTATGTGGGAAAAGATCGTGTGATCTTGATGGCACTTTTAAGCTTCCGTAATGTACATACATAAATACATACATACATACACACATACATGCATACAAACATACATACATACAAACATACATCCATCCATCCATCCATACATACATATATACATACAAACATACATACATACATACATACATACATACGAGGACGGGCTGCTTGCCAAGGCAGGCACGTGCAGCCGCGCGAGACTTCTCATTGCAGCGACGGAATTTTCGGGCAGCTACGCCAGTTTCGAGCTCCGCGTGAGCTAGGAAAGACGTGCGAGAGCGGAGCTCTCGCCGGCTGCACCGTGTCCTGTTAAGGACGTGTTGCTGAGTGCACCCATAGCCACAGGATCGCTCACACACCGCGGGTGCACCCATACTCACCCTCGCTTCCTTAGCGGTACGCGGGAAATGTACCGGTGAGGAATTCGCGGGATTTCCCCATTAGCCTGGCTGACCTCCAACTAACCCAGCAGACGTACGTGTCTGGAGGACGGGCTGCTTGCCAAGGCAGGCACGTGCAGCCGCGCGAGACTTCTCATTGCAGCGACGGAATTTTCGGGCAGCTACGCCAGTTTCGAGCTCCGCGTGAGCTAGGAAAGACGTGCGAGAGCGGAGCTCTCGCCGGCTGCACCGTGTCCTGTTAAGGACGTGTTGCTGAGTGCACCCATAGCCACAGGATCGCTCACACACCGCGGGTGCACCCATACTCACCCTCGCTTCCTTAGCGGTACGCGGGAAATGTACCGGTGAGGAATTCGCGGGATTTCCCCATTAGCCTGGCTGACCTCCAACTAACCCAGCAGACGTACGTGTCTGGAGGACGGGCTGCTTGCCAAGGCAGGCACGTGCAGCCGCGCGAGACTTCTCATTGCAGCGACGGAATTTTCGGGCAGCTACGCCAGTTTCGAGCTCCGCGTGAGCTAGGAAAGACGTGCGAGAGCGGAGCTCTCGCCGGCTGCACCGTGTCCTGTTAAGGACGTGTTGCTGAGTGCACCCATAGCCACAGGATCGCTCACACACCGCGGGTGCACCCATACTCACCCTCGCTTCCTTAGCGGTACGCGGGAAATGTACCGGTGAGGAATTCGCGGGATTTCCCCATCAGCCTGGCTGACCTCCAACCAACCCAGCAGGACGTACGTGTCTGGAGGACGGGCTGCTTGCCAAGGCAGGCACGTGCAGCCGCGCGAGACTTCTCATTGCAGCGACGGAATTTTCGGGCAGCTACGCCAGTTTCGAGCTCCGCGTGAGCTAGGAAAGACGTGCGAGAGCGGAGCTCTCGCCGGCTGCACCGTGTCCTGTTAAGGACGTGTTGCTGAGTGCACCCATAGCCACAGGATCGCTCACACACCGCGGGTGCACCCATACTCACCCTCGCTTCCTTAGCGGTACGCGGGAAATGTACCGGTGAGGAATTCGCGGGATTTCCCCATTAGCCTGGCTGACCTCCAACTAACCCAGCAGACGTGCGTGTCCTGGAGGACGGGCTGCTTGCCAAGGCAGGCACGTGCAGCCGCGCGAGACTTCTCATTGCAGCGACGGAATTTTCGGGCAGCTACGCCAGTTTCGAGCTCCGCGTGAGCTAGGAAAGACGTGCGAGAGCGGAGCTCTCGCCGGCTGCACCGTGTCCTGTTAAGGACGTGTTGCTGAGTGCACCCATAGCCACAGGATCGCTCACACACCGCGGGTGCACCCATACTCACCCTCGCTTCCTTAGCGGTACGCGGGAAATGTACCGGTGAGGAATTCGCGGGATTTCCCCATTAGCCTGGCTGACCTCCAACTAACCCAGCAGACGTACGTGTCTGGAGGACGGGCTGCTTGCCAAGTGAGGCAGGTGCAGCGCGCGAGACTTCTCATTGCAGCGACGGAATTTTCGGGCAGCTACGCCAGTTTCGAGCTCCGCGTGAGCTAGGAAAGACGTGCGAGAGCGGAGCTCTCGCCGGCTGCACCGTGTCCTGTTAAGGACGTGTTGCTGAGTGCACCCATAGCCACAGGATCGCTCACACACACCGCGGGTGCACCCATACTCACCCTCGCTTCCTTAGCGGTACGCGGGAAATGTACCGGTGAGGAATTCGCGGGATTTCCCCATTAGCCTGGCTGACCTCCAACTAACCCAGCAGACGTACGTGTCTGGAGGACGGGCTGCTTGCCAAGGCAGGCACGTGCAGCCGCGCGAGACTTCTCATTGCAGCGACGGAATTTTCGGGCAGCTACGCCAGTTTCGAGCTCCGCGTGAGCTAGGAAAGACGTGCGAGAGCGGAGCTCTCGCCGGCTGCACCGTGTCCTGTTAAGGACGTGTTGCTGAGTGCACCCATAGCCACAGGATCGCTCACACACCGCGGGTGCACCCATACTCACCCTCGCTTCCTTAGCGGTACGCGGGAAATGTACGGGTGAGGAATTCGCTCTGATTCCCCATTAGCCTGGCTGACCTCAAACAAAACAAGCAGACGTACGTGTCTGGAGGACGGGCTGCTTTGCCAAGGCAGGCACGTGCAGCCGCGCGAGACTTCTCATTGCAGCGACGGATTTTTCGGGCAGCTACGCCAGTTTCGAGCTCCGCGTGAGCTAGGAAAGACGTGCGAGAGCGGAGCTCTCGCCGGCTGCACCGTGTCCTGTTAAGGACGTGTTGCTGAGTGCACCCATAGCCACAGGATCGCTCACACACCGCGGGTGCACCCATACTCACCCTCGCTTCCTTAGCGGTACGCGGGAAATGTACCGGTGAGGAATTCGCGGGATTTCCCCATTAGCCTGGCTGACCTCCAACTAACCCAGCAGACGTACGTGTCTGGAGGACGGGCTGCTTGCCAAGGCAGGCACGTGCAGCCGCGCGAGACTTCTCATTGCAGCGACGGAATTTTCGGGCAGCTACGCCAGTTTCGAGCTCCGCGTGAGCTAGGAAAGACGTGCGAGAGCGGAGCTCTCGCCGGCTGCACCGTGTCCTGTTAAGGACGTGTTGCTGAGTGCACCCATAGCCACAGGATCGCTCACACACCGCGGGTGCACCCATACTCACCCTCGCTTCCTTAGCGGTACGCGGGAAATGTACCGGTGAGGAATTCGCGGGATTTCCCCATTAGCCTGGCTGACCTCCAACTAACCCAGCAGACGTACGTGTCTGGAGGACGGGCTGCTTGCCAAGGCAGGCACGTGCAGCCGCGCGAGACTTCTCATTGCAGCGACGGAATTTTCGGGCAGCTACGCCAGTTTCGAGCTCCGCGTGAGCTAGGAAAGACGTGCGAGAGCGGAGCTCTCGCCGGCTGCACCGTGTCCTGTTAAGGACGTGTTGCTGAGTGCACCCATAGCCACAGGATCGCTCACACACCGCGGGTGCACCCATACTCACCCTCGCTTCCTTAGCGGTACGCGGGAAATGTACCGGTGAGGAATTCGCGGGATTTCCCCATTAGCCTGGCTGACCTCCAACTAACCCAGCAGACGTACGTGTCTGGAGGACGGGCTGCTTGCCAAGGCAGGCACGTGCAGCCGCGCGAGACTTCTCATTGCAGCGACGGAATTTTCGGGCAGCTACGCCAGTTTCGAGCTCCGCGTGAGCTAGGAAAGACGTGCGAGAGCGGAGCTCTCGCCGGCTGCACCGTGTCCTGTTAAGGACGTGTTGCTGAGTGCACCCATAGCCACAGGATCGCTCACACACCGCGGGTGCACCCATACTCACCCTCGCTTCCTTAGCGGTACGCGGGAAATGTACCGGTGAGGAATTCGCGGGATTTCCCCATTAGCCTGGCTGACCTCCAACTAACCCAGCAGACGTACGTGTCTGGAGGACGGGCTGCTTGCCAAGGCAGGCACGTGCAGCCGCGCGAGACTTCTCATTGCAGCGACGGAATTTTCGGGCAGCTACGCCAGTTTCGAGCTCCGCGTGAGCTAGGAAAGACGTGCGAGAGCGGAGCTCTCGCCGGCTGCACCGTGTCCTGTTAAGGACGTGTTGCTGAGTGCACCCATAGCCACAGGATCGCTCACACACCGCGGGTGCACCCATACTCACCCTCGCTTCCTTAGCGGTACGCGGGAAATGTACCGGTGAGGAATTCGCGGGATTTCCCCATTAGCCTGGCTGACCTCCAACTAACCCAGCAGACGTACGTGTCTGGAGGACGGGCTGCTTGCCAAGGCAGGCACGTGCAGCCGCGCGAGACTTCTCATTGCAGCGACGGAATTTTTCGGGCAGCTACGCCAGTTTCGAGCTCCGCGTGAGCTAGGAAAGACGTGCGAGAGCGGAGCTCTCGCCGGCTGCACCGTGTCCTGTTAAGGACGTGTTGCTGAGTGCACCCATAGCCACAGGATCGCTCACACACCGCGGGTGCACCCATACTCACCCTCGCTTCCTTAGCGGTACGCGGGAAATGTACCGGTGAGGAATTCGCGGGATTTCCCCATTAGCCTGGCTGACCTCCAACTAACCCAGCAGACGTACGTGTCTGGAGGACGGGCTGCTTGCCAAGGCAGGCACGTGCAGCCGCGCGAGACTTCTCATTGCAGCGACGGAATTTTCGGGCAGCTACGCCAGTTTCGAGCTCCGCGTGAGCTAGGAAAGACGTGCGAGAGCGGAGCTCTCGCCGGCTGCACCGTGTCCTGTTAAGGACGTGTTGCTGAGTGCACCCATAGCCACAGGATCGCTCACACACCGCGGGTGCACCCATACTCACCCTCGCTTCCTTAGCGGTACGCGGGAATGTACCGGTGAGGAATTCGCGGGATTTCCCCATTAGCCTGGCTGACCTCCAACTAACCCAGCAGACGTACGTGTCTGGAGGACGGGCTGCTTGCCAAGGCAGGCACGTGCAGCCGCGCGAGACTTCTCATTGCAGCGACGGAATTTTCGGGCAGCTACGCCAGTTTCGAGCTCCGCGTGAGCTAGGAAAGACGTGCGAGAGCGGAGCTCTCGCCGGCTGCACCGTGTCCTGTTAAGGACGTGTTGCTGAGTGCACCCATAGCCACAGGATCGCTCACACACCGCGGGTGCACCCATACTCACCCTCGCTTCCTTAGCGGTACGCGGGAAATGTACCGGTGAGGAATTCGCGGGATTTCCCCATTAGCCTGGCTGACCTCCAACTAACCCAGCAGACGTACGTGTCTGGAGGACGGGCTGCTTGCCAAGGCAGGCACGTGCAGCCGCGCGAGACTTCTCATTGCAGCGACGGAATTTTCGGGCAGCTACGCCAGTTTCGAGCTCCGCGTGAGCTAGGAAAGACGTGCGAGAGCGGAGCTCTCGCCGGCTGTGCCGTGTCCTGTCAAGGACGTGCTGCTGAGTGCACCCGTAGCCACAGGAACGCTCACACACCGCGGGTGCACCCATACTCACCCTCGCTTCCTTAGCGGTACGCGGGAAATGTACCGGTGAGGAATTGGCGGGATTTCCCCATCAGCCTGGCTGACCTCCAACCAACCCAGCAGACGTACGTGTCTGGAGGGCGGGCTGCTTGCCAAGGCAGGCACGTGCAGCCGCGCGAGACTTCTCATTGCAGCGACGGAATTTTCGGGCAGCTACGCCAGTTTCGAGCTCCGCGTGAGCTAGGAAAGACGTGCGAGAGCGGAGCTCTCGCCGGCTGTGCCGTGTCCTGTCAAGGACGTGCTGCTGAGTGCACCCGTAGCCACAGGAACGCTCACACACCGCGGGTGCACCCATACTCACCCTCGCTTCCTTAGCGGTACGCGGGAAATGTACCGGTGAGGAATTCGCGGGATTTCCCCATTAGCCTGGCTGACCTCCAACTAACCCAGCAGACGTACGTGTCTGGAGGACGGGCTGCTTGCCAAGGCAAGCACGTGCAGCCGCGCGAGACTTCTCATTGCAGCGACGGAATTTTCGGGCAGCTACGCCAGTTTCGAGCTCCGCGTGAGCTAGGAAAGACGTGCGAGAGCGGAGCTCTCGCCGGCTGCACCGTGTCCTGTTAAGGACGTGTTGCTGAGTGCACCCATAGCCACAGGATCGCTCACACACCGCGGGTGCACCCATACTCACCCTCGCTTCCTTAGCGTACGCGGGAAATGTACCGGTGAGGAATTCGCGGGCTTTCCCCATTAGCCACGGCTGACCTCCAACTAACCCAGCAGACGTACCTGTCTGGAAGACGGGCTGCTTGCCAAGGCAGGCACGTGCAGCCGCGCGAGACTTCTCATTGCAGCGACGGAATTTTCGGGCAGCTACGCCAGTTTCGAGCTCCGCGTGAGCTAGGAAAGACGTGCGAGAGCGGAGCTCTCGCCGGCTGCACCGTGTCCTGTTAAGGACGTGTTGCTGAGTGCACCCATAGCCACAGGATCGCTCACACACCGCGGGTGCACCCATACTCACCCTCGCTTCCTTAGCGGTACGCGGGAAATGTACCGGTGAGGAATTCGCGGGATTTCCCCATTAGCCTGGCTGACCTCCAACTAACCCAGCAGACGTACGTGTCTGGAGGACGGGCTGCTTGCCAAGGCAGGCACGTGCAGCCGCGCGAGACTTCTCATTGCAGCGACGGAATTTTCGGGCAGCTACGCCAGTTTCGAGCTCCGCGTGAGCTAGGAAAGACGTGCGAGAGCGGAGCTCTCGCCGGCTGCACCGTGTCCTGTTAAGGACGTGTTGCTGAGTGCACCCATAGCCACAGGATCGCTCACACACCGCGGGTGCACCCATACATACATACATACATACATACATACATACATACATACATACATACATACATACATACATACATACATACATACATACATACATACATACATACATACATACTCACCCTCGCTTCCTTAGCGGTACGCGGGAAATGTACCGGTAAGGAATTCGAGGGATTTCCCCATTAGCCTGGCTGACCTCCAACTAACCCAGCAGACGTACGTGTCTGGAAGGCGGGCTGCTTGCCAAGGCAGGCACGTGCAGCCGCGCGAGACTTCTCATTGCAGCGACGGAATTTTCGGGCAGCTACGCCAGTTTCGAGCTCCGCGTGAGCTAGGAAAGACGTGCGAGAACGGAGCTCTCGCCGGCTGTACCGTGTCCTGTTAAGGACATGTTGCTGAGTGCACCCATAGCCACAGGATCGCTCACACACCGCGGGTGCACCCATACTCACCCTCGCTTCCTTAGCGGTACGCGGGAAATGTACCGGTAAGGAATTCGAGGGATTTCCCCATTAGCCTGGCTGACCTCCAACTAACCCAGCAGACGTACGTGTCTGGAAGGCGGGCTGCTTGCCAAGGCAGGCACGTGCAGCCGCGCGAGACTTCTCATTGCAGCGACGGAATTTTCGGGCAGCTACGCCAGTTTCGAGCTCCGCGTGAGCTAGGAAAGACGTGCGAGAACGGAGCTCTCGCCGGCTGTACCGTGTCCTGTTAAGGACATGTTGCTGAGTGCATACATACATACATACATACATACATACATACATACATACATACATACATACATACATACTCACATACATATAGTAAGTAGTAAGATGAGGTTTAACGGCCCAGTTTCCAACCAATTGGTTCAAGTCGAGCCGGCCACTGCCTTTTTTCCAGTTGTGGCTCACTGGCTTGTTTTCCCCTTATCCATTGCTTATGCGGAACATCACGCACAACGGCAGTAGGTTCCATTTTTAAAGTCTTTGGTATGACATATATATATATATATATATATATATATATAGGTTATATGTATATATAAATGAATAACTATACATACATATATGGGTGTGTGTGTTTGTGTGTGTTCATGGCAGTCCAAGACAGTGCTTTCATGGTGTGTGAATGTAACTTTTTGTCGGCCCACACATTTTGGACAGTCTTCTTAGGCATTGTCATTTCGTTGCGGTCGATCTCTTTAGAGATGCAACCATGAAAACGCGCCCCGAAGACTTGCTGACAAGTCTCCAGGTTTTTTGCTTTGAAGATGGCCATCGATGTGTACACTTGACATGAAAGATGGCACGTATGACCCCCTCCATAGAAAGTTCAATGACATCCCCCTGTTCTAAGCACACACCAAACATAATTAAAAATATTTCTATGGCAGTAAACAAGCCAGCCAGTGAGCTCTCTCGAAACGAATCAGATTTGGACGCTGCAGCCTCCGCCTACCAACAGGCACCGGGTTCTAGGGGTTACCAACACACGCTTGAGTTATCCCACAGAGGCTCGAAGATAAAGAGGCATAGAAAGGTCAAATTGTTCACAGCCCCCCCCCCCCCCCTATAGTAAAATAGTCAAATCAAATGTTGTTAGAACCTTTCTCAAGTTCGTAGCCAAATACTTTCCCCGAGACACAATCTACACATACTCTTCAACAACAACGTGACTACCGATGTAAAGCTACTCTTTAGAGGCACTTTAGTATGGCCTATCAATTTGATAATCAATTTGATAAAAAGCGAGGAGGTTTGTCTGGAACGAAGTGCTCGAAAAGGGTACTTACATAGGGAGGTGCTGAGGTAACAGCAGGACCAAACAAGTTTTATTTCTTGTTTCGTAGCTAGCAATGTAACAGATAACTAACCTGACAGTTTCTCGCCAGACGAATCGTAAATCCTAGGAAGTTTTTCATGATTATCTTCTTTTGAAGCTAATTTGTCTGTAAAATAAAATGAAGGCATTTTATGCTAGACAGGTACTTTTTGACTCTCGATATCAGAAAAACATACTTAGCCACCTTAGAATAAAAGAACACAACAAAAACAAAATGCCACTATAGTGGCATTTTGTTTTTGTTGTGTTCTTTTATTCTTTTGTTAACTAAAAAGTGTTGAAAAGCTTTCCAACAAACAATTGATAAAATTTTGAAAGTAGGTTCACCATAACGATAATGATGTTTTCTGTGATTATTTTTCAACGTTCCATACGTTTTGGCTTGCAAAAAATATTTTGGGAGAAGTGAATCTTTTCCCAGTTATTCCTTTCACTTTCTTGTCAGTACAAGATATAAGAATTATCCAGTAAAATGTACGTACAAGACAAGTTTACGTTCAATATGTAGGTAAAATATTAAGGGAAGTAAAGAGATTTTCCCAATTTGGATTTGCAAGCATCTTGAGGGACACCGGTAATCCAGAACATAGACAGGGGTGAGGTCGGACAAGAAGTATGGTGAGAGGATGGCTGACAACAACATGGCGCAGAAGTGTTAAATAGCACACCATTCAGTTTCACAGCATTATTATCATGTCATACATATCTTGCACTAATGGTACTGCACTCTAAATTCACTATGGTCAAAATTGACCATTAATTGGTCAACTATGCACCGACTCAAATATGGTCAATTTTTTGAACGTAATTTACATTAAAAAAAAAGTTGACCATATTTGGGTCGGTGCATAGTTGACCAATTAATGGTCAATTTTGACCATAGTGAATTTAGAGTGTGATTGAATATGATTCTAGTAAATCTGACTTGAAAATTTTCAGTGCATGAGGAGTTGGATAATACTTGCGGGCAAATCTAAATTCCCTGTTCGGGCGGATTACTACCTTTTGGAAATGATATAATTCGTTTCGCAGCAGTCTGCCCTATGGAGTGGATTACTTCACCCAACGACAGGCACAGGAACTTGTTGGGAGATGACTGGTTGATTTCAGACACCAGTGATGGCTCCGATAGTCAGGAGTCTGGGGTAATGTTGCGAGATAGGTTTGCCTAATTTGATTGTATAACACTTTCTTACTGCTTTGGGTATGCTAAACCCCAAAAGGCTGGGTTCCATTTTTCCTACATTATCATGATGGCCATTTTGAATTTCAAAATATCATCCGTTTTTCACAGTAAATTAGCCATAAGCTCTAAGCTTTGTTGTGAATGCTAACCCCATGTTTCAATACTAACTAACGGTAGAGGTTTCTCACTGACGTCAGAAATACATGTGACAAGAACAAAGTCGGCCATACTGATCGTCAAATGTATCGCCGGCAACATGTACGCTGCGTACATAGGGTATTGGTCAAAGCTTAAAATGTTACGTTCCAACTTAGCAAAGAATGTTTCCTTGGTGATGGCGAAAGTTTTGTTTTTTTTCATAATCCTTAAAGACACGCACATGTCCTACAGTTTAATTATCAATTTCCAAACCATATACAACGAAAAATTATATGGATTTCTGAAATTCTTCACAAAAATATTGAACTTGGGATTCTTCATACTGAATTGCTCACTTTATATTCGCTGAGTTACTAAAGATAATTTTATGATACAATGTTTTATTGTGATCGTTATGAAGCAATTAAATCAAACACTTGTAACCTTCTTGTATACGCCAGTATATTCAATGATATATGTTTCAGTAAAAAAAAAAATATTCTTTGAAAGTAGGTAACAAATCATTTTGCACTTTGGCCCTAACTGTGTGTACACAGTGTGCCTCTTGCTTGTGCAGTAAGTTTGCGTCCAAAATGGCGGCGCAGGCGAATTCGGGACCAAAATTACGTCACGTGAAGGACCTCTATAGGGAAATGAAATATTGTACATCACCTAACAACAGAATTGCTAAGCCGTGTGTGAGTGTCTGACTATCTGAGTGTGTGTTGGTATGAATGTGTAAATATGGTTGAGTATACGTCGCAAATTCCTCCTAAACCGTAAGTCCAATCAAATTTAAGCTTGGTGAGTAGGTACCAGACAATCAAAATTTGTGCATTCGTAACTGATGAAGTCTTAGGTAAATGTTAGTGGTCAAAGGCCAAATTGGCTAAGATTGTTTCTTTTTTTTTTGTCATTAATTGCTTATCACTACGTTAGAAAGAGTAATTAAATACATAATATGTTAAAAATGATAAGATAATATTTAAAGGGATGCTTTGTGGTTGCTCAGGGTGGGGCCAAAGGTCTAAATGAAGTTTAAAGGTTACATTTACCGAAATGTTGCGAAAAAATGTGTTGCTAACTCCCCCTAAGCCATACGGCTGATCAATATTCAACTTGCTAGATAGGTACCTGACTATGAAAACTTGAGTTTGCGTAATTGATGGCTTTCATAGATCAAAATCATAGGCCAAAGGTGAAATTATCTAGTAATTGGATTTCACCTTTATTTGCCTAACAGTATATCAGAAGAAGGTCATCATGCCACAAGATGTGTTGAGACAAATAAGACAGCATAACACAGCATTTCATACTTTGCCTTTCATGTGTTTAGGTGCGATATTAAATTTGAAAATGAAAGTTAACGGTCAACGTTTTCCACCGGTTTGCAAAAGACTCCTAACCATATAAGATTAAATCAAAGCTCGCGGATAGTTTTCTGACCAAGAAAGTTATTGGCGTCATAGGTAAATTAGCCTAAAGGTCAGAGTTCAAAAGAGCTATAATTGCTTTTCACCTAGAAGTTTTATATCAGTATGCATTGTAAGAGAAGATCCAAAAAGCACATGATACGAAGATAGTAATTTTTTAAACAGTACGTCTTAGTTGCTGAAGTTCAAGCTCGAAGTTTAAATGACCTAAATATGGTCATAATTTATTTGTCAGTGTGTTGGGAAATATCTTTAACCCCATGGTATGAAAAGAATAAGGAGGAGATGAGATTTGTTACTCCATGGATTGATTGCCTTCTCGTTTACCTATCATTCTTGTAGACAACTTGTAGATTATCACATGTACATTTTGTATATGGCTTAGTGACGAGCTACATTTGGTATATAATTTTGTAATTATATACATTTTTGTAGTAATAACTCTATTTGTAGACAGGAAAGCATCAGCTCAGCTGAACTTCAGCAGCTTTGTTCATCTTGTTTCTAGTAGGACAACTACCAAAAACATCCTAAGAAAGCATCAAAATTGAACAGTATTAGGATATTTGACTCATCTTTCTACATATCCCGTTGTGTAAGATTATTTATTTCACAGTGACAGCGAGGAATTTTTTCATAATATACAGATATGTGTTTTCTTAATGTCTTAATATTTGATCACAAAATCATCTATTTCTTTATGGTCGGGCACTTCCCAACCATGTGTGAACCTGACTAAACTTAAACTTTGGAGGAGTTTGTAAAACTGTTCCTTTTACACCGACATTTGCTCAAGCACCCTCATATTAAGACAGATTTGACGTCCGATGAAGTTAAAAATCTTTACGGAGTTCTTGCAAAAAACAGCTAGGTGAATTTTTTACATACAGTCATTGCACTACAGAATCATGACCACTGGACGATGATGAAAGGGAACATTTTTCGAAAGGCAGCTTTTAATAGGTAACAAACTTGACCTCAGGAACTTCCCAAATTTACACTGTTACAGCCTTACAGAGGAAGTTATTTAATTAAATTACTAAAAAGCTTCGCATACCATTTTGTAAAAAAATACTCACCTTTTGAGGTCAAGAAATAAATAATCCATGCAATCACTAAACACACGCACAGTGTGAACAGGGATTTAAGTAACTGTACTGCATACAGCTCCCAATCTGAAATCCAATGTACAAAACATAAAGGTCTTAAAAAGTGGGCCATTCTTCTACAAGTAAGAATTTTGAAAAAATACGCATTGGTGTCAAATGCATCAAATTTATAGTTGTTAGCTTTAATTGCTTCCCAGACCAGAATTTCCAAGAGCTTAGTGATTCCGTGCCGAAAGGGAATGCTTTTCTCAATGAGGTTTAACCCTCAAAGTTATCTGTCTTAAAATACGTTTTTTTTTTAAATTTGACGTCTTGTGACCACACATATCTGTTGACCCCCACTAAATAAAATTGGGTTCTCGTAAACAACTGGGTCGTCCACCTGCTGGGCAATAGATCCCTTACAGCAGGGGTGGGGAACCTCCGGCCTGCGGGCCGTATTCGGCCCGCCAGACCATTTTATCCGGCCCGCGAGGCAATTCATAAATACAAATTCAGAATCACTTAGCCCACGGTGCACACCGTTATCCTGCTTGCACTACTTTCCAGGGATTTCAAGTAGAACTTCTGCGAAACACTACTAGCATATCACTAAAACCCTACGCACAATGTAACCCCTCCATTCTTAAGACAAAAAACCTAGGCGCGGAATCGTACTTAGGGTAGTCATGGAAGCTTTGCGTGGGAGGCTACGAACAAGTATTGAACAGAGCTGCACTATCACGTATATGTCTATCTATTACAGTAGGTTAGGCAGTGGGCACTTTTTGCCGTAGATTTGGGGGTGGTTAGGATTGTTCCTCCAAAGAGGGATTTAAACATTAAAAGTGGACACTTTTGCAATGTAAACTACAGACAAAAAGGAAGTTGGTTTTGAAATATGCTTGATTTCGCGGGGCTTCGCGCCCACTTTTCATATGTGCTCATTCATTATTACTCTAGACATAACTTAAAACAAATAGTTGTGTAGTGTGATTCTTCTGGTCTAGGTAACCTTGCAAAATAATTCAATATTATTTTATGATCTGATGATAGTAAATGAACATTTTATTGCCTACAAATTTCAACAAACTTCAGAGGTTCCGGGGGCTTCGCCAAAGTTTCTTACCTGGGCATTTTCCCTAGATCCCACCCATAGCCTGTCTGGGGAGCTTGTAGTAGCACCCTCGCTATCTGCGGCCCGCGAGTGAATTATGGCTATCAAAACGGCCCGTCTGAGGAAAAGGGTTCACCACCCTTCCCTTCAGGTAACAAAACAAGTCACAGTTTTAGCTCTTTTACCTCTAATGACCTTTGACCGCCTGGATACATACATACATACATACATACATACATACATACAAACATACATACATACATACATACATGCATGCATGCATACATACATACATACATGCATACATACATACTTACGTACGTACAAGCATACATGCGTACATGCATACAACCCTTTTAAGAGTGATTGTATACATTCCTTTCACATTCGGCAAGGATTCAAAAATGAAAACATGATAAGAGATCCTCACCACTTACCCATGTCATAGCAGCTGATCTTCAAGTGTCAGTACAGTAAAATAATCTGTGTGAGGAGAAAAAGAAATAAACATAAACAAATATAAATAGTAGGAACAGGAAGGACAAAGGGGGCATTCCAATACGCTTTGGCTCTCCTTTAAGGAAGGAAGGTAGGAACGTAAGACAGAAGGGAGGAAGGAAGGAAGGAATGGAGAGACGGCGGGAAGGAGGAACAGATGGACACGTTTTGCCTCTCCCTCAGTCATTGACTTCTGGCTACCCTGGGGTACCCCACCATGGGTAAGACCCTGAGACTCGTAACTTGGGAACACAAACGTTACCACGGAGGGAGGAAGGAGGAGAGGGAGGCAGGAAGGGATGGAAGGAGGCAGGCAGGCAGGAAGGGAGGAAGGAAGGAAAGAGGGGAGAGAGAAAGGAACAAACTTAACCATACTTGTAAAGTTTCATGTCAGTGGGATGTAAAGTAAAGTAAAAGAATGATTTTCACACAATTTTACCTTTGAGCTTTAATCTTTACTTCAGGTAGTGAATGTTGCCCAAGGATTTTGCCAATTGTGTCTTTCCACAAGATTTTGAAGGAAATGGGCTTTACCTTTAGGAGGTTTTAACAAAATAAAACTGAACACACACATACATATAAAAGGTGTCAATAGGGGACATATGTTTTTAACAGTGAAAATGTGGATATCCCAACTTAGAGGTGTATCCACACTTGACTAGGGAAAACGAAATCTCATGTCCCCGATTAACACATGCACACAACATCATTAGGTGTTTCCTAATGATAGGTTCACAACATGGGAAATGGGGAAACACCAAAATGCTTCAAACTTACTAGGGCACATCTTTGAAAGGTGCAAAATCCAATTTCATGGCCAATTTTTCATTTGGCAATTGGGGATACCCCCACTTGCAGGTGTATCCACACTTGCCCGGGGAAAAAACGCTCATGTCCCCGATTTACATCTTTTTCATACGCAGGGACACGTTTTGATGGGTACCCTATCTTGGGTAAGACCCTAGGACTTGTAACGTGGGAGCACTAATTATATCATGATAACATTTGCTATTTTAGCTTGCATTGCCATTTATAGCTCAACCAGGGAGGTGTTATTAGCTGGAGATCCATCGAAAACTTTAATTTATGCTAATCCAATTAGACTGCCCTCAGAGTGGAGACTAAATCCTTTAATTGGGGATAATTGAACTAAAGGGCATTGAATTCCTTTGTCTAATATCTAGGCAACCTCATTCATACCTACAGCGACACCAACAAAAAAGATTATTTGGAACAATGCTTTAATGTCTAACTAGTTGCCGACAGTCAAGTACGAAACACTGCTCTGACATTCAAAACGACTGTTTATTGCCAAGGAACCTACTGATGCTGACAATAAACCAGTGCACATGATTTATGCAAATGAGCAAAAGAAGTATAAGACTAAACTTTGCTGTCGGATTTTGACTAATTTCCGCATTCCCTCCCATGATTTACAAGGAACACCCATATTGAGCAAGTTATAGGGAACTAGATAAGTATGTTGTAAATAGCGTCGAAACGCGTCGAAGCCCTCAAATTAGTTTACATCTTAAGCGACTGGCAATGTTCAGGCAAGGGGGAAATTTCCCGATCTGCCCTTCGAGATATAGCAGACGACGTGCCCCACTTGTTCTTAGTTCCTAACAGCTCTTAAGCCTATTGCATCATCAAGAACAGCACACAAAAGAGATTATTGTCGGCAACTAGTAGGGTTCAAAGAAAGAGTTTTCGATGGATCTCCAGCTAATAACACCTCCCTGGCTCAACTGGAAAAGAGACTACAATATCTCGTCCTTTTCATGGAGCGATGAGATAAAAAATAAAGCATAAAACGTGGCGGGATAAAAAGCAGGTACTAAATATCAATTGAAGATTATCTAGTGAATTGCCTGTTCTATACATCTGTGGCCGTACCTTTAAAAGAAGATCGATAGCGACTCAATTAAGACTCTGCTGGTCTTAGTCTATCTAGGGGGCCGCAACAACAACATCCTGATCTATCACTACAAGAGATTATACCGCTGTTCAGTCTATTCTGTAAAGGGCTGGTGGTATTCTTACACACAGAATGTATTTAACATCTTGTCTGATAGAGATAACCCACGTTGACCAAAAGCTGATCCTTCCCCTTTACCCGATCCACTCGTGTTATATATTTTCATTTAGAACTTTCATGGGAAATTTATTCGTTGTTACCTGCCATAGCAGACTGAGCAGATTTCCAATTTTATGAATTTTATGGCTTACATTAAAAGAGTTCAGTCTGCGTAAAAATACAAGCTAGGATCCAGTGGTTTTTATGAATAAGTAGTGTGTTCACTTAAGTCTTACTCATCTTCCATAACAACCCCAAAGTACTTATAATCGGAAACTTCTCATGCTACACAATCCCTAACTATCACAGGTTTTGGTCATGTTCCAAATTCAATAACAATCCGCTTTCCTCTCCTGCATTTAATTCGAATTCCAGTAATTTACAAACTTGTTTAATTAAAAAAGATACATCCTGTCATCGTCACATGAATTTAGGCCAATAAGACCAGTATCATCGGTAAATTTAGCCAGAGCGCAGCTAACATGAGAAGAGCTGATCTTCATTTAACGTAGTGTAACTGATTAGAGAGATGACTTAATATCCATCTGATAAATGAATTTTGAACTTTTCCTAGCTTCCACAACTTTCGCCCAATAGATGTGGTTGAATAGTATAAAAATCAGATTAAAAGTACTAAAACCACACAGTGCGTGTAAAAATATTACCAAATGTGGAACATTCGAAATGGTAGCACTATTTATAAAGTAAAGACAGTTATGCATCCTCGGTTTAACGGACTTTTGAAAAAGCAAACTGTAACTTAGTTACCAATTTTCTGAAACTGTTTCGAACTTAGTTTATTTGTAATCAACGTGTGCTCACCCAGGAAAAAAAAATGAAATGGTCAAGAATAAATTTTGCTTAACAGAGTAATGGTAGTCGACTTTTGTTCCACATATGAATATTGCGAGAGCTCTTTGGGTTTACTTTCTAGATCCTCACCAGATATTGATTTCACTAACAAACATCCTAGTTACAGTTGCGGCAGTCCTTCCTGGACCTCTCTTTCTCATAAATCTCTAGAATCGCTTCTGCAGTTGATTGTCTTATAGTAAGAGCACTTCGTTGTATTTATTGGAGGTTAAAAATCGTTTTGAGTATATAGGTACCAGTGTGGGAGAAACAATTAATTTCAATACACTTCAAAGAATATTCGAATCCAGAAAAAAGCTCCGAGCACTGTTTTTTAGTTTTAAAGAATCTTGAATTTAGCAGGCGCGTGCTTTGTAATAGATTGATGTTTTTAACTGAAAAAGAAGGGCTAAGGTCACATGATTTAATTTCGAGAGCTTAATACCCCTTAGAGGAGAAGCAAATCAAGAACAGTGGATCATAATCGAAAGTGGAATCTCAACAGAGGGTTTATGAAGATGACGCAAAATAAAAGAACGGCAAAGACGTAACTTTATGCTGATCGCTTGACTTCGGCCATTCGGCCAGTGGAATAATACCCCCTCCCCCACTGGAAACTATCTCGCACCTCAGTGAAACATACACAGCGGAGCGTGGGGACGCCTTCCCAACACAATCGATTTTCAAAAATTCCCGAGAAAACTTCAAAATTGGCCCCAAAGGCAATTGGCCTAAATATTTCTGCAGGAGAAAGTTGAGGTGTGATTTGAAGTGAGTGATGCTATTTTAAAGAAACTTGTTTTGGAAATGGTTCTCAAACTATCAACATTTTTGAAAATCCTTCGCAAAGTATTGGAATTTTCGCCTGCTCCTCATGCTTTGGTCCCGTCTTATTGCTGTGCTAACTAAAAAACTGATTTCCACGCATTCTCATTATCCATTAATGAGGGTTTTGCAACCGGACCGATCACTATGAGCATAGTAGTTTATGGAGGAGGTCCACGTAAATCATTGGAAGAATGCGAAGCAGAACAAATCAAGGGGGTATGGAAATTGGAAGAATTTACAAATTACCATCCAAAAGGTAACACTTCTTATTGATGTATACATTTTGTTACCAATTTGAAAGTATCTCGGTGAAGAGTCCCTATCTAATTTATCTAATTTTAGTGTCAAAGTTCGGTGGGCTACATTTGCCAAGGGTCACACTCCATGTCCCAGTACCATTACTATGGCAATACTGCACGGAATTTTTGTGAGCAACACACTTTTCCAGATAGCAGAGGAACACCTCCAGCCTTTGTATATAGTGACCGAGCATTTAAGGTAGTAAGATTTCATGAGTAGCCCAAGACTGGACGTACGTCTTCGTCATTATACATGTTTTTTATTCAAAACAAACGGCGCGCTTCTCTCTTCTTTATTATGGGTAGACGGTGAATGCAAAAGCTTTCAGAGAAGAAGGTATTCTGTAACATGCTTTTTTCCACGGTCCGTTGCTATTCCTACTACCCTCTTTCGCCTCTCTGCTGGTATATACCAGGCTTTGGAAAGAGCACAATTCTTCAGGAAACATATAACTAGATGATGAGAATCCCTAAGCATATAATTAGAGCAAAGATAGCACTACTTTTCATCTAAGTCACCTCACACATCCTTCTCTTCCACCCAATCAAAACTAAACCTTCACTAAGTTATGAGAAATATATGATTGATTGTAAAATTTCCAAAGATAACAGTACCATTTTGCATATGAGCTACCCGAAACTAACACAAATTTCTCTAAGGGGAAGTGAGATCCCCTTCTGGTTGACCAGTACCCCAGGAAGGCACCTGCTAGAAGTGACAAAGAAAGAATCGACCCAGTGAGGCAACTTTAAAAGGTATACGTATGAAAAATTGTAAACGACTTTATGGGTTCATCTGGGTTGAAATTACCTCTTCTGTGGTACCCCAGTCACAAACTCCTGGTGGAGCACTGCCCCCTATTTCAGCACCTGGACTGGCTACGGACCCGTTTACTATTGAATTAGATGAGTCCTAATGTTTAACATGTTCTGTGAAGCTTGGATGATTGAATGGGAATATTGTAAAAGATAAGACATTGAAGGTTTGTACAATCCTTGGTAGAAATCCATTCAGGATTGCCTTTGTGCATACACGCCTTGAGCCAAACGAGCTGTACTGTAAGTTAGGACCTACCGAGAAAACTTCCAGTTTCTACGAAGGTCTATCTTTGCCAAATCTTTAGTCTGCTTTTATGGGCTATCCGCGCCTGACTCCAATAAACACTTTTGCACGATTGGCTCGTTAATAATTCTTTTTCACGTCTAATAATGCAGAGATTTAGCTGTGAGATCGAAATGAAGAGTCTTTCGACAAGACTGTACATAAGGAAGACTACACGACTGACTTCTGGCGTTACAATTTAGGGGACTTTCTTGAAGTTATAGATGACTTGGGTGCAATGTTAAGCTACGTTTCTTTGAGAAAAAGATTGATCGTCCAAAATAGCCAGAATTGTTCCTAAGATATTTACCAGGCATGACTTAAAATCCGCGATGAGCTCTAGCATGGTGTTGTTCTTTACAGGTGTTACCTGGAAGCTATAGCATTGATTTGTAGCCTAACGTATCAGATGAACTACTACCAATTACGCAAACTAGCATAGGCCAGCTTCCATACTGGAAAATGAAATATGAAAATATACGCCAAACTTTTTGGTGTATATGGCACCATCACCAAAATCCATTAACATCGCTTTTGGCGTTGTGCACAATGACGATGCTATTGTGGTAAAGCACTAGCCTACATCTCAGTCCTAATTAGTCATTAACAAACAGAAATAATAATAGGCCAAGGCTAGTCCAAGATACAAAATAATGCACCCCTTTAATCATGCCTCTAGCCATGGAGGGTGGCAGGTAGCGCATACGGATTGTTTGACCTCTAGAAACTTCAGCCTCTTTTTGAAGAAAAAAAAACTATTGTATTGAATGACCTTGGCACATCTCTTCAAAAGTATCTCCCAACTTCCCAACGAGGTTCTTTCTTTAATAGCCTTACATTTACGATTTTTCGTGATTCTTTTACTACTTTTTCTTAATCTTCCTCCCAGGAATGTGTTCCTAAGGAGGATGCAAATAAATCTTACAAAGTAAAATGGTTCATTATGACAGGCTCAAACCCACCAGGACTTGTTGTAAGATATGTCGCCAAAAAGTTGGTAAATAGTATTTGATGAAGAAGTTCTATATTGTTCTACATTGCTTGCAAAGTGATGTTTGCTTGCCTAAATTATGGGTCCCTATTTTCACTTGTCACGTTCAAGCTTCATTTTTCAGGTTGACAGTCTTGTGATACACTAGCTTATAACATGCCTGAAAGTGTAGAGTAGGGGTGGGGAATGTTCGGCCGGCGGGCCGAGACCATTTCATCCGGCCCGCGAGGCAATTCATAACTGTTAATTCAGAATCAATTGAAAAGTAATTGATAATAATCTTTTGGCCCACAGTGCCCACCGTTCATCCTGCTTAGGCTATACCACTTCCCGGCTGTTTCACGAAAATCTGCTGCGAAACACTACCAGAAGGCCTATATGACTAAAAGTCTTGTATGCATAATGTAACATGCCAACCGTATCGTTAGAGTTAAACTAGGTGCAGAATCCTTGTACTTCTGGAGGTAACGGAAGCTTTGCGTGGCAGATAGGCTACATAACAATGTACAAACTTGCATAACCACATGTGCAGGTCTTTCTATTACAGTTCGAAACCCAGTGGGCATTTTGTCTATTCCAGTACTTTCGGGAACGGGGTAGGAATGTCCCCCGAAGAGAGAAATAAATTGTAGAAAGGGGATAATTTTGCAATGTAAGTGAGGACAAAATAAAGTTGGTTTAAAAATTTGGATTTTTTCGGGGCGCTTCGCGCGCACTTTTCGTATGTGCTCATTCAATATTACTTCATACATAATACAAAGGCAAATGACCATATTGTGATACTTCTGGGCCGTTTCATAGAGAGTTAGGATTGATTTCAGTAGCACGATTGCATGCATGATAGATCAAACTTAAGATCAATCTTAAGTCTTTATGAAACAGGACCCTGGTCTGTTTAGAATTGCACATTCTACGCCATTTAAAGGTAGTGGATAAACATCCATTGCGTACAATTTGTACAAATTCCAGAGCTTCTGGGGCTCCGTCCCACTTCTTGCCTGAAATTTTCCTCTAGATCCCACCAGGGCCTGCTCAAGTGGGGTCACTTGACCTGCGCCCTATAGGGGAGTGCTTCTTGCGCCCTTTCTGTGTGCGACCAGCGAGTGGATTATGACTTTTAAAACGGCTATTTAATAGGAACATTACGTGTTTTGTCCCTGCTGCTTGTTTGCGAACTAAGGCTCACTGCTGAACAGATGGGTAATTATTGATTCACAGTTTGAGGATCAAAAGTATAGAAGGATCCAAAAATGATAGTGTTCAATGGGTGAATTTCTGTATTGGCATTGATGTGCCACAGTTTGCTTGTTTTTGCTGAAGTATTGCTGAGTTAGAGTGTGTCTGGAAATAAAATATAAAAACTCTTAATGCTACAATAAAATTACCTAGCATCCTAAGGATGTCATTAAGTTGAGTTAATGTACCTACTACATTTGTAGTTCTAATTAACCAGTAACCTCGGTGATTACTTTGTAAGTGGGACCTCAAACTAGACTTGACGCCTGTTGGGTACCTATTCGTACAAAGGTAATTTCCCATTTCTCTTGTTTTTTGTCCTTTTTTTGTTACAAGAACGCCCTTAGACAAATAGACAACTCATACAGGATCCTGTGGATACCCATGCTTGTAATTACCTTCATGATAGTGTATATACGGTTTTACCACTGAATGTGTCGTGCTTTCGTAATAGAATGGCTGATAGTGTAGTCTGGTAAGATTTTAGTTTCAATGTTTTATTATTATTATTATAATTGATGATGGTGGGGGTTTAAGTGGTGGTTGTTGTTGCTCCTGTTGTTAGTACTGTTGCTGTCGTCATCGTTATCATCATCGTCATCGTCGTCGTCGTCGTCGTTTTCGTCATCATGATCATGATCATCATCATCATTATTTTTCGGAAAAACGGGGTGGGATCAAGATTAATGGTCCAAGCGAAAAAAAAACCAGATTTGTCCAAATTTACTTCAACACCAGTGACTTTGAAGATCTCATCAAGTGATTTGGCAATAACAACACCTTAAGTGTTTAGATGAGACTTAACCAAAGCGCTGACAATTTTGGTTCATAACAAATTATAAATAAATACAGGCTAAGGAGGCATCCTTGACAGACAACCCTGGAGACTTTGAAATAATCACATTGAAAACCGTTACTAATAATACAAGATAAAACAGTACGGTAGAGCGTTCTGATCCACGATCTGAATTCCTTTTCAAAATTGAAACAAGAAAGAGTTCAATAAAAGATAGCCCATCCCTGTTGGTCAAACGCTTTTCGTAATCAAGGAAAATAAGTGCACCAGGAGTATTGTTTAGGAGTAATGGATAAGATCTAAGATTAGTCTGATACTTTCTCTGATAAAAAGGACCTTACAAAAACCAGTTTGTTCAGGTTTAATAAGGTCCGGAAGAACCTTTTTCATAGGTATAGCTAAACACTTAGCAGCGATTTTGCAGTCAGTGTAAAGCAGAGCGATCGGTCTCCAGTTTTTTTTTTATTATTTAAATAACAATGATCTTTGAATCCTTTGGGGATAAGAGTTACAAACGTTCCAACTTGTTCATCTGAGATAAAACCCGTTTGAAATAACTAGTTAAAAGAATTTACAACCACCTGACAAGCAAATTCCAGGAACACACGATAGAATTCATTGGGATGGGATTCCGTTGAAACGCGGACACTTATTCAGGGGCATTGAAGATTAAAAATAAAGCGTTCAAATATTCGTCAAGGGAGAGAAGCCCTCGCAGCTCTCTGATTTATCATCGGAAAGTTTTGTATGCAAAAACTACGGCTATTTAAAAAAATATTTGAGGTAAGGTCCAAATTTTTAGTGCAGAGTTTATTATAGAAGTCTTAAGCTGTTTTCAAAATGTCATCAGGGCTACTTGTCACTTTATCATTATCTAAAATTAATTGTTTGGTACGATTGAAAGATGTATTCCTTTTTTCCATATTTAGAATAAAATTGTGTTTTTTCCCTTATTTTCAGACCAGCGGGTACCGGATCTAATAACAATGCCCTTTTAATTTATAGTCATAAATAGAGTCTAATTTGGTTCTTCATTCCTCGAGCTGATTGTTGAGATGATCACCCGAACATAACGGATTCTGTTGTTCAGGGTTCGACTCCTGGCCGGGTCATACCAAAGACTTTAAAAATGGAACCTACTGCCATTGTGCTTGGTGCTCAGCATAAGCAATGGAGTAGGAAAAACAAGCCAGTGAGCCACAACTGGAAAAAAGGCCGTGGCCGGCCCTACTTAAACCAATTGGTTAGAAACTGGGCCGTAAAATCTCATCTAACTAACTAACTAATTAACTGACTGACTGACTGACTGACTGACTGACTGACTGACTGACTGACTAACTGACTAACTGACTAACTGACTGACTAACTAACTAACTGTTGTTCAGGTAAAGCAATCTTTTCAATAAGATTCTTTTCATAAGATTGCAATGTTTTGCGGGAATTTTAGAGTACAAAAATGACACAGATTTTATCGTCAATTTACAAGATTCCAGAAGCAACCTGGGATTGTAATAATAATGGGTTTCGGTTACATCCTTCATAGCATCTTTGATTGAACTAACGTAACTTGGATCTTTCAGGAGAAAAGTGTTAAGTTTTCAAATACCTTTACCTCGACCAACCATAAGTTTCATGAATAAACAGCAGTGGTCGGAGCTTAAAGAAAGTAAAATGGACATATCTGTTGTGGCATTTCTTACGTGTTTAGGCAAACTGAAATAGTCTAGCCGACAGAAGATAGACGAGTCGATATTAGAATGCCAAGTATACTGATTTCTAAAGTGGCTCCTCTCCAGCCAAATATCCACCAAATAATAAGTTTCCATAATATTTAAAACTCTATTTCTTACCAAAAATTAGTTTGAGTCTTAGCTTTAACCTTGTCTACTTATAGAGTTAGGTACATTACAAAATTGAAATTTCCTCCCCAAACAATAGAATCCCATTCATTCTCACTGATGTAAGTTCCAACGTAGAGAAAAGTCACACTTTATCTCTATTGTGGCCGTAAATATTAATTAATTCAAACAATGTGTCACTACAATTAACATTCAGTTAATGAAGCGGCCATCTACATCGAGTATAGCAATGATTTCGGTCATAGCTATAACCGGATTGATCAATATTGCAACAACTTTACTACAATTAGAACCATGAGATACGTAACTCCTTCCCCACTCATTGACCCAAATAGAATTGTCCGAATGGATGGAATGCCTCTCTTGCAAATATTTAAAATTATCCCTATGGCTATGAAGAAAAGAAAATAATTTACCTCGTTTCTTACTATCAAAGATGCCTCTCACATTAAAATTAACAAATGAATACGAGCCCGTGACAAAGGAATAGACGACAAACGAGCCCTGATTTTTGATTGTTAACAGCAATTCTTTGACGCTAAACTGCAAACTCAGTAAAGCGAAAGGTTAAATTTCTCCAATAAAGACAGTAAAGCACTTTTCCAACCAATGATCGCCGATGTGAGAAGAGTGGAAATAGACAATGTTAACAATAATTACATGTTAATTACGGGACAGGAAAAACGGTAGAAAAACGGTAGAAAAAGAATCACGTTGACCAGCTTCATCCCTGAGAACAATTCTGCGGTTTTCCTGCTAGGGGGTAATTGGCCTAAGCAGTACATAGTCAAGCAGATCCAAGGACCAAATAAAACGAGCACAGACAGCATAGAGGCGGAGGTATGATAAGAAAATGCGTAACTTACGGTTCACAACAGATGCAAAAGAAAATTCCCACCAAAGTAGGAAGTGCATAGGTAAATACAAAACTTAGTCCAAAATTAATTAACAGGAACAAATCAGCTCCAATTCGTAGAGCTACCCTGGAGCATTTCTCCACTTACCTCCACTAAAAGTTATTTCTTCTTCTCTACTAAGTCCAGTCTAGTTAGATCGTCCGTGGTGAAAAAGAGTCGACATTGTAAGGCTAAGCGCCTTATACCACAAACAGCGAAAAAGAATGTGAAGGGGTCCTCCGGGTGGGGCTCGGCCATATCTCTGGCACCAGGGGCGTAAATACGGGGGTGTGACACCCCCCCCCCGTGAAAATCAAAAGTCGGTCTCTAAGCTCCAAAAAGTCGGTCTCAAAGCCAGCTCAGAAATGCAGAAATGCGGTGTATTTATCCTGGCATGTCTTAGTCTCGTGTATGTACGTGTAAATGGGTCGACTTTTACATTGATGACAGTGAAGAATTATGGAAAGTTTTGTTTAAGGAATGACATAAACGATTCGAAAAGTGATTTCTATTTAAATGTAACTTGGAAAAAACTGACATAATATCTCAAACAATTGCATACATGATGTTTGTTACGCCTGGTCAGATTTTAGCTTCAGAAACTAAGATATTTCTGATCATGGTAGTCAGAAAATTCTGAATAATTCTTTCATCAAAATTGATAACAAGCTGTTTTATTTAGATTCCTTTAAAGAAAATAGTACATAACGAGCTCTTGACTTTTTTATAACAAAGGAAATGCTACTGACCATAAACGATTTTGTGCTACGTTCGGATTAAATTATTTCGCTTTCACTGTTTATTTTGGTATTTTGGAAAAAGCGGCAATCCAGAGATGGCAAGAAATTAAAGTTCATGGCTGGGACAGAAATTTGCTACAAATTAACTACTGTCACTTCCTTTCCTACAAAATAATACTTGTTAATAACATGTTTTTTTATCGGTCTTAAGACCAAGGTAAAGAATTGTTCTTCATTTACTTTCTTCCCTTTTGATAATGAGACGATAAGACATTTATTTTGGAAATGTTGAAGCATTTTGGTCCAATGATGTAACCTTTACGTAAAGAGCAGCTTCGATTTAAATTAGGAACATGTTAAGTTTGGTCTCTTTAAAGAAGCTAACCACCCGATCGATTTTTTTTTATTTTACATGCAAAGTATTATATCTTTTGCTGCCAATAAATGGTAAGACACCAGATGCCGCAGCATTTTACTACAAACTAAAATATTATCTACAGGTGGAATATCACGTACAATGAATACCGTCGTTTGCTCCTAAAGGAATGATTCGATTGTCTTCATTTCACTGTTGACACCGAAAATACGTCTGATTTTGAAACTTTGTTTAGACATCTTAAATGATAATGTTCAGTTTATAACTGCATGTTAGACTTTGAAACAAATGAGTATATGTTACTGTCCTGTACCATGAGTATGTAAAATAAAACGAAAACTTAATCACAGCAATGTGTCTAAGTAAATTGACACGCATGAAAGTTTATCTGACAATGTTTTCATCAAATATGTCAGGAAATTACGTTCAATGTTACCAATGAATTTGTTTTGGGGGAGTGAAGCACAGTTTACTGCTATCAACGAACAAAAGCTTTGTGTTACAACTGGGAAGTTCAATGTTTTTATCTACAAACATTTACATGAACCAGTGATTGTTTAGTGTTAATAATGCAAACTAGAGTTTGAAGTGGAGTGTTCATCTGAGCGGTTAGTTATTGTCGGCGTAAAGTTTTCGAAAATTTTTGGCATTTATGAGCATTATTTTGTGGATTAATATGGATTCACTTTTCCTTTTATCCAATCATTTTATTCTATCAATGCGAGTAAGAAAGGCGCAAAAAATTACCTATGTTTATACAATCATGTGACAAAAGACAGTTCAATTTACATAGCTATGAAAAATTCAGTTCAATGAAAATGACCATGAAAGTAAAGGTCAATTTTCATCACCATGGTTATATTAGCCATATTGGCTATTTAGCCATGGCAAGACATTTCAATGTATGAATCCATTAAAATTGAAAGCTCAATAAACGAGACAAAGTTCATATTAATGTTGTTATTGTTACTGCTACTATGTCGACATCATCATCATCATCATCATCACCGTCACCGTCACCGTCGTCATCGTCATCGTCATCGTCACCGTCACCGTCGCCGTCGCCGTCGTCATCGTCATCGTCACCGTCACCGTCACCGTCACGTCACCGTCACCGTCACGTCACCGTCACCGTCACCGTCGCCATTATCATCATCACCATCATCATCATCATCAT
The DNA here is from genome assembly GCA_029531755.1 of Holothuria leucospilota. Classification (NCBI taxonomy): domain Eukaryota; kingdom Metazoa; phylum Echinodermata; class Holothuroidea; order Aspidochirotida; family Holothuriidae; genus Holothuria; species Holothuria leucospilota. The sequence goes on along the minus strand of CM055972.1, from coordinate 29,616,670 downwards.
CATCATCACCATCATCATCATCATCATCATCATCATCATCATCATCATCATCATCATCATCATCATCATCATCATCATCATCATCATCATCATCATCATCATCATCATCATCGTCATCATCACCATCACCATCACCATCACCATCACCATCATAATCACCATCACCATCATGATCACCATCACCACCGTCATCGTCATCATCATCATCATCGTCGTCGTCGTCGTCGTCGTCGTCATCGTCGTCATTGTCATCATTATCTGTCCTATTTGTTTAGTTAGGGGCTCAAAATATGCAGCATTTTATTTGTAATAATATAGTAATGTGTAACAGTTTCAATTTTGTGTTTGTGGAACCTTCCTTTCCACTTATTTCTAGTTTTACCGAAGGTTTTCCCTTCTGTACATCCAATTCTAGCAAACGTATGCACTCTGGTCACCCAAAATGGCGCTCAGAATCCATTAGAAATATTTATTCTTTCACTTAGGCTCATCTTTGTCAAAAGTGGTGGTATGAGTTGGTGAAAATAGTCGAAACTCTCATAGCAACTTGTATTACTGAATTTACTTGTACCAAATGAAAAATGTCTACCATTTTGAAATTCAAAATGGGGACTTAAGATGATACAAATTATACAGGTACATGGGCGTCAATCCTGGAGGGGGACGGGGGGACAACGGGGGACAAGTCCCCCCACATTTCGATGGGTGGGGGACACAATATCAAATGTCCCCCCCCCCACATTTGCGTAAAAGAGTAGTGTCGTGGCTCTATTTGACTGACTTTTTGAGTGGCATGTAGGTTGGTTGGGCAATTGTTAAGTGTCTCGATGCAGATTCTGAATGTAGATTTCGTCAGGGAAATCTTATTTAATGACAAAATTTCGGCGCGCTTTGCGCGCATGCGTCACGGTTTGCACTCCTTCTCATGACCATTAAAAAGGTAATTATACATGGAACTATTCTGATCACAACACTTTCCGACAACAGGCATACATCTCCAAACATCTGTAGGGGCCTCGCATCAATATGGGATCATTCAATCAGTGGCGTACGCAGAGGGGAGGGCCATTCGGCCATGCCCAACCTCACTGATTGCGATTTTTTTAAGTTCCTAAAAATACGTAAGTTTTTTTTAACACAAATTTACTCCACAAGGTAACATATTTGGCACCAGATTGCATGTAAGGACTCCGAATTTTTCAAAATTTTTCAGAGGGGAGGGGGACACCCTATTGGGCCATGCCCCCTCACTGATTCCGATCTTTTTAAGTTCCTTAAAATACGTAAATTTTTTAACACAAATTTACTTCAAAAGATAGCATATTTGGCACCAGGATGCATGTAAGGACACCGAATTTTTCAAAATTTTTCAAAGGGGAGGGGGAATTCAGCCATGCCCCCCTCACTGATGCCTATTTTTAGTTCCTAAAAATATGTAAATATTTTAACACAAATTTTACTTCAAAAGGTAACATATGTGGCACCAGATTGCATGTAAGGACACCTAATTTTTCAAAAAAATTTCAAACCCCCTCCCCTTAGACCCCTTCCCCAGGCCAGCGGTCACACACACATACTGCACCCCCCCTCCCCCTTGAGAGAAATCCTGAGTACGCCACTGCATTCAGTCTAATCTGTAGCATGATGTGGAGGGTTGAAAGTACGTTGTTGCCGTTAAACACTTTTCAAAAATTTTTACCGAGCGCTTCGCCGAAGCCATTATCGGTATAGATGGTGATTGTTCATACACTTACGACTACAAAACATTCTGAAAACGCCCTTGCTAATCCTTCACACCTTTGGTATACTACGATCAGCTCCAAAAATATCCCAAAGATAGCACCATTTTGCATCTGAGCAACCTTAAATTAACAAAAATTTCTCAAAGGGGAGGACTACGCCCTCTCCCCTTAGACCCCTCCCCCAGGATGACACCTTTATATAGTGACAAAGGAAGGATCCCCACTGCTGTATACAAACACAGGGTGAATAAGAAAGGTGCAATTTACGCGCCGCCACTGCAGTTAGTAAAAACATCCAGCCAGTCGGAAAAATGAGAATTCACTAAATTATGCACATTTTCCAGCCATGTACGATCAGCTCCAAGAATATCCCAAAGATAGCACCGTTTTGCACCCAAGCAGCCTTAAATTAACAAAAATTTCTCAAAGGGGAGGGGGACGCCCCTTAGACCCCTCCCCCAGGACGACACATTTATGTAGTGACAAAGGAAGGATCCCCACTGCTGTATACAAAACGCAGAGCGCATAACAAAGTGCAATTAAAACGCCTCCACTCAGTTGGAAAAAACATCCAGCCGGTCGGAATTTGGGACCTTCACACCCTCAAATATATCACCCTCGCAACGGGCCTGGTCGGGTCCATGATCTCCGACAATGATCCACGCTGCAAAGCGTGGTTTCAGCTATTTTGGAACATGATGAGAATAACATCTTGAAGTAATTCCGTGGACTCCGTGTATTTCACCTGGCAGATCATCTATGATGGTCATGTTAACTTTGAACTGATAATTCTTATTAGAATAGGACAACGTCATAGACGTAGGAGGCGGACTGGGGCTGGGGGCTGCAGTCCCCAACCAAAAATTTTTGTGAAAATTCGGGCCAAATGCTGAGAATTTTTCGGTCATCTTCTGAAAGAAAAATAATGCAATCATGTAGCTAAAGGGTATTAATAATTTAAAAACTTCCTTTGTAATTGATATAAAGTTCTGATTTGAATTGCACCAGCACCTATATATTCAGTATTAATTCATCAATGTGTTTTGTAATGGTTAAACTTATATTATGATTATCAGTGGTGTATTTGAGGGGCCATATCGCCATGCCCCACCCTCACTGATGCTGATTTTCTATAATACGTAATTTTTTTAACACAAATTTTACTTCATAGGTAACACATGTGGCACCAAATTGCATGTAAGGACACCTAATTTTTCAAAAATTTTCAAAGAGGAGGGGGTAATATCGATTTTTTTTAGTACCTAAAATACGTAAATGTTTTAACACAACTTTACTTCAAAGGTTGCATAAGTGGCACCAGATTGCATGTAAAGACACCTAATTTTTCAACAATTTTCAAAGGGTTCTCCTCCCCTTAGATCCCTCCCCCAGGCCGGCGATCAACGACTTCCGCCAAAATTAAAACCAATAAAGTAGTTAGAAACAAGGCAAATTATTGTATGTTATTGGCATGCGGTGTGAAAAACGATGAATGCACATATGATATGTACATTAACATGTCGATCGTGCGTGGAGCGGGCGGAAATGTTTGGTTATATTTTTCGGGCAAGTCGTTCCAGCCCCCCCCCCCCCATCAACTTGGGCTCCTACGCCTATGAGGAGGCACGACACCAAGCCTCCATTACCATCCTTACGAAATTATTACCAATACTTTTAACGTCACGTGGACTACAGTTACAATTGAAGAGGTATCTGTTACCATACACATTTAAGTTAAAGTCAAAGAAAAATTTCCATGGTCTATTCGAAACATCAACATATCGACGAACCTACGTACACTAAAGACTGTCGATAAAAGTACTAATATTGGTAACTTCCAAGCCACCATCACTGATTGGGTTAATAATAGTAGTACGTTTAATCCTATAAAGATTCCCTGACCAAATGGAATTGAAAATCGTGCTTTCCACTTCCATAAACAAACCTGGAGGGCTTGGAAGAACTTTTTTAAAGTTAAACTAATTGCGAAAGTCCAAAACTTTTAACAATAATATTCCGACCAATAGGAGTCAAATCTCGACTTCCTCAAATACGAAGGGTATTTTTGAGACGAGATCATTTGGGCTGATTGTTGAGACGGAATATATCGTCTCCCTCGTGCGTGAAAACAATACCTATTGACCTTATTGACATGTTGACCTTTCTATCTATTGATTAACCGATCGATCGATCGAACGATTGATTGATTTGTTAAGAAATTTTGGAAAAGTTTGTAACTAAATCCAACATCATGTACTACAACTGAAGATATGTTTGTGAACAGTATTCCCAGCATACACTACACACTATGCAAACCGTAAATCAGCAGTTTCCGTTTTTGTCCACAATATCATCTATGAAGGTTAAACATATAAACAGACACAAAATTCATAAAGTTCAATATTAAGGCATGAATCACTGCATGGATGCCTATTGACAGCAACCTTCTGTAAGTGTTCTCTACTACACGAAGTTTCAATTGACGGCACACTAATTTACATTAACAGCAACCTGGTTGAAAACAAGGTTAATTAGGTTCTAAAGCAAATAAACATCAATCGTGGTGGAGTGAGGTAATCTTCCAAATTGTAAAATTATTAAATCTTGATGATATTAATTTGTTTTAATTTCAAACGGTCGGGTGATATAAAACAACAAAGAGGGGCTTTCATCTTGATCAGTGGTGCACACAATTATTTTAAAAGCTGATCTGCAATTAATTGCGCACTGCAGCTAATTCTGATGACGAATTACGTTTTGATAAAACGTACACACTTGGTAAAGTAATTTTTTTCATGTCTGGAAAAGATTGGAATACACATTATAAATCAAAAGTAAATTGAGACATGTCGTCTCCGCAGTAGGCTAGTATATTACTAAATTAATATGTAATTTATAAGACAAAGCTGCCATAGTCGCCCTGCAGTAATGAAAGGGAACTCTCCCCTATCATATAAAAAGGTACTTATGCTTGCTTATTACACGACATTCCTCAACAAAGCTATGTAAATCTTCACAATTTCATGATACCTTAACAATGATTACGACAAGCTTCATTGTTTGAAAATGTTCAAGAAGAGAGATCACGGTTTTGGCATTGCAATGCTTTAAGGTCTTTAATGAAACAATTCACATTTATTGAACGTTATAATTGTCGGCATTACACGTTTCATTCGAAATATGTTATCCTCTTTGAGTTACTTTGAAACTTAGTGGTATGTGCAAATGCTGCTATTACATTTGTACGCATTTATCGTTGAATTCAAAATTTTCTTGTAAGTAACGATATGTAACCATTATTATTTAATAATTAGACGGAGTAGAATTAACTTACTTTGCGTTTCCTTGAACGCTAAGCTTGAATGTTTCTTGTTATCAATGATACTGACGGACGGCGTCCAAACTGCATTTGACGAGTCAAATGGAAGTCTGTAGCTTATATAACCCTATAAGTGGTGAATAATAAATATTCAGTGACCCTAAGTTATATCACACGTTTAATCATGAGTTATTTGTCAAGACTGAGGTCGTCGTTCTGACAACCCACTTTGTTTGCTTGAACGTATGATTTTTTGAGTGACTGTTCTATGCCTGTGTGGTTCATAGAAAAAATAATGAGGAAGCCATTTATAGGATCCATCGTACGTATCCCTGACATTTTTGGATAAATTTGTAGCATATTTAGTTTTCTTTTCTGTCCCTTGTCGATATACTGTATGTGCATGTACAATTCATTTTTAATTTATTTCTTTCTTGCTTACAGGCGCTTTTACTTCATTTCATGCTTAGGGAGTAGTCTAGTGAAGGTGATGTCAAAAAGTTGTTCCAAATAAGGTTCTCCTCAATACATGCTCATTCTTGGTTTGTTTTATTTTTATTCCTTGCATAACACAGAAAGAATCTATGCAGATGTTGTGTCATGTGTGTGCTAGTAAGTTTGACCATCTGTGTATGTGCTTGCAATACGATGTCTCAAGAAGCGTAGCCTTCATGGGTCTCATTTATGGCATGTGGATGACCCACATCTTGTAGATGTTCTCTATTTCTTGAGCCACTTAGGTTTACCAGAGGTCCAAAGGTGATATTCTTAGAATTGTTTGTAAACATATCTTACTTCATATGAAGATAGGCTTTATGGAGTAAATGATTCCTATTACAATTTTTGTGGGGTCAAATAGCATTTGGGTCACCAGAGGTCAAGTGGTATAAATCTTCAAAACTGCTCGGAAACATCGTATCTTCAGATGGGTTACCTGAAGCGATTAAATAGATTGCATGTGTATATTTCTTATGTAGGAGATCATCGATCTTATTCTTAGTGGAAGACAATGGTCATTCAGGTCATCAGAAATTAAAATTGTGAAAACCTTGTAATCACAATATCTCAAGAGGAGAAACATTCATAAACCTCTTTTCTGGCAAGTGACTGTCTGTTATTAAGGAAAAGCACCCTAGTTAGCTTAGTGCAGGCCGAAGGTCATTTGTGGTCACCTGAGGTTAGGCTGAGTAAACATTGTAACCGTGATTTGTTAATATAATACAGATTTCATCTAACATTTAGCATGTAACACCCACAATTACATATTGCGTATGGAGTTGTAGCTTCCTTTTCCTAAGTTTAAACTCAGTTATTTCACAACAAAACTGTAAATTCGAAGCTTAAGTACTAGAGTATAGCCAAGTTGCAAAGAATCACTAAGCGGCGTCTGCCTTACCAGTTTTTAGTATTTTCTTCTTCAGGTTGAAACGCTAACTTTAGGTTAAACAAATTAACGTATGGAAGTCCATTCAAATGGTGACTTGAAGTTAAGCATGCTTCTCAAGTTCCGCTCTTAAATTAGAATTTCAGAAACGATGACAAGAGGTTGTGGAAATTGATAGTTGATTATGGTTTCTCTAATCCTATGGAATATTAGAAACATTGACGCCAATTCAACCAGTCTTGAAAAAGATACTCTTTAAAGCAAAGGTGCTCTATCTTTAGGAACGGAGAGTGTGTTTAAAATAGCCCGTATGCACTCCCCTCATTCAGATATACCGTAACGGTAATTGGCTGAGAAAAGTTGGTCCCCTCACCTGCACCCTCCCTTTATCCGTTTATCTGAACAACATTGCCCCGCTTCCTGGAACAACCCCTGCTCATTAGTAAAAATAAAGCACATAATCAGGGGCGTAAATACGGGGGGATGTGGGAGGGTGTGACACCCATCCCCGTGAAAATCAAAAGTCGGTCTCTGAGCTCCAAAAAGTCGGTCTCAAAGCCAGTTCAGTATGCCGTTGTAACAGTAGACCAGACATGAACAACATTTGAAGTGAAAAGTTTGCCCGAAAAGCAAAAAAAGAAAGGTCTTCAAAAATTCGGATCGTACTACTATGTCAACGTGAAAATCAAAAGTCGGTCTCAAATTGCCCGAAAAGCAAAAAAAAAAAAAAGAGAGAGAGAGATGTTGTCTGCCCCAAAAGTTCACACTCCGCCTGCAAATTCAAGAATATACGCCCCTGTACATAATATCAACAGTCGCTTTTGAAAATTAAGCTTTTACACTGTACTAGCTTCCATCCAAAGATGTCTTCATGCATTGATATTCTAGGTTTGAAGATTCGATGTCATTGAACTAAATTTTAACGATCGAACTCAGGAAAGTGGTTAGTAACGCAATAGGTTACTCAAAGTTATTTTCTCAAGGTGAAACCTTTTAAGTTTGATAAGAAAGGAAAGCTACATGCGCGATTAATATTTTATTTGTTTTCTTTCTACAATCACAGCAAAACCGAAATTTACGACTGAAGACAGATTCAACTCTTCTTAAGTACAAGGGCAAACATCTGTTTTTGCGCCTGCGCTCCGCACCTAACATTTTACGGACTATGAGGTCAACGTAGGTGTTTCTCTTGGGCCGTGTTACCCTTGGTCTAAGTAGTATAAAGCCATCAATCGAGCACAAAACAATCTTTATCAGTTATCTTTATATTTTGTTTAAACTCGTTATTCACATAGTACAAATGACTTCTAAATTCAATGACACATGTTCACCTTACGAGCAGGCCTCGAATTAGGAATCGAGAAGGGCAAGGCAATTTTAGGGGTCACATAAAAGATCGCCTTGGATTTTCGTCCAAAACGCAGGGCACCAAGGCAGTTTTGACCAACCAAAGAGGGCACCAACTTCCACCAAGAGAACTTACGAAATTTAGTCAGGGCACCAATGCTTTTTTCGAAACAGTATTGAAATGAAAAAACAATGATACACAAACTACCTATTTACTACATGAAATACACTCATAGAATGACAACAAATAAGTTGATAGGCCAAAGAAAACGATAATTGTTTGCGAGACGATACGATAACAAGAATTCAAAAATGACGATAAATTTCTTGTAAAAAATTGAAATAATTTGCATTCTGTTGTCTTTTTTCTTCTCGTTGCTGTCTCCAAAATATGTTTTTTTTTATTGAAGACTTCCTTTTCTTACATTGAACTGATGTAAAATTGTTGGAAGTTTGTCATTTGTCTCCACATTTTTTCCATCGAGGAGACAGCGAGATGAATTCGCGCAGTCATCATTCGTACGTTTGCTATAAATCTGCAATGCGCGAAAACACCGATACTTTAGGCCATGTCCGTGTTCTGTACAGAACTTCAAGTAAAACACGATGAGAGCACAGTAGAGTCAAGTGCATGTGCAGGTCCGTAATTGTATGCAAACTCTCATATATTAGGCTAAAACAAGCATGGTAATTTGTGTGGTGTGAAAGTGTAACTTGTACATTTATGATTTACGCAATGACGGTTGGCCTCCAGTTGTGCACGAAAGTTCGACACACTCGTACACGATTTCGTACTCTTCTCGTACGCAAGCACATACGTGAGAAGTCGACTCAAGGAAGGATACAACATAAGCTCCATTAATTTGCGTACAGTATCGAACAGATATTTACGCAGAGATATATAATGAGTGTATGCATTACGTACCGCTGTATGATACCATAAACAAACACGTGTGAGCCTACACGCTGTTTATGTACAGGTAATACATTGTAGGATGGAGTGAAATAGCCAGGTATAACTACATTGAAATACTGGTTCGAGTGAACTATCGAAGTGAAAAGTCGCAGTCTTTGTACTAATACTGTATGTCCCTGTAAAATGAAATTGCAGAACAACCACAAGGGTGGCTCCAGTGTAGGGTCAGGGGACCATGGCCACCCTTGGGGAAGGCTGGTCCCCCGGCGGGGAAATTTTCCAATTTCGTCGGGGAGCCTTAAAGGAGCTATGGCATTCCCCATTACATTTTAGACATATCCCCATAGTTCTAAATCCATTTGGTGACTGTTGGAATTCATTCAAACAATAATAGCACCACTCTGGTTGGTAATGATGACTTGTACAGTCAGTTGTGTTCCTGATTAAGTTCACAGTCACACAGTTTGTTTTTCAATATTACCTCGAGTAATTGAATCTCCGGGCAGGCTACGGTGGCTCTGTCTTGAAAGTGGTCTACTACTAGACAGTTGTTTGTGTTTAAATTGGAGGCGGGGCTGGAAATTAGGTCAGTTGGGAGAATTGTTACTGTCGGGGGTGAGCTTAGAGGGCCTTTAATCCGTACGATAAAATATGTAATGCCAACGACCTTCAGTCGCCACGACCATCTGCTTGATTTTGCTCATAGGAAGGGCAAATTCTTCAATAAAGACCCCACATTTTCCAATTTTCCTTAAAAAAACCAAATTTCTCAAATTTTCCTCCATAAAAATCCAACTTTTTCAAAAAATTTTCAATAAAACTCCCAAATTTTCAGGTTTTTGTGAAAAAAGCCAAATACTTTTAGGAGCGCTCTGCGTCCCGAAATTTTATGTTCCGCATCCTTTGGTCAACTCCTCGCCTTTGTCGGGGCTTGAGGTTCCCCCCTTCCGCTGGGGAGCTTGCCCCCCCCCCCCGTCTAGCAAATCCTGGCGCCACCCCTGCAGAACAACTTGGGGATGCTATGGCTGACCAAGGGACACCGACGGCGATTTCAAATGACTGCAAGGCAGTTTATTACCGTCGGTTGTCTAAAGTGGCATCACGGCGACTAGGGAGGGCACCGACGGTGTATTTTGGTTAAAACACTTTGCGTGAAGGTCCCAGGAGGAACACATTCAAGGGAAGGGAATAATTTCTCGTCTCTCTCCCCCGGTAAGCGATTCTCATAACATTATCTGCAGGCTTACACTGAGGATTTCTTCTACTCCCCGCTGCCTGTGTAATATATGAGAATAAATTGAACACAAAATAATGATGATTGGGAAATTCTGAGTAATGTTGAATTTCAGATTAGCTTATTTAACAATGCAGCAACCTTCATCCAAAGACATTTTGGGAGGGTGATGCTTTAATATATAGTTTGCAGTTTCTGCTTCATTGCAATAAACGTTAATGAACGAATTAAATGTAATATATATATATATATATATATATATATATATATATATATATATATATATATATATATATATATATATATATATATATATATATATATATATATATACTCGGCTATTGTAGTCTACATACTCTTTTGCAATAAATGTACCAAAGGCAATTATGTTGCCGTCTCCATTATGTAATTCCGTCTCCATTTTAACAACCACAAACACACGAGTTTACAGCGGCTTAAGGGATTTTCCGTTGCCGAACACTTCTCCTCTCCCGGTCACACAATACATAATATCAAACTCTGCATCTGGAAAAGCAACTTCAGGGATGACGAGAAACGAAAAGCAGAGGAGACTAGGCTAATCGTATACATCAATAGCCATACGAAGGGCCTTAACAATGATTTAGGAATTTTGAATGAGTTGAAGTTGTAGAATCTATTTGTAATTTGCTGCATTGCTCAAGTCTCTGTCTGAGGAAGAGGTAGGACCTCGAAATATTAGACTACGTCGTTTATATTATGTTGGTATTGAAGGCACTCTTACTCATGATATGGGGGTATGTGGTGTATGCTTATTCACTTATATATGTATATATATATATATATATATATATATATATATATATATATATATATATATATATATATATATATATATATATATATATATATATGTATGTATGTATGTATTGCTTACTGGAGTTGATATAGAATCTCTGACTAGAGAAATATGAGAAAGAAAATGTGTGATGCCATTGAAATGGAAAAATTGTGATATTACACCTTACTTAAGAACATGTCCTTTCTTTAGACAATATTTTGCTGTCAAAGCGATACGTCTATGTTATAAACTAATTTAGTTGGCTTTCAGAAATTTACAGAATTTCGAAGACTTTCCAGAGATTGGGAAATACAATTTAGAATTTTCAATATCCGCAGCAATAAAAGTTTGATAATACGATATTGAGAAAAAAATGAAAATCTAAACAGCTGTATGAGTTATTATTAATGAGGATTGTCTCGCTATCCCCCGCCTTAGTAAAAAATGATGACCAAGTGCAAACTTTTAAGCGTTTCAGGTTGATGAACTTCACATACACTTGGGCGTACCAAGTGCAAAGCACACACAAACTTGTTTTGTAGTCCAATGTGCACTATTCGGCCACACATTTTATCTTCGTTCAAGTAGTAGATAGATAGATTAGTCAAGATAAAATAAACAATCTTTATCAGTAATCCTTACATTATTTTGTTTACAACTCAGAGTCCAAATCGTGTAAATGATTGCTAAGTTCAGTGACACCTATTCAAGAATCAAGTCAAGAATCAATTACAATTCTTAAGTCGAACTGAATACCTCTTACAGGATTCCAGGTAAATGTTCTTTTTATTCAGTGTTATTCCGTTTTGGCCGTGTATTCTCTCAGCAAATTGTTTACCGCGAAGTGGCCCAAGACGACCGTATTTAAGGGATGTGAGCAGGGCAACTGCATCCAGCCTCCCATATTTGGCTGCCCATACATTCGACCAACGTCTGAGAATTTAAAAATCTCCCAACTGCAACTACTTCAAGTTAATTTGGTTGATCAAAAAGAAACGCCGCACCCCTTGCTACTGGCGGCGCCAGGGTATTTCGATAGGGGGCAAAGCATGAGATGAGTGATCGTCGTCCTAGGGGAGGGGGTGTCCCCCTCCCCCTTACTCCAAATCCAGATATGGATTGATATCTGGATACATCTGGTTAAATACAGCCTTTATATGGCCATATCAAGCCAGATGTACAGCCAGATTTAGATGCCTTGATACACTGTATCAAGTTTTATGTGACCATATCAAGCCAGATATAACTTGATACAATGCAATGATTCCAGATATGCAAATAAAGTTTTATATAGTCATATCAAGCCAGATATAACTTGATACAATGCAATAATTCCAGATATGCAAATAAAGTTTTATATGGTCATATCAAGCCAGATATAATTTGAAGAAATGCCAGCCCAGATACGCAAATAAAGTTTTATATGGCCATATCAAGCCAGGTATAAATTGATGAAATGTCTGCACAGATATGTAACTACAGTTTATATGGCCATATCAAGCCAGATATAAATTGATGAAATGTCTGTCCAGATATGTAAATACAGTTTTATATGGCCATATCAAGCCAGATATAATTTGATGAAATGCCAGCCCAGATATGCAAATAAAGTTTTATATGGCCATATCAAGCCAGATATAAATTGATACAATGCAATTCCAGATATGCAAATAAAGTTTTATATGGCCATATCAAGCCAGATATAACGGATGAAATGCCTTTCCAGATATGTAAATAAAGTTTTATATGGCCATGACAAGCCAGATATAACATGATAAAAATCATGCCAGATATGCAAATAAAGTTTTATATGGCCATATCAAGCCAGATATAACTTGATATGCTAGATATGCAAATGAGCATTTTGTTAGTTTGTTTTATTATCTCATCGCTCCGTGAGGAGGATGAGATATTGTAGTCACTTGACCTGTTGGGCTATATTCGGCAATGCCAGCAGAAATAATAACCGTTGCCACGGTAACAGTTAATTTTCACAAGTTACTAGTCTAAAGTCCTAACCCATGGTGGGGTACCCCAGGATGACCAAAAGTCCATAACGGAGGGAGGGGTCAAAACGTGTCCGTGTGTGTGTGGGGTGAGTGTGTGTGTGTGTGTGTGTCCAATTTTGTTTTCTTTAAATCTCCATAACGGTGAAGCCGATTTTCTTCAAATTTGGTGGGAAGGTGCCCTAGGTCAAACCCCAGTTCTACATTGACTCCCGGAAGTAAAGGTCAAAGGTCAAATTATGTGAAAATCACTCTTTTTATAATAACTCCAAGAAAGAACATCCCATTAACATGAAACTTCACACATATAATCAGACTGTCTGGCACTACAAAAATATATGGTTGCTATGGCAACCAAGGTAAAAGTCACGTGATATTAACATTTTAAGCGAAAAAAGTGTTCCATTAACTCCTTCATGTGGGCCAGACCGATTCTTTTGAAATTTGATTGGTAGGTACCCCAGAGTGTAAACTTGTGTCTGAGTGACTTTTGGCAGAAAAGGTCAAAGGTCAGAGGTCAAATTCAATTTTTGAAAAAATTCACGGTTTTTTAGTATTTTTAGTATAATTCCAGAAGGAAACATTCCACATACATGAAACTTTGCACATATGATGAACTTGCCTAATACTACCAGAATATATGGTTGCCATGGCAACCAAGGTCAAAGGTCACGTGACAGGAAGTCAAAGGTCAATTTTGTGAAAAATCACATTTTTTTAGTATTTTTAGTATAATTCCAGAAAGAAACATTCCACATACATGAAACTTCACACATATGATGAATGTGTCTAGTGCTACCAAAATATATGGTTGCCATGGTAACCAAGGTCAACTTTTGTAAGAAATTACATTATTTTAGTTTTTCAGTGTAATTCCAGAAGGAAACATTCCACATACATGAAACTTCACACATATGATGAACCTGCCTTATACGACCATAATATATGGTTGCCATGGCTACCAAGGTCAAAGGTCACGTGAAAGAAGGTCAAAGATCATTTTTGTGAAAATCACATTTTTTTAGTATTTCAAGTATAATTCCAGAAGGAAACATTCCACGTACATGAAACTTCTCACATATGATGAATGTGTCTAATGCTACCATAATATGTGGTTGCCATGGTAAATGGGGTTAAAGGTCACGTGAAAGGAGGTCAAAGGTCACTTTTTGAGAAAAATCACATTTTTGATTCCTTTCCGTAGGCAGGCAAGGAATCAATGCGATGGTGATGTCGTGTGTGTTTGTGTGTGCGTGTGTGTGTGTTTTGTGACGCTCCTTGTAATCGCGATATCTTATGATGGGAATGACCGACCTTTTCATACTTGGTACATAGATTTGTCATGATAAGAGGAAGAATCCTATTGTTTTTGGTAGAGGTCAAAGGTCATTTGGGGTCACCGGAGGTCAAAGGCCAAAAACCTTGTAATCTCGGTATCTTGAGATAGGAATGACCCATACTTTTCATATTTGGTATATAGATTTGTCATGTTGAGAGGAAAAACCCTATTGTTTTTGATGGAGGTCAAAGGTACCCCAGCCTGATACGCTGAGTGTATCAACTTTTGTATTCAGATCCTCTGGAGTGAAGGTCAAAGTTCAACGTTTGTGAAAAATCAGATTTTTTAGTATATTAAGTATTATTCCAAAAGCAAATATTCCACTAATATGAAACTGCACACACCTGATAAACGTATCAAGTACTAACAAAATACTAGGTTGCCATAGCAACCAAGGTCAAAGGTCATGTGACAGAAGGTCAAATGTACATTTTCTTATTTTGAAAACTACTGTGAAACGGCTGAGCCGATTCTCTTCAAACTTGGTGGGAAGGTACCCAAGAGTAAGAAAAAGGTCAGAGGTAAAGAATAGCTGGTGTGCCTGCGCGTGGTAAACACAAAGAATACATTTTTCTGTGTATCAATCTTAACTATACTTGACACGAACTATACTGCGCATTAAAAAAAGAATACACAAATTGCTTCCCCGTAGAAAGCGCGACACGCGACACATTGTATGTGCGTTTGTTACTAGTACTGGCTCTCCATTCCTATAATATGTACGCTAACGCGCGCAATCATGCATATCATATTATGTGCACAGATTTTCTGTAAAGCGCACTGAATTCGTCCTTTTGCACATGAAAAGGGCGCATGGAGATGCAAATATCAGGGCGGCAGTGCGGATTTGACATACGCGCCTTTCTATTCGGTGATGTGCGTATAATAGGCACGCATTACAGAAAACGTCATTGTTAGAACAGCGCAGTTTGCGTGAGCATTGTTTCGCGCAGAATATAGTTGGCCTGTCTTTTTATCCAGAATACTTCACGCGTACTTCTGCGTAATCATCGACGAATGCGCTGGTAGCTGCTTTCACTTTATGAGCGCGTGAAAAATTAAAGGATATAAAAGTGCTTTATTTGAAGATACCATAGAAACGGACATATGAATAGACTATGAGCTTCAATTCAAACCATTTATTGTGGCGTTCATATTCAAGTGCACTTATTCGGAGACCGGGGAGCCAATTTTAAAGTGCGGGCTAATCATCGAAGCCGCCCAGTATCTTCAATAAAGTAAATGCAGTTTACGCGGCCCAATATGCAGTTAAAAGCTGCCGCTTAAAATGCAATTTAAGGCATATGAAAGAGTTGCACGGCAGAAAAGGTGCCGGTGCTAATGTCCCTTAGCCCCCCGTCTCTGCAGTCCCTGCAGTTATGTGTAGGCCTTATGCCACTAGGAAGAAAGAAAGTTCATGTTTGTGAGTTATATGGCTCAGTGCGTGTACTAGCGATGAGATAAGCAACTCCGTGGATTGCCCTCTTGTTTTTTATATGATTTGATTCTTGGATTATGCTTGTTACAAATTAAGACATGTTTTGGATACAGCATCACCTTCCCAGACATTGCAGTTATTTAGTGGCTACACTTTTGTTAATATAACCGCAGTATACTAAGTGAACTTATGCAAGTGATTTGCATATTTGGGCGGAACTTGTATCTAAACCTACGCAGTAAACGCAGTAAACAAACTACGCAGTAAACAAAATGTAGAGTCAAATACTTAATAAAGTTGAAAATAATAAGCCCAAATCACTGTGATTACATAAAATAGGAAATTTCAAGGCATTTTTCTATTCACTGTTATGAAATAAGTTGAATTTATGTACTTAAGTAAATTCAACCCAGTACTTACATTAAATTCTTCGTGGAGCTCTTAAACATTTTCTTCTGGTGTTCAGTGTCTCCATGACGAGTGTGGACTATAAGTCCTAACTATGATTCATAACTAGAGCAGATATGGTCCGGATACAATTTTATCTGTGCCATATAAAGACTTGATCCAGATAAAACTTTATCTGGCCATATATGGCTTAGATCTGGTTCTGGCGTAGATCTGGGTTATATCTGCCCAAATTTTTATCTGGCACAGATATAAATCCCATATCTGCAGCAGATATGGGCCAGATATGAAATCCATATCTGGCTCATATATGGAATTTCATATCTGGCCCATATCTGGATTTCGAGTAAGGGCCGAATGGGACATTTTTTGTTAATTTAAGGTTGCTTAGATGCAAAATGATGTCTTTGGTACATATTTTGAACTGATCATGTATGGCTGGAAAGTTTATAATTAAGTAATTTTAATTTTTGTTGTGGGAAAATGCTTTTCTGGGGAGGGGTGTCCCCTCCCCTTTGAGAAATTTTTATCAATTTAAGATTGCTTAGATACAAAATGGTGATGTCTTTGGTATTTTTTAAGCTGATCACATATGGCTGACAAGTGTCAATAATTTATTGAATTTTAAGTTTTGGTTTAGTGAAAGAGGACAGTAGCCTTCGTTGTCTAAGAGAAGGGTATGTAGTCAACAAACCTCCTGAAGTCCACCCTCCCTTGTGGGTAACTAAAGGCTGCCAGACACCGGTATAGGGCCTCCTGGAAGCTCTGGACTAATTATATGGATCAAATAGATACCTATCCCACCCCTCCTTTTCTCTTCTTCTTTTTCCTTTCGATTTTCCTTCTTCTCTTTCATTTTTTCCTTTTCTTCCTTTTTCCTGTTCTTTTCCTTCTCTCTCCCCCTGTTCTTGCAAATGATAGGAGGCGGCCTCCCCTGAACCCTGTGGCGCCCCCTAATTTTCTTTGCTATTTTTCTGATTGACTCAAGATTTCTTCATGCAGTAAAGATTGTGTTGTGTACGGCCATGCACCTACTATTTAAAATTCGTTTTCTATGGGTAACTAAGTCGAGACAACACCAAAATAAAGCACAATAAGGCATAGACGTAGGTAGCTTTTCGAGACTGGGGGGCTGAACCTTGTTTCGGATCGCCGTCCTGGGGAGGGGTCTAAGGGGAGGGGTGTCCCCCTCCCCTTTGGAAAATTTTTGGGTATTTGACGGTGCTCAGATGCAATTTGGTGCAACATTTTGGGCAAATTTTAAGAAAAATTACTGCAAATTTTTTTACAAAAATTTTTTACTGAAGAGAAAAATAAGGGGTTTTTGGCCTTGGATGTTGGGGCCAGAAGCATATTTCAGCCCCCCAGATTTTTGACTGGGAGCTTTATCCCCCAGTACCCCCCCCCCCCCGCTTCCTACGCTTATGCAATAAGGGAGACATATAATATTACTTCAAAGTGTAATTCATTGTATTAAATGTTTTTTATACTTTTTTTGTCAAAATGTTCGTTAAGTGATTGACTCATGATACCCCCAAAATATATGTTCAAGTTCTAAACTTAAAATGGTCACATGCTGGGAATGGAGAGACAATAAATGTCTGAGATTGCCAAACATTACATAATCCGGACAGGAGGAATACCCATAGACGGAAGGTTTACTTGTTCGAAGGTTCACTAAAGACCGAAGATTCCCCCGGACGAAAATATATTCCAAGTTACGGGTAGGGTTGGGGTTTTGTTAAGAAAGAGATTCATGGATCAGGCGTATCCCCTGATGCACAAATTAGCTGTCTGTATTATTTGGTGTAACTTGCAATGATACGTACCTTTTCTCCAAGAGAGGGAGACCTTTTTGCTCTGTGACACCATATGTGTAAGGTCTCACAATAACTTGGCGTTAGGGTATACTACTGTATTGTTTTAGCTTTACTTTCGGTTCATGTGCTCTTTTTGTTGGCGCTTTATGTATAATGGCCTTAGTGTTTATGTAATACTAAACCTGCATTCAAGTAAACAATGGAGAAAACAGAAAACGTTATGCGTGCGGGGATTGCAAGTTTCAGGTATTTTGTAACGAACAATTTAACTATCATTGTGATAGGCCTAGATGGGCGACATACTGTAACACCTCACCCCACCCCCTACAAAATTATGTGTCTTAAAACGTTTTTAGACGATTTCATTTTGGGGGTTGAAAAACCATAGGGGGCAAATGCCTGCCCTGCCCCCCTGTGGCGCCGCCCCTGAGTAAATTACACAACAAACTAGTGTAAATAGAAACTGAATTTTCATGACAAATTCTACGTAGCTTCACGATGATTGGGCTAACGATTGGGACTCCAATCTGTTTTGTCACACGGATTTCATCAGGCCCTAATTGGACTAACTTAGCCAATTAATCCCAGCTGGGTCCCAATTTGGCCCAAATGAGTTAACAGCATCTCTCTCATTTCTCTCATGAGCCCAAATGGGCCCCAGTTGGGACCCGAGGTAAACAAAAACCTCAGCCCAAGCCCAATTAAGCCCAGGCTTCCAAAGTAAAACATATTGGGAGCCAATGGTGCTTGCTTGCTGGGAAATAGGAGGGGAGGGAGCATGTCCTGTTTAAAAAAGACCTCTTTGTAAATTAAGCTGGCTGCTTCACTTTGTATTCCAAACATTGTAAAGCTCAAGCTCATAGCCAAGGGATGGGGTTGGGGAGCTGGTAGAGTGGTGACCTCTCAAAAAATGGCCACCAAGAAAATTCAAAATTATTTTATTCCTAAAGCATTTTAGTACATTTCTCAACCTCTAAAAGTTTTGCCCCAAGATATCTCTCCCCTTTCGGTATATTATCTGGCTACCCGCCTGGTGAAAGTGCACATAAGATTTAAAAGTTGTGACTGCGGAAAAAGGCTTTCATATGATATACATAAAACCTACTAGCCTGTGACAACAACTGAGTCCGGCTATTCGATTGTTGTAGGCTATGAG
Organism: Holothuria leucospilota; assembly: GCA_029531755.1. Classification (NCBI taxonomy): domain Eukaryota; kingdom Metazoa; phylum Echinodermata; class Holothuroidea; order Aspidochirotida; family Holothuriidae; genus Holothuria; species Holothuria leucospilota. The sequence continues at coordinate 29,597,741 of CM055972.1, read as the reverse complement.
AAATTTCAATTGAAAGTGGCCCTCGTTTGGCCAAAAAACGACATTTCAGAACGCCTGGCCCATGTAACTCAGTACATCGACCAAAGTTCATGCAATATCTGTGTTACAAAGAAACATGCACTTTATATCTGTAACAACTATTCATCAACTAGGATTTTGCGTCCTTCCAAAAGCATCTTTATACAAAATGCATAACAGCTCATGTAGTTTGTAGGCATAATTAGGTAATACCAGAGCAACCTCTGGTATTTGGTAATACGGACTTCTTGCCCGTACTATCCCACAGGTTTGATTATTGACTTGTCCCCTTCATCTAGACGAAGATCTGTCACATACTTGGATCGCTGGACCTAAAGCTAAGACCCAAATACCGCCGTTTACCATTATTGTCACCTCCATCGATCGTTGTGTCCCTCACAGAGTTGTCAGGTTTTCAGGGAGCCAATTGGCCAAAGCTGGCGTTCAATATGGTAAAAAAACGCTAATGTAAATCCATCAATATTAATCGACTGAAATCAAATTGCTCAAATCGTCAAATCGTATGATGTGAAGCCCAGGAGAAAATTCCAGTTGGAAATTTCCAACTGGTTCCAACTAGGAATTTTCCAATATGAAAAATGTGACAGTTCCAACTAGTCCCAATGGTTCCAACTGGTCCCAACTGGTCCCAACTGGTCCAAACAGTCCAGTTGTTCTCAACTGGCCCAACTGGTTCCAACTGGTCTTTACTGATCCCAACCGGTCTTTTCTGGTCCCAACTGGTCCAAATAGTCCAGTTGGTCCCAACTGGCCTAACTGGTTTTAACTGTTCCCAACTGGTCCAGTTGGCTTCAACTGGCCCAACTGTTCCTTACAGTTTTGAGAGCACTGTATCAACTAGCTCAACCGGTTTTCAACTGGTCCAGCTGATTGAAAGCTTAGTCTGCACAGTACTTATACCTATTTTATATAGGCTAGTAATATGAACTTGTTTTAATTGAGAAGCTTAAGCCATTTTCAAGCTGTATGGATTAATCGCCTCTTAAATATTGTCAAGTTCATTAACTACCCTTTAAACATCTAATGTTATCATCAAATTCAGTGTTTTTATCATTAGAAAAATAATATTAAAAACCTTAAAGATGTGAACAGAAGGAGAAAACTGTGAGGTTGGAGTTAATTTAAGTAAACTCTTTATTGTCGAGCCTCTCATAAGGCGATATTCAAGGTCGAACAAAGAACGGAAACAAGCGGTTTTACAGGATAACGAGAAATTAAAGACAACTTGCTGTTTAATTCAAATCTGCACAACTCTTATCGTAAACTGAAAATCATTACCATCCACCATTTCACATTGGTCCCCATAAAACAAGTTTTGTCAAAGGTAGAAAAAGTCACAAGCATCATTCATTTGTTATTACAAGAATTTAAGGTTTGTCCATGTTACAATTTTACATTTCACATTTCACATTTCACATTTTGTCGAATAGAATAAAAGTTTGGCCAGGGTAAAAAGATATTTTACTAATTAATGAAGCACAGGTAATTTTACGTTTTCCAGTTAAAAACAAGGTTTGTCCATGGTAGTAAGACTATTTTTTGTAAAATCATAGGCATCACTTTTTTCACATTTTCCAAATTTAAACAAGGTTTCATCCATGATAAAATACTGTAGTATTCCCAAGTCCAAAGCTTTGTCCATGCCTCCACAGTGAAAATTTTTTGGAGATTTCTTCGCACATGGGCCTTTCCAGTTCTTCCACATTCCACAAGTTACATACAAGAAAGATTGACTACAGGGAAAAAAATGACGTACAGTTCGGCTCCCATCTTTGTACCCGTAGTTACTCTATTCAGTCTCTCAGAAACAATGTTGAACTCCAATTCTGAACAGAACTGTTCAATTTTATGGAATGCATTAAAAAAGTGCAAAGCTAGGTAGCAAGCATTTTCATTTGCAAGTTGTTACAGTCAATAGCCATTTGTAGGGAAAGTTCGTTTCGAAATGCTGTGGGTTCAACATATTCTTTAGTTTGTCCTCCCACTGCTTCACTTTACATATCCATTTTCAATACTTTACCTCTTTAGATCTACTAACTCATCCACTGCAAAGCAAGCATATCAAAAGGTATACAAACGTGTGAACGCTTGTCCTGATTTTCATACGTGAAATCAACAGCTGTGCAAATCCAACGAATGGAAGCACATCATAAATGGAGACCCTTTTTATTTGCACTACAGGACGACATGTTTGCTGTGTCAGTAACATCGTGTAAGCACTTCCAAGATTATAACAGCACAATAACTCAGTCGGTTAAAGACTCCATGTACAATGTACTGAGTGTAGTATCTTTGTGTCGCCCAAGACTGCTACAAATTTCAGCCTGTTGGTAATTATAACTAATTCCTCAAGCACTAAAACATTTATGCCAGGGCCCGGGGAACAGTTTAAAAAGTAGGGGAGGGACTGAGATCTGAGATGAGTGGCATGAATATGAAAACAAAACTGATAAAAATTATTTTATGCTTCTATGGTTGGGGGGTGGTGAGGGATAAAATAAACGAAAAATCTTACGTCCTTATTTTCTCGCAAAATCTTGAGGTGAAAAACTTCCAAAGTTTTCACATCGGTTTCTGTTTTAGTGAGGTGAATTGTTTAGCCACTGACAGCAGGTCGATTTTATCCGTGCGTTCCTTGTGCACTGTAAGGATTGCTAAGTTATTAAAGCGGCATTGATTCATTGAAGTACGGAGACACGTTTTGATGCGTCTTGCAGTAGAAAATGAGCGTTCCCCAACAGCATTTGTAGCAGGACAGACAAGAATGAGTTTCAAGAGAATTTCAACCTCTGACACGAGAAGCTTGTTAGCAGAGTCCACTTTTCTGTATGCACGATACACATCTTCGAAGCAAGTTTATTCCTCACGAGGCATCATCTCTTTGAACAAGAGAAGATTAGCTTCAAAATTTGGCATGTTGATGTCCTCAGTGTAGTTGCCTTTAAGAAATGAAAGTTCCTCTGAATATTCCGCGTTGCATAGGCATTTAACCAACAGACTCTCCATTTCCATGTGAGCTTTAAACCCTGGCTAATCAAATCTGTTTTTAATTGTTGCCACACAAATGTCAATTGCCTCAAAATAAATTTGGCGGTATTTATCCTCAACGCTGGTGGCGAATTCTGGGTTTTAAGTACCAATTTCAAGCCTTCCAGGAGCTCTCCTCATGAGGTATTGGTCTCCTTAAAACTACTAAAAACCTCTTTACCCTTCTCTGTTATATAAATTGCCTCAAGACTGGACGTTGCCATTGTCCAGATCATGGCATGTGATACAGCTTGTTGGAAAGAGATAATTAATCAGGCTCGGCGATGGAGATAGCCTCGGGCGTTAGAAAGTGACATATAATCCTACCCCATGAAAGTCCAATTTTGGGGGTCGGAAATCTAACATTTTTAACTGGTGCAATCCGGGACGTATTTCTACGTAGTGATGGTTCATTTACATCTTGTTCTGTTGCTTTGATTTTCACGACAGAAAAAAAATGCATTGAAATGTTGATCTGTTTTCATGCCCTGTAGAACGCTACGCACTAGTTCGGCATTCTTTTGGCCGTCTTCAGCTGCCATGCTTGACTTCTGCAAAGTCTTAGATAAGTTGTCAGTATGTCTGAAAATCATTTCTCCCAAATTCACAGCAAAAAAAGTCAAAGTTTTGCATTTGAGACGTAACACCAATGATTCTGGCTCTAGTTTCAGAGTCACTCTTTCCTTCGAGACAAGTCTCCCATTCAGTTTGTAGTGGTGTGTAATTGTCCAAGACTCGGCGTAAGCTTTCTGCTCGAATCGTCCATCTGGTTGGACAAAAACCTTGAGTCCTGACGTTTCCAGCTGGATTTGGTTTTTCAACTCCTCCTAGATTCCTTGGCGCTTTGGAGATAATATCAGTTTACATATTTCCCTTGTAGTATCCATACAATCACACAGGAGTTTTGATCATTCAGTAGTGTCTTTTACAGCTAAGCTTAGTGCATAACCATGACAATGCGTTAGGTGGGCTTTCTTGACCTCTGATAAGATCTGTGCAGCAACACCATTTCTGGCCCCTGCTTAACGGCAACAACATACTTTCCACAAGGAGGGGGCATGCAGTATGTTGTGTGACCGCTGGCCTGGGGGAGGGGTCTAAGGGGAGGGGGTGTCCCCCTCGCCTTGGAAATTTTTTTTTAGGTGTCCTTGCATGCAATCTGGTGCCGCATATGTTACCTTTTGAAGTAAAATTTGTGTTAAAAAATTTACGTATTTTTAGGAACTAAAAAATAGGCATCAGTGAGGGGGGCATGGCCCAATGGGGTGTCCTCATCCCCTCTGAAAACTTTTGAAAAATTCGATGTCCTTACATGCCATCTGGTGCCAAATATGCTACCTTTTGAAGAAAATTTGTGTTAAAAAAACTTACGTATTTTTAGGAACTTAAAAAAAATCGGAATCAGTGAGGGTGGGCATGGCCGAATGGCTTTCCCCTCTGCGTACGCCACTGATTGAATGATCCCATATTTATGTGAGGCTCCTACAGATGTTTGGAGATGTATGTCTGTTTTCGGAAAGCGTTGTGATCAGAATAGTTTCATGTATAATTACATTTTTAATGGTCATGACAAGGAGTGCAAACCATGACGCATGCGCGCGAAAAGCGCCGAAATTTTGTCATTAAATAAGATTTCCCTGACGAAATCTACATTCAGAATCTGCATCGAGACACTTAACAATTGCCCAACAAACCTACATGTCACTCAAAAAGTCAGTCAAGTAGAGCCACGACACTACTCTTTTACGCAAATGTGGGGGGACATTTGATATTGTGTCCCCCACCCATCGAAATGTGGGGGGACTTGTCCCCCCGTCCCCCCAGGATTGACGCCCATGCAATGATTCATCTTAAGATAACACTATGCCTAACATTTTTAAAGGTCTTTTGAGTGGACACTACTGCCCTCTCATAACTTGCCATAAAAATATTTTAATCTCTAAAAGTGGACAGGGAATTCTTAGATAACAGGATGCCTAACATTTTCAATCGTATTTTGAGTGGAAAACTGCACTCCCATAACTTGCCATAACAAATATCTTAATCTGTAAAAGTGTACAGGGAATTCGTACTTGAAGCCGAGTTGGTTTGGGGCCGACTTGGCTTACGCCGACTTGGCATTGGGCCAAGTTGGTTGGGCTGACTTGCGGATAGTTTCAAAACGTGCGTGGAAGTTAGCGAATGCTTTTAGTACTGTCAGACATGGATATTACTACTTGATAAATATGTACCGATATATTACTATTTTCATGTCAATATTGTTACGGGCAATCTCGGCCTCTTATTTTGAAATTCGATAAGTCATTTTGAAACTCGACATGTTATTTGTAATTTCGACATCTCATTTTTGATTTCGACATGCCACTTTGATACTTGATATGTCATTTGTACTGTTCGGTATTTAAGACACCATCAGTGCTCCGTAATAATACAGTAATACAGTAAATGTATCTAAGGGAAGTTACCATTACATGAGCAAGTTTTGACCAACATAGTAACCAAGGAGTTTTACCCAACCAAAAAATTGTCCAGTGTTTTAACAGTGTACACACACCCCAGGAACATTCCCCTGTAACTGTGGTAGACGCCACACATGCCCAGTGGTTGGCAAGAACACCCTCATCAACATTTTGGGTCCTAACAGCAACAGATTCACTGTTAACGAACACTTTACCTGTAGATCCACGAATGTGGTTTACATTTTGCTTGTGGACGTTGCAACTGCCTGTATGTGGGCGAGACCAAACGTCGCCTTTCTGACCGAGTCACTGAACACCTCAGGTCCATCAAGCGAAACCTCCAAGGTTATCCGGTAGCCACACATTTCCATCCCCCATTAACATGCTCGGTAAAGGACTTGACCGTCATCGCAGCAATAATGTGCAGAGGTTCTAACCATGATCGTCTGACTGCTGAAAACCGGCTAATCATGAAACTCGGAACCCTCTCTCCACACGGTCTTAACGTTAGTATGGACCTTTTTAAAGGGGAACAGTAGTAGCCATTTGACCCTTTACATATGTGTAGTATACATATAAATACTGCAGATAATCTTTACCTAGTGGACCTTACATGAAACCGTTATTAAGAAGAATATATTTCATATACATATATATATATATATATATATATATATATATATATATATATATATATATATATATGTTTATGTAAAAGTCGAATCAACCTGTATTAATTAGTCGCATAGAGACCTTAGGCCATTTAACCTCTAACATAGGCACTTGCCTTATACTGAAAGAGGATTTAATATATGAATGGAAAACTTAGCCTCAAACAGGATTCGAACCAGCGACCTAATTTTTTAGGTCGAACTATTTTCCATTCCAGCGCGTGTACTTTGACTATTTTAAACCTCCCAACTTCAACTACTTCAAGTTCATTTCGTTGATCAAAAAGAAAGGACACACCCCTTACATCTTTTACATTCTCTCTTCTGTAATACAAGTAGGATGGGTAGGAGTAAATCACACAACAAACTAGTGTAACTAGAAATTGATTTTGCATGACAAATTCTACGTAGCCTCACCATGAGTTCGAAATACGGAGTTTTTTTATGAATGTCACATGGGATTGGGAGGGGAGGGGGGCAGGTCCTGTCTAAAATAGCGAATTACCTCTTTGTTATTTAAGCTGGCTGCTTAACTTTGTATTTCCAAACATTCATGCCGCTAGAATTCAATAGGCTCGTTTAGCCAAAGTTCCCCGGGAAAAGGCCATTTTCCGGGGTGAAAAATATAGACGTATTATGACGCCTGTTGGCTAAATCCTCCTATTGCATTCTAGCGTCATGGTAAGGTTCAAACTCATAGCCAGGCGGTGGGGTTGGAGGATCGGGTAGAGTGGTGACCTCTTAAAAACATTCCCACTAAGAAAAGAAAATTTTTATTTTCCTGAAGCATTTTAGCACATTTTCCCCCTCTAAAAGTTTTGCCTTAAGATATCTCTCGGCTTTCGGTACCTTATCTGGCTACCCGCCTGGTGAAAGTGCACATCAGATTTTAAAGTTGGGACTGCCGGAAAAAGGTTTTCATACGGTATACATAAAACTCAGTAGCTTGTGACAAGCAATTGTGTCCTGGCTATTCGATTGTTAAGTGAAAACTCAATTAAAAGTAGCCCTCGTTCGGCGTAAAACTGACACTTTAGAACACCTAATACTGGGAATGGAAAATGGTTCGACCTAGAAAGATTAGGTCGCTGGTTCGAATCCTGCTTGAGGCTAAGTTTTCCATTCATATATTAAATCACCTAAAACTGGGATAATACTGCCCAGTACGTCGACCAAAGGTTATACGAGATCTGTGTTACAAAGAAACATGCACTTTATATCTGTAACAACTATTCATCAACTAGGATTTTGCGTCCTTCCAAAAGCATCTTAACAAAAAAAATTATCACAGCACATGTAGTATGTAGGCATTATTAGGTTATACCAAGGCAACCTGTGGTATTTGGTAATACGGACTTCTTGCCCGTAATACTCCACAGGGTTGATTATCGACTAGTCCCCTTCATCCAGACAAGGGTCTGTCACGTACTTTGATTGCTAGACGTAAATGCCAGACCCAAATACTGCCGTTTTCCATTGTTGTCACCTCCATCGATCGTTGTGTCTCTTACGGAGTCGCCAGGCTCTTAGGGAGCCAATTGGCCAAAGTTGCAGTTCAATATGGTCGAAAAACGCCAATGTAAATCCATCAGTATTAATAGATTAAAGTCTAAATGCTTATAATCGTGAATATGATGTGAAGCGAATGTGCTTTTTCATGATTACCCACCAAATATATTTATTCGTTTGTGCTGCAAGAGAGAATTTTGAGGCATAATTTTGTAAGCTAATACCTCCAATACACAAAATTTAGTGTGTTTGGTATTTAAAATGCGAATATGGCAATCGTGGTCCTTCATCTCTTGCAAATATTACGGGAGGGCAATGTGGACGAAATACAGATAAGATATTGTGTATTAATCTGAGGGCATATTGTGTGGGAAAAAATTCCCACTAGCGTATGCATCCGTATTTTCGTGCGTTACACATCACGGATAGTCCGTAGGACGATTCCAGAGACATAGCCGGCTAGGCTTCGCACGGTAATTTCGAAATTGTAAACGTTAACTACAATTCATGTTAGACAGCTCCAACGTTCATCCACGATTAGCCAGGTAAGTCCATTAGACAAGTGATATTCTTGTTTTGAAACGTTCGAATTGAACAGTTGTCTCAATTACGAATATGCAAAAACCCCTGTCAGGTTTAGCATGTGACTAGTAACACACAAGTACCAAGTATCGCCCACTTTTCGTATCATTTGTACTTAAAAATCTTCTACAATTCATGTAAAAAGTGCCTCTTTAAAGCAAAATATAGGCTAACGTCACCGTTTTAAAAACTTAATCCAAACTTAAATTTACAATGTTACTGATAACCCTCTTAAATAATTGAGGAGTATAATAATATGAACCGGAAAGCCAAAAGGCTTAGTGATTCCCTGCCGATGAAATGTATGTTTGTTACCGCGTTTTCAAATTGATAGTGTTTCATAAACTACTTTCTTTACCAATTTGGCATAGAATGTCTAGGATCCCTGGGCAAAGATCAAAGACACTAATACCATATTAATAGGCTATTGACCTCAATGACCTCAAATGACTTTTCACCAGTCCTTCACTTAATATGGGCCATCCACACTCTGCTCAAGATATAGCCCTTGCAAAGTTTCCACTCCTGAACTTTGTGACCCCAAATGACCTCAGACCTCCACCCAATGTGACATGTGAATGGCCCGTATTGATTAAATGATCAAAAGGGATCATTTAATCAATATGGGCCATTCACATGTCGAGTATGAGATTCATCAAAGTTACCTGCTTGAGATATCATGTTAGTAAATTTAACTTTTGACCTCTGGTGACCCCAAATGACTTTGACCTCCACCAGAAACAAGAGGGATCATTTAATCAATACAGGCCATGCACATTCTAAGTATGGAATTCATCAAAAATCGCTGTTTGAAATATCATGTTAAAAAGTATTTGACCTCTGGTGACCTGAAATGGCCTTTGATCTCCACACAAAACAACATGGATCACCACTCAATGCTGGGCACCTACATGTCAAGTATGAGATTCCTTGAAGTTCCCTGCATGAGATATATTGTTTACAAGGGTTTAACCTTTGACCTCTTATGACCCTAAATGACCTTTGACCTCCACCAAAATGATGAAGATCATTTACTTTATATGGGCCATCCACTGCTAAGTGTGAGATTCATCAAAGTCCCCCTGCTTGAAATATCATGTTGACAAGATTTTGACCTTTTGACTTCTGGTGACCTCAAATGACCTTTGACCTCCACAAAAAACAACAGGGATCATGTATTTAATGTGGGTTTATCCATGGTTCAGGGTAAAAGGGTAAAAGGTATGCTCCATGCCAAACACACTTCCATTCAAATACTTTCGATAGGTCTGGTAACTAAATTCATGCACATATAGCCTAGGCTAGGCTATATCTGATATTCAAACTAAAATACACAATTTGTGGACCAACTTTTCTCCCTATAGTGGGTTCAGCTGCTACAAATCACTGTTCGAACCAACTTCTTAAATTCCTATAACTGCACATCCTATTTTCTATTTGTATTGACTAAACAGTTTGGGTGCAAATACTAAACTAGGCATAGTCTGGGCCTAGGCTGTAAATTTAGAAGAAGAAGATCATTTACTTTATATGGTCCATCCACTGCTAAGTGTGAGATTCATCAAAGTCCCCCTGCTTGAAATATCATGTTGACAAGATTTTGACCTTTTGACTTTTGGTGACATCAAATGACCTTTGACCTCCACACAAAAAACAACAGGGATCATGTATTTAATGTGGGTTCATCCATGATTCAGGGTAAAAGGTATGCTACATGCCAAACACACTTCCATTCAGATACTTAGGCCTAGTAACTAAATTCATGCACTTATAGATTAGGCTAGGCTATATCTGATATTCAAACTAAAATATACGATTTGTGGACCAACTTCTTGTCTGCCCATAGTGGGTTCAGCTGCTACAAATCCCCGTTCTAACCAATTTCTTAAATTCCTATAACTGCACATCCTATTTTCTATTTGTATTGACTAAACAGTTTGGGTGCAAATACTAAACTAGGCATAGTCTGGGCCTAGGCTGAAAATTTAGGCCTAACTTTATGCTCAACAGTATAGCTAGAATTACAATCATAGTAAAATCCTGTGCACATTCGGCCACTGAGATCTCTTTGTAAATAGTACAAAGTTTGAAGGCAGACCGTGGCGACCACTCATACATGCAGCATATAGCCTACAGCAAAACTGACACATGATGAAGAACAAATATGGCTCTGGGGCGGTAAATCAAAAAAGGGTATGCCAATTACTTTCCTTAAATTTCTTTATTGCTGCAGTTAATCGCGTCTGGGCCGATATTTTGAGGATACTGGGCGCTGTTTCAGTTTATCGAAAAAAGCGCTCGGACGCTGTATTGTCTATATATGCAGTAGGCACATTGGTAGATGGAAAAGCTGTGTCTTCTCGAAAAACAGCGCCCGGATATAAGAGTTAAGTCATAGGGCGTAAATAGCGCCCCCTCTCTCGGTTAATGCAAAGACTGCATCCGATGACCCTAATGACCTTTGATCTCTACCAAATTTGAAAAAAAGATCATTAAGTCAATATGGGCGAATCACCTGCAAAGTATGAGAGTAACCAAAGGTACCTTGCTTAAAATATCATGTTAACGACATTTTGACCTTTTGACCTTCTGGTGACCCCAAATGACTTTTGACCTTTACCAAAATCAATAGGGATCATCTTCCTAATATGGGCCATGCACATCAAATGTATGACATTCCTTGAAGTTACACATCTTGAGATAGAGTGTTTACAATCAATCTACAATCTCCAATCTCCAGCAATCTCCAATTTACCATTTGACCTCTGGTGACCCGAAATGACCTTTGACCATTATCAAAAACAATGGGGATCATCTACTGAATAAGGGGTATCTACATGCTAAGTATGAGATTCCTTGAGGTTACCGTTCTTGAGATAGAGTGTTTACAAGCAAAGTGTCACATACACACACACAGGCGGCATTAACATCGCAAGGATTCCTCTACAGTATTTCAAGGAATCAAGAAAACATTCGCATTCCTTCAAAGAAGCCAGTTTATGTTGGTTTTTGTAACCGAGGAGGTACTGTGGGGAAAGTGTTCAACCCATGTTTTTGACCAATGAAAGATGTTCTTTAGACACGGAATGACAACATCGTGTGTGATCAAAAATAAATGCACTGTGACGTCATTGCTATGGAAACCTAAAAAGTTCGTTGTCCTTCTTTTCCTATTTTTTAAGTACAGAACCTAAGCCGGTTGTTTGCGATCCCTGGAACGGTGGCCCGTCAGTGAATTTTGTATACATAACCTAACTTTAAAGCTTAGGCCTAAAAAAATTAGGAATAGATTAAAGGCTGAACACCAGTGCCGGATTTACGGCGGGGCCCACCGGGACCCAGGCCCCGGGCCCCCCACATTTGGGTGTCCAAAAAATGGAGGCATAAGATGCCTTACCGTCCGTCCGTCGACGGTCAACGTGTAAAATACGGACAGTTGTTCGGAACTCCACACTGAACAAAAGTGGTCTTCCATAAATACATGGGACCTATAAAGATGCACGTTCTTTATTCTACGGCATTTGCGTAACTTGTCACACACGTGACACCACAAACCCTATGAATTCAGTGTTTACAAATGTATTCTGCACAAAACAAATTGGCATCCCTATAGACATTTGGATGACGTTCTAGCTATCAACCACCGATCATGTGATTCATGCCCACTTCAGTGTGTCCAGCCGAGGAAGTCTTCAGCTCGTGATTTCTGTTTCCATAATCATCGAACAATCGGTAAGTATGAATAGCCCATATGAATTTTTTATATAGTTAAAATGTAAAGTCACCATTCAATCCGAGGAGTAAAAGGTTCCTGGAGGAGCATTAGAACAAAACAACGTAATAACAAAAACCACTTTATATATAAATTGTGACAATAGTCAAATTCCAGAACATGATATTTCAAAATTGAAAATGTTTAGATGCAACTTGCAAGGCCTGGGAAGTGCCATTTCCAGCGATCTGAGAAGCATTTTCGACACAAATTTTCTTGCACGCTACTCGCCAACTCATGGTGGCGCTCCGCTTATTATAAAGTGGGCCCAATCGTGAAAGGGCCCCAAACTATTCTGGGCCCCGGGCTCCCCAAAGGCTAAATCCGGCCCTGCTGAACACACTATGTTAAATTGAGTGACATGAAGTATTTGCGATCCTGTGAAACCCTATACCTAAGAGGTGGTAGAAACTCCAGAGATGATTGACGGCGTTCTTGGAATGAGACAAAACTGTTGTTATCAAATTTTCAGAATCGCAAATGTTTATAAACGCCACCTCCTTGATCAAGAATCGATCAGCGCACACCGAAGAGTAAAACATACCACGTCACAGAATTTTCTTAATCGGTAGGAAACTGAACATATCACGCAGGAGCATGTTCTTCTCGTCTAGTTGTAGTTATTGGTACTGGCTAAGAAACTACTTAAATAGCATGGGCAAAAGTGTTACTCCAAAGAGTTTCCTTCTACCTGAGGGAGATGATTTTAATGTACACAGAATATATGTATACATTTAAACATATACATATTTAATAAAACGGTAATCTCTGCATCTCACCTTACATTTGAGAATATGGCACCACCTAACCTAGTATCCTAGTCATTTATCCGTGTCATAAGTGATGTATCTTGCCAGCCAAGGCTCAATTTTTTAACCTAAATTAGCACTGCATCCATCCATCTATTCTATCTCTCAAAACGATATGTCCACCTTTCGTGTCAGCCAATTGGATTGCTTATTTCGGGTATTTTCTTGCACGTCCATATCGGGTTAGCAAGCGATATAAGGCCTGTCCACACAGGATGCGTTGCGTATACGTCACGTTCTTTTTTCCGCATCCTTCCGGATACGTCAAGACGCATGCCTGTCTGTATAGGATGCGTCAATTTCGATACTTCAGTTTGAGATGCAGTGTGTAGTTTTCAATGACAAATACGCTGATTGACGAATAAAGTGTATGTAGGTCATAGAAAGGTTCACAGTATATATTCAACACATGCCTGCCGGTGACAACTCGGCCCCCAGTCTCCCGAATGAGACTTGTATTTGAATGATTACACCTTCTCTCTTTAAACAGGAAAACAACACCGGCACCGACATGAGCATACACAGTAGGCCTACGTATAATGGCACACATGACCCTCATGAAGTGTCGGTAATTTACATATCTGCATTATACACAGTGGCGTAGCTAGAATTTTTGTTTTTGAGAGGGGCTCTGGGCTTGAGATTTTTATGGGGGTGTCCGTTTACTATCTAAGAGGAGCCCCACCATGAGGTGACACGTAGCGTACCAAGAAAATATGAGATTTTAATACATCCTAAATTGCCGCCCTTGCCACTGGCCATGCTGATAGCAGCCATCAAGATGTGCAATTTTTGTGAAAAATGTAAAATTTGATTTGATTTTATTCTCAAACACATTAAGTTTGTCACAATCTATCAGAATTTGTACAAAATTATGCAGAGTGGACTTATCCCGATGGATTTCAGTCAGTGGCGTACCCAGGATTAATCTCACGGGAGGGGGGGGGGGGAGAGGCATGCAGTATATGTTGCATAATCGCCAGTCTGATAAGGGGTGAAAGGGGAGGGGTGTCACTCTCCCCTTTGAAAATTTTTGAAAAATTAGGCATCCTTATATACAACCTGGTGCCACATATGTTACCTTTTAAAGTAAAATTTGTTTTAAAAAATTAAAGTATTTTCAGGGACTAAAAAAATCGGCATCAGTGAGTAAGGTTGCCCAATTGCCTCCCCCTTTGTACGCCACTGATTTCAGTAGATTGATTGGAATGGAGATTTTCCACAGCCCAGAGTCTATCATTATCAAGTTGAGTAGCCCAGTCGAATGAATGAATTTTTTGTTCAGATCGCCTGTGGGGTCGCTGGGGGTTGAGGGGAGGGGCTCGATCCCCTAAGCCCCCCGTTGCTACGCAACTGATTATATACACTGCATTTTGTATTTATATCTTCTCATGTGCCACGAAATATCCCTGTGCAGCCATATCTAGAGTCCAGACTACCCCTTCTCACCACCTTATCAATGAATACAACTGTTTTTCCACTATCGAAGTCAATAATATCGCTAGGGTGGTGAGTACCCAAAGAATCATACGCCTATACATTCTCAATGTAAAAAAAATGCAAGAAATGAGCTTTTCTACCCATCTTGCAGACGTTTTATTGTGATTTTGAGGTCAAACATAGCATCATTTTGCATCCAGATCCTGTTAAATTTTATTTCATGAAAGGAAAACATGAAAGAAATCAAAGTTGACGCAAGTTGACGTACGTCAACTCTGTTTCTGAACGCACATGGACTTTGCCAAAAATTTACCCATCCGGAAGGATACGTCAACTTTTTTTTTCCGCATCGAACGTGACGCAACGCGTCCTGTGTGGACGGCTCCATTGATTTACGTGCAAAGTGATAAAAGTGACGTGACGTAGACGGATCGTGACGCGACGCAACGCATCCTGTGTGGACAGGCCTATACTCTCTTTTGATTACACTATAACCTGTTTAGCTCAAAGACGCCTCATTGCCACTTCGGCATTCCCCCTTTAAAGCGTTTAAAGCAGGGGTGGGGAACCGCAGGTCGCATGCGGCCAGCGAGACTATTCATAAAGGTAAATTCAGAATTACTTGAAAGGTAATTGATAATTATCTTTTAGCTCATAGTGCCTATAGTTTTTCCTGCTTACACCACTTTCCGCATATTTCATGTAAAACTGCTGCAAAACACTACCAGTTTATTACTACAAACCTTAGTATCCACAAAATAGCATCCCCACCGTTTCGTTAGACACAAACCAGGTCAGAATCTTTGTACATTTGGTAGTATCGGAAGATTTGAGTGGAAGTTTACATAGCAAGTGCACTAACAGGTGTATAGGCCTATCTATCGCATTAAGTACTAAACTCGGTGGACACTGTATTTATTCCGGTTGATTGGGTGGGGGTAGGAACTGTTCCTCTGAAGAGTGAATGAAACGTTAAAAAGCGGAATAAAGTTGGTTTTAAGATACGCGTTTTTTCGGCGCACTTCGCGCGTATTTTTCGTATGTGCTCATTTATTATTACTACTAAGTCAAATGGTCAAATTGTGAAATTTCTGGTCTGTGTATCCTTTGGGATTCAATTTCATTTAAAGATGATGGATGACCATTGTATTGCCTAAAAATTTGTATAAACACCAGAACCCCTAGGGACTTTGGCCCACCAGGACCTGTTTAGGACCCTGGCCTGCGCCCCATGGAAAAGCTTGTAGCGCCCTCACTCTGGCCCGCCAGAGGAGAAACGTTAGCCACCCCTGGTTTAAAGCTTTATTTTTGGTAAAATACTACTTATCCTACATCTGTTACCACTTACCATACAATCAAACCTAATTTAATATGAACCTCCGGCACACCTGTTGGCCCGCAAATAACGCCGGTTAATTAAGGTTATACCCAATAGGCCTACCGTATCGTAACTCTCTCACGCCAACGGTAAAAATTTGTATCGGCGTATAACGGCAATCTGAGAGGTACATTTATTCACTAATGTTTCTTGGGATCCCACCGTGAATTCCAGTTATCATTCTGGATAATTTTCGTCCTTTCTTGAACGTGACTTTGTGGCAAGCATTACCTACTTAAGTATACTCTGCTAGTGATGAGCCCCGAAAATAATCTGTCTGAGCGAAGCGCGTCTAGCAATAGCATAACATTCTATGGCTTGTAACCTAACAAGGTCACAAAAAGAAATTTTGAACTCAAATCTTTGGGTATCCTATTAAAAACTTCAGTCAAAAGTTGCAAAATTATTCTTTGCTAGGTAATATCCTCCCACATCACGTAAGAATTATTTTCATCGAATTCAAGAGACTAATCCAATAACCACGGTCTAAATTACCCGTGCATACCTCGTGTGCGAACACGTCAATGAGTTTTTGGAGAGTCGGCCAATCCCCTCCCCCTTTACACAAGACTGTTGTCATCAATTTTTCAGAATCACAAATTCTTATAATACGACCAAGAATCGACCAACGCAAACCGAATAGTAAAACAAACCACGTTACAGACATTTTGTTAATTGGTAGGAAATTGTGATTTAACACATGACGCAGAAGAATGTTCTCGTCTAATTCTACTTATCAGTTTATTGGTAAACTAAGAAACTACCTTAAAATCGCACGAGGCAAAAGTGTTACTCCAAAGGGTTTTCTTAAACCTGAGGGAGACAATCTCAATGTACACAGGGTATATATATATTTATTTATTTATATATATTATCTATATATTTATATTATATATATATATATATATATATATATATATATATATATATATATATATATATATATATATATATCAGTGTTGTATCCGAGGCCGACTTATCCGAGACCGAGACCGAGACATGACCATCAGAGACCCAGACACGACTATCCGGGACCGAGATGGAGACCTGCTAACCGTTTGTATTAATGTTAGTAGTCTAGTAGTGCTACAGTCCTTCCCTTGTACGTACAATATATATATATATATATATATATATATATATATATATATATATATATATATATACCGGTACTTACGTCACAGTCGACGTGAGTCAACGTAGAGTCCAGGGCCATATATGGATATATAGGAACTCTTTAATTCAACGCTGTGGACTAGCGCGCGCTAGCACCAGAGCAAGGGTGGAATTAAGGTTAGCTGAACCAGGAGCCAGCTTCAGTCAAAAAGTATCTCCTGATTTTTTGTGCAACCGGGAGACACTTTGTGATGAACGCATGTACTGAATGTCGTGTTTAAACTTCACACCTGTAAATCATGGTCTATTGTGTCATATAGATATACTCGTGGCTGGGTTTGAGCATGAGCACCTGCCCAGGGTCCCCATACTAAGCCCCCCCCCCCAAACTAGGTTATCGTAATTTTAGGGTCATCAGGAGACGCCGTCCAGCTGAAATGTCAATATCTTTATACATGAGCCCCTAAATGTTGTGCATAATTGGGAGGGTGTGAAGAGAGAAGAATTTGAAGGGATGGGATATTGTTCTCAGATTGCTCATAAATTAGTTAACTTAAAGTTTCATCGAGGAAGTTGGGGAAAATACATCACCAAAATTTTCGGGCACTTAATATACTGACAGAAAATTAACAGAATGAAATCGAAAGAAAAACAGATGAACATTATTGTAGAGCTAGAAATATCGATAGTTTCATACGAATGAATGAATTTGGCCGAATTCTCTTTTCACTTCAGCCAGGAAAACCTAATTTTGTTGTTGGAATTTTATTCGCCCAGCCCGGTTAAAACACCCTGACAAGTCACTCTCCCCTTCGTTGGGGAAAAGAATGAACTCGGTGTGGCGGAATAGCCTGAGAGTCAAGAATATTGTGTTCACAAAACGCATGCAATTCCAACCATGAGGATCAAGTGCTCGCAAATGAATGTCGCTACTAAACATCGCTGAAAATGGCAAAAAACTTTCCTATATTCAGAATGCCGTAGTCTCAGTTTTCAGAAATTTCGATATTTGTATTCTTTATGAATTATACTAATCGTAAAATTGTAGTCCTAATCGGCATACACTTCCCGACGAAGTTCAAATGTTTTTTAAAAACAAATAATAAACAAAACAATAAAATTTTCGCACGCTCCTCGCTCAGTTAGCTGCACGGGTTAATAGTGCTAGGTCCGCAACCATGGGGACACATGAACCCCTTATTGGCTTACCGAGAAAAAAATGAAAAAAAATCAGTAATATACAAGCCTGTGATGTCGTTTCATACCCAAGCAAATCGTGGATGAGAAGTGCCAATTCTGCTGAACTAGGAGGTGTTTCCATCCAAAATTTTCATAAGTGCTTCGCGCCAACCATCGGTGGCGCTCCGCTTACGTACTGTTCTCCATTGCGTACCGAAGTCACAAAGGTGTCCCTCTTTGCCCAAACCCTAGATCCACATTTTTGAATTCTTATGCCAGTTGATCCAAGAGTTTACCCCCACCCTATTCCTTTTCGACAAACCTTAGTCCCTCCGCCATCACACTTTGTTTCTCATCACCTTACCCAACATGACATCCGAACAAGGTCTGAAAATAAGCCCTTTTTTCTGAAATAAATATCGTCCCAAACGCCTTATGGCTAAGTCCAGTCTAGTTTCAGTTTTTTTTTTTTTTTTTTTGTTACTTTCATTGCGGTTCTGTAATACAAAGTGACTAATTCCAACAGCTGAATGCACGCAGCTGCACCTTGTTAGTTTTTTTTTTTTTTGAAAAAATAAAAAGCTTCACCCTCAGGCCACTACCCTGAGTTCTTGACAATCTAAAATTTATGGTCTGTATTTAAGCGCCCAGCCGCTGAAGAGGTAGGTTTACGCATATAGCCCAATCTATCATACCAGTTCTTTTTTCAAAGAGCCAAATGACCGTCCCAGGGGCCCCCGCATAGGTTTGTGCCCAGGGCACCCACATTCGTTAATACGGCCCTGGATATACTGCTAATATGGCAAAGGCTTGATCACCATGGTGACGATTAAAGTTATGGTTGTCAATCCCAAATGTTGACATCTTCCATAGATGTTCATTAGTCTGGATATTCTCTGAGTCTGCAACAATTCAAAGTGATAAAATCCTTAAGAAAAAATTGCTTGTTCCGGAATGCTGCACTGTAATTAAGAAACATGCAGTGTCAACGGACTGAGGCCCTTGTCTGTGAGGTCCAGAGATCTCAGTAATACAATGTGGATACCATATAGTAGCCTGCAAAGCATAGTGTTGTCATTCCATCTTTGAAAACTTTAATGGTGACAGAGTCACAGAGGGGCTGGTTGTGTGTAGCATAGTTTAGATTTCTCTCTTGGCAGCTTGACTGGGGACCACAAAGGGTGGGAGGGATTTCGTAAATCCTGTTCCCTAGTGGCCTGCTGCTATGTACTCAATTTTAATTGAAGGCATAGGAGTACGAGGCGGGGGGCAGACTGTCCCCCAGGAAGTTTTCTGAGGACGAAAATTCGGGCGGGAAACGACGAAAATTCGGGCACAGAATAGGCCTAGGTGAAGTTACGGCAAAGATGAAGTAAAATAGAAAAGATTGCCCGAATTTTCTACTGAGTTTCCGAATTTTTGATCGAATGCACGAAAAATGTGCAAAAATTTTCTCGCGCTTTTCGCGCATGTAGTGGATTGGTGGTCTATTTCATGCACCTGAACTGCAACGAAACTCGGGCAACATTTTGAGATTCGGGCAAGAAATTTTCTGCCCCTCCCCCCCCCCCCATTGGAAGAGTCCCGTACGTCTGTGATCGAAGGTAGTGTAAGGTTCCAACAACTCCATTGGATTTTGGATCAACTTGGAGACTAGAGTCATGGCATGACTTGGATTCTCGTAACAGCAGGGAGTTCAACTGGTAACAGTAATATAGGGAAAATAAAAAACAAAATTTCAAGTTTTGACATGCCGCAAATGCCACCTTGTCAACAAAGTAAGACTCTGCATGCTTAAGAGT
The DNA here is from genome assembly GCA_029531755.1 of Holothuria leucospilota. Taxonomy (NCBI): domain Eukaryota; kingdom Metazoa; phylum Echinodermata; class Holothuroidea; order Aspidochirotida; family Holothuriidae; genus Holothuria; species Holothuria leucospilota. The sequence goes on along the minus strand of CM055972.1, from coordinate 29,577,958 downwards.
ATGTGTTAGAGAACAAACAAAACATTGGAAGGCACTTTAGAACAAATATAATTAGAAACGACTTTAATTTTACCTCTGTACAGCTCTCCGAGAAAGGAGAACATTGCAGATACACGTATGTAGGTTAGGTTCTCAGCGTACATAAGTGCTACACGTTAGGCAATTCAGCACAGCCAGGATATTCTGAAGAAAATTACATCGTAGAGAAGAAGTTTCAACCTAAACCTCGCAAAAGTATCGTAGATTGTTGTATGATGGTCTTTTGCACATGCCTTGTAAACGTTTTGACGTTCTTGGCCACGTGGAGTACTGTCGACGCTCTCCAATTATAGATCCTGCTTCGTGGAAAGAAGGTAATGTTAAACCCGGGTTAAACTGTCACACAACCCACGACACGACGGCGACCACCCACCGCTTCGGCTGTGGTCGTAGCGGTGTGGCCAGTTCCACGACTAGAGTTCCGTCGTGTCGTAAGCCGTCGGCTCGATTGACCATGTTCAATCGTAGTTGGATGCATTCCGTGCACCAGAATGTCTACGATTTATGCAAATTGTCTACGACGGAGAGTCGCAGGTAGTGGTGGTGTGACCCGGGCTTTACTAGTACAAATTCCCAGATAGCACAGTAACATTGGGCCAACATTGGAGAAAGGTTGTCCATTTTGTTGGTACCACATAGGAAAAATGTTGTTTGAAGGTTGGCTGCTCATTGTGCATCCGTTGGTCCAACATGTTGGCTTACCAATGGACCAACATCACGCCATTGTTTTCCCAACGTGTTGTTGCAGCAATGGGCCAACATTATGCCAATGTTTATCCAGCGTGTTGTCGAAACCAAGGGCCAGCGTTACGCCAACGTTTACTTAACATGTTGTAGAAACAGTGGCCCATCATTATGCCAACATTTACTCCGGTCCATTGTTGTAGCAAAGGGCCAACGTTGTTCCAGCGGTTGGGCTAATGTTATCTGATGGTTGGGTGCTCAGTGGAAAGAATGGTTGGTACAATGTTGTACCAACTAAACTATGCCTCGTTTTGTCTACAATTTCTCTTTAATTAACTGCTCATTATGGGAATCCATAGAGAAATATGTCAGAGAAGCTACCTTCTACAAGTCTAAAAAGCTGACAGCATTGCTAGTACTAGCCACTTTTAAAATGTAGTAGGATTTTTATTAAAAATTCACATATGAAATGAGATGATTGGTTCAGCTATTATATATATTCATTGAGACCTGTTTGTTAGTATTAACGATTGATAAACAATTTTCTTCGTGATATTTCAATGTTTCCTTCTTTATGTTGTATTGAACAATTGAGAAACATGACTTCCTGCAAGGATTCACCATTGTCAGCCACAATTAATTTTAATTAGACCTACCATTAAGTGATAAAGACAAATCTCATTTAAAAAATTCGGAATGCTCTAATCGTACGAAAGGTATGTAAACCTGGTGTCCAATAGAATTTCGCAGCATCTTAAACATTTTTCTCAAATTGTCTCAGCAAAAATTCCCACTTTGTTAGTGGACGTTTTGTAAAATATTCACTATGAAATGTAAAATTTAGAAATAGCTGCTATTAAAACAATTGTAGGTTGGGTTGATACCAAAATGACCAGCTCAGTATTTTTTCGGTGGTACATTGTTGGGCCAATGTTGGGCCGCTTACCATTGGCCAACCGAAACCAATGTGGGCCTTTAGCAATCCATCACCGAAATCCAGTGTTCGGGTTGGGCCAACCATAGGTTGTAGACCGACTTTTAAGTGTCCTCCAGATTCAGCACATCAGTCGAGGGATGACTTATAATTTAACTCTTTCAAATTGCCACATACACTATTGATCTTTTATATTTAACATGATAATATCACAGATAAGTGCCACTGATGAATTTTGAACCTCGATTTACTGCTTTGACAGGCCTATACATAAATTCTCTAATACTGTTTTATTACTGTATGATAGTAATGTTCGCCCAACGTTGGTTAAAGGAATGTGGCCCAACACTTGGTTGGTACATGTTGGCCCCACATTGGTTTAACGAGTAAGGCCCAACATTTGGTTGGCATACGTTGATCCAACATTGGTTCAACGAATAAGGCCTAACAGTTGGGCTGACTAATGTTCGTCCAATGTTGGTTCAATGTAGGCCTATGTGGTCTAACGGTTGGTATATGCTGGCCCAATGTTGTTTGACCGAAGGAAGCCCTATTGTTGGATGGATAATGTTGGCCTAACATTGGTTCAATTAATGAAACCCAAAAATTGTTTGGTAAATGTTGGCCCAACGTTGGTAAAATGTTAGAGTGCACAACAGTTGTTGAATACTGGTTGGCCTTGTGTTGGTCCAACATTTATGTGCCAACACAACTTATTGCCAACGCTTGCCAATATTTGCCGACCATTTCCAACGTTGGTCCAACATAGTGTGCTATCTGGGAAACGGATATGCAGAGAGCAGTAGATCAATTGTTCGATCAAACCATGTATTTTGGGATAATTTTTTTTTCCGTTGGGAGGTTAGAAACTTTGTGTAGGTCGATATAAATTTTGTTAATGCCAAGAACTATCACTCTAGAATTTTATCTTTGCCACGTATCTTTAATTGATACAGTGAACAGTTTGATCGAAATTCTGGTCAGGCTTAACAAAACAGTATTGCGTACACAGTACTGTACATAAAATCGAACGTTTCAGCCAACCACAGTTAGTATAACGTGATTGTATGGACTGGGAAGTCGAAATGTAATTGTATTCACAAGGAAGCTAAAGTATCTTGTAACGAAGTTTACTACATTTTACCGATATTTCCCATTTGTTTCCTCAAGCTGCAGGTCACAAATTTTCATTTTGTCATATTTTTGTGATATTTTTTGTAAATTGTACAATTACGTTGTCCATTTGAAGCCGGCTATTACAAAGACATTGCTTGCCTAAACATGGGCCACTTTGAAGAACAACTTTCTTTCTCAATATGCTGGCGCCCACCCTTTCATTTACAAAAGGTATACTGATAATATTGTGAGAGTAGCAACAGGGACCCGTCAAGATTTAGAGTCTTTCATCCAATTTGTTGAGTCCTTTTGTTATCAATTGGCAACCGCAAAAATAAGTCAAACAATTTAAACCCACTGATTCTCATAACTACCTTTTGTATCCCTCCAGCCATCCCAAATCCTGTACCAAATCCATCCCTTACTCACAACTTTTGAGGGCCAGAAGGATTTGCTCAGAAGATTCTGATTTTTCGACAGCTTCCAAAAATATGTTATCCTTCTTTGAGAAACGGCAGTATCCCACTCTGACGCTCTACATAGAATCCAAGGAACCAACAGAGCGGAGGCGTTGAGTAAAAAGACCAACACGACTACCAATCTACGCATTCCATTGGTAATGTCATATCACCCATCGGTCCTCATCATACGTAGAGATCCTTCGGCAGGACCCTTCAACCGTGAACTTTCCCTACAAGAATGTAGAGATCCTTTGTCAAGACCCTTCAACCTGTGAACTTTTCCCTGAACCCCCCCCCCCCCATTTCGGGCTTCCCATCCACTACAGGACATTCCAGGAACATTCCCCTGTAACCGTGGTATATGCAACACATGCCCAGTGGTTGACAAGAACGCCCTCATCAACATTTTTGGTCCAAACGGCAACAGATTCACTGTTAACCAACACTTTACCTGTACCTCCACGAATGTCTTTTACATTTTAGTTTGTGGACGTTGCAACTGTCTGTACATGGGAGAGACCAAACGTCGCAAGTCACTGAACACCTTAGGTCCATCAAACAAAACCTTCAAGGTTATCCGGTAGCCAAACATTTCATCCCCCGTCACTGTGCTCGATAAAGGACATGGTCGTTACCGCAGCTATAATGTGTAGAGGTTCTGACCGTGATCGTCTAACTGCCAAAAACCGGCTTATCATGAAGCTCGGAACCTCTCTCCACACGGTCTTAACGTTAGGATGGACCTTTTTTAACCCCCTCCCCTTTTGAACTTATCTTTTACCAGTTTTACTCAGCCTCCATATCGCAGTTTTCCACCGTGTTATTTTTTACTACCAGTTTGCCGTGCCTTCTTTTAATGTATTTTCTCTACTTTTGTTCAGTTGCATTTTTGCCACCTGATGAAGGGTTAATACCCTAAACGACGTGGAATTTTCCGCAAACTTTCTAGCACTTGTTACCACCTTTATCTACCTACACATTTCTATAGTGCTTCGCAGCATTTCGACCCTATATATATATATAAACATTAAAATATATATAAATGTATATATATATATATATAAATATATAAACATTAAAATATATATAAATGTATATATATATATGTGTGTGTGTGTACGGAATTTTAAAACTCAATGAACAGAGCTGTTACATTGGAGTCCGGACTCATATTCGATTCCGGACTGGAGTCCGTATTTTGCCGGACTCGGAATTGACCCGGAATGGGACATCACGGAATCGAAATTGGCACAGGATGGACTCAGCTGGACTCGGATTCGGACTCGGAGCCGATTCCAGTCGAGTTAACAAAAATGAAAGTTTCATTAATGTTACCTAGGCAACATTATTATTGGTGTTCAATTAAGCAAGTAAATGGTCACATACAGTCAACTAAATTACAGGGTCAACCAGAGTATGAAATTGACTTCTGAAATGTGCTGTTTTCATCATTAGTTTAATTGTAAATAGTACAAAAAGCTTTTGTATGAGGCTCTACATTGTCAAATGGCTGGACTCAAAACTGGCATGGAATTGGAAAGCATGGGATCAGAATTGGTTTGGAATCGGATGGTACTGGACCCGGAATTGGCCAGCAATGGTAGCCACTGGAATCGGAATTGTCCCGGAATTGCGTTAAGTGGACTCGGTTACGGCCCTGTAAATGAACAAGAATTGATAGGTTATACGAATGAATTATATTTAAGATTTAAGGCTAGTTTTTTTTTCTTAAATCGTAAGATTGATAGCAGAGGGTGGACATTGTAGTTTTGAAGTAAGAGAATTTGCCAGGCACAAGGAGGCTCAAAGTACGATATACACAACAGTGTAGATCCGAACCGGATTGCATGATTTTCCCACGAGTTTGTATCTTTGGTGTAAATAGTGGTGATATAAATAGAGGAGTAAAACAAACACACGTTATCAGTCAGTTATTGAATTGTATTCAGACTGAAGGTCACATGGTAGACATAATTACTCGTTCAGCGACCTCTGCAAAATGTGAAATCACGCGATTCCTTCCTACCGCGCCAAACAGTCAATGATACTATCTCTCTGTCTTTCTTGTCGTGTGTGTGACCGGCAATTTGTTGACAGGGAAAGAATTCAGCGTACCTGTATAAGGAGGTGTGGGGTCAACGCTTGCCACCCCTCCTCGATTTATCTTTGTTCAAATAAAACTGGCGGTTAAGTCCGATGTGCACTACTCGACCACGCGTTTTATCTTCATGCAAGTAGTGGAGAGAACAATCAAAGATAAAATAAAAATACCTTTATCAGTAATTTTTTATATTTGTTTAAACTCAAGATCCCAATCGTATAAATGATTGCTAGGTTCAGTGACACCTGTTTTAAGTCAAACTGAATAGCCCTAAGAGGATAACAGGTAAATGCTTTTCTTATTCAATGTTATTCCGTTTTGACCGTGTATTCTCTCAGTAAATTGTTTACCGAGGATGGTACCTGAAGCTAGTCTCCCATATTTGGCGGCCCCTAAAAGAAGACCAACGCGTGTACTTTGAGAATTTTAAACCTCCCAACTTCAACTACTTAAATTCATTTCGTTGATCAAAAAGAAAGGACACTCTCCTTAATACTTTTTATATTCTCCCTTCTGTAATACAAGTAGGATGGGTAGGAGTAAATCGCACAACAAACTAGTGTTTGAATTTGCATGACAAATTCTACGTAGCTTCACCATGAGTTTAATATACTGGGTTTTTAGTGAATGTCATATGGGATAGGAAGGGGAGGTCTAAAAAATAGCGAATGACCTCTTTGTTAATAGGGCTGGCTGCTTCACTTTGTATTCCAAAACATTTAAGGTTCAAACTCATAGCCAAGGGGTAGGGTTGGGAAGCGGGTAGAGCGGTGACCTCTTAAAACAATTGCCACGAAGAAAAGTCAAACTTTTTACTTTCCTAAAGCATTTTAGTGCATTTTTCCTCCGCTAAAAGTTGTGCCCCAAGATATTTCTCGGCTTTCGGTACCTTATCTGGCTACCTGCCTGGTGAAAGTGCACATCAGATCTTAAAGTTGAGACTGCCGGAAAAGGCCTTCATACGATATACATAAAACTCAGAAGCCTGTGACAAGCAATTGAGTCCTGAATATTCGATTGTTATAGGCTAAGTGAAAAGTCAATTAAAAGTGGCCCTCGTTCGGCGTAAAACTGGCATTTTAGAACACCTGGCTAATCCTGCCCAGTACGTGGGCCAAAGGTCATGCGAGCTCTGTGTTACAAACAGTGGCGTAGCTAGAGGGGAAGCAGGGGCGGTTGCCCCCCCCCCCCCCCACAAAGCCTCCGAAGGCCTCTGTCGGAAATTTCTAGTCTCTGTCGGAAATAAATAAAAACAATTCATTTGAAAAACTTACAACACTTCTTATGTAAGCAGAACTACATCGATATGCCAACGTGAAAATCAAAAGTCAGTCTCAAAATTGCCCGGAAAGCAAAAAAAAAAAAAAAAGGGTCTCCAGAATTTCGAATCGTACAGCTCTCAAGATAGTAATCTGTCGGAATTTTTTTTGCTTTTGCCCCCCCCCCCCCCACAAAAAATATCTAGCTACGCCACTGGTTAAAAAGAAACACGCACTTTATATCTGTGACAACTATTAATCAACTAGGATTCTGCGTCCTTCCAAAAGCATCTTTATAAAAAAAAGCATCACAGCACATATAGTATGTAGGCATTATTAGGTTATACCAGGGCATCCTCTGGTATTTGGTAATACGGACTTCTTGCCCGTAATACTCCACAGGGTTGATTTTCGACCAGTCCCCTTCATCCTGCAGACGAAGATCTGTCATACACTTTGATTGCTAGAAGTAAAGCTCAGACCCAAATACGTTTCCCATTGTTGTCACCTCCATCGATCGTTGTGTCTCTCATAGAGTTGCCAGATTTTCAGGGAGCCAATTGGCGTTCAGTATGGAATCCATCAGTCAGTGGCGTAGTCAGAAGGGGGGCAGGGGGCAGATTGCCCCCCCCCCCACAGAAATTTTGGGGACGCAATGGGCGATGTTGAAAAATGAAGGAAAGCAAACAAAAGAAAAAAAAACGAAACGAAACCAAAAAAAATAACGGTGAGAGGAGGGAGGGATGGGAAGTCGGTGGGGCGGAGTGGGAGGGGGTAGGGATCAAGGTCTCGGGGATGAGTAATGACGGTGGAATCCGCGGCAGAACGAACGACATATTTATTTTATGCAGGACGCATTGGCAATAGGCCCCCGAAAAGTCAATCAAAACCTCGGATATTAATGGTGTCATCTCTTCTGGAAACAGTGTTCCGGATTTTTTCTTTCAACAGATTATGCCTTGGGGACTGAACCCTAGCCCTTTTTCGAACCCTGATTTTGATTTTGAAACAAAATAAATAAATCACGAAAAAGTATTGGTTGTCAATGTCATTTTCACTAGGAGGGCGAGCCGCCCCTCCAGTGGTGGCGCCAGGTGGGACAGGGGGGAAGGGGACCATGGCCCTCCGTCGGGGAACTTTAACAGTTTCGTCGGGGAGTCTTAGTCGATACGATAAAGCATGCATTCCTCGAAGGGGACAGTCGCCCCGACGGGTTACCTGTTTTTTGCTCTCAAGAGGACAACTTCTAAATAATAAAAACCCAAAATTTTAGGCGCGCTCCGCGCCCTGTAGGGTCATTCCATTTTCTTCAATAGTTCAATTCCACATACAGTAGCTAGATAGCACAAGTCCTATCCACCTTACCAAGTAACATGTAGGCAGAGTACACAGCTTATGTAGAGGTCGTAAATTTCATCCCATATCGCAATGCCTAGTTGCTGTTCTCTGATGTGTGTCATGCTGTTCGGTCAGTTGGTGAGCGAGTCCAGGTGGTTTCGATACAATGTATGTTATCCCCGATACGGTCTTCAACCACCTACAGTTTTCTTTCTTTCATTTTGCTCTTAATGATTAAATATGTTTTTTGTGGAAGTCTACGAAAAATTTTCGCGCGCTTAGCGCGCTTTGCAGTATCAAGATTCAGATTCAAAAGAACGATATCAGTGCGCAACTTGGCTTTGAAGTATTAAGTGATATTATGCAAAATATGCCCTGCAATGGCATGGGATAGTTAAGCTCCTTCAAATCCCCTTCTCACCATGCACCCCCTCGACGTAGTGGGTTGTCGGAACTTGGGGTCGTTGGCATGACCCGGCCCCCGTTTGGGAAATTCTGTCGCCACCCATGGTCGGTTTACTTATTTTGGCTTTCAAAAAGATAATTTGTGAGATAAAACCTACAATTTTCCGTACGCTTTGCCCACTCTTCCTCAGTTCCATTGCTTATAGCTAAATATAGTCAAATGTCATCACATTTCCGTAAACCTAGTTAATGTTCTCTTATGTCTGTCGTGAGGTACGGCTAGTGACCCGAGGAAATAGTAGAATGTGTATTATGTCTGATAGGGCCCACCTGCTCGAACAATTGACCTATATAAGTTTTAAATAAGTACAGATTCTCTTTAGTTTAGGCTAGCTTACCCAAAAAAAAATTTCGCGCGCTTCGCGCGCTTTGAAATTTCACAGATTCCGGGTAGAAACGGTAAATCTATGTTCCTCTAGTATACACAAATTTTATGTAGTATATACCCCGCAATGGCAGGGTATAGTTCACAGGTTTTCTTCAAATCCTCCCTCACCAACCCCTCGACGGCATCGGAGCTGTCGGGAATTCGCCGGGTCCCTGGTCTCCCCGTCGGGGAGTCTGGCCCCCTTCGGGCAAATCCTGGCGCCATCCCTGCGCACCTCTAAAAACCCCTGTGGATAACACTGGGATCTAGTATAAAAAAGCACCGTTTTGCATCTAAGCCCTTCGAGACAGCAAAAAATTTCCCCTCCCTCAGGACTGCGGTCAAGAATGGGGACGATGAGTCATCTTTGCCCCCTCTCACCAAAAACTTGGCTACGCCCCTGCCATCAGTGTTAATCATTGACTTCTGGTGACCCCAAATGACTTTGATCTCCATCAAAAACAAGAGGGATCTTTTAATCAATAGAGGCCATCCACATGTTAAGTATGGAATTCATCAAAAATACTCTGTTTGAAATGTTATGTTAACATTTTGTTTACCTCTGGTAACCTCAAATGACCGTTAAGCTCCACACAAAAAAAAAAAAAACAGGGATCACCTACTCAATGTGGGACACCTACATGTCAAGTATGACAATCCTTGAAGTTCCCTACATGGGATGTATTGTTTACAAGGTTTATCCTTTTGACCTCCAAGGACCCTTAATGACCTTTGACCTCCACCAACAATGATAAGGATCATTTACTTTATATGGGCCATCCACTGCTAAGTGTGAGATTCATCAAAGTCCCCCTGCTTGAAATATCATGTTGACAAGATTTTGACCTTTTGACTTTTGGTGACATCAAATGACCTTTGACCTCCACACAAAAAACAACAGGGATCATGTATTTAATGTGGGTTCATCCACGATTCAGGGTAAAAGGTATGCTACATGCCAAACACACTTCCATTCAGATACTTAGGCCTAGTAACTAAATTCATGCACTTATAGACTAGGCTAGGCTATATCTGATATTCAAACTAAAATATACGATTTGTGGACCAACTTCTTGTCTGCCCATAGTGAGTTCAGCTGCTACAAATCCCCGTTCTAACCAATTTCTTAAATTCCTATAACTGCACATCCTATTTTCTATTTGTATTGACTAAACAGTTTGGGTGCAAATACTAAACTAGGCATAGTCTGGGCCTAGGCTGTAAATTTAGGCCTAACTTTATGCTCAACAGCATAGCTAGAATTACAATCATAGTAAAATCCTGTGCACATTCGGCCACTGAGATCTCTTTGTAAATAGTACAAAGTTTGAAGGCAGACCGTGTCGACCACTCATACATGCAGCATATAGCCTACAGCAAAACTGACACATGATGAAGAACAAATATGGCTCTGGGGCGGTAAATCAAAAAAGGGTATGCCAATTACTTTCCTTAAATTTCTTTATTGCTGCAGTTAATCGCGTCTGGGCCGATGTTTTGAGGATACCGGGTGCTGTTTTATCGAAAAAAGTGCTCGGAGGCTATTTTGTCTATGTATGCAGTAGGCACATTGGTAGATGGAAAAGCTGTCTCTTCTCGAAAAACAACGCCCGGATATAAGAGTTAAGTCATAGGGCGTAAATAGCGCCCCCTCACTTCGTTAGTGCGAAGACTGCATCCGATGACCCCAATGA